>OZ010614.1:30479848-30828164 GCA_963932145.1 Acanthosepion lycidas | reverse complement strand
TATATATGTATATGTATATATATATATATATATGTATATATATATATGTATATGTATATATATATACATATATGTATATATGTATATATATATATGTATATATATATATATACATATATGTATATATATATATGTATATATATATATATACATATATGTATATATGTATATATATATATGTATATATATATATATATACATATATGTATATATGTATATATATATATGTATATATATATATATATATACATATATGTATATATGTATATATATATACATATATATATATATATATATATATATATATATGTATATATGTATATATATATATATATATGTATATATGTATATATATATGTATATATGTATATATATATGTATATATGTATATATGTATATATATATATATGTATATATGTGTGTGTGTGTGTGACCGTATACTGACCATATGTGGAAAATAAAAAAAATCTCATTACTATAGTTATATATATAAAACTTACATATTCCGTTAAAGATAAAAACATCCTTGATTTTCCAAGTGTTTTCTACTATTGAATAGCCAAAAGAACTTGGATAGATAGAACACTTTGTTCAGAAAAGAAAACACTTGTTTAAATGCCAGAGAAACTGAATAAAAAGCTTAATCACAGTACCTCGTTGACTTCATTGGAACCTGTATAAAAGAGGGTTTGCTGCCCAAATACTCAATTATATATATATATATATATATATATATATATATATAATGCAAGTGATATGCAATTTACCAATGTAATTCAAACACAAAAGTGAAAATATCAAAATTTCTTCTACTCGACATACACGCACACAATTACAAATACACATTTTTTCATCTGATGCCCATATAGACAAACTAGGATTTTAACAAACTTATATGCATATATTATTTATGTTTATAATGCACATTATCGAACAATGAAAATTAAACACAAAAGTGAATATACAAGAATTTACTGTATTTTTCTATCTTTGATGAAGCTTTAATGAAAGTAAAACTTGTTAGATGGATAAAAATTTCCTATTTGTTTTTCATCTTTTATATATATATATATATATACACACACATTATAAATAAAGTTTGACCAAAAACTTACCACAGTAAGACAGCACTTTCATTTTGATTTTGGAGGCGTAAAAATATATGCCATTTCTTGCTCCAGTTAACAACTGTTTGAAGGTAATTTTCGAGATCAGTTGCCTGTTCTTTATTAAACATATTGGACTTAGTATTAAGACGAGTAACTAGTTATCAGCATAAATACCTGATTGTGAACTGATGACACTGTGGAGGTGGTTGAAGATAAAAAAAATGAAGTAGGTTGAAGGATAACAGCCTGGGGGAACATCTACATTAATGTGAAAAGATCTAGAAGAGTGGCCATTCAAAATGATTTTCATTACACAATTTAAATGCCAAGTCCTTTCAAACTTTGAGATAACTTAAGCCACAACCCTAGCTTGGCTGTTCTAATCTAAAGCTTGACATGCTTTTTAAGATTTAAATTTTGAATGAACCTTTCCAAAATGCACGAATGATTATACTTGATTAAGACAACAACAGCCATTTTTATATATATATATATTTTTTTATACATCAAAATCACTTTCAAACTTCTCCAGAACCCTAATTATGTGAAAAAAAAAAAATGTCCATAAAATATTTAAAAAAAAAAAAAAAAAAAAAAAATGGCACAACTTGAGAAACCCAATGAATCAAAAAAAAAAAAAAAAAAAATTATCCTGCCTACCAATTCTATCATATCAACAATTGAAAAGAATCTATCTAAATTCATACAAATTGTTACTGCTACAGCCAAAACAACAAAAGACTTAGTCAATACAAAACAAAAAAAAATAAGCTAAAACCTGAAGGAGGAGTTTACTCCATTGCCTGTAATTATTGTCACAATAA
The DNA here is from genome assembly GCA_963932145.1 of Acanthosepion lycidas. Taxonomy (NCBI): domain Eukaryota; kingdom Metazoa; phylum Mollusca; class Cephalopoda; order Sepiida; family Sepiidae; genus Acanthosepion; species Acanthosepion lycidas. The sequence goes on along the minus strand of OZ010614.1, from coordinate 30,826,231 downwards.
AATACATAGATGAAACCATAAGGAATCTAAATAAAAGATTATATGAACATGAAAGGGACATTTTACAAAATAATGTGTTAGTTGCTCATAAAAAATACTCTGATCAAAGCAGAAAATAATTCATACAACATAAATATCTATAGAGTGCCTTAACAGCAAGGTCATCTACAGTAAATTTGTGCCCTGGCTCTTACAGCATTTCACCATTCCAAGCAGATCTTCTAATATCACAGTATGGAATACCTACTTAGAAAAGTGATGGAAAGAAAAAGCTATGAATTCAGCTGATAAAAAAGAAAAGAAAATTCTAAAATTCCTGTCGTGTGCATGTGTAGCCCTACCAACATACCAAATTTAGTCCAATGAAGTCCTTAAGGCTGAAACACATCACTAGTAAATTTTTCCGCTTTGTCATATATACACATGTACACTTGATTATTTACCCAAGTTACTTTTATGTGTATCAAAAAGCTCTTAAAAGTATTTAAGTGCATACTTATATATATTCCTTTTCTTATTTCTATAACTGGACAAAGAAGTCAATATTGTATGGCAACAGTCTGTTTCATGCTTGAATATAATCTTCAGGCAATATTTACATATGCTTTATCCCTGATATACCCATAAATATAGCTTATCTTAAAACTATATTCATTCTCATTTTACATGGATAGATATATAGAGTCCAATTCCGACGTTCGTAACATTCAATTTAAAAGAGGGCTCAATACAAAGTAGAGCAATATTCTTTATTTTAGGATATTACATCAAAATTGTGATGGTAATATTGTGATGTAATATCCTAAATTAAAGAAATATATATATATAATCTCAAATGAAGAGAAAGAACAGATAGATTTAGAATTCACAGTTCTCTGGCATTTGCTTTTTTAAAAAGGTGCTCAATACAATGTAGAGCTTAATATTTTTAATGATATTTTTATGAAAAAAAATGTTATATTGTGCACCTGAAAATTACTATGTTCCAAGACTTAGTTTTTATCTCGTCATCAGGCAATGTTTGAAAATGATTTACATTTGAAAATAGAAGACAATATGTTTTCTTATTTAAGAGGGATATATGGAGTGGGAGGGTCCAGATTTTTCGATCTTTTAGATTTTCTTATATGTGTGTGTGTGTCACCAGAGAAACCTATCTTTCTTACCAACTTTTCTTTAGAATACCAATTCCAGTTGGGTTCCTTATATTCATTTACACACTAATACCCTTGCAAAAGGTATGAATTCACCTTCTCACCCCAGCTATTGTTAATTAGTAGGACTTGTACCACTAAATCATTATTATCTGCAAAAAGTTTTTAGAATCTAAAAGTATTTTCTGGCTTTAAATGGCCTGCCAAAGGTTAAGCCATAAAAAAAAAATCAATCAATCTGATACATTTGATGTTAATTTTTCTTTATTTTTCAATCTGCATTATTAGAATGAACATTGTAGCCTATGTCAGTAATGCTAAATTTGTCTTCAGCTTTTCTTGTTATATCAGAGGAGCTTAGAATATACCAGCTGCAGAGGGATAAGACCACCACTCCAAAAAAAGAAGTCACTTTTCCAGACAGAGACTTGCAGACTTGTATAAGCCAGACCAGCATTTGGCTAAAGCACAAGCCGAACCAATGTTTACCTTTTGACTCAAGATTTCAACATTACCAACAAGAGTTGTTAAAATTAACCAACTCAACCTAATTTTTCTTCTCTTTCTCTTTTAAGCTGTTTGTACCAGACAACAGCCAACCACTTACATTAACATAAGAAAAAGGAGTTAACATGTCCTTATTGTTTTTATATGCATAACGGTGTATGTGTATAAAGTGGTTAAATATTTGGCACAACTCCATTCTATTGAATTCTGCCTTAGTTCAAGCTACCAACCCAGAGCCTGCTGCATGCCTCTCTGGTGTACAAGTGAGGGTCTTATTGGTTTTCTGCTTTGTTCACTTGGGTGGCCAGTTGATTGCCTATCAGTCTGGCAGAGGGTGGTCAGTTGGTGGTCTTTGGATGTTGAAGGAAGGGAGATTTTTATTGATTTCTCAGTTTCTCTCATTACTTTCTGTAAACATTGACTTAGTAATAATATGGAAGAATAATCTTCACCCTTCTTAAGCCAGACAGAAGTACAGTGGCCATCTTGAATTGGTGTTCAGCTAATAAACACACTGTCATATAGTAATACACACAGATGCCTAAAAAAAAAAAAAAAAAAAAAATCTTATTATTGCAATGTATGTGAAAATATCCATCACCAAGCCACAGATTATCAATATTAACCAACTCAGAAATGTACTTCAATAATATATATATATATATACACACACACATGTGTGTGTATATATATATATATATATATATATATATATATACACACACATGTGTGTGTGGTTGTGTGTGCGTGTATATATGCATGTTTGGTTAAATAATTTAGACATATTATGTCTATTTTAGTTTCAATCCTTTCAAGTCCATGAATTAATTTCTTGGTGGCTGCAGAAAATTGAAGAAAAATTTCAAAATTTTCTTACAAATAATTTTTATTTTCCCAAGTACTTTCAATCTCATCTGAAACCATCTTCAGGAGGTTGCATATCTATAGATGTGTTATGCATTTTCACTGTTATGCAAGGGAGGTAACTTATGTGATTTTTTTTTTTTTTTTTTTTTTTTTTTTCCAAGTTTTTTAATTGTAGTATTTTAATTTAGTATTTTTTTATAACACTTTGCTGCTATACTTGTAGTTGACTTATTTTTGGCGGCAATTCTCTTATAAAAAGGGCTTCCAGAATTTTAAGTTTTTGCTTATTTTGATGAAGCACTGATGTATTTTCAACTAATATTTGTCTAAACCGAGTATTCCTTTAAATGTTCTGAGATTGAACTATTATCATTCAAGTGAAACATAAACCTTCTCATCATCATTGTAAAACGAACATACATATTAACATTTTTACCAAAGATGCAATCTTCCAAAGAACATTTAAATTGATATACAATGTTCTTTTGTAAAACACTAGTTGACAGAGAAGAGTTTTTATGGATGACTAGGTTGGTTGTATTAAATTTAGTATATAATTAATGTTATTTTTCTTGGATCAGTGAGGGATATACTAGTGTTTATGAGTCTTTTTATAATTTTTTCTTCATGCTTATAGTTAGAATGCATTTATTTTGTAATCGTTAGGACATTTACTTTCATAGTTTAGAGTGCGTGTGTTAATAGTAATTGTTTTTTTATATGGGGATGTAGTAAATGTTTGTTAATGTTTATCAATACACCAAGAAATTGAATTTTATTGTTAAGTTTGTATAAGAAATTAAGTACAGATTTTAAATACTAAAAAATACTACAATAAAAATATTATGTATATTTTCACACACACACATATATATATATATATATATATATATATATGGTTTTAAGGTGTGCTATATTTATGGAATAAAGTGCTCAATATCAGGGATAAAGTGTATGTGAATATAAAAGTGAACATTGAAGTCAACAATCAGAGGTAACAGACTTTTTCATGCTAGATGCAATCATCAGGCCACACACACACATATATATATATATATATATATATTGCACATATAGTTCTGGTGTTAATAAAACAGTGCTTGATGTAATGAATCACAGCTATTAATTACATATATTAATAAATATATATTATCCTTCACTGGTAGCATGACTCACTTTCATGAAATTCTGATTTGTGCACACACTCACATCTATCTCAATCTATTTCCCTCTTGAGATATATAATGTGTGTGTGTGTCTATCACTTTAAATGTTATTTTTAGTGAATACTTGTATTTGAATAGACACTCTCTTTATTTATTAAATAGTATACTTTGACAGGAATTGAAACTGCATCCCTCGAGGAAGATGGAGCCACTGTTTAGCCCAACGTGCCTTACCACTTGGCCATGAATATTTCTCAAGTGAAAATAAAAGAAATATACTCTTTAATAAAAATAAATATATTGTTTAATAAATAAACAAAGTGCCTACACAAATATGACTACCCACTAAAAATAATGTTTAAAGTGACATAAATCTGTCGGATTAATAAAAATTAATTTTAAAAATGATTGAGTATGTATTTCTTTTTCCCTAATAAAACTGTTGGTATTCGATTAATAATATATTAATGATATACCTTATATACTCATGTAACACACAATATCGTATATCGTGCAACCCCCAAATTTTCACTTATAAAAAAATTGATTTTATCATATATCTTGTGAGTTTTTTTTTTTTTTTTTTTTTTTGAGAGACCAAATTACAATAGACTAATATCTTTCCCTCTATCCCTTTTTTCCATCTTCTAGTTAAACAAGTTAAAAAAAAGTAAGAGAATGATAAACGTATCATTAGTAATGCTATACTTGCTGTGTAAATACATACAGCCATAAACAACCAAGCAAGAAACGGCGAAACATCTTATAAACAATGAAAAAGATGTGTATTCACTATGTTTGTGTTTTATAATTTGATTAGTATCAAATTATAAAATACAATATGTGAATATTACATGCATTATTATTGGATACAGTTAAGTAAAACATCAGTTTTATAATGTTTAGTTTAAATACAACTATACTTTTTGACTACAGTAAATGGATATATATATAGGTTAGTCAACAGTGTATCCAGGGCCAGCAGTACATATACTAATTTTATACTTAGTGTATGATGCACCCCCTTAAAATTTGTATTTTTTTTTTTTTTTTTTTCAATAAAGTTGTTAATATTTGATTAATATATTAATGATATAATTGATTTTGTCAGTATTTCCATGTTAGTGTCATTTTTAGAAAAGTCTTTTTCTTGCTTGTTAATCACATTTTCTTTCAGACTCTTGAAAAAAAAAAAGTTTTATTTATTTATTAATTATCTTTCAAAACTTAAATGGCACTAGGTTTTAAGATATTTTGTTTTATATACATTATTCGGACTGTTGTCTTCATCTTTATCATGTTTATGTTTCTGTTGTCGTATGCTTAGGCCTTCTTCAGGTGACTGGAATCTAGAAATGAACCCTGTATTTCATCCGCCAGGGTAGATGAGGAAAAGTCCAAACAATGTAAATAATTACAATATCTCATTTCGGAAATATAGACAAAATTTTTTTTTATTAGCATGTAAACCTCATAATATTTATTGCTGCATATCATTTTTTTCTTGAAGTTCATTTTGTTATAACAGACAAATCTTTAGTTATTCTTCTGCTATTATTTAATTTTTGATTATTTTTAAAATTATTATTCTCAGTACTTCTACATTGAAAGACATTACAGTTTTTTTTCTCTTGCCATGGAATCATTTGATTTACACCTGTAGAATGACAGGTTAAGTGGTTGCGATAAAGAGCAATTGACGAATAGTAAAAAAACAAGGAAAAAAAACAATAATACTTTGTTTTATTATGCCAAAAGAAATAATTATATCCAAATCCATATGTTTATATAACGTTAATTCATATATTTTTTGGTAGTTGGATGGCTATCAGATTTTTAATTAACATCACGCAACTAATATTTGACTAATTAATATAACATTAGCCTGCAACTTTCTTGAGATGCAAACATCTTTTATGTAAATAATTGTTGTTCCTCTGTGAATTCAGAAATTTGTCCCATGGATTATTTGAGAATTCTTAATGGTTTTCCTGAGGTTCTTCCCAGAGTATAGGCTCATGTGGGAATTCTAGACACAATCAAGGCCTTGATCTACGAACACGAGTAACCCTGGCACGTGGATAACCATGACATTGTGACCAATAATATAGTAATTATATATATATAGGCTATTTTAGTAGTTCAATCAGAACCAGTTTATTTCTCACTGATAAAAAGCAAAAAAAATGTTAGACAATTTTTTTTTTTTTTTTTTTTTTTTTTTTTCCAAGTCCTCCCAAGCAAGGCAATAATGCCATTAAGATGCAAGAGACTACTGGGAGTGAAAGAGAATGAGAAGACTTTAGAGAGAACCGGAAACCCAATCCTAAACAGGAAACATGGGATAAAGCTCAAATGCCATATTACTGTCATTTGCAAGCAATTACGACTTGTATAATTAAAAAAAAACGTTATTAGTATAGAATTTTTCTATATGGAGTATCCCTCCAGTCATGGCTCTCCACAACTTTCTGTCCTTTATAGCTTTTAATAAACTGTCTTTTTGCTATCTCTCCTAAATCTTGTTCCACCATCCATTTACTCAAGCTCACTAAGTAGGTTATGCATTGTTTTCCTCTATCCCTCAATCTATCCTGTGAGTATCAAAATCTCCAAGCTCTCTTTCCTGATTATGTGTTCCAGAAATTGAAACTCTCCTAGAACTTTATCATTTCTCACATGTTAAGTTCATGGTATACTCAGCATCCTTCTGTAGAACAATATTTCTGTTGCTTCAAGTTTTCATCTTGAGGAGTTTGTTTAGCATTCACTGGTAAATAGGAGGACTGATATTGCATAACTGTTCAGTAGTCTGTTATTTGTTTCTAATGAAATTTTCCTGGTTCTTAATACTTTGCTTAGCTTTTGAAAGGCATCTTTTGCTATCCCAATGCACTATTAGATATCAGTGTCACACTTTCCATTCTCTGTTAAAACAATTCCCAGATATTGAAATTGTTGTACTTGCTTGATTTTGGTATGTCCAATTTGTATATTTTAATGTCTGTTTTGTTATATGTATGTGTGTGTGTATATATATATATATATATATATATATATATATATATATGAGGTCTGCTGAAAAGTAATGAGACTCAGTGTGTTGTGTGAGCTATGGGAATCGTTCAAAGTGATCCTACAGCATCTTCTTTGCTCAGTATGCAAGAAGAGATGAGTTGTGGCAGCAGAAATCATGGCTGCTTCACTCAACACCCTGAGCATCTGGCAGTTCCTGGCTGAGAAGAACATTGCCATACTGGAACAACCTCCTTATTCACCTGATCTTGCTCTGTGACTTTTTTCTTTTCTCCAAGCTCAAGTGGATCATTAAAGGGACCTGTTTTGAAGGTGTGGAAGCCATCAAGAGGAGCGTCATCCAAGAAGAATCCTTCTAGCAGTGCATTAGACTCGAGGGGAATTATTTTAAGGAGAAACCATGTAGTTTATTGTTTGGAATTCAAATAAGTTGTTTATGACATGTTCTGTTACTTTTCAGACAGACCTCGTATATATATATATATGTATGAGAAAGAGAAATTTTGTTGATTAGAATCAGTATTGTTCAATGGCGTATTATAGTTGTAACAGCAATTATAAAGTCTCTACTACAATAAGCATTACAAAACTGACGATTAGTATTCATTTACATCACAAAACAAGGTCTGTTTGAAAAGTAATCGCACTGGGTGTGCTCTCTGAGCTATGGACAAAAGAGGGATAAGCAGATTGGGAATATATAACTGTAATCTTAGCTTTTTGCAACCTTTGCATTTTTCTTCACATGCGAGTTTTGGTAGGACAAATCATTTCTGCTTCACCATGACAATACTCAATGCCCTGAGCATCTGGCAGTTCCTGGCTGAGAAGAACATTGCCATACTGGAACAACCACCTTATTCACCTGATCTTTAAGGGGATCTGTTCTGAAGGTGTGAAGGCCATCAAGTGGGTTGTAATGAAAGAGATGAGGGGCATCTAAGAAGAATCCTTTTAGCAGTGCATAGAAGCATGGCATAGAAGAATGGAATTTGCCATTAGATTCAAAAAAGGGGGGGGGGTAACCATAGAGTTTGTTGTTTTGGATTTTAAATAAATTTTTTGTGAAACCAGTCCTGTTAAATTCAGACAGACCTTGTGTGTGTGTGTGTGTGTGTGTGTGTGTGTGTGTGTGTGTGTGTTACGTGCACACACAAGTTTGGTTAAATTCAACAGGAACTTTTTCAAAAAGATGTACATCTTATTTGACTCATGTTGAAGCAGTTAAATGAATTGTTGCAACATATGTAAAAATATATATGCATTTTAATTTTTTTTCATTCATTTCACCGTAAGCAAGATGATAAAGCCACTAAGATACAAGGGGTTTACTGAGAGTGAAAGAAACAAAAAGAGAGGACAATAAAAGAATAGGAATTAAAAAAACAAAGGATGATTGACATTGATCTTCTAAAATTTAAATGCAAAGTTGACTGGGAAGCAAGAAGCTAGAAGAGAGTTCTACAAGTGAGAAGTGCAAGAGAAGAAACTGTTAGCATAGAACTTACAGCTGCATCTAGCAATTTCAACTGTAAAATGAAGAGACCTATCTGCCAATCAAGTATTGTGCTTAAATTCAAAAATCTAGGTATCATAGAGGAAAGTTCATCAGAACAATTACCATGAAAGTATCTATAAAAAAGGCACACAGAAGTTACATTATGGCAGTGAGAAAGTGACTGAAGCTGAAATGCCAGGTCAGGACCAATAACATTGCAGTAATTATGAATACTGAATGAATGGGAATTGAGTAAAATAGGATTATAATTCTTTTTCTACCTCTAAAAGTTGGATTCATATAAATTCCTCGTCATCTAATTAAAGTTGAAGACTATTTAATTTATATATTTTAATAATACTAAAAAAGAATTTTATTTCCAGTTTAAAATAGAGCCTTATCTATTATGAATTTGTATACACTTCAGAATAAAAAAAAGCAAGAGACCTAGCTGCCAATCTAGCACTGCACTTAAATTCATAAAGCCAAGGTACCAAAGAGGAAAGCTCGTCAGAAAAATTACCATGATAATATTTATAGAAAAGGCACAGGGAAGCTAAGCTATGGTGGTGGGAAAGTGACTGAGGCCAAGATTCCAGGTTAGGACCAATAACATTGCAGATTCTTCTTTGGATTTCATCAAGAATCTATAAATAAACAGCAGGAGCACCAAACCAGATGTGGCAGCAATATTCAATGCTTGGATCAATAGTAGACTTATAAATGTGCAAGATAAACTATTTTTCTTACCAGAATCTCTCACAACACAGTGAATTAACTTTCCCATCAGTAGACCTAGCAATTGATTCAATATAATCTTTCCACTTCATGTCAAGATTATATTGAATCAATTGCTGAAATGATTCACTTAATTGACTAGTTTATTTTTGTACCTGTTGGAACAATCGATAGTTGATGGCCAAGAATGAGGTGAAATATAGGAACAGAATAGCTTAAGATAAATCTTTCAGACATGGTGGGGAAGTGTTCCCGAATTAGGCTACATTTAAAAGCATCATTGAGTAAAACATGAATTAGTAGCCCAAGTTAGCCCTGATTATTTTTCAAATCATCCTCCCCTGACATACACACAATAGTTATTAGTGATGAACTTTTAAAGTAGCCCAGTCTGTTCTGGGGTAAAAAGGATATATACAAAATCTACTAGAAGGGAGGATCTATTTAGAATTTGGTTGTAAAACAAAAGCTATCACCCACATTTTCCATTCTACAACCCCTCTCCTACAGACATGCACATTATATACTAGTTTAGTACCCACAAAAAATGAAGGGATTATTTATACTTAGATTTGCACATCTGCTTCTGTGCATTTTGCCAGGATCAGAATGTAGTACCTGTCTCTCTGTGAAAAGTGCTGCATGAAAAATAAATAAATATATGGGGTGGGAGGCTGTTCCCAAAATAGGATCAGCCCTACCATGAATTCTTTTTTAGTTGGATTGAGAACTTTTCAGCATCCTCTTGTATGCTGTAGATATTTAAGGTATGCACTCACGTAATTTGATGTACAGGTGTGTGTGCATGTCAATTTTTTTTCTTTCTTTTTCTTTCTTTTTCTTTCAGCTTCTCTCTTTCTCCAGCTGATCAGATCATGCTCTCTTTCTCAGTGTTCATGTATATGTGTGTGTGTGTCCAGTAAACTAGATTAATTTCAAAGGTAAAAAAGTTTGACATCCCAAACACCTGAGAAAGACTTTTATAGTGATATATGATGCATAAAAAAAATAGCAAAAAGAATATTAGACTGAATTACTAATTCTAATTAATTTTAATTCAATAATTAAAATCATTACACCTAATTTAAATAGAAACTGAAACAACTGCACCTGATTTCTTGTCCTTCGTTCTTACTAAAAACAAGCTGTTTACATAACACCATGATATCATGGGTTGGATTTACAAAACAAATGATGGCAAAACTTTTGAAGATCAAAGTTTACTAGAAAGCAAAAATCCAGAAGAGTTTCACAAGCAAGAAATGCGAGAGAAGAAATTTTTTGCATAGAACTTATGGTTACCTCTAGCAATTTCAACTGTAAAATGATGAAGCCTAACTGCCAATCTAGTACTGTAATTTGTAAAGTCACGGTACCAAACTCACATCTGTGCATAGCTTCTCCCTCTCCCACCTACACAATGAATAGGCTATTACATTAGATACAGGTATGAACATTTAGGATATGGCTACTAATAGTATATTTTTTTTCTCTTGGTAGTTCGTTCTCTCTCTCTCTTTCTTTGTCAGAAAGAAAATGTAGGAAAATAAGGTAAGAGTGTTTTGAAGCTGGGGGAAACCCTTAACAGGTAATATTTTGTTCTCTTAACAATTAAGTGGGAATAGACAGAAGTGGGGGAGAATGGGAAGAAATTTAAAAAAAAAAAAAAAAATTAAATAATGAGTGAGGCTACTATCTCAAAAACCTCAGCACAGTGGATGGTATGTAACTTCAAGAAAAAAATGTGCCAAGGAAACATCTTTACAAGACACCGAATTTCTGATGATAGCCAAGAGTCTCACTAAAAGCAGATTGCTGACTGCTGGTTTTCCCATTGCTTTTATTGACATGAGAGGTTGATACAGACTTGATTCTGGACAAGTTAGAGAGGCCTATATATGGATATGCCAAGCTGTTCTGCTAATGTAACCGTCTTCAACAAATGTGTCCTTATGCGACTTTGCATCTGTACTGATATGTGTTTGCCACAGAAAGCTATAAGAATTTGGTAAAATCAGGCTTGTCGGTCTTCTGAGAATATGCTGTTTCCTTGAACAATTTCATGTTCTGTCAGCGGCGCTTACAATATGTCGACCGTATTCTCTCCAGAGAGTTAGGACTTTCCCCTTCTGAAAAGGAACCACATTCTGGATGAATACTTGCAGACTTGGATATAAACCAGACCTATGACTATCATTTTTGCCTCTAGTGTAAACTAGAACTATGATTACTTTTTTTATACTTATGTAAGCCAGACTTACATTTATGTGATTTGCTTCCAATGCAAGCCAGATGTATGTTTGTTTTATCTATTCTGCTTGCATATCTATTAAAATATTGTGATTTTTTTTTGTCCTATAAAAAATTTTAAAATTATATATTCAACATCAAAAACATGCCAACAAGGGTTGATATATTGTTCACCTATTTAACTTAATAGAAACTGCTAGGTAACTTTGACACATTTGAGAAGGATATTAGAATAATCCAGAACCTATACTGGTGATAAACTGTCTGCATACAGATAGAAAATGAATTCAGTAAATATACAAAAGTAGAAAGGGGTGTAAGACAAGGATGTGTCTTCTCACCAGACTTATTCAACCTATAGAGTGAGAGGATTATGAGAGAATTAGAAGTCCTACCAGGATTCATTATTGGCACCTACAATCTTAACAGCATAAGATATGCAGATGGCACAGTGTTGATAGCAGACATAGAAAGGAAACTCTTATAAAAGGTAGTGAAAGTAAGAAGTAAGTACTAAACAATTGCAAGAAGAATGAAAGCATGATTGCTAGCAAAAGGAACCACCCAACATGAAAATTACAAATTGGAGATATTAAAATAAAGCAAGTGCAACACTGAAATCCAAAGGTGCATTGGGATAGCAAAAGATGCCTTTAAAAATTAAGCAAAGTATTAAGAAATGGAAACGCTTCATTAGAAAAAAAAAAAAAAAGAAGAAAGAAAAAAAGAGTACTGAACTGTTATATAATATCAATCCTCTTATATGGCTGTGAATGCTGGACAACCTCTTCACAGATAAAGAAGGCTTGAAATGTCCTTCTCTTAAAGGATACTGAGAATACCATGGACCAAACATGTGAGCAATGAAGTTCTAGAGACAATAGAAACAAAAAAGGACACTCATACTTAACATCAGAAAGAGAGTTGAAATTTGTAGGACACATAATGAGGAAAGAGGGCTTGGAAAATTTGATACTGACAAGGCAGATTGAAGGCAAGATGGAGAGAGAAAAACATTGCAGAACAGGGTTTAGGAGAGATAACAAAAAGACAATTTATTAAGAGCTACAAAGGACAGGAAATTGTGGAGAGGCATGGTCTTCAACATTCTAGAGGAATATGGCACTCAGAAAAAAACCTAACCTTGACAAACATTTACAAGATAGCTGCTGTTTCTGGTGACAATTTCTTTTTTTTTTAATATCATGTTTACTAAATAAACTTTTCAAATCCTACTTTAAGAATTTGAGCTTAATTATATTTCCATGTTATACTCAGCTGTTATGGAGGAAATTTATGATGGGGTGCTGAAAAGTTTTCAGTCACTTTATGCTATGAAACATAAATGCAGCAAACTTGGACCTTTATACCAGCAAAAAGTGTCGATAAGATGGTTTTACTCTTGATACCGTTGTTATTTAACAACATTCACTCCTCAGCAATGTTTATTTTAAAAAGCAATGAGTAGAATGTAATAAAACCTAAACACATGATTTATACATGTTTTTTGTTCTTGAGAATTTACCGCAGAAATATTAAACACTATTGTTTATTTACAAGAATAATTTTATATTTATGACATTCTAAAAACTAATACAATTAATACTAATGCATTGCAATATTTATCATTTACCAATTCATAAAGAAATAAATATGAAAACAATTTTTTATTCATAAATTTATAAACATTTACTAAATTATTAAAATATGTGAACCAACTATAAGCAAATCCTTATTATTTACCGTTTTATAAAGTTCAAAACAATTGGTAATTAATTGATGTTTTGCCAACCATTCCAATTAAAAATATAATAAATAAATAGTGTTTATTGTTTTTGTTGTAAATTCTTGAAAAAAAAAAAAAATGTATAAATTCACTTTCATACTTTTAAGTTTTGTTACAATTCATTGCTTTTTAAAACAGTAAACATTGCCAAGGAGTGAAGGTAGTTAAAATAATAATGGTGCCAATGGAAAAACCCTTATTTTCACACTCCATATTTTTTTTTCTTTTGGGTATAAAGGTTATAGTTTGCCTATGCTATTTCTATATATTCAGCCCACTTCAACACCTTTGACAATATTTCCGAAGTTTCTCTTAATGTTCCAAAAAAGAAAAATGAGCTACATTATCTAGTTGTACCCCTTCAGACCTTTACAACCAAGACCTGGCATGCCATGTATATAGTCAAAACATCCTTATTTCATTGGTAAGAACAAAATTCCATTCAGTTTCTTACCACTGCTTTTTAGAAGAACCTCCTGAGATGATGCTTCCCCAATCACTACAGACTTAATCTCTTCAACTCTAGGGTCAACTTTTATCTATATACAACAACCTTATTCAGTAACCCTCTACATCGAGTGGCTTTTGAAGCATGTATTGGTAAAAAAAACAAAAAAAAAACTGTATACGCACAATGTAAACACTCGCATAAACACACAGACGCAAATGTATTCATAGACACACTGCACAAATATATGGAATGTGTATAGTGTCAAATTGCATTCTAATAAGAATATGGTTGTATATTTTAAGTCAATTGACTTTTCCCTGATCTCCTCCAACCTTTTGTTATTCAAATTGATTTCTCTGCTCTGCCAGGCAAGCTAATCATTTGAGTGCACAGTCACGCGCTCACTTAGAAGTTCAAATCTTTTGCAGCATTTGAACTGTTAGAAAAATGAATTTGTCTGTACTAACCAAATACACATCCTGTGGATAGAGAAAAGTCAAGTGTAATAGAAGTACTCTTGTATGAACAACATTTTCAGTCTCTTCCCACTGCCTTTTCTATAAATATTTCTTTGTTATTGGGCCTGACATCTTGGCTTCAGTTACTTTTCCAATCTCATTCAATAACAGTCTACCTTGAGTGGCTCTTAGGCATTGTATTTAGTGAACTGTAGTTTTAGAAAAAAATGTGAGGAATATAATTGATGTTTTCACCAAGACTACAGCTTACAATATTTACTTGACTCAGCATCTGCATAATATATTGTATAGTAACTTGCCTTTTGGAGTTTTTGGCATCACTTCATAATATATTGTAGATCACTCTAATCTTTAGTGTTTGGGCATCACTTCATAATATATTGTAGATCAATCTAACCTTTAGTGTTTGGGCATCACTTCATAATATATTGTAGATCAATCTAACCTTTAGTGTTTGGGCATCACTGCAAATATTTCACAGTAATCTGTCTTTCTGAATTTGGGTTTGCAGGTGTATAATTAGCTACAATATTTACCCCATCAAAGCCATAGTTTTATATGTGACTTCAGCAATGCCAAACTCCATTGGAGCATGTCTTAACCCAACTGATTAATTGATTAAATACAATGTTTATACGGGGGGGGGACGATCTGAAAGTAATGCCTTATTTTTATTTCCATGGAAACAACAGCACACTATACCATAAAAAAAACAAGTTTTCTGCTACAAAGCATTATTATTGTTATTATTTCCAACAGTTAACACCACTAGCCATGCATTTTTAGTAGCATTCTTAATTTTGTATGTTGATAGCTGTACAAGGCTGCCCCAAAAAAATGACTTGTCACACACATTGATACTGACACTAATGAAATGAATTACCCTCCGCTGTGCTTGCATGCACTGTTTCATCTCCATAAATATTCAGCAAGTATTGATTAATGTCATTGGGTGAATTTTTTTTTTTCCATATAACATACTTCTGTTTCATATTTATACACACTTCACACTTCTGTTTCATATATATACACACTTTCTTGTCAGTTCATTCCTGCTGAAGATCTGATTCTAGAGTAATGAACAATAACTGACATCAGAGACAAAATGTCAAATGATGAAAAAGTGGTATGAACCTGCCATCACAACCACATGTCATGAAAATAAATATAAGAGTCACCAAAAACACCACCTTTGAGACAGTGGTGTAGCAGATATAGCTGATTATGCATTTATTACTGTCATCTAGTAGTCCTGAGTTCAATCCCTGGATCAGGCCCATCCTGGGTAAGGCAATAAACTACAAAGCCTCTGTTCAGGAGGTTTTGAGGAGCGTGGAACCACCTCTTAATTGCTGGTATTCCCAGGTCCGCTCTGACCGGGGGTGGTAGTATATGTTAGGGTCCCAGATATAGGCAAATAGTTAACCCCGAAACTGTAAAAACAGATTTGAATACCAAAAATGCTTTTTAAAAAAATTATTTCCAGCAATAAATTTTTGAAGAAAAAAAACTATTACCAGCTATACGTTTTTGAGGAAAAAACAGTATTACCTGCAATAGTTTTTTGAAAAAAATTATTACAGTAACACATTACTGTAATAATTTTTTTCTAAAAACTATTGCAGGTAATACTGTTTTTTTTTTGGGGGGGGGGAATTATTACCAGAAATAGATTTTGACAGAACATAATATTACTAGCAATGAAAAGTTTGTCGGCATTAAAAATAACTATTGGGGTTGATATGCCATAAAACAAACAAAACCAAATCAAACCCTGGATCAGGCATTGAAGCACCAATTCAGCAGAAATGAACAATAACTGACATCACAAGGACAAAATATTAGCCAATCAATGGAAACCTGACAATGACCAGAGGGTACTTGGCCGAAACATTGTGTCTATAATAACATCTACATCAACAAAGAGAACAATAGTTTGAAATAATATGAAACTATTGACAATTATTCGTCTCTGAAATGAAATATGAATTATGAAAAAGCAGTACAAAATTTCCATTGTAACCAAAATGTCAAAAACCATCTGATATTGAATATAAAAAAGGCTTCTAAAAAAACACACACCAATAATGTCCTTTGGGGCAGTGGCATAGTGAATATAGAAGTTGGTTATACATGCGTTACTGTAATCTAGTGTTCAGGAGTTCAATTCTTGGATGTGGTAGTGACACACCAATTCACAGGGACAAAATATAACAATAATCAACAGAAATCCCATATCGGGTTGGTTGAAACATTGTGTCTATACTAACATTTATATCAATCAAGATGAGAACAATATTTCAAAATAATACAAATATTTTGACAATTACTCGTTTCTGAAATGAAATACTAAATTATCCAATATAAAATTTGTCATGACTTTTTTTAAAAAAAAAAAAAAAATTTCTTTTATGTGCTGTGTCCCTTCAGGAGGTTGTTAATCATGGCTCTCCACAACTTCCTATCCTTTTTGTAATGGATAGTGATTTGGATTGAGGAATTGGAAAGCCAAGTTCGACTTCCAGTCGAATCCATTACATTCACTTACGTGCTAATACCCTTGGGAAAGGTGTGAATCCTCTTCCTCTCCATCCAGCTATAGGTAAATAGCAGGACAGACTGGGTTCTATAGCCTTGGATAGCAACTGGTCTAAGAGGACAACTCTGAATTCAAACCCGGAGTGGAGCCCCGAAGGCGGATGGACGGCACTTTGTGCTACCTTCTGGCAACTCCTGCAGCCATGCTGGTATCAAACTGTATTGGTTTATCCTCTCCTTTGGACTCTGCTAGCAAGGTCGAGAGGGAGAAGTAGATGTCTGGGCAGCCCTAGTTCTCCATATATCCTGCCCAGGCTTGTAGCACACCGTGCTACTCCATCGTCTCTTGAGACAGACGGATGCCGATGTGATGATGCAATGTCCTTTACTCTCCTTCCCAGATTTATTAGGCAGGTTTCTCTATCACAATCTTCAATATATTGTGTGAGTATTAAATTCTCTAAGCCCCTCTCCTTCTGTAGAAGCCCCCCCCTCTGTAGAAGCACAACTTTTTATGCCCCAAGATTTTTCTTCATCTGTGAGGAAATTGTCCAACATTCACTTAAAAGTTGTTACCTTTCCATGACTTAAATTTAATTTCAACAAACTAAAAACACCAAAATGTGTCAAAAATATTTTGATAAGCAGACTAATAACTCAATTCTTGATAATGAATGTAGTGACTGTTGAAAGGACTTGAATATAAAAAAAAAAAAAAAAAAAAAAAAAAATGAACTTTGGAAATGTTTATTTTTGATATAAAACAACTTAGCTGAAAGTTAGAAAAGCTTAATCAAAAGTTAGACAGAACTTGTTGGTAGTGTTCAATAATACTTGTTTGAAAGAACTGTTGTGCATAAATACACACACACACACATTTTATTTATATATATATATTTTTTGACAGCATGTCATTATTGAAAGCAAGAAAAAAATCCAAAGAAAGATTACTGAACAAAAAAAGTTTCAGTCTTCAATAACACACACACACATATATATATATATATATATATATATATATATATATATAAGGGTGTGCAGTTTATATTTTATATAAAGAAACAATTTTGTATATAGAATTATTTAGCAATGTTAATGTGATTAATGGTGAAATCTTTATGAAACATTAACTTACTATCAACTATTTGAGTTGTTGCATAATTTAAAAAAAAAAAAAACATCTTTCAGTCTACACATATTTCACCTTAGTGTTTGCCTGTACCTGGGGAAAATGGCAGCCTTTATATGACAATTTAAAATTGTCAAAGTACTTTGCATGTCACTTCCATCTGACGACAATTCAAATATAAGGATCTTATCATTCAAGGAATTGATAGTAAGTTAATGTACTATTAAATCTTGTTAGCTTGTTTAATTTTTTGTATAAGTTGTTTATGATATATATATATATGTTAGGATATTACATCGAAAACATGTCAAAATTGCTACATAATTGCAGTTGTTTCAATGCATCTCCTCAGGCGATTGTAAATTACTGCTGAGTGAATGATTTATTTAGATTTAAAAGCAAAATACAACCTCTTTTTATAAAAAAAAAACAAAAAAAAAAACAAGAAAAAATAGGTGGGGGTTATAAGGTTTCTGGGCTTTACTTAGATCAACCAATTGACCTACGTTAATTATATATATATATATATATATATAAGTAAAAAGTAAAAAGTATACATAGGAGTAACTGAAGGACCCTGGAAACAAAGAAATTATACACACAAAACATCTTTCACAAATAGTAAATATGCAAACAGTACAATGCTTTCTAAGTATATCTGGGAAATTAAAAACAAAACGAACATCACACCAAAAATATCTTGGAAGATAAGGAAAAAATCATCAGCCTACAATAACCAATCAAAAACTTGCAAACTTTGCTCGGAGGAAAAAATAGCTATCATTACTTTTCCCGACCAAAATAAATTATTAAACAAAAGATCTGAACTCATCTCAAAATGCAGACATGAAAATAAATTTTTACTACGTAACCTAAAAAATTAAAAAACGGAAAAAATAAAATAAAAACAAATAAATATACTAATAAGCAAAAATAACAAAATAACAAGAAAAAAAAAAAAAAAAAAAAAAAAAAAAAAAAAAAATAGAAATAAAACATAAAAAAATACTATGTTACTTAAAAATCGAAAACCGAAAAGAGAAAATATACAAGTAAAATAAATTAACCTAAATTCATCCAAGTAAATAAATAAACAAACCAATCCCAAATAAAGATAATCAATTAAAAACTGTTCCCGCCAAAATAATACTTAGAATGAACTACAACAATCAACCCCAAAACTGAACAAATAGTTTTAATTAAATTCCCAAACCAAAACAAAACTGTTAAATAAGTGATATAAACAAATTTTTACTACGTTAATAAATAAATAAATAAATAAAATACGAAACAAAAATAAAAACAAGCAATATAATTTGACCTAAATAGATAAACAAACGACTTCCGGTGAAATAACCGCCACAATAGAATACCCACAATGCACCACTAACCCGTATATATATAAATAGCCGAGAAAAATAACAGCACACGTGGCTTGACGATTGCATATAGCATGAAACAGACTGTCGCCTCTAAGTGTTGACTTCTATGTTCACTTTTATATTTACACACGCTCTATCTCTGATATTGAGCACTTTATTCCATAAATATAGCACACCTTAAGACTATATTTCTTTATATATATATATATATATATATATATATATATAATAAAAAAAGGCTCAAACACTAATATTCCATGGTTATAATTTATTACATTGGAATCGTAATCACAATCCAATTCATCAGACGTACAAATACAAAAAGAAATCGGAAAATATAACTCTGGGTATAAAAATCAAAATTTTAGTGAGAGTATATGTCTGGGAGTGGGAAACAAGGGTGAGAGGGAAATGTATGAAAGCTCTAGAGAGAGGGTGTAACGGAAGAAAGAAGAACAGAAAAGGCCTTAAGGTGAGGGTGGGATTTAAAATTTAAGAGAGGAGTTAAATAATGGTTTAAAGGCGTGAAATACAGATAAGTATGAATTATTTTTTGATGCATAATTCGCTATCGATTCGCTGACTGACACCGGAAACGTGTTTATACATTTGTGGTGACACTATACACAATAAAAAAAAACCCGATATGATCAAAACCTGAAATCCAGAAGATCAGAGGGGGGGGGAAACGATGGTGAGGTCAAACTAAAAATGATGGGCATGTGTAAACAAGAAAATTTGACAAAGCAAGTAATATCACCTACAGGTTACAAATTTAACATAAACATATAAAAAATAGCGAATATTTAATCTAGTAAGGACCAACTATTTATATAACCAAAAACACATACTTAGATATACACAACAACATATCTATATTTTCTTGGACATCCATACATATACGTGTGCACACACACACACACACACACACATATATATATATGTGTGTGTATCTCGATACACATACACTCATGCATACATATACATGTGCACATAAACATAAAACCTTACACACATCCATACATATACATATATACACATTCATCTAAACAAATATACATATATAAAAACATACATTTTCTTGATTACACATTGGTTCTCTTATAAATGCCCTTAGCTCTATAATATATATATATATATATATATATATATATTTTAAACATTGTGTATTACACCTATTGGCATGCACACTTGAGAAAACTTAATAAAGAAAATATTCTCCAGCAGGGTTTGAACCTGTATCCTCCTTTGTAGGAGAAACCACTGTTTGATCCAGTGCACCTTAGACTGCTCAGCCACAGAGAACATCACAACCCAGCAAAGTTCTACTTACTCTTTTAAGGAATGCACACTTTAGTTATAGATACCCCAACAGGATTTGTTATTAATGGGCACAATCCCCAGCGAGTTGGATACCCTACCAGGATTTATTATCAGTGGGCACAATCTTAAAAATATGAGCAGCTGTCACTGTATTGATGGCAGCAACAGATGGAGAACTACATGATTTCCTAGACAAGGTAGAAAAGGAAAGTGAGAAACATTGTAGATTATAGAAACATTGTCACTCATCTCTTTCACTATAGAAATATTATAGACTAGCAGTGGTGCCCGGCGTTGCCCGGGGATGTAACAGTAAGAGATAGATCAAGTATCGACCATCATAAAGACTGAAAAATAAAATTGACAAAGATTATTGTTTAAGGTTGATGGACATGCATATCTTAATTAGTTTTTTTTTTTGTTTTTTTTTACGAATTGGTCAAACCGAAACTCAAACAAAAACATTGTTTTCAATCGTTATGAGTCTACTGATTGAATAGAATTTTATTATAAACAATTGTCTTTTAAATGGAATTTTTAAAGTATTCTGAATGTAAAAATAAAGAAAAAAGTGTGCAAGACAATAAGAAACACTACCTGCCAAAAAAAAAGTGAAGTTTTGTTGAAATCAGTTGAAAAATGTAGGAAATCCGATCCCATATATAAATGAACACACACAAACAACCTGGGTTTTATAATAAGTATAACTCGATATGAGTTGTCCCCCTTCATTCTCGAAACAGCGATGCTTAATTGTGTTTTCAAATTGATTTCATGCAAAAACAATTGTTTTTCCAATTTTTGGTGCTGTCACAACTACCGCAAGGTAATTTTATGTAGTCCTGTGAAGTTTTGTTGAAATCGGTTGAAAAATGTAGGAAATCTGATCCAATATATAAACGTACAGACACACACACACAACCTGGGTTTTATAATAAGTATGATTACAAGATATTGTGTCATATCTCTTTATGTTGATTATAGAAACACTGTGAATCCTTGGATATTGTTGGTCATATCTTTTTCTTCTTTTTCTTTATACTAGTTTATACACTGAAGAAACCAGGCACATATGCGGGAAATGATGCCATAGCTGCCTTTGCCCGCCTTCATCAGGTGCACATTGTTATTCACCAACTAAATTCACCATTCCTGCTGGTGAGTATCTTCTTCAATCATTTATGATCCATCTCTTCTCTCCCCAGCTATGGGTTAAATTTGAATTTGTATCTGGGAAATTTATTATTTTCAAAAAATTGTTAATGCAATATTCACTTACCAAAAAAAAAAATTCTTCTTACAATTCAATATATCTTTTGATTTTAAAGAACTCACTAAAGGTCAATAAGCTATATATAAAAAAAAACAAAATCAATCACTCGGCCCCTTACGATTGCCTTTTGGTCATTCCAGTCTACCATAAGGCTGAGTTGAGAGTGAAATTAAGCAAATTACTCTATGTCCTGACTTTGAGGAGACACTTCAATTTTGATTTGCAATGTTTTTTTTTTTTTTGTTTTTTTTTAAATAAACAAATGACTGGCCAGCTTGCCTTATGGCAAGTGGGCCCCCTATATCAAATGAAAATAAAGAAACACAGGCAAATTAATTACTCTATGTCTAGATTTTAAGGAGGCACTTCAATTTTGATTTGCAATGATTTAAAAAAATAAATAAATAAATAAACAAACTGTTTTAGTAATAAAAAGAAATAAGAATTTTACAAAGTCATTTGCACACTCAGTTACTAAAGTCCAATGTGAGTGAAAATTTTCAAAGCTAAAGATCATTA
This sequence comes from Acanthosepion lycidas, assembly GCA_963932145.1. Taxonomy (NCBI): domain Eukaryota; kingdom Metazoa; phylum Mollusca; class Cephalopoda; order Sepiida; family Sepiidae; genus Acanthosepion; species Acanthosepion lycidas. Next base: position 30,804,135 of record OZ010614.1, on the reverse strand, counting down.
AGACAAAGTTAAGAAATTCCCTGTCTGAGGAGAATTTGGGATCATCCATATTATCTATTGAAAAGGAATTGGTATGTGAACTGGATGCAGAAGCAATTATTGGCAGGTTCACACAATTATTGAGTAAACACAAATGATTGCTCTTAATATGGTGAATTGCATGAAATATTTTATTGTGCTTTTGAACTATCAGTTAGTTTACTGCACAATTTACATACTATTTAAAAATATCAATCAATTACTTATAAAAAGATAAAAAAAAATTCAATTACAACATTCTACATTTACTATCTCTTTGCCAGTAATATGTACAATACATGTATACGGTAGCAGTTTTCTAAGTGTAGCTTAGATGTGGCACAAGGGCAAAAGAAGGGGCACCCAGTGAGTATCAAACTCATTACTCAGTCGTAATTGCTCTAGTGAGACAAGCTTGCTAACCATTACACTGCCTCCAGCTGCCCACATGTACGTACACTGTAACACGATTTTTTTTTTTTTTTCCACAAAAATTTTAATTGTACCTGTTTTTACTATATATATTTTTTGAAAACTTTATTTATTCATTATGAAAATTAAATGATAGCATTGTGGGTAGGCCCTCTTTTATCCTCCTGGCAACCAATATTTTTTTTGATCTAGTCTGTCAACTGAAGGCCACCTTTTTCTTGTTGGCTTCAGGAGTAAATATTTAAAATTTATTTTGTCAGGAAACATAACAATTCACTATTGTGTCATATGACAATATCTGTTGGACAAAGACCAATATCAAAAATTAAGAATCTGAATTTTTTTTTTTTTTTTTCTAAACAGATCCAAGGCACAAAAGATCCTACTGCAGCTCAACTGCACATTGCCTACCATAATGGGGACCATTATTCCAGCCTTCGTTGGCTTCATGACAATACAGAATCACCTGCGGACATTAGACTCAAGGTAACTCTTCTTTACTTTGGTCACTTTGTAAGATTTTCATTAATTTTTTTTTTTGTCTTTGAAATGGAGTTATGTGTGATCTATCCGTGTTTGTTGATGATTGTTTTTTTTTCATTATTACTAAATAAACATCTAAGTAAATAGATAGCACATATCTACAAAACTGATCTTCAGTACTTCATATCTTACACTGCCGTTTTTTTTGTCTTTGCCTCCCTTTCTCTTTGAGGTTGGCCTTTGTCTCCCCTTCACCATATGTCCTGCCTCTGCCTTGTTTCCTCTAGTCTATCATACTTTCATCATATTTTTTATTAATCATTTTTTCCTTTTTCTGTACTAGTTTTTATTTCATAGTTTACTCTGACACTAGATATTTCTTTTGTGCCACTATATGTTACTTTCTCAGTTGTCTTCAACACTATTTTTCTTTGGCTTACACCCCCATGTTGAAACACTGTTTCCTGTACAATCTCCGAAGTTATGCAACATCAAGCTTGGTCAATATCTAGATGGATAACCACTTGGGAATACCAGGTGCCATAAGCCTAAATGTGCATATGGTATAATGAATGATGTCTTCGGAGAGCTCAGTTAGGTTCATTATATTCACTTACACACAAATATCCTTGCAAAAGGTATAAATCCCCCCTCCCCCCAACTATGGTTTGATGATGCAAGTTTTACTAATGACCTCAAAAAAAAAAAAAAAAAAAAAATACATATATGCGAAAAGTGTGTGTATATAAATATAAATAAATAAATATATATATATATATATATATATATATATATAATTATATATTATATGCACAGTACTTATTAGAAAGCGCTCAATATCAGAGATAGAGCTAACATTGATGATCAATCCAACATTATATATATATATATATATATATATATATATTCATACATGTTTCATTAAATAATATAGACAAGTGCTGTCTATTTATTTTATGTAAATTCTTTTCATAACGTCTGATAAGCTTAATAACATTATCATTAAACGAAGAAAGAAAATCACAATATATATTATAAAATTCTTACAATCTAAAAATATTTTCTGGCTTTAAATAACCTGCAAAGTGTTAAGCTGTAGAAAATAAATCCCCCCCCTCAAAAAAAAAACGACTATTTTTCTTTAGTAGAGTCTCTTTCTTACGAATCCCCCCCTCCATATGTGTGTGTTTTTCTGATTATTACACTACTTAATAAATTCTGTCCCACTCTCAATAAAGGACAAATTATCATCTTCCATTTTTTTTTTTTTTTTTTTTTTTTTTATGCTATTGTTTCCAGATTTTTAGCGATGACAAGAACAAACACAGCAAGACGAAAATCTCCTCCAAAGCTAATTATCGGGATGAGAAATCTGGAATAGCTCGTGCAGTCAGGGATGTCAAATCAATTGAACAAGAGGTGATAGGAGCAACTGGTTGTCAGGTAAATTGGCATTTCTTTTTTTCTCTTCTCGTTCAACAATGTTAATAATGGTTTTCACATCATTTCATTTGTAACTGTGCGTTGAGAAAGTAACTGCTTTTACGTGTATGTAATTAAAAGAAAAAAAAATCAACTGATAGAGAACGATTTCAAATCTAGTCTGCTCCTGCTGATTGAACAAAAAAAGGTTTAACTTAAAATACCACATTCGTTACTGAATTCAAGAGATTTAGGAAGTCCAGAGTCAACAATGGATTTAATAAATAAATTTATAACGATGAGCTGTTAGTTTTCTTGAGTGAATTGAAATAGCTTGCTTTTTCTTTTCTTTTTTTAGTTTTTTTTTTTACCGCTTTAATATTTTGTTCGTATTTTTAATAAAAAAAAAAAAAAAAAAAAAAAAAAAGTCTGGTTCAAGGGAAATAACTCTAAACGCAATCTTAATTTTTTTTTCTCTGAGAAAATAATCCACGTGAAATTTTTGACAGAAATACAAGGTGCGATGGGTAAATTGTCGCCATTTTATATTTTTAATTTTAGTCTTTTTTTTTTTTTTTATTTTGTCATGTGCACGATATCGTAGGGTCAGTTTTCTGTGAGAAAAACAGCACCATTCAATCCACCAGAAATTTAGAAACAGCATGCTGGACTGGTTGACATTTGTGCCAGGATCTCTGATATGAACAATTCAATGTTTGGGTATCAATGTGAGGACAGTGCAGAGGATTTGGAAAGGGCTGGATGAGTCCAATGGTGATTACAAATGTATGGCAGCTTGGAAAATTCACTCTGATCATTCTGATAAGAAAAAAAAAAAAAATCCTGAATTTGTTGGTGAGGGCCTCACTTAACATGGAGGCCTACATTAAGTGCCTTGAGGAGGTAGTGTTGCCCTGGGTCAATAGTATGGCTGCTGGAAGACCCTATGTCCGGCAACAGGACTCTACACCATGCTACACAAGTAGGAGAACCCAGTCATGGCTGTCAGACAGTTTCTACGACATCACCCATTACATCTGGCCACCTAACTTCCCAGAAAGCAACCCCCCTTGATTATTATGTGTTGAGCAAGAGACCAACAAAATTCCTTGTAACACCAAAGATGAACTGAAAGCAAGGATTATAGTAGCATTCACCAATTTAAACAAGGAGACTGTCCAGAAGAGTTGCAGGAAATTCCAAAGTTGTCTGGAGGCCATGGTTGAAGCCAGTGGGGATTTTATTGAATAAATTTACTCTTTAGTATTTCAAGATATTTTAGTGTAAATATATCTGTTAAATGAGATGTCAGTTATTTTCATTTTTGTGTAATTTAGACGATAATTTATACATCGCACCCTGTATGTCATAGGTTTTTTAGCATAAAATTTTTAACTGTCTATATTTCTGAGATGAGGTATTATGTACATTATTTACATTATTCGGACTATTTATCACGTTTCGGCCATTGTACGCTCCGGCCTTCTTCAGGTGGTTGGAATGTCGAATTGAACCCTTTATTTCACTCACAACCCAAACTTGAACTATAAAAACAAGCACAACTTCCAAGTCTAGCAAGCTTGCCTTCTCCACCTCAGTCATGGAGGATTACATTATTAGTGTTCCTTGACACATTTGATGAAGGTCAAATATCTTTGACATGATTTGGAGCTCAATCAATCACTATATGTTTTGTGAGTTTATTATCCTGGTGATCCTCCCTAATCCAAACTCTAATATACACTGGTATCTGATGAATAGAGTGTACAGCAGAATTAAAGACACTGGAACAAGAAATGTAATATTTGCTCAGAATGATGTCAGAAAGAGCAATACAAATGCAGAAGGAAGTGTACCATTGTTTTTATAGATTATGCAAGAGCGGTTAATAAAGTACATCACTAAGAACTGTTGGAATTGCTTAGTAACCTTAACATATTTGGGAAAGCTATTAGAATCTTGTCTTGTCTTGTAACGGCATTCACCTGGGGTGGGTTGAGACAGCTCCAATTGAATTAACTGCATCGGGCATCAAGGCCATCCACCCCTGTCGATTGGCAGCAGAATCCACAGCATGATCAAGCCATTTGCGATTCCAGCATCGAACACCGAAAACGCAAGGACTGGACATGAGTTCCATATCTGCTTTGACCATTGCGAGCCACGTCTTGAGTTGACCACCTCAGCGCTTCCTCCAACCAGTGGGTGCGTTTGGCACCACCAGCTATTAGAATAATCCAGAACCTATACTGACAGGAAAACACCTGCATATGGATAGAAAATGAATTGTAAATATACAAAAATAGAAAGGAGTGTACGACAAGGATGTGTCTTCTCACCAGACTTATTCAACATAAGCAGTGAGGCAATTCTGAGAGAATTAGAAGTTCTGCTAGGATTTTAACATAAGATATGCAGTTGACAGTGTTGACTGCAGACCTACAACTCCTACAGAAAGCAGTGAAAGAAATCAAGAAGAAAGGAATAAACATTAATGGCAAGAAGATAGAATGGATGATTGCTAGCAAAAGGGAACAGTTCAAAATGAAAATTGAAGAAACCAAAATCAAACAAGTACAAAAGTTTAAATATCGGAGAAATGTTTGAACAGAGAATGTAAAGTGCAACACTGAAATCCAAAGATGCATTGGGATAGTTAAAGATGCCTTCCAAAAACTTAGCAAAGTATTAAGAAACAGAAACACTTCATAAGAAACAAAGAAAAGATTACTGAACTGTTATATAATATCAGTTCTCCTATATGGCTGTGAATGCTGGACAATCTCTTCATGGATGAAGAAGAGATTTGAAGCAACAGAAATGTGGTTCTACAGAAAGATTCTGAGAATACCATGGACCAAACAAATGAGCAACAACAAAGTTCTGCAGACAATGAAAAGTAAAAGATACTTATACTTAACATCAGAAAGTTTAAATTTCTAGGGTACATAATCAGGAAAGAAGGCTTGGAAAATTTTATACATTCAGGATAGATTGAAGGTAAGAGGGAGAGGGGAAAACAATGCATAACATACCTATGAAGCTTCAGTGAATGGATGATGGAGCAGGGTTTGGAAGAGATAGCAAAAAAAAAATTTATTATAAAGCTACAAAGGACTGGAAGTTGTGGATAGCTATGATTGCCAACATTCTAAAGGAACATGGTACAGAGGTTCTCATCACCTTGATCAGAATTGTAAACAGAAAAATTATAGACAATATTAAACCTAATCTGTATCCAAGAGAAAGTGGGTACTTTCATTTTTCTTGATGTTATCCAAGTTTTGGGAAAGGTAGGGAGCAGACAATCTTCTGCCCTTTAACTTGATTGGAAAAAAATTATATTGAAAGAGTCCCATATGAGGACCTAATAATAGCAAGTACTTAAAATATGCTGTCATTTTTTATGATATTGGTAAAGCTGTCATAATATGATTGGACATAAAGTGGTTTGGTTTGTTTTACATAGGTACCTCCACGAAATCACAAAAAAAAAAAAAAAAGTATAGCTTGATGAAAAAGATGCCAACCTTGCCGAAAACAAAATTTTATTGTCTAAATGCTTATGTTATTATTAAGAGAAAAGACCAAAGTTTTTTTTTAATTACTTTAAAAAATTTTTCCTTCTTTTTAGAACATTCTAAATTTTGATTAAAAAAACCTTGTTTCTATTTGTATCAGCAGAACTAGTAAATAACATAGACAATTTTTAGCATGTTTTTTTTGGTATGACACGCATTAATTTGAAAAATCGTGCAAAAATAGAAATAATTGTCGGATGTTAATGAAACTTTCAGGAACTATTCACAGATGATCGAAATTATTATAATATGTTTTTTTTTTTATTAAAGTCATGGTAGAAATATTTTTTTAAAATATTTATTACCACCCCCATAACTAATTTTATGAAAACGCTAGAAATTCGATCACATTGGGTTTAGTGATTACAATAATTAAAAGAACAGGGCTTTGAGGAATGCAAATCATGTTTTTTTTTGTTTTTAATTGGAGCCAATGTACCTGAAAATCAGCTCTGAATTGTAACATACAAAACTCAATAAAACAAAGATATTATTTAATTTCAAATGCTTTTATTTGCTTTTAGTTGTTTTTATGAATATGGACAATATTTTCTGAAAGCAAAAATTTTTTTCAATGAAAAATGAATTTTTAATACAATTATTTGTTATTTCTTTAATTATAATAGATTTTACATTTAAGTTGTTAAAATATTATAAAATTAGTTAAAAGCCCCATCGGCTTTCCTAAGTGTCCTTATGAGATAGATCTGTTTTAGTGCATTGTAAATTGTATCATTTTGACTAATCAGAAGATCCACAGTAATTAAGAAATGTAATTTTGTGCTTGTAACCGGGCTGTAATTATAAAGTACAGAAAACCAACCAGAATATAATTAAGTTGCGTTATTTGAGTTAAGCATTGTTCTCCACTGTTAAGGCCTTTACTTTTGCGAAACACGTGTGGAGAAGTTAATTTGATTTTTCAATTTCAACTGAAAAGGGTACCTACAAGTATCAGTATCATCTTATGAAATTTATATGATCTTATTTTTATATTAATCTCAGTTATGACATTTTTCCATAAATGAAATATCAAAATTAATAATAAAATGAATACAAATAACAGTAAAATGTAATAAATGTACATAAAATACTATAATTTTATGTACAGTTCTGATAAAATTTCATAAGAAAAGTACCTATAAATTAGATACATTTCTTAGGAAATATGAAATTTAATGTCACTCTTAACAGTCTTATTTTAATTTCTTTATAATATATTTTCCATAAAGCATCATAAACATAAAGGTGAAAGCTAAGTATAAAAAAAAAAAATTAGACCGCTGAAAGTTTTCGTTAAAAATAACGAGGTAAATAATTTGTTCACTTAAATTTAAATTATTTCACTTTTCTCCTTCCGTAGAACAAATTAGCCTCATGGAATTTGTAAATATGTCATTCATCACCTGTCAAGAGACGCGAAAGTTTATGACCTGCTTTGTTTTATTTTCAAATTACATCTTTTTGGCACAAAAGTTAAGCTAAGTTAAGTTTGGTTCAAAATATTTTAAATAAACATTATAATTTCTGATTTTCTGAAAATAAGTTTTGAAAAAATGATAATTGATATTTAAAAGAATTTCAAAGTGAGATTTCCAGTTTTTTTTTTTAAATGGAAAAAAATGGTCAATTTTGCTGACTCAAAAAAAAAACTAGATTTTTAATGAAAATTTCAGACGTGCTAGGAACGATTAAAAAATGGAAAAAAAATACCCCAAAAATACTTTGATCTTTCCTCTTTAATAACAAACATTTAGACGATACAATTTTGTTTTCGTCAAGTTTGCCGTCTTTTTCATCATGCTATACTCTTTTTTAGCGATCTCGTGGAGGTACCTAGTTTTACAGCATATCAACCTCAATGGTTATTTAATGCCAACAAGTTTTTTTTATTGCTAGTAATATTTTTTTTCCCAAAAATGTATTGCTGGTAATAATTTTTTCCTCCAAAAATTCATTGCTGGTAATATTTTTACAAAAATGTATTGCTATTATTAAAACCTATTTTTACACTTTCATAGTGTTTTGACCCAAGTTTTTTTTGGGAGGGTTAACTATTTGCCCATAGCTGGGACCCTGACAAGTGCTACCACCTCGGTCAAGGTGGACTGGGAACACCAGCAATTAAGAGGTGGTTCCATGCTCCTCAAAACCTCCAGATCAGAGGCCTTGCTGCTGGATGTAGTTTATCGTCTTACCCAGCACATGGACATAAAGTGGGAGTGATCTATTTTATATTGTTAATAACTAATAAGTTGACCCCTCAAAATTAGTACACATTAATAGGAAAAATAGTCACATGTGAAGATCTAATAATAGTAAGGAATTAACAAATTTCCCAACCCTTTACTCATTGTGTTGTTTTTGCTTGAGGCATACCTAAGCATTAGCTAATGTGTTAATTTGTCCTTGTAATGTCATTTCTGTTCATTCCACAGAACCAGAAGATATGAAGTCCACAGATTACTCTTGCGTTCATTCTAATACGATTGTTCTTGGCTGCCCTTAATAAGGTTTCATCTCTTTGTCAGTACATGATACTTTTATTATTCTGCTGTTTTGTTCGTCTTGGTCTTAATATAGTTCTCATACAATTGTTTGCACAATAATATTTCATTTTAAATTGGCTATCGAGGATGACTCATTTGGAAGCAATATAAATAGACTGTCTTCTTTGTTTAGTAAACAGAATCCTCTTTATGAGAGTTATTTAATCCAGTAAAAAGCACATTTTACTGTTCACAATAAAAACTGGGATGCTCTTGACAATGAATGCATTTCCTATAGAGAAAGAAATAAAATAATTTTCTCATACAAGAGATTTGTAGAAGCTTTTTTTTTTTTTTCTTTTAGAGTAATAAAGAAACACATGGTAAAAACTGACAAATCAGTTTTTTTGTTTTTTTTTTATCAATGAATTACAGAAATATCCTTGAAAATACCTCAGGAAATTATTTTTGTTATTGGTGAAGATGTTTAAAATATTTTATGTGATTAATGCCAGCCAGGGGTCTGAATATAAATTCAATGTCTATCAGAAAGGCTTGACCAAAGCAGAGTTGATCTGTGGTAACCCCAATATGTATTGAATTAAGAGATACCAAATTTTCTACTTGGTGTCACCTCAGAATGTCAAAATATTAGGGTGGCTCCATGGTTGTTATTGAAAGTGACTTCATATCCACCAAGTGCAGAATTGAGCTTCGAAGGATGTCTTGTGAGGTTGCCAACATAAACAAGAAGTAAATCCATCTAAACTTAGGATATATACACACAAGCAGATAATAGGGAGTTATGTAAATGTCTGAGGGGAGAAAGAGAATCCCTCACAATCTTGCAACAAGTTCAAAAAAGACCTGAAATCACATACCTTCAATTTGGTTGACATTAATTTGATGGATTCCAAAGGTGAATAAATAATTAGTTAATTTGTTCTTGTGATGTCACTTCTGCTCATTGCACAGTCATTGAATATAATGTTTATTTTTAAATTTCAGGAATGTTACTGAATTATATGATGGGCACCTAAAAAAAAAATTTAATGTCCAAAATATTGTTACTATAACAGCCAACTACATGTGGCTGAGTGGTTAGGTTAGCATTCCAACCATACAGTCCAGGTTCAAAACCCACCATAGTCAATTTGTCAAGGAGATAATTCAGCCTTGGAAGATGATCCTAATATATGTTACCATTGAAAATTTCCCAAGAACTATGCCTAGCCTTATGAGAGAAATTGGGTAAAACAGAACTGTTGAGAAACTATTAATGATTGGACTAACATGTAGTCACAAATCCTCATGGTTGAAGGTTTGGGCATACAAGTTGAATGTGCTCTCTGCCTGAAACTGTAACTAAGGTCCACTCAGCATAGTTGCAGTATAAAACATAGCTTGGCTTTGTGGGTATTGAAAAAACACAAATGTGTGAGCAAGTATCAACAATAGCCTCTAACCATGCTAGCTGACAAGTCTACTTAGACACAAGCAAGCAGCCATTATATTATTATGACAACTATGACGAGGGCAACCGGCCACGGCATTATCATGAAAACTATGGTGAGGACACTTGTTTGAATAACTTTATGTATAATAGTGGTTTTAGAATTTTATTGACAATGTTGAAGCTAAGAATAGAAATAACTTCTAAGATATTGTAATAATTATCATTCACATCTGTGTGTTATCTTTTGTAGGACCGGGAAATAATCCAGAAATGTTTGATAGAGAATGAGTATGATGTTGATGCCACCATTGCCGACCTTCTACAGTTACTGAAAATTTCTCGACATGAAGGTCAGTCAAACACTAACATTTATTCTTTTAATCACTTGGGACAGGGATTTGTTGTTTTTTTTTTTTTAAACTCCTTTTGCTCCCACCTGTTTTGTGAATAATCCTATTTCCTACCATGTAAGGTGGTGCATTTTTATTTTTGTTCTCACCTGTTTAAGTGAATGTTTTTTTTAAAAATTGTATTTCCTATCATGTAAGATGCATTTTTATTTTTACTCCTTTTTCTCCCAGCTTTTTTGTGGAAGTTTTTTTTTTTTTTTTTTTTTTAAATCAATTCCTACAATGTAAGGTGCATTATTATTTTTTGCTCTCAGCTTTTTTTATGAATGTGTTTTCTTTTTTAAAATCATATTTTCTACCATGTCAGATGCATTTTTCCCCTCCAGCTTTCATACTGATACTAGTTTAAACTTCAACATCCCGGCTTGACACTTGTTCCCTGACAATCCCAGAACTAAATACATATATTTAGAAATTTGTTTAATGGCATATCAATTCCATATGGGTCATTTAATGCAGGAAAATTTTCTTGGGAGCTTTGGTAACTTTTTTTTTTTTTTTTTTATTTTATTACTAAAATCTCTTACTGGTATTTTTACTATTTTTATACTTTCATAATGTTTTTACCTTAGTTTGGAGGTTCACTATTTACCCATAGCTGGGACCCTAACAGGTGCTACCACCTCAGGTCAAGGGAACAGCAGCAATTAAGAGATTGTTCAATGCTCCCCAAACAGAGGCCTTGCTGCCGGATGTAGTTTATTGTCATACCCAGGATGGATATTTAGAAATGACTCATTTAGGATTACAAACCAAAATAATGCTCATGTATTCAATAAATCAAAAGTTCAAGTAACTTATCTGAGTGATCAGCTAAAGAGCAAAGCTCTTGAGTCAATCAATCAAATTGGTCATTTGAACTTTTCTTGATTTATTGAATATTATAGTGGGTTAGTGCATAATTATCAGGCGTTTTTAAACAATATTTATTGTGAAAAAAAAGAAACTTAACAATTCAACAATAACATTTTTAAATGATTATTCCGGAGCGTCTGATTATCGACAGACATTTTGGTGAATTTCAACAAGGGCAAATAATTGGATGGCATCAATTTGGCAAGTCAAAGAGAAATTGCTAGGTTTTTCCAGGTTAATCATCAAATGGTTAATAATATTGTCAAGAAATTTAATGAAGAAGGCCATTGTCATGTGGAACAATGTTCAGAAAGATCAAGCATCGTGTCTGAATGAACGAAAATGGTGCTGAAGATAGAAGTCATCAGAAACCATATGCAGTGAGAAAAGACTCTGAAAGAACTAGGCTATCAAAGAAGAGTTGCAAGAAAAAAGCCCTTGATTTCAGAGGCTAACAGGCATATCGACTAGGTGAGAGAATTAGAGAGCAAAGGTTATGAGTTTTGGCAGTCTGTAATTTAGTCAGATAAAAGTAAATTCTGCTAATATTCCAATTTGAGACAGTGTTATGTTTGGAAAAATCAGAATGAGACTTGGAACACTGAATGTCTGCAGGCCTGGAAGAAATCACAAGGAATCAAGTCACTGCCATGGGTAGCCTAAAGTCCTGGCATTAATCCAATAGAGCACATTTGGGAGCACCTTTATTGAAAACTTTGAGAGTGTGTAACCAAAATCACGTCAGTGGCAACCCTTAAAGAAACATTGCTAAAGGAGTGGCAAAATATGGATCAAATGATTGTTAATAACTTGATCAAATGGACCTACTCTATACCAGTTCCAAATAATATTTATGTTATGTTGAGTAGGCATTACGTAATTGAATTTTGAAATTGGATGTAGTTTATTTCTCTTGGCTAAAAACTTTTCTGAGACCACTGTAAATACAAATTCCCACTGTTTGAGTAATTTGGGATTCTATAATGCCATTATCAAAGAGTTTTTTTTTTTTCTGCTCTGTTACATTTTCTTTTCCCAAAGTATCATATCTTTATGCCTAATCATTGGTAAGCATGAACTTGCATGCCTGCTTCAAGACAGTGTCGAGAGGACATTCCCCCCCCCCCATAACAGCACTATTTTAACTACCTTCACTCTTTGACAAAGTTTGTTTTAAAAAGTGATTATTGGAATAAAACCTAAACATGTGAAAGTGAATTTATACATTTTCTTTCTTGAGAATTGTCAACAAAAATAACAAACACTATTTATTAGATTGTTTATTGGAATGGTTAGCAAAGCATTGGCTAATTGCCAATTGATTTGAACTTTATAAAATAGTAAATAAGGATTTCCTTATAGTTGGTTCACATATTTTAATAATTTTGTGAATGTTTATAAATTTATGGATAAAAAATTGTTTTCGTATTTTTTTTATAAATTGATATTGCATCACATTAGTTCTAATAATGTTGTAAATTTTCAACAACAAAAAATATATATAAATTCACTTTCATCATATGTTTAGGTTTTATTACAATTCTAATCATCTCTTTTTAAAATGATAAATATTACTGAAGAGTAGGTATTTAATTAAGTGGTGTCATGGGAAACAAACTGTGCTTTTGACACTCTCATATAACGGACATGTAAGGCCATGTTTGTCATGTCATCTTTAAGTATTGTGACTTTATTGTTGTCATAACTTATATGACTAAAACTAAAAAAAGGCAACACTTTATAAATAATATAGTTGCTTTTTTATTTTTGCTCTCACCTATTTTGCCATGAGCTGGGACCCTAACAGGTGCTACCACACTGGGTCAGGGTGAATCTGGCAACAACCTCACTTAAGAAGGGATTCCATACTCCTCAAAACCTCCCAATCAGAGGCCATTCTGACATGTAGTTTATCATCATACCCAGGACTCAAAATGTATATATCCACCTGTTAGTTATTTAAGAGAAATTTTTTTTTGTAACCCACCTTTTATTGTGACAAATATTACATGCTAAGGAAGTTTTAAAAAATGCTGATCTACAAAAATTATTTCCTAAAACAATTTTCGCTATCTTTTAAGAGTGGACCAAGTTCAGCAGATATACAAAAATAGAAAGGGACATATAACAAGAATGTGTCTTCTCACCAGATTTATTCAACCTATACAATGAGGGAATTCTGAGAAAATTAGAAGTCCTACCAGGAATCATTATTGATGGCTACAATCTTAACAATATAAGATAACCAGATGATGCAATGCTGATAGCAAACACAGAAAGAAAACCACACATCCTACAGGAGGCAGCGAAGGAAAGGGAGAAGAAAGGACTAAGTATAAATTACAAGAAGACAGAGTGCATGGTTGTGAGCAAATGGATGAGCCCAAAATGAAAATTACAAATCAGGGAGACTAAAATCAAACAAGTACAGAAATTTAAGTATTTGGGAAGCATTCTAATGAAGACGTATTAGGATGGCCAAAGATGCATTCCAAAAACTGTTTGGAAAGAAAAATTTCATTAGAAACAAAGAAAAGAGTACTGGACTGTTACATGATATCTGTCCTCTTGTATAGCAGTAAATGCTGGACAATCTCCTCAAAGATGAAGAAGAGTGGTTCTACACAAAGATACTGAGGATACCATGAACTGAACATGTGAGCAACAAGATTTTGGTGAAAATGAAAACAAAAAGGAAAATTACACTTAAGATCAAGAAGAGGCAGTTAAAATTTTTAAATGAGGAAGGAGGACTTGGAAAACCTGATACTCACAGGACAGATTGTGGAACATAGGAAAGCAGCACATAATGTATTTGATGAGCTTGATCAAATGTATGGTAGAACAGGGTTTGGGAGAAATAACAAAAAGACAAAACCTATTAAGAGTTACAAAGTACAGGAAGATTTGGAGGACCATGATCACCTACATCCTGAAGGAACACAGCACATAAAAGAAAGAAGAATGAGATATTGGTGCATTGTACTTTTAAACCAATACTAAGGATTTAACAAGTTAAGAGGTAGAAATAGGCACAGACACTAAAACAGAAAATGTTATTTATATATTAGATTATTTGAAAAAAAAAAAAAATCACTGAGGATAGCAGTTGTTATCAGTAATAAGCCAAATTCTTCAGAAGCTTTTCAAGTAGTAAATACAAGCTGGCTGTTATGTTACAGGTTTGAATTTCCAGCAGACCGGAAAAAGTGGAGGGCCATGATCACCTACATCCTGAAGAAGACTACCTGAGTAGTTATCTGTGCATCTATAAAATTTAGCAGAAAAACCATATATCTTCAAGGCTCTTAGATATCTGAAGGCAATAATTTGGTGGTAAATAAAAGGGTTACTAGACTCCAGGAGAACAACACCTTCTTGGGCTCATGTTTTCCATTGACATGAAGTGGAGTGTCTATACTGAATCAATTGCTGCATCTACTGCTAGGAAAGTTGGTTCACTGTATAGTGCCAGAAAATTTTTCTTGTCAGAATCATAAATGAACCATTCATCATTGAAAACTGCTACCATATCTAGTCTGGTACTCTTGTGTGCCACTTGAGATTCTTGACAAAATCCAAAGAATGGTCTGTAATGTAATTGACCTTGACCAGGCATCTTGACTTCAGTCACTTTCTCACTGACATGATGTGGCTTTCTTCTGTCTTTTCTACAAATATTTTCATGGCAACTGTTCTGATGAGCTTTTTTTCTCTGGTGCCTCAACAATGTGAATTTAAGCTTGCTACTAGATTGGCAACTAGATTTCACTATTTTACTGTTAAACTAGCTAGATGCAACGGCCACATTTACTTTGAGAGTTTTTCTTGCACTTCTCACCTGTGGAACTCACTTCAAATTTCTTGCTTCACCTACAATCCATCAATTGCCATCTTCTTTCTTCCTGAACCCTTTTCCTTTATTTCCCTTTCCTCATTAATGTCTTCTCATTTTCTGTAACCCCATGCATCTCTGTGGCATTGTTGTCTTGCTTGGAGTGAAATGATTAAATATTAGGTTGGTGCAAAAATAATGACGTAATAATGTTGTTTTTTGACATTAAAAAATACGTCAAAAAACGACATTATTACGTCATTATTTTTGCACCAACCTAATATATTATAAGCATTTTAATGTTTCCTGTTTTCCTTGTTCATCACTTTATGAAAAGTAATTAAATTTTGCAGTGTCACATGATCAGACACCAACCAATCATAGAAGTTCAATTTGAATGTTATTTCTTTTTAATGTTTTCTTATTTTCTCCTTGCAGAAAAGTCAAATTCTGGAAAGAAGTCTTCCCAAGGAAAATCTTCAGAATCTGGCCTGTGGACCGAAAAAGGTTCTGGATCTCGTATATTTGGGAGCATTTCTCTCAACTCTTCCTCATCGTCTTCAATGACATCTTCATCTTCATCATTGCGAAAATCCAAAGACGCTAATGTCCACTTCACAGAAGATTGTATGAGTGAAAGCTCAGGATATGGGTCTCTTGGTAGCGGAAGCAACAGTGGTGCAAGACCCAAACTTTTTATTCCACGGGTACGCGTACTGTAGGCTACCCCCCCTCATGCCTAACCCAGGAAGTGTACAGACCATGACTCGATCCTTTCTTTCCCTCCTTATTTCCATGCCTCGCACTTTATAGAAATTTTCCCTTCTGTCTAATGAGGAAAATTTAAAAAAAAAAAAAGAAAAAAAGACAGAAATTAGTGATACCTTAGTAAATCCTTGCAGCAGATTTATTTATTTTAAACATATCAGGGTTTTTTTTTTTTTTATCTTTTGAGTTCATTATATTTCTATAAGTATATTTGGCAGCCATTTTGAAATTAATTTTTCTTGAAACAGAATTTTTATTATTTAGCTCATAATTGCCATAATGCTTACCGGTATTGCATCTTCTGAGCCTAACTAGAATTATTTATTAAGGAAGTAATGTTTTTTGTTTCCTCTCTTTAGCAATTATTACCATTCTGTGGATTTAAATGCCCACATAAACTACTTGTTCCTGGTATGGGGTCGTGATGTAGATCTTTTAATAGGTATTTGTTCACATTAAATAACTTATCTCTTTTACTCCCATCTATATCTCAAATGCATTAAAAAGAAAATTACACTTGGGTTTGTGAGATTGAGTGCAACTTTACACCACCTTTTAAGATGGATGTAGAATTTATGGCAATAAAATGAGCTCAGAATATCAAATGGTGTAAAATTTATAGAATGTTCATTTACAATGCAAATGAACATTCTGCAATGATTCCAAATTTTTCATTGCAGATATCTTATAGAATAACACCTCTATACTTTTATAAAGTGTCTTTGAAACAAAATCAGTTAAACGATATTTCTGTATGCATACATGTAGACATAATATCTGATCTAAAGAATGGAGGAGGAGAAACAGGGTAAGAATTTTAAAAAGGGTTTTTTTTTTGTCATTGCTTTTCAAAGAGGATTGTTGACAAGTGTAAGGGAAACCACTGTTACAAATAAAAACGTTATCTTTCCTCCCTCCCCCCCTCTTTTTTGTGGTAAAAGTCTTTCCTTTGAGCTACTCTATCAGGGCCTTACATCTGAATTTTCATATAAAATACAAATTTTATTGTAACCTAATTATGTACAATAATGGATCATATTCTATATAGATGAACAATTCAACTAGAAAAATTGAAAATAAATACAATGTATCTAAATACAAATTAGAGACATGTCATAACAAATAAATCAACAATCTTTTGCAGAAATTTTTAATATCAACTTGAGATTTCTCTTGTAAAAATGTTAGATAATTTTAACACAGTCAACATTATGGATATAAAATAGTGAATTTTATATAGTGTTTTTTTGAATTAGCATAAGAAAAACAAATTCACTGATTGGATGAAAAAAAGAACCCAGAATGATGTCAAAATGCACAAAAAATTTTCATCCTTTAATAGTCAGTTGTGCTTAGTTTAATTTGTAGCATATATAAATGTTAAGATAGCAAGGGTTACAAAGTACTGCCTGGAGCCCCCAAACAGGCTTTCTCTCCATTGGGTGGTTCATGAGTGGTATGCACTGGCCCTATACTTTATAAGTTTGTACTTTGTATGAGAGAATGAGAAAAAGTAAACATTAAGAGGTGAGAACAATAAAAGAACAGCAATTAAGATGGAAGATAACGATTAATATTGCATTTAAATTTTTGAAGATCAAAGTTGACTGGAAATCAAGAATTTGGTCAACTTCAATTGGTTATTTAATGCCAACAAAGTTTTTATTGCTGGTAATATTTTTTTCCTCAAAAATGTGTTGCTTGTATTAAAACCTATTTTTACACTTTCATAGTGTTTTAACCCCAGTTTGAGGGTTAGCTATTTGCCCATAGTTGGGACCGTAACAGGTGCTACTGCCCTGGGTCAGGGTGGATCTGGGAACACCAGCAGTTAAGAGGTGGTTCCATGCTCCTTAAAACCTACTGATCAGAGGCCTTGCTGCCAGATGTAGTTTATCGTCATACCCAGGATGGGCAAAAAGTTGGAAGAAAGCTCCACAAGAAAGAAATGATTAGCCTAGGATTTAAGGTTGCACCTGGCTATTTCAACTGTAAGATGATGAAAGCATGTTGTCAATTTAGTAGTCTGCTTTAATTCATAAAGTATAGGTACCAAAGAGAATAGTTGGGCAGGGGTCAAACTGCATTGAATTTTATTCAATGCAATTCAATGCTTCATTACACTTAAAAATTCAACACTTTTCCTTACATCCCTCCTTTTTTCAAGGAGTCGAAAACGAAAGAAATAATTGCTTTTTATTTGTAATATTGTTTCAGAATTAAATATTCCTTACATCTGTCAACAATCCTCTTCAAGAAGCATTTACTGAAATGTAGATAAGTGGACTTAATTTTTTTTTTTTTTTCTAAAGAAACTTTCAATATGTGTCCATTATTTATGTTTTGTCTTAAAAATTTATTCAAATCTCTGATCTTTAGTTTCCAGAACAAAGTCATTTTTTTAGTTCCAATTCTTGAACATGAAAATTCTGTTTATATTACTTTTGTTGATATTGTTAATCAATTTATTACATGTGATAGCAGAGAAGTCTGCAAAAGACAAATATTCATAGTATTGCTAGCTTGTTCCACACTTCTGAGTGGAGGATGGTCACTCAATCTGTCTATCTTCTGCAGGCGCCCTCTTTCAATTGTCATGAATGAACCTGGCCTAATGCATGTAATCTGTTCTTGGCAGCTGGGTGAACCAAGCTGTAGCTTTCTTCTCTCGGATAGCTTGCATTACAAGACAAGTGCTTCAACCATCCTGCTATTTGCCTATATATCTGGGTACTGGGTAGCAGGGAACAATTCTTGACCTGCCAGGAGAGATGGATTCATGCCTTTCCCAATAGTATTAGCACCAAACAAACACAAACTAACTTAGCTGGAATTTGAAATTGGTTTACAGATTCCATTTTTCACTTTGATAATCATTATGCTACTTTCATATCATATATTCACAGAGAGATATTCAAATATATTACTGATCAAAATTGCAGAGTAAATATATACATATGTAAAAAGAGAATTAGTTTGTTTACATTTCAGATACAAAAATAAAAGTTAGCAGATATGGGACTTGAGATATCTAAACAAGAAAAGTGCATGCCTTAAAAGGTAATAGAACCATGTCAGACTGTGAAAGCTTTTCATGACTAAGTTGTCTAAAAGCACATTAGATCAAACAGTGGTTTTCTTCTATAAGGAGGTTACGGGTTCAAACCCCGCTGGAAAACAGGATACTAATGGCAGCCATGTATACTTTCTTAATATGTATATACAGAAAAAGTTGCAAATTAAAAAAAATAATAATGTTTTTATGAAAGTATTTATATATATATATATATATATATATATTTGATATTTCATAACATAATCTACTATTTATTCTGCACCTTATGTCCTAATAGTGGATATATTGGTGAATCTGGAAACAATTTTAGATTTCGCTTCAACAATCATAAACAAACCATACGTCAAAACAATCCTTATTCCCCCATAGCTGAACACTTTAATCAATCAAGACACTCGTTAGAAAATTGTAAATGTTTGATAGATTCTGATTTCAGTTCCACATACACACGCAGAAAAAAAAAGAAAAATACTAGATTTTAAAATTAAATACATATAAACTAGGGTTAAATAAAGACTTGGGTATTTTAAATCTTTATAAATATTTCAATAGTTAAACATTTTTTTAGATATAGTTAAAAAAAATTTTTTTATTTTTTTTTAAACATCTAAAATATTATTACAGTTAAATTTACATTAGGAATATTTGAACACAGTGGCGTTCAATATCACGTGACATCCGCGTCTCGCGACGGACACTACTTGTGAACAAACAATAATTTCTGAAGAAAGATTGAGGCCAATCTGAAATATCAAATATATATATAAATAAATACTTTCATAAGAAAATATTATTTTTTTAATTTGCAACTTTTTCTCACTCTCTCTCTCTCTCTCTATATATATTAGACACATACATACATGATAGATATTTATTAAACAGTGTGTATTACTTCTATCAGATCAGTCTGTGTATTCCATTTGAGAAATCTCGATAATAAAAAATGTGTTATGTGACAGTGATCAACCTGTGTCTGCCTTTGGAGGGGAAACTATTGTTTGATCAAGTGTGATTTAAACATTTGGTCATAAAGAACAACACAGCAAAGTTCAATCTTCCATTTATAAACAAGAACGTCCTCTTCACCCAGATTATTTTCTCAAAAGCTTCATATCTGCTCATTTCCATATCTGAAACCTAAGTATAGCAATTTCTAAAGAATTAACGGATTTATTTTAATCCAACTTTTTTATAATTTCAAACTTTATAGTGGATAATCTGTATTTGAAATAGGCATTCTTATATACACTATAATAATTTTTGAAGTAATAAAAATGTTGGATTAATATATATATGATAAAATATAGTTTTAAGGTATGCTATATTTATGGGTTAAAGTGCTCAATATCAGGGATAGTGGAAATAAGTATAAAAGTGGACATCAAAGTCAACACCCAGAGGCAACAGTCTGTTTCATGCTAAAACGCAATCATCAAGCCATATGCATTGTGCTTTTTGATCGACTATTTATATGTACAGGTCAGTGATGCATTGTGGGAAGTCTGTTGTATTATTCTACATTAGACTACTCACAATGTATCCCTGACCTGTATAGTGATTTTCCAAGCATACCTTAAATGTGGCACAAGGCCAAAAGTATGGAGCACCCAGTGAGGATCGAACTCACTACAGTCGTAATTGTTCTAGCGAGACACGCTTGCTAACCATTACACCACCTCGAGGCACCCTCCCTGACCTGTATATATAAATAGTCAAGCAAAAACAACACACATGATCTGATGATTGCATTTAAGACTGTCACTGCTGTGTGTTGACTTCAACATCCTATATATATATATATATATATATATAAAAGTTAAAGATCAAATATGGATCAGAATCCAACAGGATGATAAAATAAAGAACAAATATATCAACCTAACATGTTTCACTTTTATCAAAGCTTTGTCAGAGATTGAGAGAAAACAGACCGAAACACTGGTATTTTCAATGTTTGGGTCAGTTCTCATTTGTCAGACATGTCACATGCATTATAGCCATAAATAATTTTATGCACATGTAAGTTTGTAAAGATTCAGTAGGCATCAGATGGTAATGTGTATTTGTATGTATGTCTGTCTAGTGGGAGTTCTGATATCTTCACTTGTGTGCAGTCAGCCTGGGTTCTAATTTATGGCTGACCTTTTTAAGCATGTATGAGATAAATATAAGTTAGATTCTTTAAGAAAGGATTCAAAGAAAGATGGGGATGTAATGTTTTAGGTGTGTATTTATAGTCGGTAATAATGCTAAGTTTTCTATATGTTTTCTTAAAGAATTGTTTTTTATTAGGGTGGCATTAGTGAAATCTATCTATCAAAAGGGGGAGGGGTAGATGAAAGCAAATAAGTAATCTCTTAGGGACTAGAGAGAAAAGGTTAATTATATCCACTGACAAATGATTTCATCTTTATTTCTACCTATAATCTCTTCACTTTTATCTTATGTTTTAATGTCTAATATTAATTGGCTCAGAAACATACAACATTATCAAACTCTCACAAATAAAAACAAATCAGAAAATCCTTAAAACACATTTTATAGTTACAAGAGTTAGTGATGAAAAAGCTCTTTAGAAACATTTACGAATAATAATTGAGATAACTGTATATACTTGTGTGTTACGCAACTTCTAAGGACCTAATTTTGAAGCTAATTTTAAGGGGGTTACATCATACATAAGATATAAAATTAGTATATATACTGCTGACTCTGGCTACCTCATTGACCAAACCATATATTGTAGTCAAATTGGCTTCACAATTAGGTCTTCAAATGTCACATGATATGCAAGTATATACAGTACATTGAAATTCATACATGTTAGTCTAGATATAATACTTGCTAATTAGTTAACAGATCAAACTCTTGTCATGATCTGCTAATGTAGCTTTGTGTTAGACTAAGCTAGGTTAAACAAATATCTATATTATCTATATGATAGCCCCAAATAAGATCATCTCACAAGACTATTTGAATTGAATATCTAAAAGTTTAAAAATTTAAAATTGGCAGTGTAGATCAGGAAATGTTCTTAGAAACAAAAAAAAAAGTAGCAAACTGATGTAATATCAAATCTTGATTGTTCAATATAAATACTGAGAATTCAAGAAAGAGTAAAAAGTTTTAAAGAAGCTACAAAGAAACTGTTGCTAACAATCCAAAATAATGAGGAAAGTAGGCTTGGAGAATCTCACTGGACATTAAAAATACTGAATAATATATGTGAGGAGTTTGAGGGAGCAGATTAAAGAGGCAAGAAGAGTTTCTTACGACAACAAAAGACAGGAAGTTGTTAAGAGCTATTATCGACTATATTAGAGAATTTTTAGAGATCTCAGTTGTAGTATATATGTCAATTGGCAACCCTTTAGCATTTAGAAAAACCCAAATCTATTCTGTAACCATGTATACACTGTCATAATATATGACAACCTCATCACAAATACTACAGAAAGTCACACAAACAGACTTTGAGAGTCAATATTTAAGGGGCAGATTTGAGCGTGCTGACTACTAAAGAGTTAAACCTAAAACTTGTTGCATGTGTGCCTTAAGCTGATATCTGTAACAAAATTTTAACTAAATTTTTTAATATTAGATTAAATTTTTCCTAAAAGAAAGACACTGATTCCTAATTCAATTCTTTGTAATCCATTTTGAATTTTTTTTTTCCTTTAGCAATTATTGCTATTATTTAAATATATGATCATGGTATGGGTTAACTATGGATTGAAAATATAACATCAAAATTTGAAGGCACCCTGGGATAGATAAAGAAGCCTTCTGAAAGCTAAGTATTAAGAAACAGAAGCATTTCATTAGAAACAAAGAAAAGAGAGCTGAACTGCTATATAATATCAATTTTCTTATATGGCAGTGAATGCTGGGCATTTTCCACACAGATGAAGAGGAGAGTTGAGGCAACAGAAATGCAGATCTACGGAAGGATGCTGAGAGAACATGTGAGGAAGTTTTAAGGAAAATGAAAATAAAAAAAGACAGAATTTCTGGGACACAATAAGGAAAGAAGACTTGGAGAATTTGATACTCACTACATATTGGAGCAGAGGAAAACATTGAGTAACCTACCTAACAAGCTTGTGTAAATAAATGGATGGCAAAAGAGAGAAGGGATATACTAAGGAGACAAATATTTAGAACTACAAAGGAAATTGGGGAGAGCCATGATCACCCCCTCTCCCCCGGAAGCGACACAGCATATAAAAGAAGGGTTAAGTTTATCTGATGTAGAAGAAATGCATATTAAATAAAAAATTTTATTCCCACCCCCACAACTATTTTAAAGTCATCAAAAAAAAAAAAAAAAAAAATACACTTGGGCTTATAAGATTGGATGCAACTTAATACCACCTTAAAAATGGCTGTAGAATTGATTAGCAATGAAATGAGCTCAGAAAAGTGAAAGGTGTAAATTAACTTTTACAATTTTTTTCATTATAAATCTGTTATGAAATAACAAATCGGTGCTTTATGAAGAGTATATTTGAAACAAAACCAGCTTATTCATATTTCTTCAATATGCATATATATATATATATATATAATCACATTTCTAGCTAATTGAATATTCTAAGAATACCATCAGGAAACATTTTAAACAATATTCCCTAAATTGAAAATAAAATGCTGTAATGTAACTTCTTTAAGAGAATTATGCTTCTGGGTTTTTGGTGATAATTCCTGTATAATCACAAAATTGCCTTGTTGAAAATTCCCCCTTAAAAAGACATTTCCTAAATGGTTGGTTTAGCCAGTAAAAGAACAATGTGAAAAATAGAATTAATTTTGACTTTCTTTCATCTTAATTTTTAGCTAGGTTTTATCCTGACTGACTTTATATCAGCCCAAGTAACTAAAAATTAAAATGAAAAAAAAAAAAAAAATGCTAGTCAGTATTAACCATTATCACTCTGTGTGTAATTTCTTTTACTGTACAAAAAGTTTATCCTTCCACTGAAGGTGGCTATGATCCCTGACCAATAGTGTGTTTGAATTTCATAGTTGTGTTGTCATATCCTGCTATAGTAACAGAAAACAACTTTGAGTGAAATTAACAATAAGGATACTGCAATTGAGAGACTTTGAAAAAAAATACAGTAGAAAGGGAAGTAATATTAATAATGCAGAGTACTAAAGGTTAATAATGGCTGACAATATTTTACTTGAAAATAACTCTTATTAATTCTGAGGCATCTGCAGATATGAAACAATTGTTTTTAACCAGATTTCATATTATCAAATATAATTTTCCCTTTTACCAATTTTAAAGTCAAGAATAAAAGTAATTTTAAAAACTTCTAGGTTATTAATATTTGATTGAAAACATTATGATTTTGTTTATTTTTCATGCTTCTATCAATAAAAAAAATTATTATTTCTGGATGAATTATAGATATAGCAATACTAAGTGACTATTTGAAAAATCTGTAACATTGGAAACTATATATGTCATAGGTAAACCTGTCATAATATAATTAAACATAAAGTGGGTGATCTGGTTTATATTGTTAATAAGTAATAAGATGATCCCCCAAGAATTAGTACACAATTGAAAAAATGTATTGAAAGATTCACATGTAAAAACCTCATAATAGTAAGGACTTTACTAATGCCATCAAAAGTAAAAGGTTATTTTGTTAACTAGTTTTTTACTAACAGAGTGGAAGAAAAACATTTAAAATAGTGGCTTATTCATTCATGAAAATATATATATATATATATTTGTATGAATAAAAAACAGACCACTTTAAGGTTCCATGTAATAAATTATTTCACCACAGCCCTTTTAAAGGGCTCTGGATCATCAGACTTTACTTCTGTTTTTTATTCAAACATATTTGCTCTGAATTTACATTGAGCTCTCTGGATTTTATCCTCCTTGGGTCTACCCATACGGATTACCTAATTTTGTATAAACAAGAGTAAGAGGCATCCTCTTGGGGGAGATAGATTATA
Organism: Acanthosepion lycidas; assembly: GCA_963932145.1. NCBI lineage: Eukaryota > Metazoa > Mollusca > Cephalopoda > Sepiida > Sepiidae > Acanthosepion > Acanthosepion lycidas. The sequence goes on along the minus strand of OZ010614.1, from coordinate 30,779,331 downwards.
TATATATATATATATATATATATATATATATGAGAGAGAGAGAGAGAAAGAAATTTACTGATTTATTGTATCTATAATACTAATACAAGGTAATCCAGGGTAATATCTTTTTAGAATGAAAACAAATCTAGAGATATAAGAATATAAAATTGAAATCATTTATTTTATTTTTCTTTAATTATTTCACCTCAAGCAAGGCAATAAAGCCACTAAGATGCAAGGGGGTTATGGAGTGAGAGAGAATATAAGAAAAACAATGACAATAAAAAGAACAGTAATTAAGAAGACACGATAATCATAGACATTGCATTTATATTTTTTAAGATCAAAGTTGACTGGAAAGCCGGAAAAGTGTTCCACAAGTGAGAAGTGCGACAGAAGAAACTGTTAGCATCGAACTGACACTTACATCCAGTCATTTCAACTGTAAAATGAGGAGTTCTTGCCACCAATGTAGTACTGCATCTAAATTCAGAAAATCTAAGTATTATAGAAGAAAAGTCATCAAAACAATTACCATGAAAGTATATATAGAAGAGGTACCCGATATATTCTTTGATATTGGTGATAAGCTCTCTAGTTGTTGTGATGTCACAGGCTATTTGTTGCATAAAGAAATGGTCTTACATATGTCAAAGTCAAAATTAGAAATGCAACTGATATTGCAAATAAGTGTATCAACTTTGTGAACAAAACTAGTCCTTTTTTTTTCTACTTATTTATCTATACTTTTACTTTATATAACTGTTTTAGTTTAAAGCTAAAAACATATCTAGCATATAGATAATTCTTTATGATTATTTACTAGTAAAATAGGTAAAAATATCAGGGGATAAGGAAAGTAATTTTCTAAAATTTATGCTTCATTTTTAATATTAGTTCATGAACACATCCTTCAAAAATAGATATTACTCATATCAAAATCTTATGACATTATTATCTAATAAAGGCAAACTTTAACCTACGTACACACAAAAAAAGTGTCAAAAGGACACTTTGACAATTTTTTTTAAATCTAGTTCACCCCAAGCAAGGTATTAGGTTGGTGCAAAAATAATTTCGTTTTCTCACATAGTAACATGTGTTAGAAAACGAAATTATTTTTGCACCAACCTAATAGTAAAACCAATAAGATACAAGGAGTTACTGGATGTGAAAGAATTACTCTTTTGATCTCACTCCTTAGTAATCAGGAGGTAGATAGCAACTGAGATTACATTTAAATTTTTGGCAGGAAAGCATAGAGCTGGAAGGGAGTTCTACAAGCAAGAAGTGCAAGAAAAGAAACTGTTAGCTTAGAATGACTGGACTACATCTAGTCAACTCAGCTCTAAATTGATGAGATCTTGATGCCAGTCTAGTAGTGCACTTAAATTAAAAAAAAGTCTAGGTGGCATAGCAAAGAACTCATCTGAACAATTATCATGAAAGTATTTATAGAAAAGGCAGAGGGAGGCAACCTTACAGTAGTGAGAAACTGACTAAAGCCAAGCCACCAGATCAGGACCAATAATATTGCAGATTCTTTTTTGGATCTTTTCAAGGAGTAAATAGCAAGAAAACCAGACCATATGTGGCAGCAATATTCTAAGCATGGATTAATGGTAAACTTAGATATGTAAGATAAATTCTGGAGAGAAAAATTGTCTAGATGGTGAACCAACTTTTTTCTCTTTTTTTTAATCAATTCACCCCAAGCAAGGTGATAATGCCACTAAAACGCAAAGGGCCGCTGAAAGTGAAAGGGAAGGAAAAGACTTTAGAAGAAGCCAAATAACCTAATAATAGTCTAAATTTCAGAGTTTAGGTGGAAATGTTAGAGGTTGAAATAGATTTTAGAAGGAACCAGAAACACAATCCCAAACAAGTGATAAACTTCTACTCCATTTCAAAAATCTGAGGAGAAGTGTGAATTAGAAGATAGATTCACTTATTGTCTATTGTTTTAAAAAGCTGTGTCTAGAATTTTAATAAGGCACCAGTGTTCAAAGGACTTAAAACGATTACTTGATTACTTATTTTAGTGCATCATTTTACTTACAATTATTGCCACATGATGCAAACAATAGTCAGTGCATTATTTAAACAAACTATAAATAATCAACAGTTCCTTTTTATAGCCATCTGTCACTTATATTATTGCCAACTAGAACATTTTACATTTACATTAGTAGCGAAGTAATCATTCTAAGTAACGCAGTTAATCTAAAGTACTGTATAATTTATTGTTTTTGTTGGTTTTTTTTAATTGTAACAAAAATTTTACACACTATTTAGTTGCTAGATTGTTTACTTACAAGTTTATTTTTATATTTACAAGATTATAAAAATGTATGTATAATGACAATTAAATATTTATTATTTACTAAAGAAATAAAATATAAAAACAAATCTTTTTATTCAAAAAGATTTATAAAAATTGTTAAGAATAAATAAATGTCCAGAAAACTCATTTTTAAAATTTATAATTACAGTTAGTTACTCATGTTTATATAAATTTTCTTGTACACAGATACTTCTATAAATTTATGAATGAAAAAATTTCTTTTTATTTCTTTTTTTATAAATTGGTAAATAATAAACATTGCAACATAGTTGTTCGCATATTTTTATAATCTTGTAAATATAAAATTATTCTTGCATATAATCTATTTAATACATTTATTGTCAATTCTCAAAAAAAAAAAAAAAAAAAAAATGTATAAGAATCCAGTTGGGTTTTATTAAAATTTTAAATATAACCTTTTAAAAATAACAAACATTGTTGAGAAAATATACAATAATAGTGACATTGAAAGAAATCCTTTTCACTCATCATTTTTTACAAGTTAGAAAGTTAAACTTCATGTTGCATGTCCTCCATCTTCATGGATGCAGATGCGGAATAGCTTTCAGGTTTATTTCTGGGTGCAGTATGTGCACTAACAACCCCACCCTTTATACGATGGTTCCACAAATCATAGCCCAACAAGGTGAAAAAATTGAGTAAAAATTCAATAGAAAAAGTTAATTTTCTGTTAGAATTTTAATCTCCAAGTTGACTAGAGGTTTACTACTTTTTTAAAGGAGTTACTTGGAAAATATGACTGACATAAATAGATTGAACCTCTGGTTCTGGCTATGGCATAAGAATGTTCGGGGTTTTTGCTATGTTATTTCAATTAAACTGGATCCTCATAACCAGCTTGTTTTGGATAGATGCAACTTGACAGTCCAGGAAGACAGGCCATCTAGGGGAAGGAAAACCCTGATTTTAAACCTCCACTACTTTGCAGTCATATCCAAAACATGAAAAAGACTACAGAAGTAAATCCAGACAGAAAACCTGGAGTGGATCCCTGAAGACAGTTGGCTGTCGACACTGACAATTTTCTGACAACTCCTGAAGCCAAGTCATCCCCAAATGTAATTCCATGTATTCCTTTAGATCTTGAGGGTATGGCAAAGAGATAGGATGGGGGCGTTTAGTCTGGGCAGTGCATGGCCTCTATATACCATTGCCTAGGCATGCATTCTAGAGAGATCACTCTAGTCTCACCTCCAAAGGACTAAATTTTGATCAAACAGGGAGCTACCTTTATGTTACAAGTTTAACAGATGCCTACTACTTCAATTATTCTAAGTTTTAACTTGATGTAAGTTACAGTTGCACCTTTATGCATGCTCTCCTTCCATTAATCATTCTACCCTCACATTAGAATTTGAATGGCTTTACCAAATCTCTAGAAAAAGTAGATAGTTTGCAGATTAGACACATTGCTAGATTAACCTAACAGAAGTGGTAAATGCTACAGGTCCTAAATTTTTGAGGATCTTGTGTTAAATACTTTCAGGTTGTCTGGTGAAGTCAGTATTTTGCATTGTCAATGTTTACATGTTAGAGAATCTGTGTCTTTAATTATTCAACATTTCAGGTAACATTATATTGATCCTATTAAATCTATTCAAATATCTCACTAGAATCATTTGCCTCATATTTTTATGAGTTTGTTTATCATGTTGATAGAATTTAAATATCTGTTTTATTTTACAATGCTAGTAAATAATTTATGATTTAATGCTTTTTTTTTTTATAAATTTAGGATCCTTTTATAACATTGTAATGAACCATACTCATTCTCTTTGTATTGCATTGGTGAGATGTAAGTTCCACTTGAGTAGCTTCTTCCCACGAGCCACTGCTTTGTGGAACTGACTTCCAAGAGTATGCTTCCCCGATCACTGAAGTCTTAACATGTTCAAGTCTAGGGTTAACAGTTATCTAACCCACATATCTTCATAAACTGTGCCCATTACTCTGTAACCATCTATCTCAAGTGGCTCTTGGGCCTTGTACAAGGTGAACATTATTGTCAAAAAAAAAAAATAAAAAATAAAAAATAAAGAATGGTAAAAGTTCAACATATTTAACTGGCTTGTCTGGACCAGATTAAGCTACTGTGGGACTTGTAGCATTTTTTTTTTTTTAAACATTTACAATATGATAAATAAGAACAGTATATAATAAATTCTTGAAATCATTTAACTTTGGTCTTTTCTACTTTCCTGTGAACTAAGTTACAAAGCTCAAATGTGATGTGAGGATATCTAGAAAATATCTTGGTTGTCTCCCTTTGACAGTAAGGCTTTTCTACAGAAATGGTTGCATCAGCCACTTATCAGAATTTTAGTAATTGGAATATTAAACATATTTTATGAGTGTTTGATTGTAAAGGAATGGAACAAACAAGGATTAAATTTCAACATGTATTTGTCAAATATATATAGTTGTTTGAAATTTGGAAAAAATTGTTCACATGTGGGTCTTCAGTTGCCACTAGTCAGGTAAGTGGAAGGTGTCAGTCAGGCTGGGATTTGACCAATTGTTTTGGATTGGTTGGCTGAAGTCACAGAGGGATGAAAGGATAGATCTGGAGTGGATTAGTTGTTGGTGGGATTTGATGCACACCTTTCTTTAAGGTTGAAATTGATACCTTAGCAGTTCAGTTTGAAGAACCAGAGCCAAGTTTCAATTCCAGTTGAATCCATTACATTCACTTACATGCTAATACCCTTGGGAAAGGTATGAATCCTCTTCTCCCACCATCTATGGGTAAATAGCAGGACAAACTGGGTTCTATAGTCTATGGAAACTGGTCTACTGCAGAAAGAAATGGCAGCCTTCTGTGGGGGAAAAAAATCTGTCTCATCAGTTATGTATCGAACGATACATAATCACCTAAGCGTGTATAATGCATGGTACATAACTGACTGACTGATGGATTCTGATTGAATGTAGTATCAATAAGATGGAGTTACAGTGGTGGCTACCAGGGAGGCCTGGAGTAGATAGAGCATTGAGGGTTGGTGATGGTGAGTTGCGATCATAGTGGTGACTGCGACATTACATCTGCACACTGATAGGCAGCCTTTCAGCCTGTAGCTGAGTTGGTCATTATAAGGGGCTTTCTTTTAAGCAAATCTGGTAGTCCCCAATGTCATTTTTTTTTTTTTTGTGAGAGAATGTTCATGATTGGCTATTGCATTAATTTATAATTTTATTGCAGGGATTTGTTTTGTAGACTGAATGTGATGTTCAAAGCCTATGTGCAGAAAACAACTTTTTTTTTTGCTTTCTTAACATTCACATCCAGCAGATACATGGAATGAATCAGGAGATCTAGTAGCAGAGTATAGCAGTTAAGAGTATAACAATTAGTTAAACACATTTATCTCTATCTATAAAAGGCAGAATGTGTGTGCATGCGTGTAATGAATGCACGGCCACAATTTTTGATGGATTTGCACCAAAATTTACATGCACAAAGTTAGTGGGAAGGCCAAGACTGACTTTGCATTTCCCAACTCACATCGATAGTGGAAATAATCGATTTTTTCATGCTTCTACGGCAGTTTTCATGTAGTTTACAGCCATTTTGTATTGGCCAGAGTGAGAGCCTATAGCTGGCTGCCACGAATAGGCAGGAAGATTCTATTGGCCAGCATGAGAGCCAACAGCTGACTGACACAAATGTTAACTAGCATGCTAAAAAATCATAGCTGCATTCGTCACAAGTGGCAAAAATTTAAATCTGCATGGCACTTTATTCCAACTGGCTCATTCGCTTGCTTAAACTCAACGTTGATTCTGATTCCGCAGAACTGGGTTGGGTGTGAAAAAGTATTTTTTGTTAACATTCTTTTTTCATTCAGTTTTTCCAGTTACGAGTCCTTTTTTAAAGCTGATCGTTTTGTATTCATTTTGTTTAGTTCTTTTTTCGTAACAGATTTAATGTTTAGTATAGAGCTTATAAAAAATTTGCAGTGTGAGATAGGCAAAAAGTAAGGCATGTAGCAACATCAGCACGGCAAAGGGCACTCCTTTAAAGGCAAGGAAGGGCAAGAATATTTTAAGTCAAGTGATAGCGATTGCTGTATGAGTCATACGATTTTTTAATCAAGCACGGGCAACGCCGGGCCATGCTGCTAGTAATAAGATATAATAATGTAGGGAAAAAAAAAAACCTTTCTGAAAGACATTTAACTTGTCTTTTCCACTTAACTGCAAACTGACTTCCAGTCCTCTACAGAAATATGAAAATATCCAAATGGTGTAGTTCTGTCTCCTCCTGCTATGCTCAACCTTTGTAAGAGCCAGATCAAACTGAAAATGTAGTACATCTGACAGTATTTGGACTGGAGCTAACCGATCTTTAATTACCAGTCTTGATAGAGTTCAAAAACATGTATGCAGTCTTACGGGTGATAAATTATTAACTCCCCACCCCACCACAATAAACATTGCTACTATCGCAATTACCTTGGAAAATGTTGATAAGCCACATTGCTTAGTTCCATCAACTCTAATCATCACAGCTAAAACCTGCCATGCCCGACATACTAAGGCAAACCACCTCCATTCCCTTTGTATTCCATTAGTAAGAAAGAAGATCTACTGAAATAGTTTCTTTCTACAAACTGCTACTCCCAAGAGGATGCTTTCCCAACCACTACAATCTTAGCTTATTCAAGTCTTGGGTTAGCAGTTGTCTTTCCCATTTATTCTCATAAACTGTCCTTCTTACAACTCGTACAACCTACTTCAGTAACCCTTGAGTGGTTCTTGGACCTTGTAGAAGGCAAACATTAGTTTAAAAAAAATTATTTTTTAATGCACAGCTTTATTTCTCAAGTCCTTGAACTAAAAGCATAAGACTGAAGAAAATCAGTAAAAAACAAGTTAACCTATTGTACCATAAAAATACTTTAAAACTCTAATCTGATAGAATAATCAACTGGCAAAGTTTAACAAATGTACCCACAGAAGAAAAAAAAAAAAAAGGATGTTAAAAGGACATTTTTTCTCTTGCCACTGGTTTTACTGTTTTGTCCCTTGGTAAGTTTTATTGTTTCAAAAGGCTTTTCTTTTTTTTTTTTTTTAGAATTTTAATAAAACCCAAGCAACTGAATTTATAGATTTTTTTTTCTTGAGGCCACTATTTAATTATTAGATTGTTTATTTACAAGAATATTTTCATATTCACCATTTTATAAAAACATGCAGGTACATTTGTTAAACTTCACCAATTAGTACTTTCTCAAAACTTCAGTCAATAATGAAAATAAAAAATTAGGGAAGGAAGGAAGGAAATATATAAAATTAGAAGGATTCATTTTGGTAATTATTACACCTCAATAAAGGCAATAAAGCCACTAAGATGCAAGGGGGTTACAGAATGTGAGAGAATATGATAAAGGAAAACAAACACTATTAAGGAACAAGAACAATAAAATAACTAAAATTAAGAAAGAAAATAATGATTGATATTACATTTACAATTTTTGAAGCTCAAATTTGATGGGAAGCTGGAAGAGAGTTCCACAAGCATGAAGTGTGTGAGAAGAAACTGTTAGCATAGAACTTACAGCTGCATCTAGCAATTTCAACTGTAAAATGAAGAGACCTATCTGCCAATCTAGTACTGCACTTAAATTCATAAAATCAAGATACGATAGAGGAAAGTTCATCAGAACTATTACCATGAAAGTATTTATAGAAAAGGCAGTGGGAAAGTGACTGAAGTTGAGATGCCAGGTCAGAACCAATAACATTGCAGTATTTTTGAATGCTGAATGAATGGGAATTGAGTAAAATGTGATTATAATTCATCTAAAAGTTAGATCTGTATAAATTCCTCACCATACATACAGGCGTATTGTGCAACCTTTGAAGACCTAATTTTGAAGCTATTAGGTTGGTGCAAAAATAATGACGCAATGTCGTTTTTTGACGTATTTTTTAACGTCAAAAAACGACATTATTACGTCATTATTTTTGCACCAACCTAATAACTACAGTAAATGGATATATAGTTTCGACAATGGCGTAGTCAGGGCCAGCAGTACATACACTAATTTTATATCTCATGTATGATGCGACCTCCTTATAAGCTTAAAAACTAGGTCTTCAAAAGTCACATGCAAATATATACAGTAATTAAAATAAAGATTTATATATTTTAATAATGTTATATTTAATTTTTCAATAAAAACTTAATAGGCAAGATTTTAAATGCTTTTATATACCCATAACTACACTATCTTACCATGGTTGACATGTCTGGCTTCTTAATATTATCAGCCTGGGGAGGGGATCAGTGTGTGACACTGGTGGCAAGAACCTTAAAACCATCCCCAACCTTTGCAAGTGAAATTGGATAGACAAATTATTTAAAAGTCATTGATGGTTGCACTAGCAGATTTGATTTGGTTTGTTTTATGGCATATCAACCTCAATGGGTCATTTAATGCCGACAAAATTATTGCTGGTAATATTGTTTTTTTTTCAAAAATGTATTGCTGGTAATAATTTAAAAAAATTTTTTTACAAAGTATTTCTGGTATTAAAACCTATTTTTACACTTTCATAGTGTTTTGACCCCATGGCTGGGTCCCTATCAGGTGCTACCACCTTGGGTCAGGATGGACCTGGGAACACCAGCACTTAAGAGGTGGTTCAATGTTCCTCAAAACCTGATCAGAAGCCTTGCTGCTGGATGTAGCTTATCCAGGATGCGGATCTAGTTTATTGTCATACTCATGGTGGTGCACTAGCAGAGTTGCAATATAAACCACAGGTGGGCACTGTAAGTGTTGAACAAACACAAGTGTGCCTGTTCAGATGTCTCCAACGGGGTTCAATTAGCCATTCTGACAGACAGTTGTGCTTTGTAATGAGTAGCCAGCTATTTTATATTTATATAAGAAATTTAGGGTTAATACAAATAAAAAATTTGTCACTTAGCTGATTGATGTTATAAATAGTAAAAGGTTACTCAAATATCATTGCTTTTCTGCAACTTAGTTTCATGTGGACCTTAATGGGTGACAATGCCTCATCTAATAATAAAATTCAAGATAAAATTTTTCTCTCTCTCTCTTGTAGCATATATATATATGCTACATGTATTTGTATATTTTTTATCTGTAACTTTTTGGCAAACATAAAACAGATATATAAAATTAACAAGTGCATTCTCTCCTGATTTGAACATCAAGTCTAGAGGCAACAGATCAGCATCATAAAATTAACTTACAAATACTAAGTTAAATTAAGTTTAATAGAGTGCACAGGGACAACACTGATCCTCATTAGAGCACACAGATACTACACTAAGTTATACATAAATAATACTGTTTTTTTTTTCTGGCAAGTGTTTCATATATATATATATATATATATAGATATATGAAGAAATATAGTCTTAAGGTGTGCTATATTTATGGGATAAAGTGCTCAATATCAGAGATAGAGCGTGTATAAATATAAAAGTGAACATAGAAGTCAACATTTAGAGGCGACAGTCTGTTTCATGCTAAATGCAATAGTCAGGCCACCAGTTGGCCTGACGATTGCATATAGCATGAAACAGACTGTCGCCTCTAAATGTTGACTTCTGTGTTCACTTTTATATTTATTTATATATATATATATATATATAAGAAAGAGAAAGAATAGATGGAGTTAGAATGATTAAAGTTCCAAAACAGGAAAGTTTTTGTGCAGCAATATAAAATGTTTTTATTGTAATCTATTATAATAAACTATATATATCTCAAAACATGTATATGGAAACATAATATAAGTACTTAATAAAATAAACGTTTTTTTGATGGCATTGGTAAATCTTGTCATAATATATTAGTTGTTGGTTGATTCACTTTTTACAGCTTATTAACTGTTTGTAATATATTAGGTTGCATCAAAAATAATTTCTGTTTTGGGAAACCTATTGTAGTGAGAAATGTATTATCCTAACTGCTAATGATACGTAGTACACTAAGATATCATAGTTTTTGCAGAACAATGATACCATACACAGTGGACGAAAGAATAAATTCAAAGTGCATTTATGTCACAGGAGTTTAAGGAAAGAAATAACATGGAGGCATCTAAAAGTCAAGGAGTCATAACAAAATTGATTTGCAAAGTTTAATTCTTGAAAAATGTTGTTTGAAGATGAGCCCAGACCGAGGGATTCATTGAACTTTGAAAATGATATTCTAAAGTCATTAATGGCAAAAGTACTCAGGAATTAGCAAAGATGTTAAACACATCACAATCTATCATATGTAAACACTTTGAAAATATAGGGAAGTTGGATATTTGGGTTCCGCATGCTCTTAACGAAAAAGAAAAAAAAAAAAAGCATATCACTGATAAACAAAAATGGAGATTATTTATGGCTCCACTGAAAAAAAAATAACAGGACATAAAGTGCAGCGCGGGGGGGGGGGCAGCATTATATTGTTAATAAGCAATAAATTGTCCCCCCCCCACCTCCCAAAAATTTAGCACAATTGGACAAATATATTGATGAAAGTCAAGTGTGAAGGCCTAATAATAGTAAGGACTTAAGATATGCTGTCAATTGTGATATAGGTAAACCTGTCATAATACAACTAGACATAAAATGGGGGATTTGTTTTATATTGTTAATAAGTAATAAGTTGATCCCCCAAGATTTACTACACAATTGGAAAAATGTATTGAAAGAGTCGCATATAAAGACCTAATAATAGTAAGGATTTGACAAAATAAACTTTTACTTTTGATGTCATGGGGAAACTTAACAGAGAAAAAAAAAAAAAAAGTAATCATATTTACAAATTTAAATAGTGACTTATCCATTCATTCCCTTATTGATGATAAGGTGTTTTTTTTTTCTTAATGTTCAATAATTTAACACAAGGTAATAATCTTTCTCTGTCACAGTATTTTGTCCATTTTTGTTATTCGTTGCTCAACTTTTATTTGTGTTTTATATTTTTGATCTGTTTACTTATCAGCACACAAATCGCAGGAATAAAACCCGCCTAAGACAAGAATTGAACTCCCATGGGAACTTGTGTCTCAGAAATGCAGAAAAGTTAAAGTATTACCACTATCTGTGATTTTGAAAAGAATTATCATTCTAAGAGGGTTTTAGACAATTAAACGTATTCTTTTCATTATGAATACTAGTTGAATGATTGGCCTACAGACAGAAAAGTAAGTTGTAATAGAAAGTCTCAATGTTTTTATTTATAATAAAAATTAATTCAACAATAGATTATATTTAAGTATTTAAATGATTTCTTAATGTGTTTATTAATAATAATTATTATTAATTCAATAAACTTATTATTTTTTCACTTTTTTAAAGAAAATCTAATTGGACAGATCATTTTGACTTTAGATATTTGGGTAAATCTTTTAGTTCTGTTCAATTACTATAAAATGGCTGTTGACAACACTAGTCATTATTAATGTTGAAATAAGATCATAACAAATGTGGCCAGGCCTAAAATTCTATTAAAAATTTAATATTTTCTAAAATTATTTATATCCACTTCTAAAAAATAACTTTCATTTTTTTTAGAAGCTAAGATTATGTTTTCTTTAAATATAAACACTGATTTTTTGTCAACATATGACTGAATTTTGACAAGGCTGATAAACTCATTCTAAATTATTTCTATAAAAACACAAATATAAAAAATACTTTATCAATAGAAACATTGCTTTTATATATAATAAGTTCAAAAATTTGTATAAAAAATAATATAGATGAAATACTTATTAAAATATACTTTTAAAACACACATATATATATATATATATATATATATATATATACACATACATAAGTTACCAGTGTGCTCACCATGCAATCAGATGTGACACAAGGCCAGTTTAAAATGGGTTTATAGGCAGTACTGTGGAAATATCCCCCCACCCCCACCTCAGCACTTCCCCTTTTGGGAAATGCCTGGGGGATGGCCACCTGGAACTTGGGCTTAGTATTAGAATATAGGGAAATCCTATATAATATGTGTGTGTATTTACTAGTGTGTGCGGCATGCAACTAGATGTGACACAAAGTCAGTTTAAAGAGTGTTTAACAGTAGTACAGTGGAAAAATTCCCACACCCCCTCGGCACTAGGCAATAAACTCAACCTCCTTTCAAAGAAAAGGAAAAAGCCTGGAAGGGTTATTTAAAACAACTAATTGGAAATTTTAAACAGTTAATAAAAATTGAATAGAAGAAGACGAAGATATTAATCAACCAAATATGTTTGAAAGAATTCTTGCTATTTAAATACACTATATATATATATATATATATATATATTGCATTTTCTAAGGGTTGATAACTACCTCCTATGTTTGCATACTTTTAAGGATTTCCAGCTTTTAGGCTATGATTAAAATATACTATCACTTCTTCCACCTGATTAAGCTAGAAGGTTTGATCTTAGGGATTCCATACCTGCAGTTCTATCTCCCTCTTTGTATTAAAAAGGTGAGGTTGGTGCATACAAATGCCAGTATGACAGTGGTTGTAGGGATTAGGCAGTTGTCCTTGTTCTATATGTACACAAGTGGGCACCCCCACATTAAACCTGACCTTATGTTGCATTCAATATGGGGTGGTTGATAAATACTAATTTTTTATTGTTATAAGTTAAAAAAAAAATCCCATGAACAGTAAATAAATACAAATTGTTGGCATCTCTTGAACAGTAGGCATACAAATCTGGAGTTGAGATGCTAAAGGTAACATTAATCAGCTAAGTGACAAACTTTTAATTTTATATATATATATATATATATATATATATATATAGAAAGAACAGTAAGATATATAATCCGGTGTTCTTATTGATATTTTTATTTTTACAATACAGTGCTCAATGTAAATTTACAGAGCATAAATATTATAAATTAACTGATTTAAAATAGGGTTTCTTCACTACACAGTAATTACCATGTTTCAAAAATCGAAGCTAAAAACTTCAAATTCAATTATATAATTAAATTAAAAGCATTAGTTCTGTTTCATCTTCAAACGAATTTTGGAATGTGTGTGAGATATTAAAAACTAAATGTAATAATCTAATGGTTGAAAAATTAGTCTTATACTCTGCCAAAAAATAAGGTACCTTTTTTCCAATTTTTGTCCTTACACTGGAAATCTTACCCCACCCCTGGGACAAGTAATTCACTTGATTTGGTGTATGGACATATTCTAACTATTTTTTTCTTTCCTTCTTAAACAAAAATACTATTTATCATATTCCAAAAATAATCTACTTGAAATGTGTGATTTTGTTTTTTTAAATTAATTTTTATTTATTTTTACATACTTTTGAAATATCTTGTACTTAAACAGACCTTTTTTCTAGCTAATCTAGGTTTTAAGTTTTAAACTGTAAAACTTATTCTATCATATTCCAAAAATAAATTGAAATGTGTGTTTTTTAAATTTTTTTTATTTTACATACTTTCTGGAATACATTGTACTTAAATGGATTTTTTTCTAACTAATCTGGGTCTTAAGTTTCAAAACAGTACAATTTATGTAAATATATATACATATATGAATGCCAATAATAAAATTCTTACACTTCCTGGATTGATTTCTGGTATACCTGACCCAGTGATGGATGTAATTCCAATCGTAATCTAAACTATGCTTTAAAAATAACTTTTAGTGCTCTAAGCTACCCTTTTTGTGCCTGGCAAACATGGCCATGAATAATTTACCCATCATGCTTTTTGTTATCTAATCCATGACAGTGTGAAAAAAACATGGATGACAAAAATAACCAAATAACTAAAAAATATGAATAAATAAAAATCTGCAATAATTTGATGAAATTATTTTAAATACTTATTTTCTGTTTTGTACATTTAAAAATATTCTTTTTTATTTTTACAGTCTAGTGTTCAGAGTAAAGAAAGCCTACTTGCATGCGTTATTTTATATATCATAATAATACAACTTAATGACACCAATCAAAATGCATACAAATTCCAAGAGTTTAAGATATCTAAAAATACAGAATTTGTGTCAAAAAGATTGCTCAAAAGATAAATGCTTTAATATATATATATATATATATATATATATATATAAATTAAGGGGGATTTGAATAATCATAATTAATTCATAGAATCTAGAAGAATCTTCAACAGAATGTAGAAAGCACTGGACTGTTGTTAAATCCTATTTTTGGGACTCATCAGCAGTGTTCATACACTACTGAAAATCGAACACAGATTGTTACGATATGACTCGGATGAGTCACATGACAGAATTTGTGAAGAGCTGGTGCTATATCAAGTCTGGTTTGTTACCTCTTCGTCACTGAGATCCATTGGTCCAGTGTGTAGGACACTTGCGTCATATCTTAACGGTCCATGTTCGATTCTCAGTAGTGTATGTATACTGCTGATGAGTCCAAAAAATAGGACAAAATGGTTGTCCAATGCTTTCTGCGTTGTGTTGATTCTTCTAGATTCAATGAATTAATTATGATTATATGAGAGAGAGAGAGAGATAACAATATCAGATCCTTAAGTGAAAAGGACAATCCAAGTGGTTCTTTTTAATATAAAATATTAAAAAGATAGAAGTGTTAAGTTTTTCCTATATATATATATATATATATATATATATATATATATATATAAAAATTAAAGAAAGAACAGTAAGATATATAATCTGGTGTTCTTAATTGATATTTTTATTTTTACAAAATAGTGCTCAATGTAAATTTACAGAGCATTAATATTATAAATTAATTGATTTAAAATATGTTTTTTTCACTACACAGTTCTAACCATGTTTCAAAAATGGAAGCTGAAAGCTCCGAATTTAATTTTGTAATTAAATGAAAGACATTAGTTCCATTTCATCCTCAAGCAAATTTTCTTGAGGATGAAATGGAACTAATGTCTTTAATTTAATTACAAATTAAATTCAGAGCTTTCAGCTTCCATTTTTGAAACATGGTTAGAACTGTGTAGCAAAAAAAACATTTTAAATCAATTTATAATATATATATATATATATTTCAACTATCTTGGTAGCAAAGTCAACTACAGTGAAACTTTAGATGATGAAATCATGCATTGGATTGCTAAGGCTACCAGTGCTTTCAACAAACTTTGTCATCACTTGTGGAATGAGCGGGGTATTCGACTGGATACGAAAATTCGGGTTTACAGAGCTGTTGTACTTGCCATCCTTTTGTATGGCTCAAAGTCATGGACTCCATACAGGTACCATATACACCAGCTGGATGTTTTCCATAAAGGCTGTCTTCATGCAGTCTGTGGAGTTAACCTTCAAGATAGGACATCTAACATAGATCTGTTTAACAGGTGTAATATTGGAGGAATCAAAACTTTTCTCATACAGTCTCAGGGTGGACTGGTCATGTCTTGAGAATGTCTGATGACAGGATACCCAAGAACCTAATGTACAGCCAGTTAGATCAGGGCTACAGGAATGTAGGACGCCTATGGCTAAGATACAAAGACAAGCTGAAAAGCAACTTGTCAGCTGTCAATATACCACATAACACCCTTGAATGCTTAGCCTTGGAGCAGGTAGAATGGAGATCAACATGTTTTAGTGGACTCAGCAGTTTTCAATATGCTTGTCTGAACCATCTTCAAGAAACGAGAGCAGATCTAAAAGGTCAGCCAATCTAACAGTAATCTCATCTCACAATCCTCATTCCTGCTCCATATGTGGCCTCCTTTATAAATCACTAGTGGGTCTTAAGAGCCACTTAAGATTATTGCAGAAAATTTTATAACTGAATCAACTGTCAGATCCTCATATGCCGAAACCAATGGGAGAGTCCATTATTATATTATATTATATATATATGTTAGTCAATAGATAAAAAAAACTTTTCAAAACTTATCAATTGAATTTCAAGTTCTGCATATACACTACTTGTAAATTTATTTGACGCTGATGCACAGTATCTGTGAAACTTGAAATCCGACAGATAAGTGTTTTAAAATTTTTCTTAATCTAATAACTATTGTTATTCTATTTTTAATATTGAGCATTTTGTTTTACAAAAATCTGCTCTCCTTAAACTCCAGTAATTTACTGGTCAACATATTTTATTTCATATGAAAAAATTAACAAAGATTATTGTTTAAGGTTGACGGACATGCATGTCTTAATTAGATTTTTTTTTTTTTTTACGAATTGGTCAAACATAAATTAAAAAAAAAACAAAAAAAAAAAAAAACATTGTTTTCAATCGTTATGAGTCTACCGATTGAATAGAATTTTATTATAAACAATTGTCTTGTAAATGGAATTTTTAAAGCATTCTGAATGTAAAAATAAAGAAAAAAGTGTGCAAGACAATAAGAAACACTACATGCCAAAAACAATCAGTTGAAAAAATGTAGGAAATCTGATCCCATATATAAGCGAACACACACACACACACACACACACACACACACAAACAACCTGGGTTTTATAAGTATAACTCAATATGAGTTGTCCCCCTTTCATTCCACGAAAGCGATGCCTCTTAATTGTGTTTTCAAACTGATTTTGTGCAAAAACAATTGTGTTTTTCCAATTTTTGGTGCTGTCAGAACCACTGCAAGGTAATTTTACATAGTCCTGTGATGTTTTGTTGAAATCGGTTGAAAAATGTGGGAAATCTGATCCAATATATAAACGTACAGACACACACTACGTGGGTTTTATAATAAGTATGATTAACAGTCTGTGTCTATATATATATATATATATATATATATATATATAGTTTATGAAAAACTAGGTAATCCGTACGGGTAAACCTAAGGAGGATAAAATCCAGAGAGCTCAATGTAAATCCTGAACAATAAATAAAAACAGACCACTTTAAGGTTCCATGTAATAAATTATTTCACTACAACCCTTTTAAAAGGACTGTGGATCATCAGACTTTATTTCCAAACAAAAAATGAAAAGAAAATTTACAAATTTTTGACAGGCTGTATTAAACATATGTAAAGTGAGGAAGTGAGTGGGGAGAGAGAGAAGACATGAGTGGGTTAGCAGATATTGACACATTTAAACGGTTAACTTAACGGAAGTTATATATTGAAATCAAAGGGGTAGAGAAGAAAAAACTCAGAGAGAAAAAGAGAGAAGGAAGATGTCACTAATTTTCTTTGTAAAAAAAACTAGAAACAGACACTGTTATTTTGTTTTACTTTGAAAGTGTTGTTTTGGGGTTTCATAAAGATTATAATGTTTGATATAAATTTGAATGTCTCTAGACTGTCTACAAATAATTTAATTTGATGTTTGTTAGTGATTTGAATTTTTTTTTTTTTTAAATTTTGGGGATTAGAAAAATATTCATAGAAAGTACAAAATTTTATTTTAAAATATAAGTTTACTTCTAGTAATCTTTTTTAAAAACTTATAAATTTTTTTTTTCATTGATTATTAAGTTGACATCTCTATCCGCTTGAATTTTGTTCATGAATTGAAGTCGTGACTTTTTCTAGATAGGTAATCTCTCTTACTTAAATTTTATTAGGTTGGTGCAAAAACAATGACATAATAATGTCGTTTTTTGACATTAAAAAATACGTCAAAAAACGACATTATTACGTCATTATTTTTGCACCAACCTAATAGTTAAGTTAGTATGGGGTAATAATATATATATATATGTGCGTGTGTGTGTCTAATTAAATAAATTAGACATTATGTCTGCTAATTTTTAACAAGTTCATGCTCACAAATAACCTTCTGTGTATTGATATTAAATGATGTGAGAAATGTCCTCTGTTTAAATCACTTTTATTTCCTAAGTACTTTCGATCTTCTTCCAAGATCATCTTCAGGGGTGCAAGTAGTACAAAACTGTGTGTTGTTCAGGGGTACAAGTATTTATATAAAGATATGTATTATCCATTACTGTAATTTTTCATTATGCTTTTTTTGTCACACACACATATATATATATATATATATATATATATATATATATATCATTCGCAGACAGTACTGTTTTGCTGTATCACAGCTTCTCAGTGTGACTAGACAACTGAATGCCTCAAGCCCGAATTGAAACCCAACCGATTTGGTGTCAGTCAGAGCTTCTACCACTGAACTATTTTCACTCAACAGAATGATTCAGACAAATCTAGCATATATATATATATATATATATATATATATATATATATATATATATATATATATATATATATATATATATATATATATATATGACAAAAGTAAAAATCAGTGGATGAAATGCATTGTTAAAGAATACTTTTCCTTTTGTCTTTATTCTGTCTTTTTACAGATATATTATTTATCAGATTTTTTTTTTACACACACATATTAGGTTGGTGCAAAAATAATGTCGTTTTCTCACATATGTTACTATGTGAAAACGACATTATTTTTGCACCAACCTTATATAGTAAGCCAAAGAAAAAAAAATTGAGAGATAAAACAATAATATTGATAATAAAACTAATATTATTGTATATTAATAAGCCTTTTGACTAAATAGAAAAATGATGGGAAAAGATGTTAAAAATCTGAATTTTCTGACATATTTGTGTTCTTTCTCAAATAAAAATAAAAATGCTGGGGGGAGCCGTGAAATGGTCATCTGAATAGGGTAATAGAGTTTCATTTGTATGTAATTCATATATATATATATATATATATATATATAGTTAGTTAAATTCGCAGATCAATTCTCTGGACAAGACAGATTGGTATAAAATGACAATTGGAAAAAAAATCTTAGATTTTGCCGGCGCGTTTCATCTTCCGACTTTTTCAAAGCAAAAATCAAATCAAAATGTTTTTGTTGTTAGTTATAGTAACATTAAAAAATTGATTTGATCTGGGAATTTAACAATATTGTCGACATGGGAAAAAAAAAAATCCCTTACTATAAAGGTCATTTACATTAAACAGGAAAAAAAAAGGCTTAGACAGAAGCATCTATCTTTTTAAATTTGGATTTCTTAATGTAACTAACAACAAACTTTTCGATTTCATTCTTGCCTTGAAAAAGTCGGAAGACGAAATGCATCAGCAAAATCTAAGATTTTTTCCAATTGTCATTTTATACCATATATATATAAAATATATATAAATAAATAAAATACATAAATACGGTATTTTATGCAAATATATATATATATATATATATATATATATATATATATATATATATATATTTGCATAAAATACCGTATTTATGTATTTTTGTTTACAATGTATAACTTTTGACTGATGGAGTTAACTCCCTTGAACTGAGACCATATGACAAAGGCAAGCGTTTGGAAGATTATAATGAAACCAAAAAATGGAAAGAGCAGAAGACAATAGTATTAATTAGAAAAGTTATATTTTACACATGGCAAACCTTCTAATAATGGTAAGAACTTAAAATATGTCACCATTTTTGGATGACATGTGTACTGCAAACTCCTATTACTGTTCATGCAAAATTACAAAACATAAACATTAAACAGTATTTGATTGTTTTTTGTTTTTTTTTACGGGTTAGCAACCTTTTGCAGGTTTAAATACCCAGAAAATATTTTTAGATTGCAAGAATTTTCGGGAGATAATAATGATTTACTGATGCAAGTTCTAATTAATCCATAGCTAGGGAGGGGAAGAAGAGGTTGATTTTTTCCTTCCCCGAGGCTATTTGTGTATAAGTGAATTTAAAGAAGCTAACTGGAATTAAAACTCTGCTCTCTGATTTTCAGTTCAGAGCCGTTTTCTATTGCACCACCTGCACATCCATCTTACAGCATCTTATTCCTAGGTTGTCATGCGTTAATGTACTGACAAGGTTTGGTGTTGCTTTACTTTGGTGATATGAACATAAGCCCATAGTGAACAATAGAAATGAAAAACTAATATAAATATATAATACAAACAATAATGATTTAAAAAGGAGAATATTATTTACTATTTTAATACTAAGTTACTAGTGTTTTCAAAAAACTGACAGCATTTTTAAAGTAATTTTGTAATTACATCATATTTAGAAAATGTAAAATCCTTTGTTGGTCTATTCATTAAGCAAAAAAAACAAAACAAAATAAAACATTTTATACAGCACCGAATAATTGTTTCTACATCACAAAAACAGACCATGACATAGAGATGAGTAAGCAATTCACCTATCTTTGTGTAGTGGACTCTTCTGATATAGAAAAATGCTGTAATAGCCTAGTGGATAAAAGTATCAGTAAATTTGGTAACATAGTGTGTTCAGTTCCGCACGACAGAGAATCCTATACACTTGGCCAGAAGTGCCTCCCTCATAGCTAAAAAGAAGATTGAGACAGGCAAGATCTGGCAAACTTGGTCAGATACAATCAGATACTTGGTCTGTTAAGGTCCACCTTGGTTACACCAACCTGCCTGATCTTTGTCTAGTCTTTGGGGTTTGGTCTCATTCAGTTGGGTCCTTCCTCCTCAACCTTACCAACATGGTATATATATATATATATATATATATATATTATAAACAGTTACATTAGAACATTCAGGTTACTACTACAAAATTGCATAATTTGTTTTGACATTCAACATGTCTCATCAGGTAGACATTGAACATTGAAACAAAATATGCAATTTTGTATTGAGCCCCTTTTTAAATTAATGTTATGAACGTTTGAATTTTATTCTTTTACATTTGGAGATATATATAACTGATATAAATATATAATAAAAATGATAATGGTTTAAATATGAAAATACTGGTTACTATTTTAATATATTCAGTCATTATTTATTTATCAACATTATTCTTAAAAAAAAATGTTTTATTTTATTCTACAGGGTGCCTCACAAAAAACAGGAAATTTGGTACAGTTTAATTGTTGGAATTTTTGCTACAGTTATTTGAAACAAAAGCAAAGGATAGAAATTTAGTAGCTTAAAACATAACAAAAGCACAAATGTTAGATGGGGTGGTTGAACTAAAGAACTCTGGCAAAATTTCCTGGCATTTTTTCAGTCACCAAGTTGGATGATTTTTCTTAAAGAGAACAGTCACTGTGTTGAAAATTTTATAACTGCAGCATCCTAGAACAACAAATTAAAATAAATTAATGTTAGTATTTTTTTTTTCACCATATTGTAAATCTAAAATTTCCTGTTTTTTTTTGTTTTTTTTGTAGGGCACCCTGTATATTTACCATTATTTGCAATGATTTGTTGCTACTCATCAGGCAGTTCTTTGATACCGGTTGAGTAAAATTCCACAGGTTTTTATGTGAAAAACTTGTCAATGAACTCTTGAATCTGGTTTTCATTACAGAAAGTTTTTCTCATTAAAATATGTTGCAGCTATTGAGAAAAAAAAAAAAAAAAAAAGGTAATAATTAGTTAGTGCAAGATCAGTTGAATATGGCAGGTGGAGTAAAACAGACCAACAAATTTCCAAATTTTTCACCTTATTATTCATGCTGTATGTTCTCTTGTATGACAGCATTTTAAAGTAATTTTGTAATTACATTGTATTTAGAAAATATAAAAGCCTCTCTTGCTCTGAATTTTCTTGTTTATGTTGAATATTAAGCAAAAAAAAATTCTATTTGCATTGATTAGTTATTTCTACATCACCAGTCTATTACATAGAGATAAATAAGCAATTCACCTATCTCTATACTGATGATGCAGAAAGTGTTGCAATACTTTAGAGGATTAAATCATTGGGTCATGAAACAGGTTGAGCAGTAAGTAAGTAAGCAATACTAAATAGGAACAATCAAAATATCTCGAGATATGGGCAGTAGAATGAGAACAATCTACACCCATGTATTAAATAAAGAGCCTGAAGAAGGGTGAAGGGTAGAATGACTGAAAAGTTCCCTCAGTTTGAGACTTTTTCTCTTGTACTTTGAAGTTGACTTCACTTACTGATAACCATCAGTCAAAAGTAAATGTTCCATATCTAATTGTGCAACAGGTTCCACAGTTTTACAAGACTCATATTGCTATGCTGATGATGGCCTCTACTGTAGACTTCGATCTATGAGGGCGTGTCAAACTCATTTAATTTTTATGTTATATGTGACACTTCAGTCCCACTAGTGACCTGCATACAAGTCCACATATTGTGCAACAGCAAGAATCTTGAGACATAGCAACAGGAACATTTACTGACAGTTTTCGCTGTTGTCTTTCATGTCTTAGCTAGTCAATACAACCGATTTCAAAATTTCCGATACCACTCTGGCACAAATATCTCCAGTTATTTCTATCCAGGGCAACTTGCTACAAGTTAATATGAGGCACATTGACAACTGAGAGGTTACTCTTTAGCTTGTCTTTATACCTGGGGCACAGCTGTTCAACATTTCTTTGCCCACATTCATGCTGGTTATACACGAGTACCTTAGGTATCCTGTTGTCACTCATCTTGGGAACATAACCAGCCCAGTGAAGTTGTGATTGTATTAGGAAGGTCTCAATTCCACCAATGTTATATATATATATATATATATATATATATATATATATATGTGTGTGTGTGTGTATTTAGGCAGCATTTTTTCATTCATACATGTTTCATTAAACAATCTCAGACTATCATCACTGTCTTTTCCGTATATTGCTTAATATATTGTACAGTAATTGACATCTTTGATAATGGCTTATGCAAGCTGAAAACAGATTGGATTTAAAAATATGGATCAATATCGTGATTTTCTTTTTTCGTTTAATGATAATGTTAAGCAGGTTATCAGACATTATGAAAAGAATTTACATAAAATAAATAGACAACACTTGTCTATATTATTTAATGAAACATGTATGAATATATATATATGTATATATTGACATGGATAAATCAAATAACAAGATATTAGCAACCGTATATAAAATATTAAGACTGAAATCTACTTAATAAACAAAATGAACTATTGCTAGCTTGTAACCATAGGAAAAAGTTTCTCAAAATATTTGAATTCTGGATAAATATATTATCCAAATATCACATGCACTTCCCATATTTTAGTTTACATCTGATTACCTCCCTTTAACCATTTTAACATCTATCATTACTTAACGAGTTACCCGGTGTTCATATTTTAAACTTGCCGCCTTTTTTTTTTTTTTTTTTTTTTTTACAATAACCCCATACTTACATCCTACTTTCTGTATTTACACCCCAATATTATATTTTGTTTATTTTTAATTTTGAGCTTTGAATCTGCATTTAATTTAGTGTTCTAC
This sequence comes from Acanthosepion lycidas, assembly GCA_963932145.1. NCBI lineage: Eukaryota > Metazoa > Mollusca > Cephalopoda > Sepiida > Sepiidae > Acanthosepion > Acanthosepion lycidas. The sequence goes on along the minus strand of OZ010614.1, from coordinate 30,755,748 downwards.
CCATGAGACCCAATATATATTATTTTAAAAATCAAAATAATTGGTAACTGATGAGTTGGTAGAACAATGAAACTTAAGCTGCACTTCAAATGTATGTATATATATATATATATATTATATATATATAAAGACATTTTTATGTTTATATATATATATATATATATATATATATATATATATATATATATATAAAAGACATTTTTATGTTTATATATATATATATAAAAGACATTTTTATGTTTATATATATATATGTGTGTGTGTGCATATATATATTATATTTTAAGACATTTTTATGTTTATACATTCGTTATATATATATATATATATATATATATATATATATATATATGTGTGTGTGTGTGTGTGCATATATATATGTATGTATTAGTGAATATACATAATATCTAATGTCAACAGCACAACTGAGTTTCATGCAGTTGCTGCAACCTTCAGGTGCAAACTTTTATTTATTTATTTATAGTCATCTGCAGACAGACTGTTTTGCTGTATCACAGCTCTTCAGTGTGGCTAGACACGCAGTTGCTTCAAGCCAGAATCAAAACTTGACTGATTTGACATCAGTCAAAGACTCTTATCCCCTAGGCTATCAGTGCACGCTGCAGAGAAAGGGAATCTTTTAATGCATTATATATGTAATATAAGCATTATCAGCTGCCAGAGTGTTCTATTCATTGCAAAGAGCTTAGCATTATAGCAGCATCAGCTGTCAAATATCCTTTCTTCCAAAGTAATCAACTGCCGAACAGGAGAATATATAGTCATCTACAGACTGTTTCACTGTATTGCATTTTCTATATGGCAATAAGCATCTCTTATTTTTTGCATACTTTTAAGGTTTTTTGGCTTTTAAGCTAGGATAAAAACATAAGCTTCTACATTTTCATTCCAGCCTTAAAACCAGAAATCCTTAAAAGCCTCCTGATTTAGTACATAATTAATTATCCAAGCTGCTTCAAGATTATGTTGCACCAAAGTGCATATTGGGCAGGGACATAATGCCTCCAGGAATATCCTCTTCTTTGGAATGGTCACTAATCAAGTTTAGATTTGAGGATTTCTACAAATAGGTAAATAGGTACAAATGAGAAGCATGGTGGAGTAATGGATAGCGGCTTGGATTGAGGAATTGGAGAGCCAAGTTCAAATTCCAGTCGAATCCATTACATTCACTTACGTGCTAATACCCTTGGGAAAGGTGTGAATCCTCTTCTCTCTCCAGCTATGGGTAAATAGCAGGACAGACTGGGTTCTATAGCCTTGGTTGGCAACTGGTCTATGAGAAGAAAAACTGAATTCAAAACCTGTGGAGGGTCGTTTGGGGACCTTGTGGCACGTAGTGCACCAGGTCTCTGTAATCGGCCCTTCAAAAAGTGTGGATGGTCCTGCACGAAACCTTCACCACTATAATCAAATCTCATGTGCTATACATGCAGGTTGGGGACCACTTGTGAATTCCAAATTCCTATGAAACTCCAATATTGGAGCTGGCTCAACCCACATTGGGTGAATGCTGTTACAAGAAAAAGAGAGAACAAATAGGTAGTAAAAAATTTATACTACACTATTGGGAGCAAAAAAAAAAAAAAAAAAAAAAAAAAAATGGCAAATATACTGCTCAGATCAATCAAAGGCAATTCTATATTTTATAACCTAGCCAAATAACCATCCTATGAAGAGAGAAATATTGCCATAGGAGTTCTCTTACCTCTCTAAAATTTTTGTATAAACAATATTTTCAGCAAGACATCTATTTTCTAAACTTCTTTTTGTCATTATGCTAAGTCCACTTGATTATCCTACTCTGTACATAGAACTGACCATGACAGAAACATTTTAATAATTTTTTTATATTAAACAGTCAAGTTCATTACATTCACTTATGTGTAAAAATGTTTCTTCCTTCAATCGATCTCTCACATATTTTTATTAAGAACAATACAACCAATAGCAGGATCATCAAAAATATCTCCAAAACAAGTTTTATAAATTATATTAGTTTCTTTCCAGTTCATTATTTGCAGTCTAACATACAATTTGTGTTTTGAAGCAAAATAGTTTAGGGATTTTTTTCAATACTAGAGAATTACCTGTCCTACAGAGAACAGTTGTCATAGGTATTCTCTTACCTCTCTAAAAGTTTTGTTTTCAGCAAGGCATCTATTTTCTAAAGTTCTTTTTGTCATTATGCTAAGTTCGCTTGATCTTCCTACTCTGGACATAGCTGCATATGGCTGACCACGACAGAAACATTTGATTAATTTTTTAAATGTCTATATTAATAACAATAGTAATAATTTTTTAAATGTCTATATTAATAACAATAGTAATAATTTTTCAATGTCCATATTAATAATAAAATTAATTTTTAATGTGTTTAAATAATTCAGTACAATTTTAAGAAAATCTAATTAAACAGATTGTTTTATTTTTATTTAAAAATAATTTCTACAGAATTATCTAATTCCATAGAATTTTTTTTTGGCTTTATTCAACTAATTTGTAGTAATGTGAAATAGCAGATGACAATAGTGCTTATGATGAATACTGTATTATATATTACAACTGAATTTTTACAAGGCAGATATAAATTCTTTCTATACAAACGTGAATTAAAAAATAAAACTATCAAAAGAAACATATAGACAATTTAAAAATTGAAATAAAATATTAATAACATGGAAGAAATATCTATTAGGACATTATCAAAAAATGGTTATACAAATTACATATTACTAATGATATGTTAAATGTCATTTATTCATAATATATGTAAAGCTGGTAAGCATTCGTTTCATATTAACAGTGTGCTATTCTGTTTTACAGATAGACATAATTTAGTCTTATGCAAATTTATAAAAGATAATGTTGGTTAGAAAAGTTGACTAACCGATACCTCCATGTAAAAGCACCTGAATGAAAATTATAAAGAAAGTGCTACCCCCACTTTTATTTAATCAATTTCACCCCAAGCAAAGCAATAAAGCCACTAAGACACAAAGGGGTTACCAAGTGTAAGAGAGTATGTGAAAAAAAGAAAAATAATATTAGGGAGAGAAAATAATAAAAGAACTGAATTTAAGAAAACAGAAGATAATGATTGACATTACATTTAAATCAAAGTTGTCTGGGAAGGTAGAAGCTGGAAGAGAGTTCCACAAGTGAGAAGTGTGTTAGAAGAAACTGTTAGCATAGAACTTATGGTTGCATCTTGCCCCATCAACTGTAAGATGATGAGACCTTGCTTCCAATGTAGTACTGCACTTAAATTCATAATGTCTAGGTATCATAGAGGAAAGTAATATTTATTTCGCAAATATACAAAAATGTGGCACAAGGTCAAAAGTGGTGATAGGGGAAGGCTGGTCTTATTCTGTCTTATAATTAAAATTAGCTAGCCACAATTACTGATCCAAACATACCACAGCATTTCTTACTTACCGTTCTTACAACAGCCACCATAATACCTCAGAGTCTCTATGAGGTCCTAAGTAGTCCCCATATGTACAACAACATTTAAAAATGAAAACCCCAATGAATATTTACAATGAATACAATTTATATACAAGACACTAAACAAAATCGTACCAGAGAGTAAAGTTCATCAGAACAATTATCATGAAAGTATTTATAAAACTGGCACAGGGAAGCAACATTATAGCAGTGGGAAAGTGACTGACAGCAAGATGCCAGGTCAGGACCAATAACATTGCAGATTCTTTAGATTTTATCAAGAATAGCAAGTATAGCGCCAAACCAGATGTGACAGCAATATCCAATGCATGGATGAATGGTAGAATTTGTAAATATGTAAGATAGATTCTGTCAAGATAAATTGTTTAGCATGACACAGTGGCACAACTTTTCTAGCAGCAGACCTAGGAATTGATTCAATATAATCTTTCCACTTCATATGAGAGGAAAATGTTAGAACAAGAAAGCACCAGTCACTCTCCTGGAGGTTAGCATCAGCCATGCAGATGGACAGCAGAAAGGGGTCTCTCAGAGTTACACTTGTATTTAAAAGAAAATACAAACCTTACTTTGTCTGGACATTATTAACATGAAAAATGGCCACATGTTTAGAGAAATAGCTGTAATTTAAAAAAAAAAAAAAAAAAATGTAGATCTTTTTGGCCATAAGCCTCCAAACACAGTCAAGATAGCAAATTAACACTTAACATGTAAAAAAAAAAAAAAAAAAAAGAAATCTGAAGTATAAAAAATTGAAAAAAGATGACATTCTAAAAGTGACCGTAGTCCTTGGTAAATGTAAAATATTATATAAAATTAAACTAATTCCTAGGTTTTAACTAATGATCATCAATATACCACAGCACTGTATGCAATTTGACACACTAACCAGATGGGCTTGGTTTGGTTAACGACATTAACTTCTTATGGATGATTTCATGCTGAAATTTAATTTTCTTGGGAGCTTGGTAATGTTTCTCTTCCTTTTCCCAATAATATATTGCTGGTATATCTTTTTTTTTTTACTACAAAAATGTATTGCTGATATTCTTAGCACAAAAATGTATTTTTATACATTCATAATGTTATGACACCAGGTTGGGGGTTCACCATTTGCCCATAGCTGGGTCTGTAACAGGTGCTACTATCCCAAACCAGATGGAAATCTGGAAGCCAATATATATGTGGCACCACAGTCCCTGGCAAATAAGAAACATTTTATAAAATTAAACAGCATCTTAAGTTTTGAATTTACTACTTTCTGTTAGTAAAGTAGACATAATCACCACTACACTATGAAACCCTATGTAATAAGACACTAACCAGATAGAATAATGAATATACAAATGTCATATGCAGTGATTCCTAAAAACTAACGGAAATTAAAAAACGGTCTCATGTTTCATTCACATGAATAATAAACATATAACTGATTATTTTAATCAATGCAGCTGTGTAAGTGACATGTATACAAATGCAGCAGAAATAGAGGGTTAGTTTCTTGACTCATATTATAGCTACTAAACTATTGGTGTAGATCTCAAAACCTTGTACTTTCTTTTTATGTACCATGTCCTTTCAGGATGTAGGCAATCATGGCTCTCCACCTCCTTCTATCCCTTGCAGCTCTCAACAAGTTCCTTTACTCTGCTACCTCCTCCAGACCACGTTCTGTCATCCACTTGCTTAAGCCTGCTAGGTATGTCATGTGTTGTTTTCCTTTGTCTCTCTTTCACGCTATTCGACCTGTGTGTATCAGATTCTCCAGGCCCTCCTTCCTCATTATGTATCCCAGAAACTTCAGCTGCCTCTTCCTGATGTTAAATATAAGCCTCTTCCTTGTTTGCATTCTCTCTAAGACTTCATTATTGCTCACATGCTCAGTCCATGATATCCTTAGCATCCTTCTGTAGAACCACATCTCAGTTACCTTGAGTCTCTTCTTCATCTTTGAGGAAATCATCCATCATCCCTGCTGTAAAGAAGGACAGATGTCACGTAACAGCTCAGTATTCTTTTCTTTGCTACTATTGAAATCCTCCCGTCTCGCAATACTCTGCCCAGCTTTTGGAATGCATCCTTGGCCATCCCAATACATCTATGGATCCCAGTGTCACATTTATCATCCTCTGTCAAAACACTTCCCAGATATTTAAACTTTCGCGTCTGCCTGATTCTAGTGTCCCTGACCTGCAAATCGCATACTGGATTTACAATAATCACTAGACCACCCATAAACCTGTTGGGTTTCTTAAAGCAGTTTTTTTATACAAGATGATGAATATTATCAATTTTATTATTCACTAGCAGTAGAGCCCAGCGTTGCCCGGGGATGTAACAGTAAGAGATAGATCAAGTATCGACCATCATAAAGACTGAAAAATAAAATTGACAAAGATTATTGTTTAAAGGTTGACAGACACGCATGTCTTAATTAGTTTTTTTATGAATTGGTCAAACCCAAACTCAAACAAAAACATTGTTTTCAATTGTTATGAGTCTACAGATTGAATAGAATTTTATTATAAACAATTGTCTTGTAAATGGAATTTTTAAAGCATTCTGAATGTAAAAATAAAGAAAAAAGTGTGCAAGACAATAAGAAACACTACCTGCCAAAAAAAAAAAAAAAAAAAAAAGAAAAAAAAAGTGAAGTTTTATTGAAATCGGTTGGAAAATGTAGAAAATCCGATCCCATATATAAATGAATACACACACACAAACAAACAACCTGGGTTTTATGAGTATAACTCGATATGAATAGTCCCCCTTTCATTCTCGCGATGCCTCTTAATTGTGTTTTCAAATTGACTTTGTGTAAAAACAATTGTGTTTTACCAATTTTTGGCGCTGTCAGAACTACCGCAAGGTAATTTTACGTAGTCCTGTGAAGTTTTGTTGAAATCAGTTGAAAAATGTATGAAATCCAATCCAATATATAAACGTACAGACACACACACACAATCTGGCTTTTATAATAAGTATGATTACATATTGAAATTTGTATTTAAAAATTTTAAAAGAAGGTTTATTGTTCCACTGGGCCTCATAGTTAACATACTGCATAAAAATTTGGGTTAATAGTTTAAAACAGATTTAGTCTTTTTCAAACTAAATAATATATTTTTTATTAATTATTAATTAATAAATAAAATTTTTTTCCAGGTCGAAAATGAATGAAAAACACACAAAAAAAAAAAAATAAATAAAACAAAATATGCCTTAATGCAAATATATTCTGATTTAAAGTATGGAAATAAATTATTTTACAATATCAATAGATATGTCTTGCTTCTTTACATTAAAAGAGAAATTTCTTCCATAAAATGTACTTTGATTACAAAATTAATAATTAATACTGAAGATGGTAAAAGAAGGTTTATTGTTCCACTGGGCTTCACAGTTAACACATTGCATGAAAATTTGGAATAACAGCTTAAAACAGGTGTAGTTTTTTTCAAAATAAGTATATTTTTTTATTATACATGTTTCTTCCTCGCATTTATTTCAAAATATGTAACAGCAGCAAATCATTGTGCATCTATTATTTACCATCATGTGACACATAGCCTCTTCCCCTTTCAAGTAGTTGTTTATAAAAAAAGGTCTAATGTAGTGTCATGAATTGCATATCATATGTTGTTTTATGTATATTTAAATTTCTTTAATAATGTTGTTATAATGTATTAATGAATGTTTATTATTTTTCACACACATAATAGTTGGAATATAATATGCAAGTATTTGTTTATGTATCCAGATTGATATAAGAATCTGTATCAAAAACAAATACTGAATTTCCTATTAAAATGTCATAAAGACATAAAAACAGCTCAAGAATAGCTTGTCTAATTTTAATCAAATTTGGCACTGCACTTGGCAGGGATTCAAGATACAATATGTTCTTAAATTAGTTGGGGTATTATGTATCATTTAAGCTGTATCTTGGGAACACACATACATGCTAGAGTTTTAGTATTATATATAGATTATTAATTTGTATATTATGTTTTGACTTAGCTAAAGACATAGAAGTGTTTTCCATAACTGTTGTGGGCCTTCTCACATCTGTTGTAGGAGATGCATGGAATAGTCCTCAAGCCTGCATCATCAACCCCACCTTTTAAAGCAGAGATTCATGTACGGCCCAAAAGAGGGGGACGATTGTAGTAAGGTCTTGAGACACTGTTTCTATTGGAGTTCTCTTCTTTTAAGTATGTATTGCCTACTGATGTCTAAGATTGATGCTTGATGCCAAGTTAAACTCAGGAATGCCAAGATTGATTTTTAAGGCAGGCCCTTTGATTGTAGGAGTTTGATGCCTCTCTGAAGGAGGTTTCATAACAGTATGGCTGAAAGTAACTAGATTAATCCACTATTATTGATGTTATGAAAATGTTGGTGGTTGAGGTTAACAAAGCAGAAAAATAAAAGCCTAAAAAACTAAAACACATGGTAAAAAGTGACCTTTGGTGGTTTATGTGAATATGTATAGTTAGTGTAATGGTTATCAGTATAAAAATAAAATTGGAGAGTAGAGTTCAAATTCTGACCTAGTCTGTTCCATTCACTTTTGTACTAATGACCTTGAAAATGCATCTCTTTTCCTAGATTAAATAGTAGAGTAGACTGGGTTCTCTAGCAGTGAGTGGTAACAAGTTTAAGAGAAAGAAAACTGAATTCTAAACTGTAAGAAAAGGTGATAGGAAACTACTCCACTATTTTACCCAATAAGTTGTGCCAATTCACAGATAATAAAAAAGAATACATCTCCACCAACTATGGGCTAAATAGTAGGGTAGATAGAAGCCAGTTTAGAATAAGAAAATGGGAAACTACTCCAGTATTTTTCCTAAGGAGCCATGGTAATTCAGAAATTAAAAAAAAAAAAAAAAAAAACAATAAAAAAAAACAACAAAGCCTGTAGAGAGCAATTATTTTTTTAAAAATCAAGCAAGGCAGTAAAACGACAGATACACAAGGTGTTACTGGGTGTGGAAGAGTTAGAAACAGGAACATTGCAAAGGAGCAAGAACAGATGAAGAGCAACCAGGAGAACAGTAGATAGCAATTGATATTGCATTTAAATTTTTGCAGATTATAGTGGCTGGAAAGTATGGATCCAGATGGGAGTTCAACAAGCAAGGAGTGCAAGAAAAGAAACTGTTAGGACAGAAATTACAATTACATCTAGCTAGCTCAACTGTAAATTGGTGAGACTTCAATGCCAGTCTAGTACTGAGCTTAAATTCAAAGAGTCTAGGCACCATAGCGAAGCTGTCATCCAAACAATTACCATGAAAATATTTATAGAAAAGGCAATGGGGGGCAACCTTATGGTGGTGGGAAAGTGACTGAAGCTGTCATATTGGGGCCAATAATATTGATTAAAAAAATAGTATATGTAAATGAAGAATGGAACTAAAACATGCTTTCTGTGAGATAATTGCTGTCATCAAAATTCTATTGCTTTCTCCCTGAATCCCAACCAATGCACATTTGCCTTTGTCTTCAAAGTCAACCATTGTAGCCTTTCTTATGAACTTATTGAAGTCAGTACAGTTTTAAATTGGCTGGCTTACCAATAAAGTTATTTTAATGTGGGAAAAGACTTGCTTTATTTTTCACTGATGTACACCTAAAAGGTATATAAATTTCTATCTGTATAAGCAGACATTATTAATGAAATTTATATAAAATAAAAAGTGCATATAATCTCTGTTTATATTTCTGAGATGAGGCATTGTAACTATTTAAACTATTTATATTGTTCAGACTGTTGTATTCATCTTTATTGCCAACGTTTCGGCAGTTGTACACTCCAGTCATCTTCAGGTGATATACATTGGAATTTCAAACTGAACCCTTTATTTAGTCCACTGGGATAGATTGTTCTAGTTTCACATGCCATGCCTTTTCTGGATATCTGTTTTCAGTAAATTCCCTTTTAGTAACTCAACTCTCCAAGTTTTTGTTCACCTCTGCTGTAGCCAGGTATTGAACTCACAACTCTTTGGGTCAAGTCACTGGATTACTTAAGCCAATGCTTTTATCCACTGGGCGACATGTCCTTGGGGACCTTAAAGGGTTTGGTTCGAAATTCCAACAAATATCACCTGAAGAAGGCCGGAGCATACAATGGCTGAAATGTGAATATGACAATAAAGATGAGGACAACAGTCCAAACAATGTAAATAGATATAATCTATTCAGATAAACACAAACAGTAATGGTGGAATTAGCTGTTTCCATACAGGAAACATTTGGCATTCATTGGCTGAATAGTTTGTGTTACTCTTGGTTGAAATTTATAAGAATTATTTTCTTAAAACAGTTTATTAGGATATTAGACTTTTCATGTCCACTGTTATTGCTCTTTCTAATGCTAATTGATGTTTCCTCCCTAACTTTTTGTAAGAAGTAGTATGGAATGTCAACATCTTGATTATATGATAATTTTCTCTTCAAATTACATGTGATATCCATTTTAGTTGTTGCCGCTGTTGAAAGTTTTCAAGTAATATGGTTGCTCTTATTTGGTACAATTCTTTTTTTGTGATTCTGTAGTGCCAGTCCACAAGGTTCAGAGAAGGATGGTTCTCATGAAGACCAACAGGATAAGGTACCCAACATGAGAAGCAACCAATGTTTTTCTTTCTTGTACTATGTGTCATCAACAATGCAATATCTTGTTATTTGTAGTGTAAGTTATTTTTTTCTAGTGTTCACCCAATACAAAACCCAAGATCCACTCAAGGTAGAGGCTTACCAAATGAGGAGCATAATGTAAATGTTAGAGTAGGAAGTGAGGATTTTATATATATATATATATATATATATATATAAATAAATAAAGGAATAAATTAGTAACAGAAATAATGTAAAATTTTAGATTTTCATCTTAAAAAATTATTACAATTTGTTTCAAATTTAGTCTTCATTAAATATTTAGTTTGTGATCTAAACAAAAAACAAGAAGTATCAGCTAAACTTTATGCAAACAACTGAAATAAAAACCCAAATATTTCATATGTGCTTCAGCTAAATAGACTTCAAATCAAGTTTTCAAAAGTAAACAACGAATAAAACCTCAAACTCATATACATAATTATTGCAACTTTCATTATTTCAAACCCACACAGACGAAATTCCTGAAACTTATTTTTTTAAAATGGCAAAAAAACAAATTAAGTTTTTAAGTTTTTTTATAATCCATACCTTTTGGCCTCAACTTTGCATATTATCAAATTTTAGATGATTAATCATAAACAATTGCTTTTATCTAAATACCATTATAATACTGTTATAATTAAGGTTAAAAATTCTATTATTATTTGTGTTAAATTCAAATTTATTTTTACAACGTAAAATAGTTAAATGTAATAATAAAATATTTAATTCTTCATACTGTGTTATAAATTTTTTTTTTTTTTTTTTTTTTTTTTTTTTACACATGATATACTTTTATTTTACTGTACATAATTTTTTTCATAAGTACTATTATTAAATGTATATTCTTTAATAAATAAGGTAGTAATAATATATAATAGTAACTATTTGGTTTTATCAATATTAAATAAAATTTATATTATGAAATTTGGATTTGAATTTTATTAGCAATGCTTTTATTCAAACTTATTCAGCTTTATTTTGCTTTGCATAACTGTCAGATTTGTTATAAAATTTGATTTTTTTTTTTATCATTTCACCCCAAGCAAATCTTCACTAAGATGCAAGTGTGAAAGACTGAATGTGAAAGAATATAAAAAAAAAAAAAAAAACATTATTAAGGAGATCAATAAAAAATAATACAGGAATTGAGAAGGCAGAAAATAATGATTAACATTGCATTTAAAGTTTTGAAGATCAGATTTGACAGGAAAGCCAGAAGAGAGTTCCACAAACAAGGCATGTGATAGAAGAAACTGTTAACATAGAACTTATGGTTATATCTAGAAATTTCAACTGTAAGATGATGAGACTTAGCTGCCAATCTAGTACTGCACTTAAATTCATAAAGTCAAGGTACCAAAGAGGAAAGCTCATCAGAACAATTACCATGAAAATATTTATAGAAAGGGCAGAGGGAAGCTATATTGTGGCTTAAATTCATAAATTCTAAGTACCAAAGAGGAAAGCTCATCAGAACAATTACCATGAAAATATTTGAATATAAAAATAGCATGTCTCTTGTCAACAGATTTTATACTACTTTCTGTGTAGTAAGATCAGGTTGCTAATATTTACCAGACAATGAGCGAGTCTATTCTTCTAAATAGGGAAATCAACAAAAAAGTGACATTGTTCATTAGCATATAAAGGCAACTGATAGAAAGTTCCGTAATAATCCCCTCAGCCTAAGTTTCACTAAACTCTCCATTTTATGTCATTTTTGCATCACAAGTCTGAATATATAATATTGTTTACTCAAGGCTCATGAAGTACTCAAGGTAGAGGGTTGCTGAATAAGTTGCTGTACATTGTGGAAACAGCTGGAAGTAAACATAGAAAGAACCGAAGGCACATACAATCATTGAGATATGTTAATCACCAATCCAGAATACCTCCAAGGCTCTGGGAACTCAGCCAAAAAGAACCAATCTCACCTGAGTAGCCAGTCAAATGAGCCACGACCTGAAATGTTCATGTAATCAAGAAATCAGCACACTACAGAATCATATAGACATACGGCCAGAATATGCCAAATGAACTTGAGGGTACTCTACCCCTATCATTATTCACAAAAATTAAATACCATAAAGTCAATTAGTAATACAAACTTCTTCAAGAGAGGAGATGTGATGTATTGAGTAAATTCAAATTTTATTATCTCCCTTAACCCATTCCATTATTAACCAATCAGAATTACAATAAAGATTTGCTGCATGGAAGTCATCTCCCCATTTGCAATGGCACCCAGGAGGTTCAAACGTTAATTATGTTTGACTTATTTCTTTCTGTACATATAACTTGCTTATATTACATTTTTTTTTCTACAAAAAAGGGGTTAATCAAATATTGGTTATCTGTAAAAATGAACCTGACCAAAAAGTGAGGGATCAGTTTAATACTAAAAAGAATATAAAAACTGATCCCCCATTTTTCATATTTTTATGCATTTTCATTAAATATTGCTTATAAAAATAACCCGATTTCTTATCTTATATTAAATTATTTACAAAAACAAAAATTGCGTGACCACAAAATGAGAGATCAATTTAATACTTAAAAAGAATACAGAACCAATCCTGTTTTTCATAATTTTTTGTACATCCTTCACTTACAAAAATGACCTGATCATAAAGTCATAAAATGAGTGATCAGTTTAATACTAAAAAGAATACAGAAATGATCCCCCATTTTTCATCTGTACTTTCATTAAATATTGCTTATAAGATTAACCTAATCTCCTGTATTAATCTCTTATATAGTCCTTTTGATTGCTCTTTTCTCTTTCTCTGCATTACTAATGTTTCCATTCCTAATTCCTCCACACCCTGTAACCCCTTGCTAGTGGCTGTACTGCATCGCTTGGGGTGATATCAAATTAAAAAAAAATACAAAGAAAATTGCCTGACCACAAAATGAAGGATCAGTTTAATACTTAAAAACAATACACAACCAATCCCCTGTTTTTCCTCATTTTTTTTTTTTTTGTACATCCTTCACTTACAAAAAAGCCCTGATCAAAATGAGGGATCAGTTTAATACTAAAAAACAATACAAAAACTGATCCCCTATTTTCAATTATATGTCTTTGAGTAAACAGTCTAGAAATACTTTGTTAATCAAATGCCGATTGCCAACAGCATCTTGTTTTTTTAGAATTTACTTTCATCTTGCACATTATTATATATTGTTTTTTGTTTTAAAATGAAGATACTTACCCAAATCAAATGTCTGAAACATTAATCATCTTAGATTTCTTTCTTTCTGTACAGCATCATAAAAAATTCTGTGGTTCCTTCCTAAGCATGTGCTTGTTTTTTTTTAATGGTTAATCCAGCTCTGTATAGGATAAATAACAACTGATTCTAGTATTGAAGATTAAGTGATCGGGAAAATAGCTTCTTGGGAGTCTGTTCCATAGTCCTAGGGAAGAAGCTGAGCTGTCTGAGTGGAACTTCCATTTCACCAATAGAAAACGAAGGGAATAAAGGTGCTTCAACCGTGTGTACATAGCATGGTGGGCCCTAGCTGAGAATGTCTTAACTAGTGGAACTAAGGAATGAACCTTGTTAACATTTTTCATGAAAATAGTGAGAGCCTAACAACATTTTGTCTGTGGGAAAGGAGTGGAAAATAATTTGTCATCCACAAAACCTTTCATCAAGGCTAGACAGTAATTTACAGAGCAAGAAATGATTGTCATGAAATTCATTTTTGTTTTTCTTTTGCAGAAAAACAATTTCCTTTAAGGTCTTTGTCTTAAGTGAGAAATTATCAAATATACATTACTATAATTTCTCTTCCATGTACCTTCCAGATGTAGCTGATCCTGGCTCTCTACAGCTTTCTTTTCTTTAATCCCTTCCTTGGCATAGACATGTATACATGTTTTTACCAAAAGTGTCTTTTTCAGACACTGACCAATAAACACGCCCGAAAACAAGCTACAGACATGTTTATACATCAATCCTGATTCTTTTTATAGACTTTTGATCTTGAAACAAGTCCAATTGCCGAATCATACATCTGGTAGGGGTGTTAGTCACTGCTTGGGTACTTCAAAGTGCCTTAGAACTTATTGTAAATTTTTTAAATAAGCAAGAATAAGTTTAAACAAGCTTTTTTTTCTACACTTGCCTTAATAAAGTTCCTCAAGGAATAAAACATGGCATAAAAGACTTTTCTTTATATTGTCTTTACAGATGTATTTATATCTGAATTTGAACCCACACAATGTAAATAAAAAGAATACGCCATTAAAAATAAAGGGAGATAATAACAATGCTCCCATGTTTAGCTGAAATATGTCATTAAACACACTTATTACCAAATTAGCTTAAAAGCCACATGCTGTGTGAACTTTTAAGCTAGCTACAACGTTTCGGCCGTTGTATGCTCCGGCCTTCTTCAGGTGGTTGGAATCTCGAACTGAACCCTTTATCTTGCTTAAACACCACATGCTGTGTGAACTTTTAAGCTAGCTACTGCAGAGGGCTAACTGAGCCTTGTACCCAAAACTAATGGGACCTCTGATCCAGCTTAGAAAACAGCAATGATACTTTTGAAGAAATAACTTTGAATTCCTCAATTCACTCCATGGAACTTCAAAACCTCACTTAAGTAAGCAAGAATAAGTTTAAACTAGCTTTTTTTCTACACTTGCCTTAATAAAGTTCCTCAAGGAATAAAACATGTTGGCATAAAAGATTTTTCTTTATATTGTCTTTTCAGATATATTTATATCTGAATTTGAACCCACACAATGTAAATAAAAAGAATATGCCATTAAAAATAAAGGGAGATAATAACAATGCTCCCATGTTTAGCTGAAATATGTCATTAAACACACTTATTACCAAACTAGCTTAAAAGCCACATGCTGTGTGGACTTTTAAGCTAGCTACTGCAGAGGGCTAATTGAGACTTGTACCCAAAACTAAAGGGACCTCTGATCCAGCTTAGAAAACAGCAATGATACCTTTGAAGAAATAACTGAATTCCTCAATTCACTCCATGGAACTTCAAAACCTCACTTTAACCCTGATGGGGGCTATAAGTCCAATTTCAGCCAAAAGACTGATTTAGGCCAAAATTCCAATTCAGGTTGAAAATTGAGTTCTTCAAATCACAAACTCTTCAGACTGAATTTAAAACAAAAAAATTAAATTATTTACATTATTTGGACTATTGTCCTCATCTTTGTCGCCATATTTATTACATTTCAGCTGTTGTACGCTTCGGCCTTCTTCAGGTGGTTGGAATGTCAAACTGAACCCTTTATCTTGTCAAGGACACCTGGCACAGTGGATAAAGGCATTGGTTAGATCCAGTGACAGGACCCAAAGAGTGTGAGTTCAATACCCGGTAAAGGCAGTGGAGAACTTTCAGAGGGAAATTAACAGGAGATAACTGACATCCATTAAACATGGCACGTGAAACTAGAACAGTCTACCCCAGTGAGTAAAATAAAGGGTTCAGTTCGACATTCTAACCACCTGAAGAAGGCCAGAGTGTACAACGGCTGAAACGTTGTAATAAATATGGCCACAAAGATGAGGACATAGTCTGAATAATGTAAATAATGTACATAATACCTCATCTCAGAAATAGACACATTTTTGTTCTTATTTCATTATTCATCTCAGAAATATAGACACATTTTTGTTCTTATTTCATTATTCATCTCAGAAATATAGACACATTTTTGTTCTTATTTCATTATTCATCTCAGAAATATAGACACATTTTTGTTCTTATTTCATTATTCATCTCAGAAATATAGACACATTTTTGTTCTTATTTCATTATTCATCTCAGAAATATAGACACATTTTTGTTCTTATTTCATTATTCATCTCAGAAATATAGACACATTTTTGTTCTTATTTCATTATTCATCTCAGAAATATAGACACATTTTTGTTCTTATTTCATTATTCATCTCAGAAATATAGACACATTTTTGTTCTTATTTCATTATCTTTGTGTGACTTCAGACCCAACATGAAAATTAAACATTTGAACTGGTCTCCTGTTAAATGTTTTAATTTACTCTTTTCACATTCTCTTTACTATTCCCACACATTTGGAAAAATCATCTCTTTCTTTTCTTTTCATAGTTGAAAACTTGATATCAAGTATGATAAACATAGACTTTTTCACCAAAAATTGTTAGTAAAACTTTTACCATGTTTTTAAAATCCACATCACTTGGTTTTTTTTTTTTTTTTGGTAATATAAAATTACAGTAACTTTCATGTTCTTTTGTTCCCAGCCTCCTCGGTAATAGTTGCACTTTTTATTTTTTTTCATCAGTTCACCCAGCACATTCTTTTTCAAATCCTCAAAACATCAAAAATATACCTAAAACATGAGGTTATCACCTGGGGCGTAATTAAATTTGAAATAAAATCCGTTGGACTCGAAATTTTTTCTCTTTTGCTTAAGAATGCTTCCAAAATCTGTGTCTGGCATTGGAAAAGTAGCTGTAACTTCCCCATTCTGGTAGTAGAAAGAAAAAAAAATTTTTTTTTTTTTTTTTAATTTCCACAATCTCATCTTGTTGCCACTGTTGTAATGTGTCTATTACTTAGTTGAGTTAAGTCACTCTTAGAGTAATTCCACCTGCAGATTACTACTATATTTTCTCAAACAACCACTAAATACAGTTTTTACTATCTCTCCCAGTCCCACATTCAATTCTCACATTTATACATGTGTGGGTGAGTCTACCATGACGCTTTGGGTATAACACCCATCTAACTGGAAATTTATACCCACATGTCCTCAAGGACACATGGCACAGTGGATAAAGGCGTTGGTTAGATCCAGACAGACCCTAAGAGTGTGAGTTCAATACCCGGTTAAGGCAGTGGAGAACTTTCAGAGGGAAAATTAGCAGGAGATAACTGATAACCATCAAACATGGCACGTGGAACTAGAACAGTCTAACCAGGGATCGAAATAAAGGATTCAGTTCGAAATTCCAACCACCTGAAGAAGGCCGGAGCGTACAACAGCCGAAACATTGTGACAAATATGGCGACAAAGATGAGGACAATAGTCCGCATAATGTAAATACTGTACATAATACCTCATCTCAGAAATATAGACAGGTTGATGTGTAATTTGGACAATTCATTTTGCTTTTTTTGAGTCTTTGATTTTATTTTCCTAAGATGTGCTTTGGAAATCTTATTCAATAGATTTTTACTTCAATATTGGTGCCAGTTTTTCTAAAAAAAAAAAAAGCTCACTAATTCTGGTCCTCAGATAACCATATCTAGAACTGACCTACCTCCTGTGTCAGCTTTGTCATTTACCTCAATTCCAATGTGGTTTGAGACCAAACATAGCACCATCTTTTCAGAAGTTAACCTTGCAGATGATGATTATTGTAGTATGATTTACACTAGTTAAAAATCATTACTACAAAATATTAAGTTTGATACTCACTAGGTACCCCCTATTGTCTTGTACCAAACTAAGCTTAGTAAATATCTATATCAGACACTTACTCTGGCATGATGGCTAACATGCTTGTATTAGAAAGGCACATTGAAGGGGTAGTGGAGTAATGGATAGCAGCTCGGATTGAGGAATCGGAGAGCCAAGTTTGAATTCCAGTCAAGTTTATTACCTTCACTTATATACTTAATGCCATTTGGAAAGGTATGAATTCATTGCTTCTCATCCCAGCCATGGGCAAATAAGACAAAGTAGCTGCTATTGGTGGCAACTGATCTAGGAGAAGGATATCCAAAAACTATGGATATTCAAAACTAGTGTATGGAACAAGGGCAACCCACACCATATTCCATAGTCTTCGGCTGTTGGTCAAGAGTTTGGAATAGAGATGGGTGCCAGCAAGCTATCTGAAAACTCACTGAAAGGATCATGAAGAAGAATCAAAGTGTTTTTTCTACACTTGGGTCCCACCTGATGATTGAAGTCAAAGAACGGATGATGGTGGTGATGATTAGAAATCACAAGTGTAGTGCATTTGATGCAGAGTGCTCAACTACTGTGGCCTTATACCAAACTAATCTAAGTTAAGCAAATAAATACAATAAGTTTTCTATTTATTTCTTTATACTTAAATTCACCCAATAAAAGGCTCGAAAGCCACTCAAGGTAGTGAGTTACTGTTAAAATGGCTATGATGATTAAGATGTGTGATATATGTAGTAGGAAGTAAAGATTATCAGTTTAATGAGGATAGATAATGATTGACCTTTGACGTGAAGATGTTAAGATTGTAGTGTTCATGGAAGCATCCATGTGGGAGTCTGCTCCACAAAGTAGCAGTTCTTGGAACTTTCTTCTTACATTTAGAATATAGAGGAAATGATGGTGATTTAACTTCATGGAAGTAGCATGATGTGTCCAAGCTGCAAAGGTCTGAACTGGTGGAACTAAAGAATAGAGTTTGATTAAACAGACCAATTTGAAAAAACTGAAATAATCAGAAAATAAAGCTTAATTTATTTGGCAATAAATTAAGTGTCTGAAACAAATAGATTTGTTCGCAGCATGACATTTGCAAAATCCATAAAGTTAACTTTGCCATCTCCATTTGTATCTGCTTCCTCAATCATTTCTGAAAAATCATGGCGGGTAAGTTTCAAGCCAAGATCCTGACCTGCTTGCTCCAGGTCTGAAAGATCCAAGACACCATCTTGATCTAAAAAAATAAAAAGAAAGAAATCAACAAATATACCCTTTGAAAGAAGTGAATGATACTTGTTGTGTTACCATGTGAAAACTTCAGTGTAGAAAATGGCTAAGATGTAGAATTGTATTAAAAAAAATTTAAAAAAATAAATAAATAAAAACTTCCATTTATTTCTTTGCAAGAATATCTCATGTATAAAATACAAAATGGCTGGATGAAAAATATGTGAATGACAAACTTAGTTTTTGGCTGGCAAAAACTGCATAGAAAAAGGAATTGCCAAGCTGAGTTCAAATTCCTGCTGCTCATTTGTATTCACTTTATAGTTATACACTTGGAAAAAATAAGAATTCAAATCCATTGCTATCAACTATGAATAAAAAACCAGGGCAAACAAGGTTCTTTAACCTGTTATATACTATTGTTATACTCTGCTTCATAGTCGATTTCATTCCAATTCACTCCACATCAAAACCTGTTGGCCAAATGGGAATGCCAAGAAAGCAAAACTAAAAATAAAAAAATGTTGCTCTCTGTGCAGGGGCTCCAAACATCAAATATGGCTCACAAAACCAATCCCACCCTCTAAAAAAAAAAAGCTATATAAAAGAAAGTGATCACAAATGCTGCAACTAAAACTAAAGACATAACGAAAAAAACTGACTCATGATCTGCACCATCTGCTTTTAAGAACACCGCTTGCAACACTGTCAGCAGCCGTGGTGTGTGGGTAAACTGTCAACAACCATCCTGACATTGTTGGGACTGTCATCCTTATCTTTATTTATTGCTAAATTCATGACTTTTCAGCCATTGTATGCTCTAGCCATCTTCAGGTGATATTTGTTGGAATTTTGAACCAAAGTCCATGGAGGTTGATTGTTCCAATTCCATGTGCCATACCTTTAAATATCTCAGTTTTAGTTAATTTCCCTTGATAACTCAACTCTCCAAGTTTTTGTTTTCTCTTCGGAGGTCAGGGATTGAACTTAAAACCCTATGGGTCAAGTCTCTTTAAGAATCAATCAAGCAACACTTTTATTCACTGATCCATATCATTTGAAGAAGACTGGAGTGTACAATGGCTGATAAAGTGTGGATCTGGCAATAAAGATGAGGGCAACACTCTGAACAATGTAAATAGTGTAAATAGTTAGAATACCTCATCTCAGAAATATAGACAGATGCTTCAAGAATTGATCACAATCATTTTTTTTTATTTTCTTGTTACTACACAGATGTAACAGATCTACAAAGATACTTGCTATAATCTTCAGAGGAATCATTATCATTCCAAGAGTTCTTCAGACTATTGAACTCATTCTTTGTATTGCTTATGTTGTCACCACAATGTTTCATTCAATCCATTCTATGTCTACCTTCTATAATTTTGAGAAGCGTCATTATCCATTCCAAGAGTTCTTCAGACTATTGAATTCATTCTTTGTATTGTATTCACCTCTCCATTCTACAGATTTACACATGTATACAAAGGTGTCTCTTGTAATTTAAGTCGAGTGATTATCATTCTAATTATTGTTTAATATACGGATCTCATTCATTTTGTTGTTAAATATATGGATCTCATTTTGTTGTTAAATATACGGATCTCATTCATTTTGTTGTTAACAAGTCTTGATCTATCTGCAAATTTACTCAAGTGTATAAACATAAGTTTTATAATTATCATTCCAAGAGTGTTTTGCAAGTTTAATAGCTATAAGTGTTTATCAAACTCAAGTCTGGCCCAAGGTCACCAATACGAAGCACTCTGTAATTATCAAAATAACCTAACTCTTGTTTACTAACCACTGCTCTACAATAACCCTAATTATATTTACTAAGCTTAGTCCAACTCCAGGAAAAAAGTGTGGTGTTCTCGGTGAGGATCAAGCTCACCGCAGCAGTAATAGTCAGCCTAGAACATTAACCATTACTCCACAAGGAGGCATTAAAATAATGTAGTTAAAAGGAGGCAAGTGACTGAAAAGTAAAAAGAAAAATTAACAGAATTTCAGTGTTGCATGGATCAACTTTTAAGAAATGTCATTTCTTTTCATATATATTCAAGAAAACTCAGTCTATCCAAGATATCAACACATCACCTTTCCAATATTCAAAAGCCAGTAAGTATTGTATGATAACCAAAGAACCCAACGTATCCAAAACAACATCCAGTCACATTTACAGTATTTTTGTGATGTCAATAAACACTTGTTGCCACTTTTGTAATGCTAATGAATACTTGTCACTTTTGTCTTGCTCGTTGCAGTAGAGAATTTGTAATTGCAGATACAACTATAGTACACTATTGAACAATACTGGTGTCAGACACCTTCAAATAATCTTGCACTAACAGTACTTGCTCAATAATACTTGCTCGAATAGTAATCCGTATAGAGAAATAGTATAGTGAATAGACTAGAGAGTAGCAGTCCGTATAGTAACAGAGGATAGAGTAGAAATACAGATTGTTAGTTGTCAGCTACTTCCTACATAACATTCATTTCCTCTACAGTTACATGTTCTACTTAATTCAATAATGGGATCACCTGTGTTTGCTCACTGGCAATCTATGTTCAAACTCAAGTTTTGCAGCAACACATTATTCCTATATAACAATCCCCTTATTTACCCTATAGAACCCAGTCTATCCTGCTATTTATCCATAGCTGGGGAGAGAAGAAGAGGATTCATACCTTTCCCAAGGGTATTAGCACATAAATAAATGTATTGGATTCAACTGGAAGTCGAACTTGGCTCTCTGATTCCTTAATCTGAGCCACTATCCATTACTCCACCGTGCCTCTGTAATCCGTATAGAGAAATAGTATAGTCAATAGAGTAGAGAATAGTGGCCCATATAGTAATAGAGGATAGAGTAGAAATGGTTATCTGTATAGTAATAGAGGATAGAATTAATGATCGTTAGTCATCAGCTACTTCCTACATATGTGTTTCCTCTATGGTCTACTTATTTCAATAATGGGATCACCTGTGTTTGCTCACTGGTGATCTATGTTCAAACTCAAGTGTTGGCAGTGACACTTTATTCCTATATAATAAGTATCATTCATCAGTTTTATGATTGAGTAATGTTGTAAGGTTGTGGTGCAACACCTGACCAGCATCCTCCACATGTATGGAGGTTGAAAGCGAGAAATGTATTCAACCATCCATAGCATGTCTTGGGCTAGTAGCTGGTGAAGTCCACCCATGTCCAGTAAACCCTCTATCCAGTAATGCCATGTAATCACCACAATGACTGTATACATAGCTATGGAACCCAGTCTATTCCGTTGTGTTAGATGACTGTTGCCCATACAAGAAGGTTCATCTACCTTTTGACAAATTGTTTTTTTTTTAAATTCTGCTGTGTGCTAAACCACCCTCCTTATCACAAAAGCTTAGAGGGGAGAGACCAATTTAGTCACCAATGATCTGGCCATGCAACACATAGTACTGGGTTATATGGTAGCAGTAGCATGCATAGATCGATTTGATTGTTTAACGGCACATCAACTCCTTATGGGTCATTTAATACCGAAATTTAATTTTCTAGGGTGCTTAGAAGTAAGAAAAATATGTTATTCTGCTTTCACAATTGAATACATGGTAGATGATACTCAGCTATTGTGTATATAGATGTTTGCGTGGACTTAATAACTAGATGTGTGTTTTATGTTTTGTTGAATTTATATTTTGAAATACAGTTTGATTTAAGAAATTGTAATATATTATATGGATTAATGTCATGAAAGAGTTCTTTCATGTTGATTGATGTATTATTGGTTATTTTGCAACGAATAAGTATTGTTGGTAATTTTTAATATAAAAAATATATTGCTATTATTTTTACTATAAAAATGTATTTTTATATTTTTGTAGGGCTTTGTTTTTGTTTTGGGTTTCACTATTTGCTCTTAGCTGGGACCCTAGCAGGTGCTATTACACTGGGTCAGGGGTGGACCTGGGAACAGCAGCAATTAAGAGGTGGTTTTACATTCCTCAAAACCTTCCAATCATATGCCATGCTGCCAGATGTAGTTTATTGTCATACCCAGGAACATGCGTACAGTGACTGGATATAATCATTATAAATTAAAAAAATCTTAATTCTGACTAGAGCAATAACTGATCCTTGGATCTTAAAATTATAATATCACCAGTGTATTTAACAAAGAGGAACAGTGAAGTAATGGATAGTGGCTTGGATTAAGAAATCAGAGAACTGGATTCATTATATTCACTTACATGCTAATAACATTGGGAAAGGTATAAATGTATCTCTTTCCACATCTATGGGTAAATACCAGGGCAGGCTGGGTCCTATAGCTATGACAACTGAATTAAAAACCAACCTGGAGAGGGTTGGGCTCCCTCAGGCTATCTTGCCCAGGAAAGACCACTCACTACTGCAGTACATGTGGTGCTAATGTCCCTAATGGGTTACGGGTCTTGTGATCATGATACATCAACTCTGTTTTATATTTTGGAATAAATGTAACAAAAGATTAAGATTGATTTATTAGATGCTGAATTGGTTACATAAAAATCAATTTGAACATATAAATAAGCATGTCGTTATTTTTCCCATTACAAATTTGTTACCTATGTAAAAGGCTTTTTAAAAAAAAAAAAAAAGAATGTAACCTAGATATATAATTTTGATTAATAAAGATTAATCAAAAAATCAGGTATAGAAAAAAAGGAAAAAACAAAAGAGAGAAAAAGGAAAAAACAAAAGAGAGAAAAAGGAAAAAACAAAAGAGAAAAAGGAAAAAACAAAAGAGAGAAAAAGGAAAAAACAAAAGAGAGAAAAAAGGAAAAAACAAAAGAGAAAAAAGGGAAAAAAAAGAGAGAAAAAAGGAAAAAAAAAAAAGAGAGAAAAAAGAAAAAAAGGATAAAAGGATAAAAGAAAAAAAAGAAAAAAAAGGAAAAAAAAGAAAAAAAAAGGAAAAAAAAGAAAAAAAAAGGAAAAAAAAGAAAAAAAAGGAAAAAAAAGAAAAAAAAAGGAAAAAAAAATTAAAAAGGAAAAGGAAAAAAGGAAAAAAAAATTAAAAAGGAAAAGGAAAAAAGGAAAAAAGAAAGAAAAAGAAAGAAAAAGAAAAAAAGAAAAATAAGGAAAAAAAAAATTGTTATTTTATCAAATGTTAATTAACGAAGGAAAAGAAAAAAAAAAAAAAAGATCTTTTTCAAGAATTACTATAATCCTTTCAAAAAATTGGTACCTGGTTAAAAATGATGGATCAGTTTAATACTTAAAAACAATACAGATTGTAGCAAACTACCTTCATTCCCAGCATATTCTGTTGGTGAAAAGTAAGTTCCACCCAGGCAGCGTCTTCCTGCAAATTACTGACCTGTGGAACCAACTCCCAAGAGGATGTTATTCCAAACACTACAATCTTAACCTGTTCAAGTCTAGGGTCAACTGTTATCTTCCCCACCTATCTGCATAAACTATGCCTTTTACTCTGTAACCCTCTACCTCAAGTGGCTCTCGGTCCTCGTAAAGGGTGAATCTCACTGTAAAAAAGAAATTTTTTATCTCTATTTCCTTCACTAACAAAAGAAACAAAGTGTGGGATCAGTTTAATAGTAAAACCAATTTAAAACTGATCCTTCAATTTTCATGATATATAACAATTGTCTATAAGCATGTTTTTTCTTTTTTAGAATTTACTTTTGTCTTTTACATTCTTGTATATTGTTTTTGTTGTTCATCAAATGTTAATTAATTTCTACTATCCTTTTTTGAGAATTACTTTAATCCTTCCCCTCCATAGAAATATGAAAACAATTGACCACTCCATACTAAAAAAAAAAACAAAAAAAAAAAACATAACAATGTTAACACTTTTGATTAAGTGAAATTGATTGATTTGATTTTTATGGCTTATCAAATCTTTGAAGGTTATTTAAAGCCAGGAAATATTTTTAGATAAGAATTTTTATTTTTGGGATATAATGATTTAGTATTACAAATCTTATTAATTAATCCATAGCTGAGGGAGAAGAGGTGGATTCATACCTTTCCCAAGGGTATTTGTGCATAAGTGAATATAATGAACCCAACAGAAATTGGAACTCAGCTCTCTGATTAACAATTCAGAGCCATTATCCATTACACCACCTGCACATCCAAGCTTAGGGCACATGGTGTTCCCAAAAGGAATACAGAGTCTGCACAAGCTTATAACTTGCTTTTAATAAAAGGTTTATTCTACATTTCATTTGTTAATCAAATATTGGTTATTTAAAAAATAAAAAAAATAAACCTACCAAAAAATGAATGATCACATCTGTACATCCTTCACCGATAAAAATAACCTGATCACAAAGTGAGGGATCAGTTTAATCTTAAAACTGATTCTGTTTTTAATTAGATGACTATGTTCTGTGGAATGTTAACAAGATTGTCGGTTTCGCATGTATTTTTTTAGGTGAAGGTGCATGTGCAATATATAAACAAAGAAGATAGAAGAAGCATTACAAAAAAAACTGGAATTTCTGCTATGGGCGTTTATTCCTTTTATGTTGACTGTATCGAAACAAAGTTAAATGTCTTGAGTATGTCCGTTTTCCTTTTTAGTTCAGAAATAATGAGAAGTAAAGATAAGAACAGGTAAAGATGGTCAAGCTTGAGTCAGCCTTGCACCGAGTTGAGATGACCAAATCATTACTTCATGAGTAGGGCTGCTAAAACATATCTAAATAATGGAAAATGGAAAAGAGATGTTCTATCCTTTGTGTAAGTGGGGTCATAAAATCATGCATATGACCAAAAACCTTTTCCGGTTTCTTTATAACTTGCATCATAGGAAAATTAATTTTTTTCTTCATTATTAGGTTGGTGCAAAAATAATGTCGTTTTCTCACATATGTTACTATGTGAGAAAATGACGTTATTTTTGCACCAACCTAATATTATCTTATTTGCTTTTATTTAATTTTTCCACAATTCTGTACATTGTTAATCAAAAACTGATTGCCTAAGTTTTTTTTTTTTTTTTTTTTTTTTTTTTTTTAAAATATCTTTTAGAATTTACTTTGAGCTTTGACTTTATTGTATATTGTTTTGTTATTTATTAAATGTTAATTAAACTCAGGTATTGTTTTCAAGAATTACTTTCATCCTCTATAGGAATAGTAATCTGGATAAAATTGAAGGACCATTTTTATAATAAAATAAACAAACAAGGACACATAACCCAGTGGATAAAAGCATTGGTTGAAGTACTACAGTGACTTGACCCAAACAGTTGTGAGTTCAATACCTGGTGAACAAAAACTTGAAAAGTTGAATTACTAAATGGAAATAACTGAAACTGATATATCCAGTGAAGGCATGGCACGTGGAACGAGAACAATTTACCTCAGTGGACTAAGTAAAGATTTCAGTTTGAAATCTCAATGTATATCACCTGAAGAAGGCCAAAGTGTGCAACAGCCGAAGTATCATGAATATGACAATAAAAATGAACACAACAATTCAAACAATGTAAATAAAAACAAATAATTGATCTACTTTTAATTCAATTAATATAGAGTCTGAACAAGACTATTATAACTTGCTTATATTACATTTCCTTTGTTAATCAAATATTGGCTATCTGTAAAAACCTGACCAAAAAGTGAGGGGTCAGTTTAATACTTAAAGAATACATAACTGATCCCCCATTTTTCATTTTCAAATTAAATATTGCTTATAAGAATAACCTAATCTCCTGTATTAATCTCTTATATAGTCCTTTTGATTGCTCTTTTCTCTTTCTCCGCATTACTAATGTTTCCATTCCTAATTCCTCCACACCCTGTAACCCCTTGCATGCTAGTGGCTGTACTGCACTAATTGGGGTGATACAGAGTTAAAAAAAAAAAAAAAAAAAAAAAATTGCCTGACCACAAAATGAGGGATCAGTTTAATACTTAAAAACAATACACAACCAATCCCCTGTTTTTCCACATTTTTTTTTGTAGATCCTTCACTTACAAAAACGACCTGATCAAAATGAGGGATCAGTTTAATACTAAAAAAACAATACAAAAACTGATCCCCTTTTTTCAATTATATGTCTCTGATTAAACAGTCTAAAAATACATTGTTAATCAAATACTGATTGTGAACAGCATTTTTTTTTTTTTTTTAAAGAATTTACTTTCATCTTACACATTATTATATATTGTTTTTTGTTTTAAAATGAAGATACTTACCCAAATCAAGTGCCTGAAACCCTTTGCTTATCTCTTCATAGGTGTCTCTGCTGCTTCCCTGTTGGTAAATGATACATTCCAAGAACTGACGGAAGCTGGCATAACTGTAAAAAGGAAGAATGCAACAGTTGCAGTGTCAGGAAATCAAAGATCAAACTTCAAAGCTCAACTATTATTTCACCGACAATTGATAATATTTATTTTTAAAGAATTCTTAAACTTGGTGATTTTGTTTTCTGAATCAGAAAAAAAACGGAAAAGGTGATGATGAATCCCTTTGTGCATAGATTCTTGAATCTTATATGAAAATATTTCTACAGTTTACCAAACCTTAGGGCCCTCTTTGAAAGTGTCCAACCCAAAGTCATTCTAGAATCCTTAAAAGTAATAAGACCCTACCATAAAATATTAAAAGGAAACTGAATAAACACCTGGCTACAAAATGCAATTAACACCAAATTATATCTACAGCCTTATATAATAACACCTTATAAAAAATTTGCAAACACAAAATAAAAAAAATCTTAAAACTACCAAATTCAGTGTGAAATGACCCTTGGCGATGGTGTACCTGTAAAATAACCTATCTAAATTTTGTACTCAAATTTGATCAAACAAAAATATGGTTAGACTGCTCAAAATCATATAACCTCATCTAAAACTATTATCAGGAGAATTCTAAGAGGGGGGGGGAAGGAATGCAGAATATTTAAAATTTTCAAACTTCAAGAAATAAGTTATAAATATAATCTTCGCATGCTAATGTGCACACTGAACAGAGTTAAAAATGTAGAAAAAAGCAATTCAAGCTACTATTATTAAATGAAGACACCATAATCCTGTCATTGGGGAAAAAATCTGTCTTAAGGAACAAAGAGTACTCAATCTATCAAGACATCATGAGATTACCATTATCTTTGAGAAATCCAGAAAAGTGTTGCATAATACCAGGAGAACCTATTTTATCCAGGACAACACCAGGTCACCTTTCCAATATCATAGTGAATTTAAAATGCTTTAATCTTGACTATAGCAAAATCTTATTTTGCAGTCTTAAAATTATAACTTGTCATCAGTGCATCATTCCTTTTTTATTCAATTTAACAAAAAGTATATAAGGGTCTTTAGATTATTTATTATAGCCCTTATTTTTGTTGTTAGGATAAAGACAATAATCAAAGTAAACAATGCAAATAACTTCTCATTCCAGAAATTCAGAGAGAAGGAATCAGTTGACAACAACAAAGATGAAGATATTAGTCTGAATGTAAATAATGATAACTTCTCATCCCAGGAATTCAGACAGAAGGCGATCAGGTGATAATAACAAAGAAGAGGATATTAGTCTGAATGTAAATAATGATAACTTCATCCCTGAGATTCAGACAGAAGGCGATAACAACAACAAAGATGGAGATATTAGTCTGAATGTAAATAATGATAAATCCTCATCCCAGGAATTCAGACAGAAGGCGATCAAGTGATAATAACAACAAAGATGAGGATATTAGTCTGAATGTAAATAATGATAACTCCTCATCCCAGGAATTCAGACAGAAGACGATCAGGTGATAATAACAACAAAGATGAGTTCTTGGCCCAACCAAAAAGAGATTTAAAAAAAAAAAAAAATTCTAACAGTCTTCAGAATGGCATTGCAAATCTACCCTCAGTAAAATAAGCTCATAAAACAAGGCTTGCAGGTTGCACTGGAGCATCTCCACTCATGGGAGATAGAGTACCTCTAATTTATCATTTATTCAAGTAACTAGAATATTTAAAAGTAAAGAATTTGACATTAGAATTCTTTCCATTCAGAATCTCCAGACTTTTTCAAAAAGGAATAAATATAGGTTTTTGTTATTGCTACAAACAATGATTATGTTTGTGACAAATAAGGATATACCCATAGTGACAACGTTTAACCATTGTGTCTGCAAAAGATGGCGTTTCAAAAAGCACACATTTTCTATTGACACTTCTATTACTGTATATGACCAACACTCCCTTGGCAATATTTATTTACAAGATTATAAAAATATATATTATGTGTGAACATAGTGCAATGTAGTATTTATTATGCAGGTTCAATTCCTGTCAGAGTCACAATTTTTGTTTAGGACTTCTCAATTTCACTGTTTAATATAAAAAAAAAAAAAAAAAAAAAAAAAAAAAAAAAACACGGGAATAGCATCTCAAACACATGTATCCACTGTAAAGAACATTAGGAGTAATAAGAAATAATGTCAGATAAAAAAAGTCATCTCTCTCTCTCTCTCTATATATATATATATATATATATATATATATATTATATATATAAAATGACAAATAGAATCCAAGTCCAACATTCAAATTAAAAAAAGTAGAGCAATATTCTTTATTTTAGGATATTACATAAAAAACATGTAAAAAAACTACACAAATGCAATCATGGTTCAATGTGTATTAACACATCTCATAAGGCGTTAGTAAGCAACTGATGAGTAGACAATTTATTGAGATTTAAAAACAACATACCCCTTCCTTTCCATGAGAAAAGGAAGAAAAGAAAAAGACTAAGGAAGAAATACACCCTCTTTTCTCGAGAAAAGGAAGAATAAGAAAAAGAGGAAGAGAAGAGAGGGAATAGTAGCAGTGTTTGTTTTCTTTATATTCAAATCAACCAAACAGAATGGTTTACTTTAAATTCAAAGTAAGGGGGAAAAACAAAAGAAGCAATCATATGTAAGAGAGGGGATAGTAGAAGGATTTGTTTTGTTTAGGAAGAAAAGAAAAAGAGTAAGAAAACTTTTTCTTTTGTTCCTTTTCTCATGTAAAGGAGGGAGTATGTTGTTTTTAAGTCACAATAAATTGTCTACTCACCAGTCATTTACTAATGCCTAATGAGATGTGTTAATACACATTGAAACATGATTGCATTTGTGTAGAGTTTTTACATGTTTTTGATGTAATATATATATATATATATATATATATATATATATATATACACACACATGTTTCATTAAATAATATAGACAAGTGTTGTCTATTTATTTTATGTAAATTTTTTTTCGTAACTTCTGATAAGTTTAATAACATTATCATTGAAAGAAGAAAGAAATTCACAATAGTCATCCATATTTTTTAATACAATCTAAGCTTTCGGCTTACTTAAGCCATTATCAAAGATGTCAATTCCAACATATTAAACAATATACGGACACGTATATATCAGATAAAATATATATATTATCAAAGATGTCAATTACAACAATGTATATATTATCAAAGATGTCAATGTATATATTATATATATTATATATTAGATGTCAATGTATATATTATCAAAGATGTCAATTACAACATATCAAACAATATACGGACCCATATATATATTAGATAAAATGCATAAAAGGTTAATGGTCAGAGCTGAATTAGATCAGAAAACAGCAGTATTAAAAAGTGCTCAATACACATGTGAAAAAATAAAATAAAAAATAAAAATAACATGTAGAGCTTTTAACTTTAAAAATCACGAGATCAGTTGAATCTGCTACCTTGGTTTCAATCTCAATTTTTATCAAATAACCTCTTAACACTTTATTTTATTTTTTTTTTAAATTAATGAATGCTACATTGTTATTTTCAAAAATAAACAAATGCACAACATTGGGTGTAATAGAAATGGAGGAGGAGGAGGATGTGAAGAAAGAAGAAGAAAAAGAATGGGGTAAGAGAAGAAATGCAAGTGTATAGCAAATTTATTGGTGGGTGGGGTAACTGAAATATACATTATTTTTTTTTTTTTTTTATCCAACCTCATATGTGTTTAAGAGAAATTTTCTAATATGTAAGCAAGGACTTAAGATTTCAGATTTCTGGTTTAAAAAGGTTCTTTGGATCTGGAAATATCATAATCATTAATTTTTTCTGTTGGCAGAGGTTGCAAATATTGTTGTGATTGTTGTAAGGCTTTGCCTGTTTTAAAATTTTCCACCTTACAATCAGTCCCTGTTTTTTTCTTTTAAATTCCACACAGGTAATCTACCAAACTAGCTCACCATAAGATTTGCTAGCTTAAATGATGACCTATGACTGTACCATCTATGCTTAAAGGTACCTTCCGTACAGCCTATGTACGTTTTATTTTGGCCATTAATATCTGTTACCTCTGCTTTATAAATTATAGCTTCTGTTTTACAAGCTCTATTTAATTGACATCTATTCTTATTTCTACACTTACATAAATTACTAATGTTAACTATTTTGCTGCATGTTAGCTTTGAGATTTCTGACGTTTTGTCTATTTATTATTGTTTCTAAATTACAAGTGCAGCTGCAGCTTAATTTAACTGTGTTTTTATTGAATATCTCATGTAATTCTGAAGTTTTTTGGAAGTGTTTAGTAAGTAACTTGAAAAATAATTTCCCTGTTTTACATTTTATCTCTAAGTTAAAAGGGGAGTTAAACCAATTGATATTTTTCTTTTCCTTGAATTGTTCTTCATATGTTGTTTAATTTGAGATTTAAATTTTAGTTTGGTTTTATGACCCTCGACTTTTAAGTTCTTCTCATATTCTTTCTTTTTATCCTCAAAAATTATACTGCTAGAAGAGTTTCTGGATAACCTATTCTTTTAGGGATATGCTTTATTATGTTTGCAGGGTGGTTTGATCTAATATTTACATATTTTAATCTTGCATTCAGTTTCATGTATGGGGAGACACTGCCAGCTTGAATATTTAATTCTATGTCCATTTCATAATATATATTTTAATAAATTTACATTGAATGTACTACCCAAAGTTTCATGTTCAATACAATCTTCAGGTTCTTATAATGGTGATGAACCGTTTGTTACAATTGTTAGTTTTTTTGGAAATATGAAAATACTAACAAAGAGTTCATCACCATTAAAAGTACCTGAAGACTGTATTAAACATGAAACTCCAAGTCGTACTTTTGACATAAGGTAATACAGAGAAACCTCAATTTAATGGACTAATTGGAGAGAGAGTTGGCCGTTAAAGCAGTTTGTCTGTTAATTTGAAGCAATTTTTTCATGGCCTAAGAACATCCAGTACAGTACAAAATTATTGTAAATATATGTAAATAGAGCATGTATGTATATATATATTTTATTTTTAAGTTACTATATAGTAACTTAAAATAACTTACTGCAAAAGCTTGGAGTTTTTCCTTACTCTTACAATGTCACTTACAGTTTGGTTTGGTTTATGGCATATCAACCTCAGTGGGTCATTTAATGCCAACAAGGTTTTTTTTATTGCTGGTAATATATTTTTTAAAAAAATGTACAGCTGGTAATATTTTTTTTTTCAAAAATGTATTGGTTTGGCTTAGTTTGTTTTACAGCATATCAACCTCAATTGGTTATTTAATGCCAATAAGATTTTTACTGCTTTTTCAAAATATGTATTGCTGGTAATATTTTTTCTTCAAAAAAAAAAAAAAAAAAAAAAAAAAAAAAAGGAATTTTCTTGCTTCTTAGATGTTTGGTATACATGGTTATGCAAATTCCCTACCCCTGCCACCAATTAAGAATTAATGGATAAAGCATGGGCTGTGATCCATTAAATCCATTAAACTTTCAAAAGGAAATCTTTAACTCTTGTCTAAAATTAAGTTTTATTATATTTCTTGCAAACAATTATTAGGTTTTTTGGGGGGGGTGTTTTTTTTTTAGTCACAAATTTCCCATAACTGTATACAGTATACTTAGCAATTTGTACAGGATTAATTAGAGTTTCTTAGTAACGTTTGACTTGTATTGTGTTTTACTCATTCAAAAATGTGTAAACTGTCATTTATATACAACCGTTTTCTCGGATCACTGATTAAAAATGACTTCAGGCAAATGAATACTCTAGGTGTTAAAGAAGAGAATCCTTCATCAGATCTAGACTGGCTCTAGAAAATCACAAAGTGCTTCACCAAATAACAAAAACCACATCTCTTGAAGAATTCCAACAGCAGCAGCAACTAAAATGGATGGTAATGGTAATGGTAATATTAGCTATTTCCCTGTAAGGAAATTTTTGGCATTCATTGACCAAGCAGCCAGTGCTGTTTTCAGTTGAAATTTATAAAATCTTTCTCTGAAAACACCTTTTTTAGGAAAACTGGTTTCTCAAGTACAGTAGCTTTTATCACCCTTTCCAGTATTGACAGGGGTTTCCTTCCAAACCATTTATTTGAAGTGGTGTAGAATGGTAACCTCTTGATTATATCATTAT
Source organism: Acanthosepion lycidas (assembly GCA_963932145.1). Taxonomy (NCBI): domain Eukaryota; kingdom Metazoa; phylum Mollusca; class Cephalopoda; order Sepiida; family Sepiidae; genus Acanthosepion; species Acanthosepion lycidas. The sequence continues at coordinate 30,722,450 of OZ010614.1, read as the reverse complement.
TTTCTCTTCAAGTTACATGTGGTATTCCTCTTAGTTGTTGCTGCTGTGGGTAGTCCTCAGTTGGGTATGGATTCTGTTATTTGATACAATTCTTTATTTCTGATTCTGTAGTGCCAGTCTGCAATGTCAAAGAAAGATTATCTTTTCCAAGACCCTTAGGCTTCACTTGCTCAAAGCCTTTTTTCGCCATTGATCTTAGAAAGCAATTATATACTGCTGACAGTTTAGATATTTCTGAATAGGTTTGACATCCATATTGAAAGTCTAGATCTGATGAGGCTTAGCACATGTAAATAGAAGGGAAAATAATGGTACAGCCAAGATGTGGTTTTACTATATTACCTTAAAGATAAGACAAAAAATTAGGAAGGGAGCTAATCAGTACTAGAAAGAGCAATAACAGCTAGTGGACTTGAGAGACTTATTTCCCTGAAAAACTGTTTTAAGAGAAAGATCTTATAAATTTAAACAAACAGTCATGCTGTTTGGTCAATGAATAAGATTTTTACTGCTTTTTCAAAATATGTATTGCTGGTAATATTTTTTCTTCAAAAAAAAAAAAAAAAAAAAAAAAAAAAAAAGTATTGCTGGTAATAATTTTCCTTTAAACAATTTATTGCTGGTATTAAAACCTATTTTTACACTTTCATGGTGTTTTGATACCAGTTTAGGGGTTAACTATTTGCCCACACCTTGGAACCTAACAAGTACTACCACCCCGAGTCAGGGTAGATCTTGGAACACCAGCAATTGAGAGATGGTTCCACACTCCTCCAAACATCCTGATCAGAAACCTTGCTGTCAGACGTAGTTTATTGTCTTATACTGGACATGGGATGTAGTTTATCATCATACCCAGGATGGCACTTACAGTTTGTTTTTTCACGCTGTATTCCTCACATACTCTGGCCACAGAAACTCCTCACACCAACTTCTTAATAAGTTCCAATTAATCACCAATAGTAAAGTTATGTGCTTCCTTTTCTCATCTCTTATGATTGGATGCCATAATGTAAGGCTTTACAAAAAACAATACTGTATACTGTACCAAAATCAGTATAAAATGTTCAAGAGATGACTTATGTATGTACACGACGAGTGCTCAAGTAAACAACAGCAGCTCTTCTCGGAACTATCAGTCTATCTGTTGCTTGCATCAGTAAACAACACTAATTCTGGAACTAGCAGACTTTGCTTGCTACACATAGGCATTTTGAGTTCCAGCTGGACATTACCATTTCTGCAGATTTTGTCCATTAAATCCGTAGTCAGTTGGTTCTGGAATCATTAATTTGTGGTTTTATTGTATGTATATTTATTAATACCAAAAATTAAATAAAATATTTATTTGCAAATTTATATATGCATGTGATCACATGCATGTATAATTGCTTGTTTCTATATATATATATTATATAATTAAATTAAAAAACAGACAAGCTTAAGGTTCCATGACTATAATTTATTTCCCCAGAAAATATGTTTTTCCTGGTTCATCAGGTCACATTTCTAGTTACAAAAGAATTTGGTTTACAAATTTACATGTTTCTATTTTATTTTTAATACAAGTTTTTGAGGGATAGTTTTAGATTGATGTAAGGTGACAGAGGGATTGGGAGGGGAAGACCACAGAATGATCTAAATTAGAAATGGAAGGTAGGGATAGGGTTGTGTTTAAATCCATCTTTATTAAGTTATGTAGGTTCAAGTGTACTCAGTAGTGTGTGTATGCATGACTAAGTTCAAAGTCAATCTGTGCCAAGCAGCTTCACTATGAATACTTTAGTTCTGTTACCATAGCAAGTCCCGATACTACTTAATCAGACATCATATATTGTTTAAATTCTAATTTATTTCTTGTGATATCCATTACAGATTAGAGTGTAAATTGTTGCTTCTGGTTAACATGATCTTGTTTTGTATAGTGTGTATGCATATTTGAGTTGTGATCCGTTCTTAAAATGATGGATTTATGATAACTGGCCAAGATCAAGAAATTCTAAAGAAAAATTTTGCCTCCTAATCGGAATCGAATCTGTATATCTTTTCCATCAGTTAAATCACTTCTGTAATCTAAACATACTGCTAACAGTTTGGTCATGGGAGGCCATCTTGATAGAGCAAAGTTTGAATTGCCTAATTAAGGAAAGTATATCTCTAGTTGAGTCATCTATGAATCTATTACCTGCGAGTTGCATTTACATACCTGAAACATAAACAACATTAATTTTTAAATGATTTTTTTTTAATCTAACATTATTATATTTATAATATCTATTTTATCTATAAATGTTATTTTTATTGGGTAGACTTATTTGAATTGTTATCACTCTTTTTTTTTTATTTACTTGTTATTAATTTCAGAGTTTAAGAAAACAAAAATTAGGATCAGCAACTCAAACACGTATACATACTAGAAATAACATATAATTTAGTGTGTATGCACGATTAAGTTCAAAATCAATCTGTACCAAGCAGCTCCATTCTATATAGTTTAGCTCCATTTACCATAGCAACAGATATGATTTCTTAATCAGACATTGTATATTGTTGTAATTCTTATTTCTTTCTTGTGATATCTATTACAGTTTATTGTGTAAATTCTTGCTTCAGGTTTTAGGTTAACATTATTTTGTTATCTATAGTGAGTTCGAGTATTTGAATTGAAATCTGCTTTTTGATTTCTTTAATACAGTGAAATTTATGATAACTGGACAGATCAAGAAAATCTAAAGAAAAATTTTGCCTCCTAATAGGAATCGAACCTGTATACCTTTTCTATCAGGTAAACCACTTCTGTAACTGAAACATACTGCTAACAGTTTGGTCACAGGGGGGCCATCTTGATAGAGCAAAGTTTGAATTGCCTAATTAAGGAAAGTATATCTCTGGTTGAGTCATCTATGAATCTATTACCTGTGAGTTGCATTTACATAACAGAAATATGAACAACAGTAATTTTTAAATGATTTTTTTTTTTTTTTTTAAATTCAACATTATATCTATAATTGGGTTACATCTACCCAATTTCACTCACAAGGCTTGGGTCAACCCGTGGTATGGTTTTCAGGCACTTTCCAAAGGTGCCACATGCTGGGATCATCCCCCTCTAGATTGATAACATCAGGAAGTCTCCTTCCTGACAAATCGACCATGGTGAGATTTGAACCCGGGTCTCATGGTCAGAATGCAAACATTCTAACCAGTCAGCCACATGCCCGTCGATAGCTGTGCTAGCATGGTCATAAGTCATTGTGGTAGAAGGCTTCAGCATGCTGTCCTTGTTCAAATTGTTGATCATGCTAGATAACATGCTCTTTCCCAGAAACTGCAACTAAGGTCTGCTCAGCATAGTTGCAGTATAAACCACAAGTGGGCTCTGTGGATGATGAACACAAATGTGTCTGAGCAAGCATCTGGAATAGGGATTGGCTAGCCGCCCTAGTAGACAGTTATCCTCAATTATGAGTGGCCAGCTATTCATACATATCTATAATATCTCTTATCTATAAACGTTATTTTTATTGGGTAGACTTGCTCGAGTTATTATCTGTTTTTTTATTTTCTTGTTTTTAATTTCAGTGTTTAAGAAAACAAAAATTAGGGATACCAACATACGTGCACATACTTAAAATAACATTTGTAGTGATAAGAAAATGTCAAATAAAAAAATTCATATATATATATATATATATATATATATACACGCACACGTGTGGAATAATGATATATAAATTTTTATGTCAAAAACAGTTGTATGACAAAGTGGGAAAAGTTTTAGATATTTTTAATATGACATTATTATATCTATATCTATTTTGTCTATAAATGTTATTTTTATTGGGTAGACTTATTTGAATTGTTATCACTCTTTTTTTTTTATTTACTTGTTATTAATTTCAGAGTTTAAGAAAACAAAAATTAGGATCAGCAACTCAAACACGTGTACACACTAAAAATAATATTTGTAGTGATAAGGAATGATATTGGATAAAAGAAAATTCAATAAAAAATTCTAAGATACATGAACCAATGTGATATTTATCTTTTATATTTGGCATTTGTCAGTCTTGAGAGACAATGGATCTGTGTGCAAAGAGTTATACTTCAGTAGAGCCATTGAGCATACTTCTCCCTGGTGACAAGCCACTGTTTCTCCTCTCCTTACTCCAGCATTTGGTGTAAATAGTGTCTTCAGCATGAGTGGTCATTGGCAACATCTTCACACCTCTTGATGTCCATTGCCCTTATACCCCATGTTCTTGAAATGAAGATGAGGTTGCTCTTTGTACAGAAGGACCTTTGGATCCTCACATCTAGCATACAATGTACATATCCAAGCTGGCAGAGTCAGTGCTGTTGAAGAGTGGCATATAAGCTGGGTAACCAGGCATGGGTGAAAATCACAAGATTGGTGACCTGGTCAGATTAATTGATGCCTAGAATGTATTTCAGAGAGTGAACATGAAAAGTGCAAAGGCGTCAATCCTGTCTGGAGTAGATGCTCCAAGTCTAACTGCATTTATCTTTTAACATTTCATAAAAAGATAAATTTGAAAAAGAAATATTTTATTCAAAAACATTTGCTAACTTCCAACCGATTTGAACTTTATAAAATGGTAAATAATAAAGATTTCATTATAGTGGGTTCACATGTTTTTATAATTTAATAAATTTTTATAAATTTATGAATAAGAAAATTGTTTATCATATTTATTTATTTATTTATAAATTGGTAAATGATAAACATTGCATTGTATTAGGTGGTTTGCGTATTTTTATAATGTTGTAAATTTTTATTATTTTAAACATTTTTAGCATATAAAGATATTTGAATAATGCTTCAAGTAATAATAGTATATTGGATTACAGTAATAAAAGATATGTCGGATTAATAAATAATATACGAGATATTTTTTTTTCTTTTTATGTGCCATGTCCCTGCAATCTCTCCACTTCCCCCTATCCCTTATAGCTCTCAATAAGTTTTGTTCCTTTTCTACTTCTGTCATTCACTTGCTTAAGCCCATCAGGTATGTCATGTGTTGTTTTCCCTTGTCTTTCTTTCCCTCTGTTCACCCTGTGAGTATCAGATTCTGCAAGCCCTACTTTCTCTTTAAATGTCCCAGAAATTTCAGCTGCCTCTTCCTGATGTTAATTATAAGCTTCCTCCTTGTTTGCATCCTCTCCAAAACCTGATCATTGCTCACATGCTTGGACCATGATTATCTTAGCATCCTTCTATAGAACCATACCTCCATTGCCTAGAGTCTCTTCATCTTTGAGGAGACCATCCAACATGTCTTCAGATCTCAGCAGTGCACTTATCGTCCCTTGTCAAAACACTTCCCAGATATTTAAATTTCCACACCTGCTTGACTTTAGTATCCCTGACCTGTAAATTGCATTTCAGGCTCATCCTTTTACTGATGACCATACATTCTATCTAGTAGTTTATGCTTAGTCTTTTCTTCTTGCTCTCCTTAGCTACCTTCTGTAGGAGGTTTTTTAAATTTCTTTTTCGTGTCTGCTATCAGAACCGTGTCATCTATATATCTTATGTTGTTAAGACTGTGACCACCAATGATGAATCACAGTAGGGTTTCCAATTCTCTCAGAATTGCCTTGCTGTATAGGTTGAATAAGTCTTGTGAGAAGACACATGCTTGCCTTACGCCCATTTTTACTTTTGTATATCCGTTGAATTCATTCTCTATGCACATGCATGGCGTTTGCTGCCAGTATAGGTTCTTGATTATTCTAATATCTTTCCCAAACATATCAAGATTGCTGAGCAGTTCCAGCAGATCTTTGTGGCATACTTTGTTGAAGACCTTTGCGTAGTCTATAAAACAAGGGTACACATCCTTCTGCATTTGTATTGCTCTTTCTGATGACATTCTGAGCATGAATATCGCATTCCTTGTTCCAGTGTCTTTAATGAACCCATACTATTCTTGTCCTATCTCTGGCCCAATTCTGCTGCGCACTCTATTCATCAGAATACAGATAATGAGTTTTCTTACATGGCTCATTAGACTGATTGTTGGGTGGAGTTCACATTCGTTTGTGCTTGGTTTCTTAGGCAGTGCTATGAAAATAGATCTGCTGAGATCTTCCAGTATATCCCCACTGTTGTAGATTTCATTTATTATTTCTGTGATCTTGTCTATGCCAAAATCATCTAAGGCTGTCAGCATTTCTGTTACAATTCCGTCTGGCACTGCTGGTATGTTTCTGTTCAATTTGGCCAGTGCAGTTTCTACTTTGGTTTTTAGAACTTCAGGTCCGTCAGTAGTTCTGCGTATTGCTGGTTGTTCTCTTTTGTCGTGGAAGAGTTCTCCAATATACTCACTCCAGCATTGAAGAATTTTTTCCTTCTCTAATATGAGCATTGCATCCTTTGATTTTACGCAGCCTGTTGACGAGCATGTCTTCTGTCCTGTTAGTTGCCTTATTTGTTTGTGCATATCTCCTTTATCTGTTGTACTCAATCTATTTCTGCACATTTTTTGTTTAGCCACTCTTCTTTAGCCTACCTGCATTTAGTCCTTATTCTCTTCTGTATTCTGTTCTGTATCTTGGCAGAGTTTTCCGTCTCCTTTGTATCAGGTTGAGAATCTCATCAGTCATCCATTTGTTTTTTTTTCCTTCTTCGTCCATTCTCCTTTGGGATGATGATATTTGCTGATGTCACTTAAGTGTCTCTTAGTGTGTCCCATTTCCAGTTTCCATTGTGTCCCTCATTTCACATTGTCCATATATTTTTCTTTTAGGTAGGAGTCACTCAGGAGTTTGTTGTATTGCAATTTGGGTGCTGCGTTAGGCTTCTTCAGTTTCCGCAGTTTCATTCTTAATTTACATATGACAAGGTGATGATTGCTTCCACAGTCAGCATTTGAATAGGTTTTGCAGTGAACCAGTGCATTTCTGAATCTTTTGTTGATATAGTTATATAGCCAATTTGGTTTTTAGTTTCTCCTCCTGGGCCCCTCCATGTCCATAATCATCTCAGATGTTCTTGGAACAATGTGTTGACTATTACCTGGTCATTGGCTGTGCATCATTGGATCCATTTTTTTCTCCACGTTCATTGCGAGTTCCTAGTCCGAATTTTCCTGCTATGTCCTCTGCCCTCTCCCTGCCTACCTTGGCATTTAGGTCTCCCATGTCTTCTTGTGATTTGCAAAGAGACTTGGCATTGTTTAGCATAGAGTAGAAAGTAGGATTATAGTAATAAAAACATGTCAAATTAATAAATAAATTTCTTTATAAATTGCAATATTGTAAATATAAAATTATTCTTGTAAATAATCTAATAATTAAATAGTGTTTAATATTTTTGTTGTAAATTCCCAAGAACAAAGACAATGTGTAAATTCACATGTTTGGGTTTCATTCGATTGATTGATTGATTCATTCATTCATTTTTTTATGGCTTATCAACTGTTTGCAGGTTATTTAAAGCCAGAAAATATATTTAGATTGTAAGAATTTGGGGGGGGGAGATAATGATTTACTGCTACAAATCTTACTAATTAACCCATAGATGGAGGCAGAAAATGTGGATTCATACCTTTTCCAACAATATTTGTACATAAGTGAATATAACAAACTCAACTGGAATTAGAATGAGGTTCTCCAATTGATAATTCTGAGCCATTATTCATCATATCACCAGTACATCCAAGCTTACAGCATCTGGTATTCTCAAGTGGTCACTCATGTAGGTACTGGCCAGGCTCAATGTTGCTTAACTTCATATGAGAAATGCAAATTCAAATAAAAATGTAGAGTAATTTAAAGCATGCAAAATTTTATGCTTTAAATTACCCTACATTTGTGTTATCTGAATTTGCATTTAAAGCTTTTTTAGACAAAGAGTTCATTTATTATTTTTTTTAATTTGTGTGCGTATATATATATATATATATATAAAAATCAAGTTTAAAATCTTTCTCTTTGTGCTTTGATTTAGTCAAAAAGCCTACTAATATATAATATTATCAGTCTTATTGACCATATTGTTATCTTTTTATTCCTTAAATGTCATTAACTGGCCTATTAACTATTAAATCCAAATTATATATATATATATAAGTCAACACTTAGAGGCGACAGTTTGATGCAACCATGACCTGACGATTGCATCTAGCATGAAACTGACTGTCGCCTCTAAGTGTTGACTTCTATGTTCACTTTTATATTTACACATGCTCTATCTCTGATATTGAGCATTTTATCCCATAAATATAGCACATCTTAAGACTATATATCTCTCTCATATATATATATATATATATATATATATACACACATATATATATATTCATTCATTCATTCAACTATTAGGTTGGTGCAAAAATAATGTCGTTTTCTCACATAGTAACATATGTGAGAAAACAACATTATTTTTGCACCAACATAATGTTTGACTGAATAATCTGGACATTAAAATAAAAATAATTTAATCTTCTCAAATTCTTGGATCAACTTCTTAATATTGATATTAAATTTATTAATGAAGATGCCATAGTTTTTTCATGCTTTAAGATATATATATATATATATATATAAAAATCAAGAAAAAACAAAAGGAAATCATTGAGGAACAAAATGCTTTGGCATAATGTACTAATGCATCGACAATGGATTCATTGGTTTTTTTATATTTTCAAAATACTAATTCTTATCATTCATCTATTAGTCAGTTAGCATCTGCATTATACTCTACCATTACTTGTATAAATAATGACCCATTCCATTTTTATTGAGAGAAAAGAAAAAAAAAATACATCGAAACACTGGTTTTAGCAAGAAAAAGAAACCATACATAATACGAAAGCAAAATGGGAAGATAGGAGGAAGCGAGAACACTCATGTACTCTATTTTTATCATTGTAATCCAACTTTCTACTCTACTTCAGTGAAATGTAAAATAAACTTTTTTTTTTCATTTATACCCCCTTACTTCTTTCAATAGTGACTTGGATTCATACTTATTAAAGTTAAGCTCAAATATTTAACAATGCAATCAGGGAATTTAAACAAGCATTTTATACTCATAGAACTCGTAAGATTGTTATTCAGTCATTATCTTAAATCATCAGAAATAGCAAAACCATGAAATTTTTACAGGTACTGCTAGTTATTATTATTAAATGTAAGCAAATAACATTCAGGGCTATCACAGCCTTTTACTATTTTAAACAGATCAAGACATTATAAATATATACAGGCAAATAGACAGCTACAGAAGAGTAGATCAAATGAGATTTATATGCAGATTAGATCAGTTTTAGATCTTTGTAGAGATCAGATCTGAAGTTTTTTTTTGTTTTGTTTTTTTAAATTGAATTCTTTTGAAATATATTTTTGCAAGTATTTTAGTTTACTAATTTTTGAGCAGGAAAATTTTGTTGATCAAGTCAACTGTAGACAAATGAAATTATAGCAGCAATTCCACGGGTGAAATTCTGTATACAACTGCTTCAGCTTCTACAATTTACACTATAAGTCATTAAATTTTTCTAGTATGCTTTTGTCTTCAAATGTAAAAACTGTTTTCTACATAAAATTAAATATAACTAAATATGTAACAAAACATTGATTTTTATTATCAAAATTATTGTTAACTTGTTAAATAAATTTGAATAAAGGAAAACATTAAACTACTTGTTAATATTATTTTTTCCAGCTGAAATCACTAACTCACTCAATTCTGTCAACTATTGAGTTGGTTATTTTTGGTGTACGAGATGACCACAGATTTGGTACTTCTGAGAGCATTGATAAAACATGTTAATGCTTAGTGTCATGCATTTATTATTCTGGAAGTAGCAGGAGCAGCAGAAGTAGCTTGTACTGCTTAAAATATTTCACATTTCTTCTATTTGCTATGATCCTCAGAACATTGGTGATCATGACTCTCCACAATTTCCTGTCCTTTGTAGCTCTTAATAAATTTTGTTATCCCTCCTAAACCCTATATTTTGCCATCCATTTACTCAAGCTTGCTAGGTAGGTCATACACCATTTTCCTCTTACCGTCAATCTGTCCTGTGATTATCAAATTTTCCAAGCCCTCTTTTTCCAAATGACCTAGAAATTTCAACTCCCTTTCTGATGCGAAATATAAGTGGTCTTTTTGTTTCCATTTTCTCTATAACTGTTACTCAAATGTTCATTCCATAGTATCCACAGCATCCTTCTGTAAACCATATTTGTGCAGCTTCAAGTATTCTTCTTCTGTGAGTAGATTGTCCAGTATTCACAGTCATATAAGAGGAATGATATTACATAACAGTTCAGTACTCTTTTCTCCGTGTCTAATGAAATTTTCAAGTTTATTAATAATTTGCATATTTTTTGAAAAGGCCAAATTCACTGTCCCAATGCACTTTTGGATTTCAGTGTCGCATTTTTCATCTTTAGTTAAAACACTTCCTAGATATTTTTTGTTCTTAATCATTTCCTTCCAAGCAAGCCACTAAGATGCAAAGGTTTACTGTGTTAGAGAATATGAGAAAAAAATATTAAGAAGAGAGAACAATAAAAGAACAAGAATAGCAAAGAAAATAAGGATTTAAATTTTTGAAGATCAAAGTTTATTTTAAACAGTAATATATTCTGTCTACCAGCCTGTACATTCAAGAAAACATTAAAGAAAAACTGTCTTCTAACAGGATTTGAAACTGCATCCCTGCTTTGGAGGAGAAACTCCCATTTAATCTGGTGAGCTTTGACTATTCAGCTTTGAAGAGCTTCACAATGATGCAAGGTTCTATTTGCTTTACTTGAATGTGCAGGGCAGTAGAAGTATAACACTGTTTAAAATAAATGAAACATCTACTCAAACACAAGTATCTACTAAAAGTAACATTTAAAGTAATAAAAATGTTGGATTATAAAATTAAAATCCATTTTTATATACACACATACACAGGGTGCGATTGATAAATTGTCATCTAAATGAGACTAACACTGACATCTCATTTTAACAGATATATTTGTCAAAATTGCACAAAAATATCTTGAAATACTATAGAGTAAATTTATTAAAAAAAAAAAAAAAAAAAAAAAAAAAAATTGCCATTGGCTTCAACCACAGCTTCCAGATGACTTCATAATCTGTAACTCTTCTGGACGGTCTCCTTGTTTAAGTTGGTAAATGCTGCCATAATCCTTGCCTTCAGTTCATCTTTACAAGAATTTTTGTTGGTCTATTGCTCAACGGTACCCCACATATAATAATCAAGGTGGTTGAAGTCTTGGGAGTTAGGTGGCCAGATGTAAAGAGTGATGTGGTCACAGAAATTGTCTGACAGCCATGATTGGGTTCACCTGCTTGTGCAGTATGGTGCAGAATCCTATTGCCAGACAAGATCTCCCAGCAGCTACTCTCTTAACCCAGGGCATCATTATCTCTTCAAGGCAAAGAATGATTAGAGCAAGTTTTCCAAGTTTCCGTACCTTCATAATCACCATTAAACTCCAACTCTTTCTGAATCCTCTGCATTGTCCTCAGACTGACACCCAAACACTGAAATATTTGTATTGGAGTTTCCACTGAATGCCAAGTAGTACAACATGCAGTTTCCAAATTTCTAGCAAAGTGAATTGCATCATGGTGCTCTTTTTCTCAGTGCCCAACTGACCCTATTATTCTGTGCAGTTGACAAAATCAAAAACTACACACAAGCACAAAATTAAAAATGTAAAATGACAACAATTTACCCATCGCTCCTGGTATAAAAGAAAATTAATGAATAAGTGAAAAAATTTTTTTTTCAGGACTCATTTCGTCCTTTAGAACTCAAACTAAAGTGATGTTTAGATTCATGTGACTACACATGTATACAAAAAAGAGGTGGGGCACTGAAATTTTAAACTTTTAATAAAATTTTTACATGTTTGGGTGTATAGTCTAGCCATTCTTTTTGTTTATATTTTTATCTCTCTTCTTATTCAGTATCCCATATTGTGATAATAGAAAATCTGCCATGAAAGGTGAACCTGGATAGAAATTTACTGTGGATGATTTAGTGATTAAAGCAGTTTTGTCTTAGTAAATAAATTGTTTTCTCTTGATTAAAATGACAGTTTTTTTCTTGAAATTGAAATAGGTTCTAGGATATGAAAATTTATACATCATTTACTCCCATAGAGGATAAACTTTTTAAGTGTGTAAATTCCTACCTCGAGGGGTTTGTAACACATTATTTATCATCTTTCAGTTGCGTCTGTCTTTGGGCAGAGTGCGCTCATGGGCTGCTCTGTCAAAGGACAGAGTTGCAACTGAAGAAAATTATACTGAGAGGTGCCCAGCCCTGAGGAACTGCCTGAGGTCATGCCTTCTCATAGCACCAGAGAAAAGGATCGGTGCTGTGCAACAAGGCCAGCGCAACGGATGGTTGAGGGGGCTGCGGGCAATTTTTGTTCCTGGTATGGGTGTACATGTTCGGGTCCCCACCTTAAAAAAAAGACCTTGTGCCACAACTCGTCTTAGTGGGGAGACAGAGTAAATACCTAGGATAAACTCTTTAATGCATGAAGGCCCAAAATTTCCATTTTGCTTCACTCCACATCTTCAGTGTCTGCATTTTCTCCAAGACAGTAAACCGGCTCTGCTTTTGCAAACCAAATGTTGAACAGACATAGTAATTCTTCCAGACTACTTATATACTCAAGTCTTGTGGGGATGTGGCTCTGAATGCCACTTTGGCAGGTTAGTCCCCCACATACCACAATCAGTAAGATATTCATCAAACTTTCATGGTTGTATTTCAATATGTTTGATGTTAACCTTCAGTTTATCTTTATATCTCGGAAAAGGTCTTCTTACATTTTGTATCCCTACTTTCAGTTGGACATATGAGAAATTTCAGCAGTCTCTCATTATTTGTTCTAACAACATGGCCAGCCCATCTTAATTGTGACTGTATCAAGTCAGCCTATATACTTTGTATATGACATTTATCAAACAACTGTTCATTTAAGGCTGTATTTCCAGATGAGACCACAGATATTTCTAAGACACCTCTTATGGAAGTATATATATATATATATATATATATATATAAGACACCTCTTATGGAAGTGTATATATATATATATATATATATAAGACACCTCTTATGGAAGTATATATATATATATATATATATATATATATGACACCTCTGATGGAAGTTTATATATATATATATATATATATATATAAAAGGACACCTCTTATGGAAGTATATATATATATAGATATAGATATTAAGAAAAAAAAAAAAAAAAAAAAAAAAAAAAAAAAAAAATCGACAAAGTCCGACAATTTATTTATTAAAGACATTTTTATGTCTAACGTTCTTTTTATAGATACAAGTATTTAAGTAAATGCTCTGTTTATAATAAACAGTATTAAATAACATTTGCCGGCCTGAATGTCTGAGAAATTTTCATAGAAAATATTCGTCTTTTGACAGGATTCGAACCTGCATCCTATACGGAACTGTCATTTAGCTTGACATGCCTAACTGCTCAGCCACAAAGGATCGTTCGGTTGGCAAGGTCGAATTTACTGCTTATAAACTTCAATCTTCCATGAATCTTGTACATTCATAACTGCTCATGGCATATCAAATGAAAACAAATTATGTCATACATTAAGAAATGTCTTTAATAAATAAATTGTTGGACTTTGTCCATTTCTTAATGTATGACGTCATTTGTTTTGTCATATATATATATATATACATAAGACACCTCTTATGGAAGTATATATATATATACAAGACACCTCTCATGGACGTATATATATATATATATATATATATATATATATATATATATATATAGTATAAATAAAATGACAATTGGAAAAAAGATCTTAGATTTTGCCGACGCGTTTCGTCTTCCGACTTTTTCAAGGCAAAAATGAAATCAAAACTTTCTTGTTGTTATAGTTACATTAAAAAATCCAAATTTAAAAAGATAGACGCTTCTGTCTAAGCCTTTTTTACTGGTTAATGTAAATTACCTTTATAGCAAGAGATTTTTTTTTTTTTTTCCATGTCAACAATATAGTTAAATTCCCAGATCAATTCTGTGGACAAGACAGATTGGTATAAATAAATTTTTTTTTTTTTATTTATACCAATCTGTCTTGTCCACAGAATTGATCTGGGAATTATATATATATATATATATATATATATATATATATATATATATATATATAAGGTTAGTGCAAAAATAATGACGTAATAATGTCGTTTTTTGATGTTAACAAATACGTCAAAAAACAACATTATTACGTCATTATTTTTGCACCAACCTAATATATATATAAAAGACACCTCTTATGGAATTTTATATATATATATATATATATATATATATATATATATATATATATATATATATATATATATGGCTAGTACAAAGCCTTAGGCATTGAACAACCTTCCTAGAGATGGTATCTCAACAATACTCGGTAGACTACAGTGAGTGCCTGACTTGGGTAACAGGAAGAGCACCAGGCCTTGTAAAACTTTGATTCTCTGTCAGGCAGGCCCCACCTTGCTTTGATGCAAGATTAATTCCAGTCCTCCCTCAACAAAAAAACATGGATATGCATGTTTTTATTAACCTTATTTTCATCGTGACCAGAAACCTAAGAATAGATCCTAGACTTTGGCAAAAAGCTAAGATATCACATTTTAATTATGACTACAGTAATCAGATTGTACCAGAAAATCATAAATTTCTTACATAAGATTCAAGCAAAATGATCATGTATGTTTATTTTAGTTCAGCATAATGAGAAAAGATTTCTGCTTTTATCATGGCTTGTTGATTTTTACTAGTACTAACCTACCGCTCTCTTCCTTAGGTTTAGTCTATTGCTGCTCTATCAAAGTAAAAAATTTAAAGGAAAAAAATATGATAACCGAGATTCAAACTTTTACCTAAAATTTTCCTCAGAAGAAATCATAATAAATTAATAGAAAGTGATGTATGCATCCAGATTTACTGCTCTAGTCAAATCTCGGTATTTGTGCATTGAAAATGTAAGAGTTAAAAAGAAGTTACAGTGGACAAGAATTAAGACATGCTACAGGTACAAACAAAATTAAGCCCTTTTGCCTGCCAAGGAGCAAAGACCATCAATGTCAATCCTCCATCAAACTCAGTTCTGGCCTCTCCACATTGCTTTTGTCCAGTTTCTTCTCCATCTCTAACTTATTCTAGGGATCAGGTCTCCAGGTGTTTTTTGGCTGTCTTATCCTTTAATTTTGGCAGGTGATACTGGACATTAGTTTTCCAAGGGTTGTTCTATCCAATCCTACTACTTCCTCAAGATCTGCTTGGTAACACAATCTTGCTCTGCTCTTCTTCACCACAACTCCTCATCTGTGATCTTGTCTCGCCACCCGATATTGAAAATTCACCTCAGACATCCGACAAATGTCTGCAATTTTTTATGCAAAACTAGCAGCATGGCCCGGCATTGCCCGTGCTTGATTCAAAAATCGTACGACTCATACAGCAATCACTATCACCTGACTTAAAATATTTTTGCCCTTCCTTGCCTTTAAAGGAGTGCCCTTTGCCGTGCTGATGTTGCTACATGCCTTACTTCTTGGCTATCTCACACTGCAAATTTTTTATAAGCTCTATACTAAACATTAAATCTGTTACGAAAAAAGAACTAAACAAAATGAACACAAAACGATCAGCTTTAAAAAAGAACTCTTAACTGGAAAAACTGAATGAAAAAAGAATGTTAACAAATACTTTTTCACATCCAACCCAGTTCTGCGGAATCAGAATCAACGTTGTGCTTAAGCAAGCGAATGAGCCAATTGGAGTAAAGTGCCATGCAGATTTAAATTTTTCCCACTTGTGACGAATGCAACTGTCAATTTTTTTGCATGCTAGCATGCTAATTAACATTCATGTCAGTCAGCTGTTGGCTCTCACGCTGGCCAATAGAATCTTCCTGCCTATTCGTGGCAGCCAGCTATATAGGCTCTCACTTTGGCCAGTAGAAAATGGTCACAAACTACATGAAAACTGCCATAGAAGCATGAAAAAATTGATTATTTCCACTATCGATGGGATTTGGGAAATGCAAAGTCAGTCTTGGCCTTCCCGCTAACTTGGAGCATGTGCATGTAAATTTTGGTGCAAATCTGTCGAAAATTGTGTCCGTGCATTCGTTACACACACACACATCCTGCTTTTTATATAGAGAGATTTTGATTGTTCTTCACATCTCAGAATCATTGAGCAGATGCAAATTTAGAGTTCTTTATCAGCAGAAAAAATGTATTTTATAGACAAAAGCAAGTCATTATATTAACAACATTGTACTTACTTTGTTTTTTTAAGACCCACAGCTTCCATTAAGTCTGAAGTCTTTTGCAGACTTTGTTTAAATCCAAGTGAGAGCAATGCAACATAAACCTCTTTGATATGCAATAATCTGCAAAGAATGAATAAACAAAATGCAATTTGGTCATTTACTTAATACAAGGCAAAGGATTGTATTTCACCAATCTTGTAAAATCAGAGACTATCTGGAAAAACTTTTACCAGTGGGAAATTTTTCGTACTAGAATTCATCCAATACAAGGCTCAAAAGACACTCAAGGTAGAGGATTACAAAAATTGCAATGAATTAATAGATAGTGAAGTACATGTCAAGAACCAAATAGTGAGGCACATCTGATTTACTCCTCCGCAGTCTGTTGAACAAGAGTAGGTTGGTTGGTTAGGTTTTATGACATATCAACCACTGTAGGTCATTTAATGCCAAATTAAGTTTTTATACACACACACACATATATATATATATATATATATTAAATATATAGTACTAGTAAACATATAGCTGGCAACATTATTTTTTCAGAAACGTACAGCTGGCTACGCTATTTTTTCAGAAACGTACAGCTGGCTACGCTATTTTTTCAGAAACGTACAGCTGGCTACGCTATTTTTTTTCAGAAACGTATAGCTGGCAACATTATTTTTCCAGAAACGCACAGCTGGCAACATTATTTTTTCAAAAACATTATCAGAGGCCTTGCTGTTGGATGTAGTTTATCTTCATACCCAGGACACAGATGTAGTTTATCGCCATACCCAGGACATGGGTAAGGTCTGAAAAAAAAAAAAAAAAAAAAAAAAACTGGGAGTTCACTATTTGCCCATAGCTGGGACCCTAACAGGTGCTACCACCCTGGGTCAGGGTGGACCTGGGAACACCAGCAATTAAGAGGTAGTTCCACGCTCTTCAAAACCTCCTGATCAGAAGCCTTGCTGCTGGATGCAGTTTAACGTCATACCCAGGACTGAACAAGAGTAGGGGTTTATCCCTTGTTTCCTTCTAGGATTGCGTTTCCAGTTCCTTCTAAAATCTACTTCAACTATATTTTTAGCATCACTGCTTAATCTCTTAAATTTTATTTACTATTTTTTTTCCTGAATAGGAGTAGATAGGTTCCCCTATTGTCCGGTTCACACTCCTCCCAGGTCTTTTACAGGAGTAGAAGTTTATCCCTTGTTTCCAGTTTAGGATTGGTTTCCAGTTTTTGCTAAAGTCTTTTTTATTCTGTTTCCCTTCCAGTATCCCCTTGCATATTAGTGGCATTATTGCTTGGGGTGAATTATATAAAAAAAAAAAAAAAGAAAAAAATCCTGTTTTTATTCAAGTCTATATGTATCTACCTAAAATGTGGACCCTTTTGTAGGAGCTAAGCCCCACCAATAGGAACTGCCAATGAGATAAAGAAAAGGTCAGTCAACCTGGGTCCACAGCAAAGTACTTTCAGTGATGACTTCATTTGTCAGTGTTACCTTATAAAGAAAATTATTAATCAACAAGATTGAGTGCAATGACAATGCATGAAATTTCTTGCTTGGGTTTAGAATGAATGCTGATTTTGGTTTGAAAAGAAATGATGGAGCAATGAAAAGAAGAGGAAGCAATTTGTGGGTCTCAACATATCAATAAGTATTCTATTATATTGTGGGTCTCAACAGATCAATAAGTATTCTATTATATTGTGGGTCACAACAGATCAATAAGTATTCTATTATATTACTTACCCATCTGAATTTGCATCAAAGGCTTTGAAAACAGCATGCAAGTCTCTGATCTCCTGGGTCGAAAATTCCTGGAGTATATGTGATGTGAGCTTCACACCAAACATTTCCTTTTCAGAAACTGGCTGTTTAATGAGCAAAGATACCAGCTGGAATATTGAGAGGTTAAAGAAGAATAAATACCAAGATTTTTATCATCAGGTTCTTATTAATTTCTAACAAGGTTATTTTTCATTTTATTTTTATTGCTTTCTATCTAATAGTAGTAAATATAATAGTCTTAAATCAAGTGAATTTCTTAGATTTAAAAAAAAAAAAAAAAAAAAAATTCATCCAAGCAAGGCAATAAAGCCACTAAGATGCAAGGTGTTACTGAATATAAGACAAATACACTATTAAGAATAGATAACAATAAAAACAGAAATTAAAAAGACAGATCATGATTGACATTGTCTTTAAAATTAACTGGTAAGCAAGAAGCCGAAACAAAGTTCCACAAGCAAAAAGTGCAATAGAAGAAACTATTAGCATAGAACTTATGACTACATCTAACCATTTCAATTGTAAAATGACGAGATGTTGCTGCCAATCTAGAAGAGAGTTCCACAATGTTGGAGAAGAAACTGTAAGCATTGAACTTACAGTTACATCTAGCCATTTCAATTATATATTGATGAGACCTTGCTGCCAATCTAGTACTGCACTTAAATTCATAAAATCTAGGTACCATGGAGGAAAGTAATATCTATTTTGTTATGATACAAAAATGTGGTACAAGGCCAAAAGGTGAGATAGGGGAAAGCTGGTCTTCAATCTGTCATATCTTAAACTTAGCTAGCCAAAATTACTGAACCAAACATACCACAGCATTATTAAACCAAAACAAGACATTCTTACTTATCATTCTTACTACAGCCACCATAATACCACAAAGTCTCTATGTAGTCCTAACTAGTTGCCATATGTACAACTTGTCTGGGAGGGTGGATAAAAATAGCAACATTTAAAAATGAAGCCTCAATGAATATTTACAATGATTATAATTTATATACAAGAAACTAAACAAAATAGTGTTAGTAATAAAAAAAAAAAAAAAAAAAAAAAAAGGGAAGAAAAACCACAATCCTTAGATGTCGCAGAAAAAAATCAGTTAACTGGATGAAATTAATGCAGGACTAGGTGATTAAAAGCAATCATCAAGACACAAAAGCAAATATACTTGAAAAACAAAAAGTTCCACACATCTACCAGAGAACTGACATCTGTCACCTAACAGGGGATTATCAAGGTTGATCTTGGTCCCTGTCACCATCTTGCACTCTCTGATCTTTTTGCCAACTTTGTCCATCCCAGCTCTGCTCGACACAAGAACTGAAACATTGTCAGCATAATCAGAGTACCTGGCCAAGGTGGTAGCCCCAGATAGGGAAATTCCACATAGGACCAGATTCATCTTCAACTTGCGAAGGAAAGATTCCAATGCAAGAAGGTACAGCAAAGGTGAAAGCAGACAATCTTGATGAATGGAGCAAGACAATGTGAAAGGCTCCAATTGAACTCCCTTTCCACCAGCACATGGTGGGGGGGGACACATACAGAAGTCTGATCCAGGTGAAAAAGTACGGCATGAAACTGGTGATGGAAAGGACAGCCTCCAGAAACCGATAATCAACCCTTTCGAATGCCGAGCATCGAATTTTATCAGTGTGGCTTCACTGTTGACTTGCTTGATGATCAAGCATACCAAATGAGGGTTGTCCTGAATAATCTTGCCCTTCACATAGATGTTTAGAGCCAATCTGACTAGAGAGAACAGTATGCAAATGGCTAGCCAAGATCTTCAACTTTGTATTTAACATCACCAAAGACCAAAAGTTACCTGTCCCTGCACCATCATTTCTGTCCTTGCATAGCAACTTGATCACACCCCTGGTGAAGTGTTGAGGTACCTTCATTCAGTTGTTGTAAATCAGTTCCAGCAGAGGAACAAGAATGGGCAACTGCCTAAAGTACATTTTGTAATGAAGACTATCTAATCTCAGAGGCTTGTTCTGGCCAACCAGCTTCAATGCTTCCCAGATTTTTGATTCTGTGATGGGATTCTTGAACCCAACTGCCTCAGGGCAGGGGAAAAAAATCAGCCAAATAGGTGTCAAACTGAGCAGATCTTGAAAGTAGTCACGAAAAGCCTCACATATGTTGTCATGGTCCACTTACCTGGCAATGTGATGAACACAATATGTCTACTGAACACAATTCAGTGCCACAGAAGAAATAATTTTTAACCTAGCCCAAACTACCAAAGCTGGATCCTTCTTGATAATCAAGGAGGCCAACTCTGCCCTAACTAAAGCTACTTCCTCACCATCATGGGATTTAATCGCCAGATATGCTTTTCCCCCCTCACATGCCATTGCACTGCTAATCTAACTAGATGAGCTCAACAACTCTAATCAGCAACAAACAACCTAATTTTTTATTTTAATTTATCACACCACGTATTTCCAACTACAGTCACTGTCAATTCACACTGTAGCATTAGTCACAGCTAGTCCTGGAAATCTTGCTTACCAAACAATGATGTGTTCAATTTCCAGTAGCCAGCCTTAGGATTATTTCCAGTAGCCAGCCTTAGGATTATTTCCAGTAGCCAGCCTTAGGATTATTTCCAGTAGCCAGCCTTAGGATTATTTCCAGTAGCCAGCCTTAGGATTATTTCCAGTAGCCAGCCTTAGGATTATTTCCAGTAGCCAGCCTTAGGATTATTTCCAGTAGCCAGCCTTAGGATTATTTCCAGTAGCCAGCCTTAGGATTATTTCCAGTAGCCAGCCTTAGGATTATTTCAGTTTACACAAACCCAGACAAGTAAACTATCAAATGAAAACTTGGACAACTTAAGAGCACTATATCAACTCTTTCAAGGTAACTAAAACACATCACTGAAGCTGAGCTGCCCCTATTAGTCCAAGTTCACACTACCTCTTGGAAGTGCTCATTACAATACTCATCGAAAAGATCAAACTTATTAATAAAGTCCCAAAATAAGTTTTACATCCAGGTTTTTAGTACCTGGTCTTTACTCTATACAATCTATATCTGAGTCAAGGACAGCATTCCAATCCCTCCCCCCTCTAAAACTATCCAATTAGATGTCATCAAAAATGACTCAATCCACTAAAACAAATCAGGCTGCTCAGCATGGTCATTGGGCGCATAAACCCCAATGAGACAAAGAGACTTATCCTTTATGCTAACATCCAGCATGCAAAACCGGCAGGCTAGATCAGTGAAGATGAGCACATGCTGCATCCAAAGACTTGCTCACTAACCAGGAAACACTTCTCAAGCATCCATCAAAACATGCTGAATAGAGGGCAAATTTCTTAGATAGAATGTATTCACGGTTGTGAGTTCCATATACACCTGAAGAAGGCCAGAGGGCACATTAGCCAAAATGTTGTGATAAAAACAAAAATGAAGACAATAGTTCAAATATAAAGAGTGTTAATAATGTCTTGATATGCATCAATGTGAATATACAAAGCAGCAGAAAAAAAATGTTTTTTGAGACAGATTATGAACCTTTAAATTGACATCTGATTGTTTGAATGGCCTTTTCATACTATTCTTTATACATGTATATATACACATGTCCCAGTCTGCAAGTGTACTGTCATGCAAACAAGGACTATTGGCACAGAAAATGAAATTTTCAAGCCAAACTCAAATTCCAGTCTGGTATTCCTCATTCACTTTCACACTTTTGATTTTTGGGGAAGGCATGAATCCACCAAGTATGGGTTAAATAGTGTGTCAATCTTGGGTGACAACCAGTCTAAGAAAAACTGAATTCCAAAACCATGGAATAGGAAACTAAAAAGCACAATCTTTCCCAAGAAGATATGGCCATTCATAGATAAAAAGAAATGGAATTTGGAGAAATCTGTAGAAATCACCCATGCCCCAATCAATAATGGCATTAGCAAAAAACAAAAACAAACAAAAAAACAAAAGTAATAGTAATTGTCATTATTGTTTATTTTTACTTGTTTTTCTTGTTGCTTTTTATTAGAAAAATAAAATGATGAAAAATAAAGGCACACAACATCTGATTAGCTTTTTAACATAATTGCTAAAGCACTGTCCTGCTCAGACAGGTTCCAAAGTACGAAAGATGCAAATTCAATTCTTGTTAGAAGAATGAAAAAGACCAAAAGTTGAGATAAAAAGCAAGAAAATAAGATGAAAGAAACAAGTTAAAATTACTGATTGCAATGCTTCATTCAGGAATTCAAACAATTTTAGGTTTATTTTCCATAGATTATACCAAAGTATTTGATAAAACAAAAAATTCATTGAAATATTAGGAAAGTTTGATTTATATAGAAAGGATATTCAAATAATCTGTAACTTCAACAAAAGAGGCACTGACCATAAACAAAGTGAGCAAAACTTTAAACCTAGGCAGAGTAGATGGGCACTACACTAATCCTAGGCAGAAGTACAACTACATACCTAAATACAGGGTGCGATGGATAAATCGTCACCTAAATTATGCAAAATTAAAAATAATAGTGACATCTCATTTAAACAGATATATTTACCAAAATTACACAAAAACATCTTGAAATTCTAAATAGTAAATTTATTCAATAAAAATCGCCATTGGCTTCAAGCATGGCCTCCAGATGGCTTCGGAATCTCTTGCCACTCTTCTGGATGGTCACAATTAAGTTGGTGAATGCTGGCACAATCCTTGCCCTTAGTTCATCTTTGACGTTACAAGGCATTTTGTTGGTCTCTCACTCAACTGCAACCCATACAATAATCAAGGCAGTTGCAGCCTAGGAAGTTAAGTAGCCAGATGTATGGATTGATGTGTTTGCAGAAATTATCTGATATCCATGAGTGGGTTTTACTGCTTGTGTGGTATGGTGCAAAGTCCTGTTGCTAGACATAGGGTCTTCCAGCAGCCACCCTCTTGACCCAGGAGGGACGTACCCTCTCAAAGCACTTGATGTTAGCCTCAGTGTCGAGTTTGAGGCTCTGTGAGAAGATGAATGGTGACATAACATCGCCATCAATAGTGATCACACCAAACACCTTTATAATCACCATTAGACTCATGCAATTCTTTCTGAATCTTCTGCACTGTCCTCAGATTGACACCCAGACAATCTGAAATGTTCATATTGGAGCTTTTGGCATAAATACCAAGCAGTACAGCATGATGTTTCACAAATTTTGCGTAGTGTAAATTGCATCATGGTGCAAAGACAAACACCCATGTGCAAAATTAAAAAAATATAAAATGGCAACAATTTACCCATCACACCCTGTATTCATTTCTTTTTTAACATAAAATTTGACTACCAGCATTGGTTCTGTTCATGAACAAGACTGATCAGCCACAGTAAAGAACAATCCATAGAATCAACACTAGTCATTGTCATGTTTGAAAATGACATTCTAGATCAACTTACTCTTTCTCTTGCTGTCGGAGGAGGCATAATAACTTCTGGTTTGACAGGATCGACATGTTCTTTTTCTTTTATCAGTTTTGAATTGACTTTAGATTTCTTTGTTACAATCTTTTTCTTTTTACCAGTGCTTTTTCCTTTCTTCGGAGGCATACCTACACAAAAAGAAATAAAAAAATAAGTACAATATAGATATTGCAATGTGCTAATTTCATTTACACTATTTACATTGTTAGGACTTTTGTCCTCATTTTTATGGTCACATTCACATTTTTGGCTGTAATATATTTTTCAGGTGATATTTCTCGGAATTCCAAACCAAAGACTTTATTTAGTCCACAGGAGCAGATTGTTTTAATTCCAACAAATTAGAACAATCTAGAACCCGTGGAATTACGACAATTTACAACCTGTTGACGAAATAAAGGGTTCAGTTCAAAATTCGAAAAAATATCACCTGAAGAATGTCAGTTCAAACAATGTAAATAGTTACAATACCTCATCTCAGAAATACAGACAGATGTGATAATCTCATTTAAGTTTCAAAAGATGCGTAAATCTTCTTACATAATTTTGTTGTGGTTTTCTTAGGGCCAGAAATAAAGACAGGAATTGAGTCAAACAAATATATTAACAGAAACAGTACTACAAACATATGCAAACAAGAGTGTTACAGCAAGAATGTTCGGCCCGACTGTCAGAGCTGACTGCTGGAAACTTCCCTCTCCAAAAGGCAGTAGTTGCTCCTATTTATAGCTGGGAGAGTCTATGCATGTGTGGGTAAATTACCATAACAAATTTATAAGCTGACTAAATTCTACTTTAAGTCAATTTCCTCTTCATTGGAATATCATATACGTTCACTAATTTAAGTGTAGTTCTAGACTGGCAGTTAAGTCTCATAATTTTATAGTTGAAATTTTTAGATTTAACCATAAGTTGAATTGTAGTAGTTTCTTCTCTTGTGTTTATCACCTGTGGAATTCACTTTGAGCTTTTTGCTTTCCTGTCAACTTTGATCTTTAAAAACTTAAATACAATATCAATCATCATCTGTATTTTTGAATCCTGTTCTTTCATTGCACTTACTTCTCAATAAGATTTTTTTGAGTTTCTTTCACTTGAAGTAACCCCTTGCATCTAAGTGGTTTTATCACCTTGCTTGGGGTGAAATGATAAAACAAATAATATTTATAAAAAATAAGTTTTACTTTGCTTAAAGTTGGTCAACTTATAAAATGCTTTAATGAGGTTTCTGTTATAACTTAAGTAAAAATTTTAAAGTTTTAATTTGTATAGATTTTCATAGTTATTCATAATGCACAAGTAAT
Source organism: Acanthosepion lycidas (assembly GCA_963932145.1). Lineage (NCBI taxonomy): Eukaryota > Metazoa > Mollusca > Cephalopoda > Sepiida > Sepiidae > Acanthosepion > Acanthosepion lycidas. The sequence goes on along the minus strand of OZ010614.1, from coordinate 30,697,534 downwards.
AATCAGTACAAATGTACAGGTTAACAATAAAACTACAATAATGACTGTTTAGTGGCATATGAACTCCTCATGGGTCATTTAATGCTAAAATTTAATTTTCTTGTAAGCATGAGTAATATCTTTTGCAAAAATGTATTACTGATAATTTTTTTTAATTTTTATTTTTTTTTACAAAAGTAAATTGCTGGTATTTTTACTATAAATCTGTATTTTTATACTTTCATAGTATTTTGACACCAGATCAAATGGTTCACTATTTGCCCATAGCTGGGACCCTAATAGGTGCTACCATCCCCAGGTCAGGCTGGATCTGGGGACAACAGCAATTAAGAAGTGATTCCATGCTCTTCAAAACCTCTCGATCAGAGGTCTTGCTGCCAGTTGTAGTTTATTGTCATACCCAGGATGCTACAATAATGACAATATTTGTAATATTAATTTTGCTGCCAATTATTTGTAAATGATCACTAAAAACCTCCCTTCCCAAATTTATAGACAGATCCTGCAGATGCATGCTGGGATTTCTTCTGAACCAATTTCATTCCCCCATATTTTTGTTGTCTTGAAGTCAGAACACAACAATCACTTGACTGTATCCCTTTTGCATATGAACACAATACTTAGTTGGCTCAATTTGGTTTCTTTTAGTTTTACAGCCCACCCTTTTTAGTGCCAAAACAGTTAAATGTAATCGCCTCTTCTACTCCAACAGCAGCTTTTCTCACACCTCATGACAGTGGAACTCCCTTACTCGCTTCCCTGATAACTATAATCTTAAAAAATTTAAATGTAATGTCAATTGACATCTTCTGATACCGGTTCTTTTTATCCTTTCCTCAATCCCCTCCTTACAAAGTCCTTTGCCTTACTTTCACTCTCTGTAACCCCTTGCATACTAGTAGCACTACCACCTTGCTTGGGGTGAAATTCTTTTTAAAAAAATAAAAAATAAAAAAATAAAAAAAAATAAAAAAAAATAAAAAAATAATCAACCTTTTCCAAGTTATTTAATGCTGCATTCTGTTGTTTTGATAAACACTAGATAGGTAGAAGTTGATTTGGTTTGCATGAAGCTCAGTAAAGGGAAACATAAGTACAGTAAGCAGGTGGCCCCTTTATTAAATGGAGAGGTATACCTCCCCGCTGGGGTGCAGTCAGTGTATTCTTGACTCCAGTCAACATTTGTCAAACATGCTCACAAAAGAGGTCATCAAGTACAACATAGAAGTTACTTGAGAAAGCATGTTTTATAAAGGAAAAAAATAATTTTGTTGCCCATTATTTATAGAGAAAAAGAGGTGAAGGAGGAAAACAGCAGAGAGAGAGAGAGAGAGAGAGAGAGAGAGAACCCGGAATAGGACTGGATCAATGTTCATTGAGATGAGAGAGATATTAGGTTGGTGTAAAAATAATGTCGTTTTCTCACATATGTTCCTATGTGAGAAAACGACATTATTTTTGCACCAACCTAATAGAAAGTTAGGCAGATATCTGGTTTGCACTCAAGTCAAAAAGGTTAGACATTGTTTGGTTTTTATTTATCATAAGTATCCATCCAGAAGGTGGTCTTTTTTGATGGGAGGGGGGGGGTCTTACCCCTCTGCAGCAAATGCCCCAGATTGAAGGAGTAAACATTTCGGAAAGAAGGAAAAGACAGAAATAAGAGGTCATTTATGGAAATGATTTTCAGTAAGCATTTTCGGTAATGACATAGTTAACTATTATCACTAAATTTGATCCTCAAATCAGTGCTTTATACTTGTGGTCTTGTGCCAATGTGCTCTCTAGCGTCAAATAAAAACTCTAAAAACAAAAAACAATTCTTTTAGAACATTTAAAATTTTGGCTAAAAATCTTGTTTTTCTTGCATCAGCAAATGATCTAGCATAGCAAATTTTAGCATCTATTTTGCAGTGAAAGACACATTGATTTTGAAATTCATGCAAAAATCCAATAATTGTTGGATTTTAATGAAACTTTCAGGACTTAATGTATATACTCATGTAACACGCCATCTCGTGAATCATGTGACCCCCAAATTTTAACCTATAAAAAATGGCTTTATCATATCTAGTGTATCATGCAAGTTCCTTTTTTGAGAGACCAAATTACAACAGACCAACCTATTTCCTCTATCTTTTTATCACATCTTCTAGTTAAATAAGTTAAAAAAGTAAAAGAGAATAATAAAAGTATTGTTAGTCATGCTATACTCATTGTACAGATACCTACAGCCATAAACAACTGAACGGGATACAGCTAAACATCTTATGTAAAACAATGGAAAAGATACATATTCACTGTTTGTATTTGATAATATGATACTATGTAAATATTACATGCATTATTATTGGATACAGTTAAGTAAAAAAACATGTTTTATCAAAATCATGTTTATTTTAAATACAGCTGTACTTTTTTTACGACAGTAACTGGATATATATAGTTTGGTCAACAATGCAGCCAGGGTCAGCAGTATCAACAAGTGTATGATGCGACCCCCTTAAAATTAGCTTAAAAATCAGGTCTTCAAAAGTTGCATGATACACAAGTATATACAGTATTCACAAATGAAATTATTTGATAAATTTTTCTTTAAGAAAAACTTGATAAATTTTTTTTTGTATTACACCCCACTTAATTTTACAAAAACTTGATAAATTCAACAAGATAATTTTCAGTGAGTATGTTATTTAAAAGCAGAACTCCTAAGAGAATTTAAATCAATTTTTTTTTTTTGTAAAATCAAACCCCTTCTTATCAAAAAGATTCTCTGAATCAAAATAAATAAAAAAAAAAAAATGCTATAATAAAACTAAGACATGATTTTTAATTCATGATCATCATAAAAGGATGAGCCTGAAATTTCCATTGGCACACAGACGCAAATTACATCACGAAGTCTGAACCAATAACTATATAACGCAAAAAATTTAGCTGTTTCAATTTTAATATATACTAAAAAAGTATATATGCTATAAAATATATTGTCGAACAGGCATATTGACGTTGACTTTTATAAAATACGTATGTCGTTGGCACACTGAATAATTTTAATAAAAGTTTTATATAGAGGGAAAGAGAGACAAGGGAAAGCAATGTAGCTCTCAATAAGTTTTGTCCCTTTGCTACTTCTCCCGGACTGTTCTGTCATCCACTTGCTTAAGCCTTCTAGGTATGTCACACATACATTGCTTTCCCTCTATAAAACCTTTAAAGTTTAAGTCGGCACATAGCAAAAGGTTGCTGAACTTTGGGCTAAAAACAGAAATGGGGTACAATCACAATTTTGTTGATTTTTTTTTTAATAATATACATTATACAACAATACAAGGATTCTTTTTAGTTCATACTCAAAAGTCAAACAATAGAGAATAACTGGCTTCATTTAAAAAGCGTTTCCTTTCCACAGAGAAAAAAAAGCATCCGCATGAATGAGAATAAATTAAATTAATATTTCGAAAGAAATCCAAAATGTATTTGAAAATTAATGAAAAATTTAAAAACAATGATAAAATTTTAATTCATGACTTATGGCTCCTGTTTTATGGCCCCAATTCTAGATTATTTATTATTTATTTATTTTTTGTTTGTTGCTTTCATTAAGAAAAAAATCATTTTTTGGCGGTACCTACGTGTGTGTGATTAAAAAGTTTAATTAGTTTTTGACGATTAAGAAGAATATGGTCATTCAAACTTGCACATGTACAGTTGGTTCACTGAATTTTGAAATTTTATTAGTTTGAGCAAGAGTAAAAAACTTTCAGTAAAAAAAGGTTATTGTTGTCACAAACTGAAAATTGGAACTTTACAATTTAATTTAAAAAAATAAAATGATCTCAAAGTCACGTTTTAAAAACCGTAAACACTAAACAGTTACCGTAATTCCCCATGTATAATACGCATTTTTTTCTAAAAAAAAAAAAAGCAAAAATCAGAGGTACTTATGCACAACTACAAAAAAAAAAAATCTTGAAAAAAATTGCCGAATAAGAATTAATTTAAAACTAAATTAGAATAAAAAAACACCCTTTAAAAAAAAAAAAATAAGAGTAGGAAACGCTGACCGTAAATAATTGTAGGTACAATTTTAGGGTTTCATTACCAAACAAGGGGTGCGTATTATGCACGAGTAGAAATATTTTTCTACACTTTCAGCACAATTTTATGGATGCGTATTATACATGGGGAATTACGGTACTTTAAAATTATTTTTTAAATTACTGTTAAAATTCTTCTAATTGAAACATTTTGTTTTGTTTTGTTTCTTTATAATTTACCTGTTGTCGTTAGTTGCTTTTTAGCAGTCAATAAATCTACTGAATCGGGTGAATGCAACACACCTGTAGTGTAGGGTTGACATGACAACCAGGTGTGAAATCAGCTTCGAGTCGTACCTTCGTATAATTTTAAAACGTCAGATACTATTGTTTGTTCAAATTTATTAAATACTGGTTTTTTCCAATTTAATAATCCAAATTGTAATGCTTTTATTTTGGGGAAAAATTAAAAATATTTGATTTCGCAAGGTTGGGTTCTGGATAAACTTAGAACATGAAGAATTCTCTCCCTTGGCCAAAAGTAACCAATAGCTTTTAACATAATTTTTTTGGCAGTAAATATAAAATGTTGTCATTTGACGGTTTTTATGCATTTTCCTTAAATCACAGAGAGAAAAATAAAGTATACTTTTACAAATCTCTTGTTTTATTCGCAATGGGGTGTTGTAGTAGGCTTATTCAATTGAATTAAAAACTAAAAACACTAAAAAAGAAAATGTTTTTATTTTTTTAAGCTAACTGTGCAAAAGTAAAAACTAAATTTATTTTTAAAAAAATATTAAGAACTAAGTTTATTTTCTTACAATTAAAACAGGTTTTAAAACTTTAAAAGAATACATTTACATTTTACAACAAATAAAAATGTTTTAAAATTAAAAGCAAATAGACTGAAAAAAATTGAAAAGAAATACATAATTCACTAAGACTAAAAGATTAAGAAGATTAACTGTTAAGTCGTCAAGTTAAAAAAAAAAAAACTTACCGGTCTCTAGTGAAGTAAAAATTACTTTCCACCGTGTCTAGTGAGGACATTTCTGGTTCACATAAAGAATACTGATAAAACGAAAATGGTATTCATTTCGGTTTCTGCAAACTGTGGGGATAGGAGGCGTAAAAAATGTATACTCACACCCACCCGGTGTGACAAAAAAATAAAATCAAAATAAAAAATCTCCTCGGGGTATAAGACACGAATTTTTTAAATCATAATTTTTATTATTTTTTTTTTTTAAATATCATTAATTCTCTAAGATTTAAATTTTATTAATTTTCTATTTTCTTTCTATCTGACAAAAGTTTTTTATTTTTTACTTTTTAAATCTTCAATAAGCAACAAACACTAACAACAACAGTGTTAGACTAGTGTTTAAAAAGAGTCAGTCGTAAAGTAAATATTTTTTTTTTTTTTTTAATGTTTGGTTTTCTTTTTGATTATTGGATTCATCCCCTCTCTCTTCATTTCATGTGTAAATGTTTAGGTATTTTTGTTAAAAAAAAAAAATTGTACAATTAATTTTCTAAGCATAGCTTAACTGTTGTAACACAAGGCCATAAGTATAGGCGATGATCAAACTCACTATAGAATCTTAATTGATCTAACAAGACAAGCTTGCTTAGCATTGCACAACACCAAAGTACCTCCCTCAAAAAAATTATAAATATTAAGAAATTTTTTATATCATAAGTGTTTTATTAGAACCTATGTAAAAATGTGGTACATGTTGGGTTGGATGAAGAAGGATGCATTCTTGTGGTTATTATGTCAATTGTTAGAGTGAATGAGTAATGAATTGGATTAGCTAGCACTAGGATAGATAATGTTGACCAGCCTTTCCCCACTTCCCCTCAACCTTGTGTCACAAATTAATGTATTTTCATTAATTAAATAAACAGTAAATAAAATAAATTTTAGGAGTGCGGCAAAAAATGTCTCAGCAGTGAATAACGTTATATAAGAAACAACTGTAATTATTTACAGAAATTAACAACTGGTATTATTAAGAAATTTTTGGGGGGGACTTCTTTAGGGCCGAGTTTTTCTCATTTTCAAAGCATACATTTTTTTTCTTTTGTTACTTCAATCTTTTTTTTTTATTGACAGCATTAATGCTTACTTTAATAATTAACACTTAGCATCTACTTTGTAATTTTTATACCACTTACTATTAATGCCATGTCTCTTCAGAATATAGGAGATCACGACTTTCCACATATTCCATTTTTTTTTAATTTTTTGTGAATTGCCATACCTTCTTGGGAAAGATAGTGGAATGATTTCCTGTTGCCTTCTTCATGGTCTGGAATTCAGTTTTTCTTCAGCTTTTAGGATGAAAGTAATCATACCATCAAGATTCTTTTTCTTTATTATCTGTAAATAGCCATACCTTCTATAATGGTGGTTTCCCATTGCCTTTTCCATGATTTGTGTTGTGGAGTAACTGAGCACGCCCACAAAATGGACTGGTCTAAGACTATTTAAACAGCACTCCCTCTTACTGAAGGAGAGCCGTTAATGATTAACTGTTTTATTATATTAGTCTATGTTCTCAACCATGTACCATATTATTCTCCAGAATAAACTTTTCTTACTTTCTATATGTGTCAACCTTTCCTATTTACAACACAACAGTTTTTGAATTCAGTTTTCCTTCTGCCTTTAGGATGAAAGCAATCATGGGCCTCCACAGATTCCATTTCTTTATTATCTGTGAATTGCCATGCATTTTTTCTTGGGAAAGATAGTGAAGGTTCAATGGTTTCCAGTCACCTTCTCCACAGATTTGGATTTCAGGGTTTTTCTTCCTTTTTGACTGGTTGTTACTCAATGGAAGAGAGCCTAGTTTACCCTGCTATTTAACTCATAGCTGGAGTTTACACCACAAATAGGATGAAATATTTTCTCTTCAACCAGAAAAATTGAACATAGAAAAATCACTTTAAAAGCTAAAATTTTATTCATACTTTAATATAATAAAAATTATGAATGTTTCCTTTTTCTCCCAATAAGTAATTATAAAAAAAACTGCAAAAACAAGTTGATGTATATTAAAAAAATATGATTTAAAATTTTAATTTTTACATATTTTTCTATTTCCCTGAAAATAAGACTTTAGGAAGAGTGAAAAATCATGATCTATATAGAAACATTAAAATCAACTATGACTGATTATGTGTGGAGAGAGAGTCAGACACATAAATTATGGAATTAAGCATAAAAACAGACTTATAAGAAGAATAAGCGAGTTAAAGAAACCAGCACACATGTTATACTCAAATTATCCAATCAGTAAGCTAAGCATAGATATCAAAAACATATAGCAGTCAGAGATTTAAAAAATAAACAGACAATGAATTTGAGATTCTGAAAACATTTACTATGGGGATTTTTGCATATAAAAAATAAAATATCAATTCACACTGCTTTAGATGCACAATAAAACGAACTCTTAGTTTGTATGAAATGGAAACAGAAAGAAATTGTTTATTAACAATAATTAATGTCAGAAGAAGAGTGTAGACAGTTCCTGAAAATATTCTTTTGAGCACCTAAAGAAATTAAGTTGGATAGAAAAAAATGTTCATAAGAAAGTGGGGAATTACTGTAATAGTTGAAGTTATAAAAGTCCTTGATTGAAAGTGTAATGTACCAGCGAAGTACATAAGCTGTTCAGAAGCTGATATGTCAGCACAGTTGCAGGCAGGGTCACTGCATGCTACTCCTGAACCCTCCAACTGGGGAGTACAAGCCTTATTGTGGCCTTAGGCAGTGCTTTGTGAGTCATACTATCTTATCAACATTTGTCCTTTTCTACCTACATTTATATATGCTACAAACTGAACTAAGCACAACTATTAAAAGATGAACAATTTTCACATATTTTGACATCAGTATAGATTCTTTTTTTATTCAAATCTATGCATTTGTTTTTGCTCAAGTCTTGAAAAAAACACTATATAAAATTCATTATTTTTTATCCATAATGTTGAATATGGTTAAATTATTCAGCTTTTTAACATCTCAAGTTGATGTTAAAAATTACAACAAAACATTGTTGACTTATTTAAGATGAAATGATCTATTATGACATGTTTCTAATTTGTATTTTGATACATTGTATTTAGGGATGGAATGATCTATTATGACATGTCTCTTGAAATGATTGTCACTTGAAGGAAACTTTCAGAAATAAGTACTGCCTTGTTGAATAATAATTGAAAAGAGTGTTTTTCTTCATATTTTTAGGAAAACTTGCTCCTTTTGCATGTTTACTTCAGATAATCATGTTGAAAATGATCTGTTTTTAATATTATCCTGGATTTCTTTGTGAGTTTTAGAATATCTTAAAATCCCACATATTCTTTGCTCAACTCACAGCGAAGGTTAATTACTCTGCCTACTCATACATAAACAGTATCACAATAAACAGTGATTAAACTAGCTGATACCTGCACGTATAATGTAGCAACTGGCACACTAAGCTAATTTTCAAAATTGATGCCGGTTTCAAATTCTGTTCTTCTGATTGGTTGAAAATATTCTTGAGAAGTACTCTTCTCAAGCCTTTTATCCAGTAGATTCCATTTTTTATTATTCTGTGCTAGACTTACTGTAATCAAAAACAGGCTCAGAAACAAGGCTTATCAAAAAAAATCACATCCGAACACCCTGTTATTTGGAAATGTCTTTGCACTAGATAGTGGGAGAGGGCAGAGCATTTTTTTTTTGTTTTTTTACATAAACATTTATAAATCAGCAAACATACTATACTCAAATTATCAAATCAGTAAGCCAAGCATAGATATTAAGAGCAAATGGCAGCTTGTTATTTGAAAAGAACAGGTAATCAATTTGAAATTCTAAAAATCCTCTGCCTAAGTCTCTTTTGGGATATAACTAAAAATAATAAGATTTGAGTTTCCTGAAAGGACATGAATTCAACACACATGTTGAAAAGGTATGAATCCATTTTCTGCCAACCTATAAGTTAAATAGCAGGGTAAACTGGACTCACTTGCCTTGGGTGGTAGCCAGTCTAGGAGAAGAAAAAATCAAGTACCCTGATAAGTGGATACAATCTCTGTAAAACTCAGAGTGTAGATGTGAATATTTAATTTTATTTATTACAATATGTATATATATATATATATATTATTATGTACCATCCTCTTTTACTGTTATAGTAGTAGCGGGAGACTCAGTAATATATAAAATTATGAATTCTTTTCCCAATGGTCCATTCCTGATTGATCAAACACAACCAAGCTAAATGGAATCAATTAACGAACAAATACGGTAGGTGACAAACAACAGAAGGCAAAGATATAGGGATAAATAACCATTTTATTACTAAAATATACAAATGGAGATTAAATAGGTTGGGGTATATTAAAAGATGAAAGAAAAGGCAAAATAAAACAATGAGACAGAAATAAATATTACAGGGCAAAACAGTGGGGGTGGGGACTTATATTTTCAGAAAGGTAAATATTATTAGGTTGGTGCAAAAATAATGACATAATAATGTCATTTTTTGATGTATTTTTTAACGTCAAAAAACGACATTATTACGTCATTATTTTTGCACCAACCTAATATATTGACAAACGACCTTGTGCCAAACTTGCATGAAATTACAAATGACAAAAAGGCAAAATGAGCAGAGATAAAACAGGTAATAGAAAACAAAGGACTCATATATTATTTGTAAAAGTCTTTTTTTTCTTTTTCTCTTCCTTTTCTTTTAGTGTCTCATATATATTTCTCTTTTCTTTTATATTTCTTTTATCTTTTCTATTCTCCTTGCTGGATAGAAAGTTTATCTGTGAAATGAATTTCTTTTTGTTTTTTTTTCTTTCTTTTTCTTTTTTGTGTTGTCCAGGCGTTGAGTGAAGAATAAGTTGAATCTTTCTTTTTCTTGGCTCTCGGGATAATATATCTTTCTATGTTTCATTGTATCTGCTTCTTTTAGCATGCTGGAGTTTGATTTTTTGAATCAACACTTTACTGAATCTTTTCAGCTCAGAAATTTTAATAGATTTCTATCAATTTTGCACATCAAAATTTATAGCAGATCACAACAAGTTTAGTGGAATATCCATTCAGTTTGAATTCTGAAGAGGGACTGACTTGATGGTGGTCTTTATTTTCATGCCTCGATTTTTTCATTTTCACACTTTCTCATTCAGAATACTTCTAAAATGTAAACTTTGGTGTTAATTTTAGAATAAAATTAGATGAGGGTCCGACACAATATATATATATATATATATATATATATATATGATAAAATATATTTTTAAGGTATGCTATAATCATGGGTTAAAGTGCTCAATATCAGAGATAGAGCATATGTAAATATGAAAGTGGACATTGAAGTTAACACCCAGAGATGATAGTCTGTTTCAGGCTAAACACAATCATGGCCTGACAATTGTGTTTACCACTTTATATATATATATAACATATATGATATAAAAGGCTCAAACATTAATATTCCATGGTTATAATTTATTACATTGGAACCGTAATCAAAATGCAATTCATCAGACCCACAAATTCAAAAAGAAATTGGAAAATATAACACCAGGTATAAAAAATCAAAATTTCAGTGAGAGTGTATACTCTCACTGAATTTTGTTTTTTTATACCTGGTGTCTGATGAATTGGATCAGGATTACAATTCCAATGTAATAAATTATAACCATGGAATGTTTGAGCCGTTTATATTATTTTCTTACTGTGTCCTGGACATTGAGCTCTACCTGGATTCTGTCCTCTTGGAAATATATATATATATATATATATATATATATATATATATATATATATATATATATATATATATATGAGAGTGATGGGAAATTCTATGACAAAGTGTAAAAAGTTTACTTATGTATGATGTGTTTCATTCTTCAGGAATTCATCCGATTAAATTTTTTATGAATGAAGTCCTGAAAGATGAAATGTGACACAAGTAAAATTTTCCACTTTGACATATATATATATATATATATATATATATATATATATATATATATATATATATACACACACACACACAGATATAATGAAACTGTACAGAGAGACTAAGTTTAAATCATTACTTTGAGTTTCTTGCAATGTCAGATGGTCTTGTCATTTCATTGCTTAGTGTTACTGTTCTGTCTTGGTCTATTTGCAAGAGGCATTGAGCACTTTGGGTTATTGCCTTGGTAAATGTCTCTTATCTTTTCATTTCCCTTCTTTTGTCAGATTTTTTGTTTATTTCTTTTTGGTTTCTTTTTTCTTTTGTAGTTTCAAGTTTTTTGTTTGTCAGGATTTATGTTTGTAGCATTGTATTTGGAATCTGCACCATTAGTTTATATATATATATATATATATATATATATATATATATATATATATATATATACAATAGCATACTGTGAGTGGGTGAGGGGTGGTAATAATAAAACAGTAGCCAATGCAAAATAACAGAGGTAAAATTTATACCAGGGGCACTTTGACCTTTAATATGCAGCTTGTGGAAATATGCTGGTTAAACTCCTTTTTTCAGCACAATTTACACTCAACAGTGTGTGTGTGTGTGTATATATATATATATATATATATATATATATATATATATATATATATGAAAGAAAGATTGCTACCTAATTAAGGTAGCAATCTTTCTTTCATGCAAGTTTCATTAAATATGACAGACAAGTTGCTTTGATTAAGTTTTTATATATAATTTCTCATATAAACTTATAATTTTTTCTTTCAAATATATTAACTGGAAATAGATTGTTGTATGTATGCATTTAGTATTATAGAATGTTTTATTTTCAAAACATGCTCAACATATTGTGTTGTTTTTTTTGTTTTTATTAATAAGGCTTCCATTATTTTTAAATGTATTATATTTAAATACATACATACATACATACATACAACAATCTATTTCCAGTTTACAGTTAATATATTTCATCCTTGAAAATGGCTAAAGGTATAGCAGAAAACACATGTAGAAATATAACATTTGTGTCATGGGTCCTTACCTATAACTACAGAATGAACTCTTCCTAACACTATGTATACTACGCCTCTCAGGAGAGAGGGTTGAATCGAGTCGAGCCAATAGTAGTTCACTCCAAACAAGACTGACAGTCATACTAACACCTTCCACCTCTTGTATTATTATTTCGTATAATATACCTTCATTATTTCTACTCTTGTGTTCGTGTTCTTCTTCCTTGGTCCTAATCTGGACCATAACAATTTGGACAGTTTTTGTATAATTTATCTACTGAAAAGAAAAAATTATAAAACCATATGGGAAATTATATAAAAAACTTAATCAAAGCTCCTTGTCTGTCATATTTAATGAAGCTTACACATATATATATATATATATATATATATATATATATATATATACATATATTGTTACGAACTTGTAGCATATAGATGAACCACGGGTTTGAAAAAAAGGAAAACGTGGGATCTTTTCTTGGTCTTCACTCAGAAAGGGTTCATTAAAGAACAGAGAGTGCGAGCGAATACATATATATATAAAAACAGATCAAACCAAGAGAATCAACTTATCTTTCAGTTGAGTTGATATCTTCACACAAAGTTCTTATTCGCCAAAGCGAGAGTTCTGATGCTAAAACAACATTTTGGCCGTCTGGCAATTTTCCTGAATTCTTTTTTCTTTCACAAGTGTTCGGGGTTCCACAGCATTTCATATAGGCGGTTCGATGGGTCGGTTCCGTTTCATAGCAGTCCTTTCACCCCTGGTCGACAGACTTTGCTGTCTTCTTCGTCTCAGTGGGCAGTCTATGTGGAGTCGGGGCGATTTTGCCCAGCGACGTTCAACTGCTGCTGGTCAGAGGGAAAACTGAAAATCCTTTCTTAGATTCTGCTGTCCCCAAAGACAGTCACGTGGGTTCCCCTCTGTCGTTGACCGGGTACGCAGCTAGCCTTGTTCAGCCTGTTCATCACGCTAGATAACACGGTCTCTCCGAGAAACTATAACTAAGGTCCGCTCAGTTGCAGTATAAACCATAGATGGGATCTATAGGTGTTGAACAAACACAAATGTGCTTGAGCAGGTGACTGCAATGGGGATTAGCTAGCCCCCCCTAATAGACTGGCATCCTCGGATTCAAGTGGCTGCACCATTTAATTTCACTATTATCATTCTTTTTTTTCTTTTATCTGTACTGCTTTGTCATCAGCTCCTCACTGGGTGCCCTATACTTGTGGCCTTATGCCAAAACTTATTCTTCTATGTGCTGCACCCCTTCAGGTCAAGCATTTGTGGCTCTCCACAATATTCTATCGCATGTGTCTCTTAGCAGTTTTCTCCTTTTGCTAAAACCCCCAGGTCCCCTTTACGCCATCCATTCACACAAACTTGTAAGGTAAGAGACTCGTTGTCTTCCCCTATCTCTCTTTCCCTCAGTATGCCCTGTTAGGGTTAAGTTCTCCAAGCTGTCCTTCCTCATTATGTGTCCAAGGAATTTCAGCTGTCTTTTCCTGATTCTGAGTATAAGTGTTCTTTCTGTTGCTAGTTTCTTTAAAACTTCCCTGTTGCCTACTTGCTCCGTCCATTAAGTTCTCAGTATCCTTCTGTAGAACCACATTTCTATTGCCTCTAGTTTTTTTCATCATCCATGGGGAGATTGTAGTCTTATTAAATTAAAGGTATTTATTTATAAACAGAAGATCTAATGCCTTCTTGTAGTGTAATAGTTAACAAGCGGGTCTTGCAGATTATTGTTACTGAGAAGTGACTTTGATCCTCACTGGGTGCCACATACTTGTAGCCTTATTCTAAAAGTAAGTAAATACTTAAAGGAAATGATAACAGTTGTTGAGATTGGACAGTAGGGAAATTATATATAAAGAGAAGATCAATCACTTTGTTGTGGTGTAACAGTTAACAAGCGAATCTTGTGGGTCATTGCTGCTGATAAGTGACTTTGATTCTCACTGGGTACCTTGGACGTGTGACAAAACTAAGCTAAGATTAATGAATAACAACATAACGAAGCATGCATAAAGTAATGGCTAACAAACTGATTTTGTAGATACTTTCTACTTTGTAGGGGATTTGAGCCTCATTGACTATCTCAAACTTTATGCCAAAATTAATTTATACTTAGTAAGTAATTATATCTATGGAATTTAAAGGTTGTGTGTTGGTGTTGGTATGTGTGTGCATGTTCACATGTAAGCAGTTAAGAAAAAAGCTTAGGAAACTTGAGTTTCTACTACAGACTGTTTATTCTTTTTTTTTCCCAATTCTATCCAGATCGACCGTAGTCAGGATCATCGAGCCAGTGTGAACAATCCTTTCTTTAGCTGTATAGTATACACTAGGGCTACATACAGCTTTGAATTCAGAATTTCTTTCTCCTAGGTTGGTTGCCACCAAAGGCTATAGAACCCAGTCTGTTCTACTATTTATCCATAGCTGGTAGGGGGGAGAAGAGTTAGATTCATACCTTTGCAAAGGGTCGACCGTAGTTGGCATAATCAAGTTCATGCGAACGATCCTTTCCTTAGTATATACCCAGGCTACATACAGTTTTGAATTCAGAGTTACTTTCTCCTAGACTGGTTGCTTCCCAAGGCTATAGAACCCAGTCTGTCCTGCTATATATCCATAGCTGGGGGGAAGAGAGAAGAGGAGTCATACCTTTCCCAAGAGTATTAGTAGGTAAGTGAATGTAATGGAACCAATTGGAATTTGAACTCGGCTCTCCGATTCCTCAATCCGAGCCACTATCCATTACTCCATCATACCTGCTTCTCTTTTTTATATAAACTGAAAACAAAGTTCTCAGTGTCTTTTGGGTCTAATCTCAGACAAACAACATGGCTTCCATTTCACAAGGTTTATTGCTGATGTGTTAATGGCCATCACTGAATATGTATATCAAGCTTTCGATAATAACGGCAAAGCTCAACCTATGGCTCTAGATATCTCAAAGGCGTTTGACAGGGTTTGGCATGCTGGTCTTCTGCGTAAGCTCCAAGGCTACAGTATTACAGGAAGATTGTTTGATTTAATCCAATTATTCCTATCAAATCATAAAATGAAGGTTATTTTGAATGGGCTTGCTTCCAGATCCTTTCACACAAATGCGAGTGTCTCCCTAAGCTCTATCCTGCGTCCTATGCTATTTCTGATTTTCATCAATGATTTTCCTGATATCATTAGTTCCCAAGTAGGTATTTATGCAGATGACATTACTATTTACTCCTGTCTCAATAGTAAATCCGTCAGAGCTGACAAACTAAACCTGGCTTTTGCTCTTTAAAAGGACTTTGAATCTATGGTTAACTGGGGCAAGAAATGGCTTGTAAATTTTAACACCTCCAAAACAAAACTGCTCTCATTTAACCACAATAGAGAAACTTTCCTGTCTGCCTTTAACATGGCACCTGGAGAGCAACATGCTGCACCTTCTTGGTCTCTGGTTTTCAACTGACTTGAAGTGGAGCAACTACATCGAATAAATTGCTGCATCTACTGCAAGGAAAGTTGGGTCACTGTATCGTGCCAGAAAATTTTTCTCGTCAGAGTCCATCTTGCACATTTGCAAATGTACCATTCATCTGTGCATTGAATACTTTTGCCATATCTGGTCTGGTTCTCCTGCTATTCATCTCAAGGTTCTTGACAAAATCCCAAAAGATCTGTAATGTAATCAATTCTTACTTGGCATCTCAACTTCAGTTTCTTTTTCACTGATATGGTGTGTCTTCTGTTTTTACTACAAATATTTTCACAGCAATTACTCTGATGAGCTTTTTTCCCTTGTGCCCTGACTACATAAATTTATGTGTGATACTAGATACTCGTTTACTGTTGAAATAGTTAAATGCAACTGCTAATCCAACAGTTTCTTTTTTTGTACTTCCTCCCTGTGGAACTCCTTTCTATTTATTGCTTCCCCAATAACTACAATTTTCAAAAATTTAAATGCAACATCAGTCGCCATCTTCTGACTTCTTGAATCCCAATTCATCTTTTGTCTTTTAATCAATCTCCCCTATACGCAGTCTTCTCTTTCACTTTCACTCCCTAAGACCCCTTGCATACTAGTGGCATTTTTGCCTTGCTTAGGTTGAAATGATTAAAAAGAAAAAAGAAAAATTGTTTTCTTTTTCTAGAATAAGTAAGGATAAAGAACATTATAAGAGTCAAGCTCTAGTCAGTATTGTACAGAGTTTGAACAACCAAAGAAAAGTTTGTACTTACTTCATTGTTGGAGGGTTGGCATGGATATAATGATCAAGCTCAAGTCAGCCTTGCACTGAGTTGGAATGACCAAAGAAAAAGTTGATTTATTTAATAAGTGGAAGTTTTGAAAAACATGTGCCAATGCAAGTGGAAAGAGAGTTGAGTCATCAGTAGACCTGGGGAATAAACGTGCACCAGAGAGAAATAGACTGACGCTGGAAAATGTTTATAAACTTAACCAGTGCTGCCTAACAAAACCAATTGGGGTAATCTTGTTTCCAGTTCCTTTACTCTTAACATCATGGCAAAAGGTATTTCTTTATCTTTTTATTCATCATTATTTTATTCATTGATTTTATTTAATTTTCCAACATAATATCAGGTCATCCCATAAGTTCTGTCGGAATTTTGAATAAAGAAAACAAGTGACCAAATGTTACATTTAATTACAGATTCAATCAACAATGTATTTTCCCTGATTATCTATGACTTCCTTCCATCTATTAACAAGTTTACTAATTCCATTACTGTAAAATTCTTTTGGCTTTGATTTGAAGAACTCACAAATGTCAGTTTTAACCTCTTCCTGTGTTACAAAAGCTGTTTCTTCCAAATGATTCTGTAAACTACGAAACAATTGGTAGTCTGAAGGAGCAAGATCAGGAGAATAAGGTGGATGAGGAATTTTCTCCCAACCAAGTTCTTCGATCTTTTGTGATGTGATTCTTGCTGTGTGGGGTTGTGCATTGTCCTGATGAAAGATCACCTCTTTTCAATTCACTAGAGCAGGTCTTTTTTTCCTCAAAGCTTGGTTCAAACACTCTAATTGCTGACAGTATATTTGAGCATTAATTGTTGCATTAGGTGGTAAGAATTCAAAGTGGATTATTCCTTGGCGATCCCACCAGATTGAAAGAAGAACCTTTTGCCCATGAAGTTCCCTTCTCAGCTATAGCTGGGGTCCTTCCCCTTTACCAAGCCACTGTCTACGATGCTTAACATTTCAATAAAAGATCTAAAAAAAAGTGAAACAAGTTGGTGAGAATGGAGAGAAGAGCAGATGTCAACTCGGGATTTGAGGTTGTTTTCAGACAATTCATGAGGCACCCATTTTCCAAGTTTAGGAACTTTTCGCAAGTCGTTGAAGATGACAATGAACAGTTTTTTGTTTTGATCTGAGAACCACTGCCAATTCCTCAACTGATAAAGCAGGATTTTCTTCAAGGGCTGCTTCAAGAAGCTTTTCATGAAACTCAACTGGACGTCCGGTTCGATCTTCATCTTCATGGGTGAAATTTCCACCTCTGAATTTTGCAAAGCATCTTCTGCAAGTTCTTTCATTCACACATTCCTCTCCATAAACTGAGTGAATGTTTCTAGCTGCTTCAACTGCTGAGTTTCCTTTCTTGAACTCAGCAAGCATTATGTCCTTCAAATGATTCTTGGGTACTTCCATGTTAGCAGGGTTTTAATCAAACAAAATTTTATTTTATTTTTCTCTGAAATAAAATTAGATCAGTTTAAATGCATCTAAACATAAAAATAATGTTCAGCTCCATTAGACATTATAAAATACTCTTTAAATTTCATTCATTTTAACAAAAAGTTAAAATTCAGACAGAACTTATGGGATGACCTGATATGTTCTTCCCATTAAACAATAGAAGGATATTTTATCCTCTCTTTGAAAATTACCCTCCCCCATACACAGACACAAAAAAAATTAAATAATTAAACAAAACAACATTAACACAATTCTTTGGACTAACAACTTCATCTTTATTTTATTTTTTTTTTAATTTCAAAAAATCTTTTTTATTATTAAATATCACAACATTTTGATCATGGGTCATCTCTGATCATCTTCAAAAAGGAAAAGTTGTTAGTTTTTTTTTGTTTTTTGTTTTTATTGAGAAAATTTAAGAGCATTGCTCATAAGAAGTTACAGGTCTCCTGCATAAAATGGATGATAGGACAGAGATAGAATCACAGCAGTGTTAAGTGACTGATCTTTAACTCATGGAGGTTGACCATGGTAGAGAAACTGGATTTTTTTTGGAAGCTGATTCCACATAATAGCTGTTTGTAAAGAATATGACAAGGGTATGGCAGTTCTTTATATAGATTGATAAATTTGGGATATGGTGTGGAAGTTAAAAATACAGATTGGAAAATTTGGTACCAGAGACAACCATAGCCATGATTAGTAAATTGATAGTCAAAATATTAAATTGTAGTATATAAGAGATGACCAGATGTTCAGTTAAGCTTTGGACTTTCATACAATACAAAAATTTTAATTTAACCCATCGTTTCCAAAGAGCACCTTTTAATTCAATTTTTAATTAAACAGTAAAATTAATTTTGGGGATTTGGACCATCATGATTAAATATAATTAACTCTCTTGAGACTTGTTTAAAAAAATGGTTCCTTTAGCAACTAATATATATGTGTGTGTGTGTATGAGTTGGGATCAAATATAGATCAGAATCCCCATGTGTTGATATTTGATCGCAATATATATATACACACACACATATCTATATGCATGTGTGCTGGGATCAAAAATGGATCAGAATCTGACAGAATAAGATAAAGAACAAACAGGAAGCATTTATCAATCTGTTTCACCTTTATTAAAGCTGCTGATTTCAATCTGTGGGAATGACTGCAAAACATTTGCCCATCCCCTATTGTAGGCAGAAGCACACAAATGCATGCTGGGATTTTTTTCTTGGCCAATAAAAGAGGCTAGGTTGCAGTTTCATATGACTCAGTCCTGAAATGTTTTGTCTTGAAGTCAGAATGCAATTTTCATGATGTAATGGAATAGCCTGTCACCCCCATGAGCACACTATAGGTAGTAACTACCTATAAGTATCTGTAAGTCAACAGACTACATTGTCTAGCTGGAATCTGTTGAGTATGACTCAGACTTACGCGAGAACTACCGACCTTCCAATAGTAACACTCAATACTGAATTGACTTGCAATGACCTTGTGCATAACTGTTATTTCTTATTGTACTCGGTTTTACAATAAATTACTTATTTTATCTGTTTGTCAAGCATATATTCCTATTAGCACAGAATATAACAGCTTGCTTGTCCAAAGTTGCTTTTATGTGTCAACACTAATTCTTAGTTTTGTGAACTTTTTGTTATATTACTGTTGATTTGTCTTGCATATATTCTCTGCTTGCTTTATATTCCTTCTTCCCAGTTCCTTTCTTTTCTTTCTCTTGTTATTGCAAATTTTGTCAGTTCTGAATATTTATTTATGAAAAAACAGAAATTGTGACTCCTGGCCAGGAAACTTTGTTGGTTCTGTTTGTTGGAGAGTTCTGTTATTTAATTTTGCATTTGACTATGGCTATGGCTACTCCCTCCAAAAAAGCTTCATCAGAGAATAAGATATGTATAAATATCTCATTCTCTGATGAAGTTTTAATAAAAGTGAAACATGTTAGATTGATAAACATTTCCCATTAGTTATTATTTATATATACTTTCTAAAGAATTAATGGATTTATTTATAATCCAGCACTTAATTTAAATGTTATTATAGTGAACATTTAAATTTTTTTACATAGATGCTCTATTTTTGTTTATTAAACAGTCCATATTACATATATCAACTTGGACATTTGAGAAATCTTAGTAAAGAAAATGTGTCCCCCAGCATATGGCTCCTTTGTAGCTGAAACCACTATTTGATCTGACATGCTTGACTGGTCAGCTACAAAGAATATCACAGTAAAGAAGGCTTTATTTTCCCTTTTTAAGGAAAGCACATCTTCACCCACATTTTTTTCTCAAAAGCACATAACTGCTCACTTTTGTATCCAAAATGTAAACAGAAATTTCTAAATAATTAATGGATTTATTTTTAAGCCAACATTTATATTACTTGATATAATGGAATATGTGTACACCTATTCTCACCCTCACTGGCTGGTGTCCGTCATAAATATTGACAGATGCGTGGGAGAGTCAGAGAAGAGTCAAGAGCCTTAGTCTGAGAGCTAACTCTATAATGACGCCCATTGAACTACGCCATTGATCTACACTTCTTACCTGCGACTATGACATATACCAGTCGATTACTGCTACCATATTCTACTTGGTTATAGTAGCCAAAACCACTTAGCTACTTCATTCAAATATATCTCTTTCCGGGACATATTACTTCAGCATAATAATAATTGTAACAATTAATGTCCACTATAATGACGTTGTATTTTATTTATTCTCATGCATATTCAAATACAACCTTTTTCCACCATTTAAGGTTAATGTAGACATAAATCCTTCAAACAGACCTAGCACAAAAGACTACAAAATATATAGTGGAATTAACCTAATTTTTTTAACTATGGAAAGAAGTGTTTCTAGTCGTTAGATTTCTTCCATTTTCATGTTGAGGGCTATTAAATCAAATAACATCCAATAGAGTAATATCACATCCTTGTTGAATAGAGGATTTTACAAGCATAAAATTTGGTTGTTGCAAAACAAGCCTTTTTGTTAACTTTTTTGTAAACTTTTCTATTTTCTATGTTTTGATTTCTGTGACCCTATGACCACACCTGATCATGCGATTTATGGTAACGAAGATGATGATTTCGTAAATTTTTGGCTTGACTCGTACAAGTCAAGAGATTATCTTAATAACAAGCAAAAACAATTAACTCCCCTAGATCCCATCTGCCTCAAAAAAAAGAAAAAAAATGTCTCAAGAGAGATTATACTGTAAAATTATTAAATCAAAAAATGAAATTAATAAAAAAGAAAATCAAATTAAAGAATTTAAAATTATTAAATTTTTCCTGATATTAACTGTTATATTAAGAATAACAAATCAATTTTCTTTGCATACACCTTAAAGCATTGCTCAGGTGGAATGGGTTAATTGTTGAATAAAATCTTTCTGAGAAATCATGGCACCTTTCTCAATACCTGATAAATCAATGTTATTGAACATTTTAATGGGATTAAAAATTCGGACAGGATTTAGCTGCATAAAAAAATGATCAATATTTAAATACTCTGAAAATGCATAGGTTGTTTCAAAACTTGATTGAGAAATATAGCAACATTTATTTGAATGTTGAACCTTCTCCAAACATGTTATTGGTATTAGTGGTAATATTGTAATATTAGATAAAGTGTTGACAGTCATTCATTCTTAACTTGTATTTCTTTCATCTTATTTCTGTTGCTTTTTTATGAGACTAGTAGCATTTGATAAAGGTGTTTGAATTACTTAGATGATAAACTGTCAGATCTTATGTTTTGATTAGTTGCTTTCATCTTATTTAAGTTGCTTTTTATTGCAACTCTCACAATAGTACAGTGATAAAATGCAAGAAAAAGATAAAAGAAATACTAGTAAAAAAAATGAATAATAATAGACAATGTTTCATTTAATTCTGTTCTGTTAGCACAGTACAGCATCTCTATTGCTTAATTTTCATTTTGTTCATCTCTTTTTTAATTTAGGTACATTTTAGATTGTCACCATTTTCTCTTAATTATTACAGGAAGCGGCACAATATACTAGAGTCAAAACATTTGTTTTTTTCACTTTCTTATCTTTCTAAATCTACTCCTAAAGATAGCATTGCCAGTATATAACTTTCTGTTGTATTTTGACCAATTCTCATCGACAAAATGTGGTAACCTAGGAAAGGGTTACTGAATAAGAATAACCAAAATAAAGGTTGGAAATGGAACAATAATATTTATAACAGAAACAACATACATGTTTCGCTAGCGGTGGGTAGTAAGTAATCAAATGCTAGTTGTCAGCTAGAATTGAATCCAGGTGAATCACAAGTGATTTCCCACAGATATTCACTAACCTCCCCATGCAGTCAGATATGACACAAGGCCGAATTTAATGTGGGGTGAACCAAGCCTGTAGACTATGTCAAAAATCCCCCGTAAACCCTGTATACATGGGTTCAGGTAGCTGTCTACCTACCACAGATGAGACACTGCCTTTTGACATAGCCTTGTCTGTGTTCTTCTCAAAAGGCAGTGTCTCATCTGTGTTAGGTAGCTGTCTACCTACCACAGATGAGACACTGCCTTTTGAGATATCCTCGTCTGTGTTCTTCTCAAAAGGCAGTGTCTCATCTGTGGTAGGTAGACAGCTACCTACCTCAGATGAGACACTGCCTTTTGACATAGCCTCGTCTGTGTTCTTCTCTGCCTGGAGGCAGAGAGTTTGACAAGCACACCGGGAAGTATATTCCACAGTGAATCAACATACAGTATATTCCACTGTATTTATAGGAATTGGGACATACCCATTATAGTCCATAGGTACAGTATAACATTTTCTAACCTTTTTTTTGATCTCCTTTAATATATTTGAACATTTAAGGTAGCCATCTTTGTACACATTTATTTTTGCTACTGTATTTTGTCATGTTGAACCCCTTTCACTATGTGTTGACTGTTATCACACTGTAACTTCATGTAGATTTATTATATAAACTGTATAACATATTTCTGCAAGCAATCTATTTGTTACTTCCTTTTACCCATGTAGACTGATGGACTCACTGTTACGTCCTACCTTTGACTTTCTTTCTCATATTTTTGAATTCTTCTTTCTTTTCCTTTTGGACTTTTTATTTATTTCATTATTCCAACTAGTCTTGTATT
Organism: Acanthosepion lycidas; assembly: GCA_963932145.1. Classification (NCBI taxonomy): domain Eukaryota; kingdom Metazoa; phylum Mollusca; class Cephalopoda; order Sepiida; family Sepiidae; genus Acanthosepion; species Acanthosepion lycidas. Next base: position 30,674,556 of record OZ010614.1, on the reverse strand, counting down.
TATTTATTTTTTTTAGTTTCACCTTTTTGACTTTCAATAAACCTGCTGATGAACAGGACATTGTTTTTAGAGTTTTGATTGCTATATAAGGTCAGCTCAAGGTACTGGCAACTCAGGCAGTCACCTGGGTCGCCCTCAAGGCTGAGGGAGTCATCATGCTACCATGTCATGTGTTTAGGATCTTCCAAAACTAAAGCTTATAAAAACATACTTGCAGTTGTCCATGACTCAAGATAGATTAAATTCTTTGGCTATTTTTGTCAATAGAAAATGATCTTGTAAAGAAGTGGGGTGTAGAAAGTGACATAAAAAGATTTGCAGGCTAGAAAAAAATGTTTTAGGTTGGATAATGAATGTTTTCTTTAGCTTGTATTAAGTTGTATATTGTAATAAACTCATTATTATACATTTCAAGTTCTTCTCTTTGTGAAAATTTTAAAACATTGTACCTTTAAAGGTGCCAAAGCTCAGCTTACCCAGAGTGCCAGCAACCTTAGGACTGTCTATATTGTTGTAAAGCATTTATCTGGCTGTCTGAGGTACATACACGTGAGAAAAGTGCATATCAGCAGGCTGAACAAACTCCCTTGTTGCTACTCATTATGAGAGAGATGATTTTGAGAATCTACAACTTTTACAAAGTTGTACATTTCCATGCCTTTACTTGATTATGTGAAGGTGTTAATTCTGAGTATTGAAATGCAATACCACATAAATACCATTAAATCTAATACTAATGGTTGCTGGCACATTTGGGAGCTTCTTAAAGAGTTATGAAATTCAAATACCATTAAATCTAATACTACAATATTCAAACAACTTAGGACTATTATGTCTATAAGGTAAAAACAACAGAAATTAGATGAAAGAATTACTAATCAAAAATTGGTTGTAATACTATCAACAGTTCTTGTATAATAAGCCATAGTTTTTGCTCTTGGGTAATTCTGCATGTGGGTAAAAATTTTAACCGCATATTACAAAAAAATATTTATACACATTGAACACTACATATTTTACAAGGACATTTTACAATTTTTGAAGTTACACAAGAAAAAGTTTACAAATATACCAGAAGTTGAAATAATTACACAGGTCATTGAAGTACAGATTGACCGATTTGTTTTTTATGGCTTATAAACCTTTTGCAGGTTATTTAAAGCCAGAAAATATTTTTTTTTAGATTGAAACATTTTTTTAAAAATAATAATGATTTACTGAAACAAGTCCTACTAATTAACCCATAGCTCGGGGAGAAGAGATGGATTTGTTTTTTACAGCTTATCAACTCTTTGCAGGTTATTTAAAGCCAGAAAATATATTTTTTTAGATTCTAAGAATTTTTGGTGATAATAATTTTTACTGATACAAGTTCTACTAATTGATCCATAGCTGGAGGGAGAAGAGGTGAATTCATACCTTTCCCAAAGGTATTTGCACATAAATGAATGTAATGAACCTGACTGGAATTGGAACTCGTCTCTCTGATTTCCAATTCTGAGCCATTATCAATTACACCACTACACACATCCAAACTTACAGCACCTGGTGTTTCCATCAGGCTCAATGTTGCTTAACTTTAGTGATCACACAAAAGTCGCTGTTTTCAACATGATATAGCATTTATCTGCAGGATTTCAATTCAGATTATCAAACACATCATCTGACCCTGTCTAAAATTATTAATCAGATGAAGTTAGTGCAGACAGGATAAAATGGATAAAAATTTTTTACTTGTCATACCCTTAGTTGGAAAAACTGTACCACAATTTTTTGTTTGTTCTTTATAGTACAAGGACATGGATTAAGGAGCTCCTGCCTTTTGTAGAATTCCTTATGGAAAATCAATATCTTGGTTTTAATTATCAGAAATAAAAAAAATTCCGTGGATGAGAGACAAAAACTTTCAAATTTAATATTTTCAAAGATTTGTTTAATCTTTTAGGATATGTAAGACTTGAAAGAATTTAATTTTTCTAATATCTCTAATGGAGACAATCTTTTCTCTTTGGACTAAACCAGAACTTACCCAACTGGTGTTTTATGTCACTGATAACATTTTTTTTTAATTACAAAATTCTTTAATTATAAATTTTCATTGAATTAGGTTTTTTATGTACATTTTGAATCATATAATTGGCTTGGCAAACAAAATTTATGTGTTGTGTCACAAAAAATATGTTTTTTAAGTGTATAGCCAACTGAAAATGTTTGAAAACATTTTAGCTTTTATGTTAAAAGTTTTCAGTGTTGCTTGGTTTTGAGATTTAAAAAAAAAAAAAAAAAAAAAAAAATAAAATAAAATTCTAATTAATTTTCTTCTTTTCATCAGGATAACTGGGCCAAGCCAGAAATTTTTGTTATTCGGAGGAAAAAGAAAAAATTGACAATATTTTGTAAATAAATAAATGAATTCAAAATATGCAAAAATATAAAAGCAAAGTTCTGTAATATTTTGCACAAAATACAAAAATGAAAACATTTTTCTTTCTTTTAGAAAAAAAAGTGGCATCAAAATAGCTGCAGTCATGTTAATCCTTACAAGCAGAATGGAACAATTAGTAAGATAAACCCAAACTTTTTAACTGTCTTGTGAGGATTCTTTGAGTCTCGTCATAAAAGCCACAAAATAAATCGTGTATTACTGGCATAAAGTGTAACAAATCTTGATTTTAGATTGATATTGTGAAATTTGGGCCAAATGTATCATGAACAAATGTTTAGTAAATTGTTTCAACACCAGTGAAGTCATTTTTACTTTTTCCATTGTCTTTTGGTAAATACTGTGCCAGCACCAAAAAGAAAAAAAAAAAGTCTTGATTATAGAATAATTTTCATTTTCTATAAATCCCTTCCTCAGTATTAATTTTGTGGTCTGTACACAGGACCAGTGTTACAAAGTGGGTAAACTTGATGATTACCTCAGGTGTTGAAATCTTTATGATAGGAGCAGCTTTGTGTGTGTAGTATGTGATTCATGCTAGGAAATATCAGATGGCCAGAATATCCATCAGGAACCTTGATTTAAGAAGAGTTGATCTGTAGTGACTCCAATATGTACAAAGTCCAAAGAGATACCAAAGTGAGTTTCATACTTGATGTCACTTCAGAATGTCAAAAGACATATGAGCCCCAAGAGTTGACATAGATAATAACTTCAAAGCCACCAAGTGCAAACTCGGGCCTCAAAAGATGGTGGTGGGTGTATGGACATGAACAAGGAAGTGAACCGAGCTGAACTCAAGATATACACACACAAGGTGACTGGATAACAGGAAGTTATAAAAACATCTGACTTACAAGGAGAGAAATAGAATCTCTCACATATAAGCAAGAAGATTGAACATTTAAAGAAAGACCTGAAACCATATACCCTCCATTCTGTCAATGTTAATTTGATGGATTCCAGAAGTAAATAAACAATTTACATATGGAAAACTGAGTTTTATATTCTTAGACATTATTAACATTACGTCATCTGAATAATCTCATAGAATCATACACCCTGTGTAATATCATCATCTGCACACCAACAAAAACACAAAACTAAATCTTCCATACGTAACATTACTGCTTATTCAACTCTGGACTTAACCACAGTCAGCTAGTGGGTATGTGTGATCCTAGAACTTTTTCTGAACATAGACTCTATGTTCTTGTGTGGATGTAAGAGAGACTCTGTTCTGCTGCCTCTCTGATCAGTATTTATATATTTAGCTGTCATAGTTTTCCCCCATGCATACACCCCTTAAGCACATCTGGGTTGATAACATGGATCTGTCGGGGTTCAGAAAATGAGGCATAGGTCAATACTCGGTGGCCAGATTATCCCCTAAGTTAAACTGTTGATCCACCTGGCTTTTTGATGTCACACTAAGTGTATATATTATATTCTGGCATCATCTGAGATGAGTCACATACTACAATTTTAGTGCAAGCTCAAGGCAGTGAATATACAGGGATTTAGCTTTGGCTGTGCAAAAAGCATGGAGCTTATTTAAAAATAAATTTTTTTTAAAATTTAGCATTCTTTGTCAATTTAGATGTAAGTATAAAATATCACCATTTTCCCTATGTATTATTTTTGAACCATGATAAGCAAAAGTCAGTGCTTATGGTTCTAAAATTACCATATTTACTTGTGTATAAGTCTACTTCAGGTATAGCCTGACCCCCACTCATGTTTGAAAAAAAAAAAAAAAAAAAAAAGAAAAAAAAGATTTTTTTGTCATATAGCTTGTATATAATGTGACTCCAGTTTCTGAACAATACTAGTAAGCCTACTGTAGTCAAATATTGCACTATTGAGCATTATGGATATACTTATAGCAAATAAACGGTCACATTCTTTTTTGTACAAAGCTATCACAAAAATGGTGAGAAAATGTGCTTACCATAATACAAAGATTTGGATGCTATATTTTTGATTTCATTCATGTCTGACTTTAGTAGCTCCTTTACCCTGGGTCTGCATCCTACATAGCCTAAGTTTCTTCCCTTTTGTCACTACATGAAGAGCAAAAACTTATCCACTATGTGTGCCACTTAAAAATCAGCAAATAATTTATATAAATGAAGAGATAATCATTTTTTTTTCTATTTCAAATTTGCATTCATCTTCATTTCACAAGTGTTTACAATGCTCAGGTATTGCTTTTCCAATGACAACTTTTTTGTTAGGATTACAGGTACATAATGCAAGGTGTCCCATGAGTTGAGGTATAGTGCAATTGATCACTGAAAATGCATGATTTTTAACCTCTTTAAAAAAATTACCTGTGTAGAGTGTGACCCCCTATTTTTTTTTTTTTTTTGCATAAAAATCTCATCATAAAAACTTGTACTATAATTGAGTATATACAACTCAAAAGTACATATAAAAAAGGTTTACAAGAAAATAAATAATGATCATAGATAATACCTCTGATAAAACAAGCTCAAGTTCTTAAGTGAAATTTTTTCCTTGAATTATCTAATAACTCTTTACCAAACCATATCATCCATCTTGAATGAATGTATAAAGTTTTTTTGATTTTACAAGTATATAGATGAATGAAGCAAATCAGAAAAGAGAGTAATGCATAAAAAAAACTTAATTTCAACATAAAATTTATTAAATGTTCTTAAATTTAAGAACAAATGCTAAAAAAAAATTTTATATGTGAAAAATAAAAACTTCTGTGAAATACTGAATAGCAAAGATAATTATATAGTAATCAACTGTTTAAAAAATGTTAACAGATGATAAATCTGTAAAGTTCTTGGTAGTTGTTTTTTTTTTTCAGAGATGAATAAAAATTAACTGATTTCCAGACAAAACATTAAGAATTCCAGCCATGATAGAAGTAAAAATCTATTTTTTTATAATTTTCAGAGGAGTTAATATCATTCCAAGAGTTGAACCTAGAATGTATAACAGATCATACACTGCATACACTCTTACCTGACACCTTGGAATGCAAACAATATGAACTTTTTTTTTTTATTAAAAAATTAAGCAAGTGTAGATCTAATCCAGTGTTTACCAACCTTTTTTCAACCAATGCCAACTTTTTTGTCAATGCCCCTCCCACCTTATCAAATTAAATTTCAAATATTATACTGAATTCATCTTTCATAGCAAGATAACACTTAGGTATTAGGGTAAAAATAATTTTAATATAATATATATAATTTCTGTTATAGATTCCAATAATTAAAATGCTAAAAAACAAACTTTTATCAATGCAATGGTTGACTTTGGTGCTTACTGGATAAGGCTCTTACTCTAGGTTCCGCGCTGCTCAGAAAGAATCATAGATCTCCTTGTTTTGTAATTTGCAGGTGGCTTCTTTGTTTAGCAGGATTAGATTCTAATCTATACATAATAATGTGTATATTTTCCCAGAAAGTGTATGAGACCTGCTAGTTTATATCAGAAATGGACAAAGTAAAATATTTTTCTCCTTTCTTCCTCTTTATTTAATGAAATTATTATATTATCTTTTTAGTTTTTACATTGAAGAAAAGTTTTATTTGATATCTGTCTCTCTCATATATATATATATATATATATATATAAAAAGTGAACATTGAAGTCAACACTCAGAGGTGACAGGATGTTTCATACTAGATGCAATCATCAGGCCACCTGATGATTGTGTCTAGCATGAAACAGCCTGTCACCTCTGTGTTGACTTCAATGTGCACTTTTTATATATGCTCTATCTCTGATATTGAGCACTTTATCCCATAAATATAGCACATCATAAAACTATATTTCTATATAGCCATGGATGACAACTGGTCTACTGCAGAAAGAAATAGCAACCTACTGTGGAGAAAAATCTGCCTCTTCAGTCATGTATTGAAAGATACATGATCATCTAAGCATCTATCATGTATGGCACATAACTGACTGACTTTGTGTATAAACTGTTCATGTTGTGTTAGTGTTTTGTTTAAGTACTTTTGACTGTCTCAGTCATTTTCAAGAACCCTGTGGTAAGCAGAATTACTATGTCTCCATCCTGGTATTTTTTTTTGAAGACTGAAGGTTAGAAATAATTTACAATGATATCATGTGTAACGGTTAGTGGGAGCAAGACCACACCAAAAAGAATGCAATTTTTATTTGTGCGAGTATATATTTTTATATAATATATGTGTGTGTATGTGTACACATTAAATATGCACTTCAAAGACTGTCTCCTGTGGTGAATGACATTTAATTTAAATGCTGGTTGTTTATTTTGTATAATAACAGTCTCTAGGATTTTGTGTCTTTCATTGCATTCGGTGCTGTAGTTTATTTTGGTTTTATCTACTAATATTGGTAGTATGTTGATAGTTGTATTTTAGTTGTTCATGATGTGCTGGTTGATATGTGCACAGATATCACCGAGTTTCGACAGATGAATTTACCAGTCTATATTTCTGAGATGAGGTATTATAATTATTTACACTATTCACATTGTTCAAACTATTGTCCTCCTCTTTGTTGCTATATTCACAAAATAAAGAGTTCAGTTCAAAATTCGAATAACAATCTGAAGACCACCAGAGCGTACAACAGCTGAAATATTGTGAATATGGCAACAAAGAGGAGGAAAACAGTCTGAACAATGTAATAAGCCATCTTAAAATTAAATGTTACGAATGTTGGAATTGTATGCTATCTGTTCTCATCTTACCTGGATATATATATATATATATATATATATATATATATATATATATATATATATATTTTCCTCAATACAAAGTATGATAGAAAGAAATATTAAAATAAACCCTCTCTAAACTCGACCATGTCTCTCACACCACTCCTCGCTACCCTCTCTGTTAAATCACATAAACTTAATACTACCCATCAAAAGTGTAAATTTTCATTTCACCTTTTGGAAGTGATGTCTGATGATCCAGGGTACCTTAAAAGGTCTCTAGTGAAATAAACTAGTACAATGGAGCCTTAAAGTGGTCTGTTTTTCTTTAAAATATATATGTATGTATAATATGTATATATATATATATATATATATATATATATATAATTTCTATATATATTTTATATATGTGTGGTGCTTATTGGAAAGCGCTCAATATCAGTGATAGAGCTAACATATTTAGTTGAATGGATATGATTTGCAACCCTGGATTACAAACTCCATTCAACTATATATATATATATATATATATATATATATATATATATATATAAACACACCCACACACACAATGTCTGTCTGGATTGTGCTATCATCTAACATGATGTCTTGGGAGTATATAACTCTAATCTTAGCTTTTTGCATCTATTGCATTTTTTTTCACATGCTTTTTGTGGCAGGACAAAACATGGCTGCTTTATCACAACAATACACCTGCACTCTAAGCATCCAGCAGTTCCTGGCCAAGAAAAACCTTACTGTACCAGAATGATTTTCTTTTACCCAAGTTCAAGGGAATCTATTTTGAAGACACAAAGGCCATCAAAAGGGCCATAATGATGGAGCTGAGGGGGCATTCAAGAAAAAACCTTCCAGCAATGCATAGAAGTATGTCAAAGGGCGTGTTTTAATAAAAACTTATTTACATGATTTATTGTTGCCTTAATATAGTTAATATATATAAACATTAATATAACACACACACGTGCACACACTTATCCCTTACAGACCTTCATCTTTGGTAAAATACAGGCTGCAAGAATGTATATTAAAACTTGACAATAATAAAAAAAAAAAAATCATAACTGTAAATTACTGGGGAGAATTCAGTATCTGATCTTCCATCCACCCAGATCAACTACACTATTAGAACACATCTTCAAGCCTCTACAGACAGCTTGGTCATTTGTCTAAGAGAGGGAAATTCCAAAAGAAAACCTCCAAACTCAAGACCTTACAGCCATTTTCCCCACCTTGGTCTAAAGGTTGAGTTTGGTCTCAGGCTCCACCTGAAAACTTCACTAGCACAGGCCTGATGCATATCCTACAATCCTGCTACAAAAGTAAGAGACTCCCCTAAATCTTTGTTCACAAAGTCAAGCATGATAATGTTAGTCTGCTAATTCTCAGTTAATGGAGTACAAAAATAATAAATGTGAAATATATAATATTAATTTTAAAATGTTAGATAAAAAACAACAGTGGCTTTAATGTATTTACAAATTCTTAGCTTAAACTTTAATAGAAGTAGATAGGTTTGTCTATAGTCTGGCTCACACTTCTCCCTGGTCTTTTGAACAGGAGTAGAGGTTTATTCCTTGCTGTCAGTTTAGTATTGGGTTTCCGGTTCCTCCTAAAGTCTTCTCATTTTCCTTCACTCCCAGTAGCTACTTGCATCTTAGTGGCATTATTGCCTTGCTTGGGGTAAATTGATTAAAAAACAAAAACAAAAAGAAAACTTAAGATTGTAAGATCATAAATATACTAAACATATCAAAGATCTTAAAAGTACAAGATTGACTTTAAAGAAGAAAATCTTTTTACATTGGATTTCAAATGAGTTGTACTGTGAAAAACAAAATTCAATAAACTTAAATAATGTCTAAAGGTTAAATCCACTTTGGCAGGAAGGGAGACAAGCCTGCTACTGCCACATCCATTGAGCTGGGGAATGGAGGTCTAATATCTTCAGATATTTGTTAATCAAAGGATGGTGAGTTTAATCCTTGGTAGGACCACAAGAGCCAGCATAGTCAACAATAAATGCACTAAACACATTAATGATCTTAAAAGTACAAGATTGATTTTGAGGAAGAAAATCTTCTTACCTTGGATTTCAAATGATTTGTTGTACTGTGGTAAAAAAACAGTGATAATACTTGAAATTATTTACTGAATGTCTTTTGATTTAGAGTATCAATTGCATATTTGTCTGAGGGTAAGTAATTTTTCCTTGATGGAGGACAAAAGAGAAATACACATGCAGGATTTTCAACTAAGTGTAATATATTCACAGAAATATGGCATGATCATAAAACACATCTTTTCAATTACGTAACATGATTAAATGAAGAAGTAACATGTCACACTAATCATGGGACAAACTAAGGACATGCCACCAAATACAGATGTGGATTTGGCCAAGGAAGGTATATATAAATTGGCCTGTAAGGATTTGAATTCTGATCTTTCTTTTTAGTGCTTTTATGCAAAGAGCACTGCAAGCTACACTAGTGGAAGTCAATTTGGTATAAAGAGGTTTTTTTTTTCTTTGATCTCTCTGCTTCTATTATATGAATAGCTTGAGTAAATGATAAAAGATCTAACAGCATAGCTGTTATTTTTACACTTAAAGATCTATCCTCTTTGGGCCTCCCACTAAAAAATACAGACATTAGTTAAGAGATAAGTATGTATAGCTGGTCACTTGTATTTGAATATACCCATCTACTAGGGTGGCTAGCCAATCCCTATTGCAGACACTTGCTCAAGTGTATTTGTGTTTATTCAACACACAAAAAACCCACCTGTGGTTTATACTGTAACTATGCTGAGCAGACCTTAGTTACAGTTTTTGGGAAAGAGTGCATTATCTAGCATGATCAACAATTTGACCAAGGCCAGCACACTCAAGCCCTCACTCACGATGACTTGTAACTTCATGCTAACACAGCTATCAATAACCCCCAAGGGTTCCATCTACCCAATTTCACTCACAAGGCTTGGGTCAACCCATGGTATGGTTTTCAGGTACTTTTCAAAGGTGCCACATGCTGGGAATGACCCCTCCTGACCTATAACATCTGGAAGTTTCTTTCCTGACAAATGAACCATGGTGAGGTTCGAACCCAGGTCCCATGGTCAGGATGTGAATGTTCTAACTTTTTTTTTTTTTTTTTTTTTAAGCATTTCAACCCAAGCAAGGCGAGAAGCCACTAGGATGCAAGGGGTTACAGAAAATTTGGAGCAAGATCAGATAGGGGGAAAGGATGAAGAGAAGGATAGTGGATAGATCAAGGCAACTGGGGATGTCGATTGACATTACATTTGAATAGCTGGAGATTATAGCTCTCAGGGAAACTGGAATAGGGAAGGGAGTTCCACAGGCGAGAGGTGCAAGACATGAAGCTATTGGAGTAGAAGAGATGGCTACATTTAGGAGTTTCAACAGTAAAAGGGTGAGAGCAGGATGCCAGCCTCGTAGGGCACTTGAACTCATGAAGTCTGGGAACCAGCGAATGCAGCTCCTCGGAGAAATTGCCATGAAAGTATTTGTAAAAAAGACAGAGAGAGGCGACGGTGCGTCTGTGAGAGAGTGGCTGTAGATGAGATGCCATAACAAGGCCAGTTATATTGCATATCCGCTTCTGGAGCCTATCAAGAACCCTGAGGCAAACAGAAGGGGCTCCAGACCATATATGGCAGCAATACTCCATGCAAGGGCGAATTCCAGATTTGTAGATCTGGAGGATCAATTCCAGGGAGAAACTACTTGGCTACATGCTAAGAGATGTGCAATACTTATTTATTTTGACTAGTATTTCTTTCATCTTATTTCCATTGGTTTTTAACCTAATAATAGTAAATATTATAGTCTTAAATTGTCTGATTCATATATTATTAACTGTAATAATGTTTGTATTTTTCAGATAACAACACATTGTTAGTAAGGCAGAAAGTACCTAATTCCATCCCCAATCTTCTCTTACCAGCCTTGACAGATTTTAAAAGCATTAATGCAGTCTTCTAGGTTATGAATTATTTTCCACAGATTCAACATAACAAGCCTATTGCTATTCAAATGGAAAATGTTCTGACAAGCTATATTCTTTAGTTTCACCAGTCTAGAGCTTTACAGCTAAAACTTGCTATGCCATGTACACAAGGGAAAAAAACGAACCTCATTGCCTTCATATTCCATTGATAAGTAAGTTCCATTCAAACAGCTTCTTCTCAAGAGCTGCTACATTGTGGAACAAATTCCTGGGAGAATGCTTTCCCAACCAGTACAATCTTAACCTTTTCAAGTCCAGGGTTAACCATTATCTATCCTACATATCCTAGTATTCTACATTTCTTATATCTATAAAAAAAAAAACATTCAGTAACCCAATAGAAGGAGTGGCTCTTGGGTCTTATATTAAGTGAACAGTACTTTTGATTAGTATTTTATTCCATCTTTCAGACTGTTATTCTACAATCATTTGTAACAAATTTCTGACAGAATGTCCTCCTGTCTGAGAAGGATTATTCATAATTTGGAAAAGTCGATCATTAAAATTGACACAAAATGTTTTGTTTTTAATAATATTCACCTTAAATGACATTTGCTGCATAAATACACAGAATTAAATTTTTTTTATTTGTGTTGGATAGGTAACAAAACTTTTAGGACCTTGGCCTTCTTATTCTTTGTCACTTTTTGCAATGTTTGTCTTTTTACTATAATTCCCAGTTTCTGTTCTGCCATCCATTTACGCAAGGTTGTAAAGTAGGTTACTGTTTCCCTTTGCCCCTCTTGTCCTGTGGGTGTTAAATTTTCAAATCCTTCCTTCCTCATTATTTTTCCTAGAAATTTAAACTGTCTCTTTCTTTGTTTTTCATTTTCCTTAAAACTTCCTCATTGCTCACATGCTCCATCCATGGGAGTATATTCCTTCACTCAATTGATAATCATGACTTGAAAAAATATTAAAGTAGTATTAATAAGGTAAAAAAAAAAAAAATAATCAAAAGATATTTCCATAGAACTACATAGAGCTTCTTTGTTAAAAATTCAATAATTTCATTTCAATATTGCTGACACATCCAGGGCCAGATTATCCTTTAGGCTAGTAGGACCCTTCAATCTTTTATAAAAACAGTGATTTGATTTTCTAGATATTATAACTTCTAAATAGTTTCATAAACTCATTTACAAACTCATTTATTTTGATTGATTTATCGTTATAATGCTGGTTATAAAAAATCTGTTTTTTCTTTTTTTTTTTTTCTATGGTTGTGTTGAAATATGTGCTCATTTAGTCTGTAATAAATAGTAAAATAGTGCTATTTCTTAAAGAACTATTTTTATTGACTAACAAAAGATAGCTATTTTAGTGGCTTTATTGCCTTGCTTGAGGTGAAATAATTAAAAAAAGAAAGCAGGCTGACAGCTTTATAAGGTAACTGTCTATATTAAAATGTATTTTTTTGCATTCCTTGGATGGAAAAGTAAACATTAAAGAAAGAGCAAAAATACTGCAAAGTTTTCCTCTAATTTTGTCAAATGCTTTTCATTATTATTATACAGAATATTTTATTGTCAATAAAAAAAAGTACTCATTATCTCAACTGACTAAAAGTTTTGCAATGTTAACACTCATCAGGGTCAGATATTATTATTATTATTATAAAATATTTTAAGTAGGTGAGCAAAACAGATTTCAGTTTCTTTAAATAAAATTATCACCGATTTGCAAACACCAGCTTGCACATTAAGCAGAATTAAGAATTAAACCAATTAGAGTTATCTCTCTTGAAACTTACTTGAAAATTATTTCAGTATTGGAGGTATGGGAATTTTGGGATAAAGTGGATTAAAGAATTGGTATTGTAGATAATTGTAAATATGTTTGCACTCGAAAGTCTAAAGATAAATTCTGGCAGTAAATGAATAGCGATATGAATATACTGCCATTGTTAAACTGCATACTTCTCAGTTAACTTACAACTACACACATTAATTGTTGGAGACAAAATTAGAAACAAAATATATTCAGTTATATCGATATGAGTTTGTAACGCTGGGTTTCACAATTTGTCTGATGATCGCAAAAGCAGGAAATCCAGGGTTACAAACTCATATCCATACAACTGAATATGTTAGCTCTATCACTGATATTGAGTACTTTCCAATAAGTACAGTGCATATATATATATATATATATATATATATATATGTAAAATGACAATTGGAAAAAAGATCTTAGATTTCGCCGACACGCTTCGTCTTCCGACTTTTTCAAGGCAAAAATGAAATCGAAATGTTCTTGTTGTTATAGTTACATTAAAAAAACATTTTGATTTCATTTTTGCCTTGAAAAAGTCGGAAGACGAAACGCGTTGGCGAAATCTAAGATCTTTTTTCCAATTGTCATTTTATTTATGCCAATCTGTCTTGTCCTTGTCCACAGAATTGATCTGGGAATTTAACTATATATATATATATATATAAAAAGTGTATTTCAGCAGAATTCTCTCAAACATGTTGAGTTAAATAATAAGTTATGGCCATATCAATTTTTAAAAAATTAAATCTTTAAATTTGTGAATAACTTGTTTTTGTTTGCTGGGATTTACAGTTGTGGTGGTGATACCTGCAGGGTATACCAAGAAGAATTATCAATAATAACGTACACAGACCCCCAAAAAGCTGTTAAATGAGAAGTCTGGATGACTAATAAGCAACTCAAAATCTCATCAGATAAACCCACAATTTTTTAAATCTTCAAGGGCATCTGGTTGCTACAAAAATATGTATTCTAAGAAACCCTTGATAAAACTTTTTTGAGGTTTTGATTGTTATATAATGCGAGATCTTGTATAGACAAGACTACAAAACAATATCTAAATGTAACATGTAGGCTGAAGGAGTTGACATGAATGGGGGGTTTGCAATAAATATGGATTAAACATAACAAGCTGTGTCATTTTCTTGGCAATACAAGATTGTGGCAGCAGGGATTCCTTGTGGAAGTCAAACCCCAACAAAACCAAAAAAAGAGAGAAAGTAAAATTTTGTCACTTTCAGGTTAGCTCAATGGAAAATGTAAACTAATACTTAAAATAAAAAAATGAACACTGTCTGGGCAACAGCAAAGGAGTAATCCAGGGGAGTACTAATTTCAATATTTTCATTGAAAGTTGAGATATAAAAACATACAGTGAAACACCATACAAAAATAAAAAGAGGAACGTACGTGACTTAAAAGTTAAAAACAAACCTAACACAGTTTGTTATATGTAATACATTTTTTTGAAAACCCCCATTTGTGACAACTCCCTTGGCCACCTCCAAAACATGTTTAGATTTTGTTTTGTAGTCTCATCTTGCATTATACAACAGTGAAAAGACAAATTTTGACAAATTATATTTCTTTTTTAAGATAACAAAAGCAGAAATTTTTTTTCTCTGAACAATCAAACTCTGATTGTACCTACAGAAATGAATGTGAGTGAACAGCTCTACTTTTTTTAATAGTTCTGGAATAATTTTAAATAAAATTTATATGTGATCACTGCATGGTCAAATCTACACAAATGTTATCTTTTCTGTAGTTGGGGAAACAGTAAATTTGTGTCATGAAACCATGAAAAATAAAAATTTAATGAATTTTCAAGTTTTGATTCAGATTTTACTTTTGCTGGTAGCATTTTTTCAAAACTCAAGTTTTTTTTGCATTTCTTTCCAATTTTCAAATCAATCTAATTATACATTAAACTTATCTAACAAGGTTTTATGGTTCAAATTTTACTAATATTTTTCAAAAGATATAGAATGACACAATCATTTATATGCATTAGATGTGAGCTGCCAAGAATGAATATGAAGTTTGTGATCCCTATGTTTAATAATGATCTAATGTAATATATTTAACAATCTATACAAAAACATGGTTGTATGATAGCAGAGCACATAATTAAGTCACAAGATCCATATATATGTATGCTTATATGGTTTTAACCATGAAACATTATATATCAAAATCAAAAGAAAGAACAGTCAGATTTATAATCCACAGTTCTTTAGCATTTATTCTTAAAAATCAGTTCTCGATACACAGTAGAGCATAATATTATAATATTACTATTAAAAAATATGTATTCATCGTGACACAGAAATTACCATGTTTCGGAACCAAAAGCTAAACTTTAAATTAAACTTAAAATTAAAGTTTTTCTTCTATTCTCAAGTTATTCAACATCGCTTGACAATGAAACAAAAACTTTAATTTTAAGTTTAGTTTTTAGTTCCGCAACATGGTAATTTTTGTGTTGTGATGAATACATTTTTAAATAATAATATTATATATATATATATATAAATAATTAATAAAAATATAAAATTTGTCACTTAGCTGATTGATGTTATATTCATCACTTCTACTCCAGAGTTTCATAGACAAACCTTTATGTAATTGTTTGGTCCACTCATCAGGATATATATATATATATATATATATTGATGTAAATATAAGGATCATATTTCCCATTTTATTGTTAAAATAGATACAAAAGTATCTCGTTTAAGAAAAAAAGGGTGGATTTAAGGCACTTTTCGGCTGACACTTCTTCAGAAAAATAATCGTCATCAGTATAAAAAAAAGAAGTTGATAAGAAAAATTATTATCAATGACTGATGTTAAAAACAATAGATTACCAAGATGTAATAAAAGGGGGAAAATTAAAGGAAGAGGAAAAAAAAAAAATCTTATGAGTACTAAATATTTTCTAGGTTAAGCAGTAATCTCCCCAAATAGAACCAACCTGTATTTCATCTCCCTCTGTCTACACAGGGCAGGATGTTGCATATTAATAATAATAGACTCCAAGTTTTTCTTATCAACTTGTTTATTTTATACTGCCGACGATTATTTTTCTGAAGTGTCGGACGAAAGGCACCTTAAATACCCCCTTTTTTCTTAAACGAGATACTTTTGTATCTATTTTAACAATAAAATAGGAAATAGGATCCTTATATTTAAATCAATGTTGAGTTGGTGTGGCAGTAAAAAGAACCTTTATATATATATATATATATATATATATATATATATATATATATATATATATATAGGATTACTACAAATATAAAATTTAGGTCATTGATGTTATATCCATCACCTCTACTCCAGAGTTTCATAGACAAACCTTTGTGTAATTGTTTGGTCCATTCATCAGGATATATATATATATATATATATATATATATATATATATAGGATTACTACAAATATAAAATTTAGGTCATTGATGTATTTAGCACCTTCTCTACTCCAAAGAACCTTTTCGTAATCATTTGGTCCACTCATCAGGAGGTATCAGAAAAAATATAAAGTAGTGCACACTGAGTGCTGGTGGTAATAAAAGAGTGCTCAGTGTAAAATAACAGAGCTAAAATTTATACTAATAATGAATATAGAGTTTTTTTTTCCTCATCATTTGTTACAACTCTGATTTTCATGCAGAATGTAATTGTCAGTCACGGATTTTCAATTACATGCCAGATGCTCGCATTGTGCATGAAACTCAGAGTTGTATTAAATGACGAGTAACAAACTGTGCAAATTTATTCTGGTTTCTTGCTTCCCTGCCACCTACAATATTCAAAAATTTAAATACAATGCTAATCACCATCTGTCTTCCTGAAACCTGTACTTTTACTGTACTTTCTCCTCACTAAAGTTTTCTCATTCTCTTTCACTCCAAGTAACCCATTGTGTCTTAGTGGCATTATTGCCTTGCTTGGAGTAAAATGATGAATATTGTATGCATATGTAAATAAAGACAAAAGAAGAACTTATCTTAACCGATGCATTTCATCTTCTGAAATGTGAGGATTTTAATTTGTAAACAAAAGTAAAAATGTTGTTAGTTTTTAGAAAAACTGACATTTTTACTTTTGTTTATTTTGTTGCAAAAATAAAATCCTCACATCTGCCTTAATAAAGTCAGAGGATGAAATGCATCAACTTTGATAAATTTTCCTTTTGTCTTTATTCATACTGTACTTTTACAGATGTTTTGTACTTATATCTGAAATTTTTACACGCACACACATATGTTAAATTTAAATGACAGAGATTGGTTCATAATTTGCATATAACGATTACAGGATCAATGGGTAGATATAAATTTATATTTAATTTCTTCTTTAGATGATTATTAAATAAATCAAGGCCTTTATTGATAGGTTTTATTAGTATACTAGCAGCATGGCCCGGCGTGCCCGTGCTTGATTCAAAAATCGCATGACTCATAGAGCAATCGCTATCACTTGACTTAAAATATTTTTGCCCTTCCTTGCCTTTAAAGGAGTGCCCTTTGCCATGCTGATGTTGCTACATGCCTTACTTCTTGCCTATCTCACACTGCAAATTTTTTCGAAGATCTATACTAAACATTAAATCTGTTACGAAAAAAGAACTAACCAAATTAAACACAAAACGATCAGCTTTAAAAAAGGACTCATAACTGGAAAAACTGAATGAAAAAAGAATGTTAATACTTTTTCACACTCAACCCAGTTCTGCAGAATCAGAATCAACATTGTGTTTAAGCAAGCAAATGAGCCAATTGGAGTAAAGTGCCACTTTTGACAAATGCAGCTATCGATTTTTTTTGCATGCTAGCATGCTAGTTAACATTCGTGTCAGTCAGCTATTGGCTCTCACGCTGGCCAATATAATCTTCCTGCCTATTCGTGGCAGCCAGCTACAGGCTCTCACTCTGGCCAGTACAAAATGGTTGCAAACTACATGAAAACTGCCGTAGAAGCAAGAAAAAATCAATTACTTCCACTGTCGATGGGAGTTGGGAAATGCAAAGTTGGTCTTGGCCTTCCCGCTAACTTGGAGCATGTGCATGTAAATTTTGGTGCAAATCCGTTGAAAATTACAGCTGTGCATTCGTTACACACACACACACACACACACACACATCCTGCCTTTTATAGATAGAGATAGCTATTTATTAGTATATAGATATTTATTAGTATATTTATTAATATATCAATATCTAAGATCTAAACAATACATAATTTTGGTCTTCATGTCTATATCTTTATTTAGAATGTCATCAGAATTCTTTGGATGTGCTGAACTGATATTATCAAAAAGTAGGGTTATAGTCCTTTGCAATTGCTCTAGCAATTTTGTATAAAGAAAGCAGAAAAGGTGGAGATAGAATGCTAAAACATTTCTGTTCCTCTTCTGCATGATTTGAAGTGGTCAAATGAAATAGTTTATTTGGCTGAAGGGAAAAAAACCTTATCGCATGTCAAACCCAAAATTTCAGATGAAGTGAAGGGACTCCCAATCATGGCAACAGATTTTTGAATTGTACTTCAATAGTTTTATCATTCGACAAAAATCCTTGGCCCATGAAAAAGAAGTACATTACTTCCTCGATTATTCAGACACCTTGAAACAGTGGTTGAAAAACTATGTTCAGATAATTCAAAATTCCTGAGAACTGAATAACTAAATTATTGAAAAAGCATGAAGAAAAAAGTCATTTTCTGAAAGAAATTTGACAGTTATATAATCAAATAACATTTTTAAAGACTTTGTTCAAGGTTTTGTCTAGTTTATTTTTAATGAAAATATTCATTAAATTTGAATTTTGGTCTGTGTTCAGCTGACCTCACATTTTTCTGCCACTAAAACCCAAAGCTGGATTTATTTCTGTTCTTGATGTGAAACTAATGAGGTAAAAAAAAAAAACAAGAACAAAATCAACTGATTCATCAACATTTTTATCAAATGTTGAGTTTTGGTTTCTAAATTCTTAGTCTGTGATGAAATATTAGAATGGCTTTACTTCTTATAATTGAAAAATGTTCAGATGATCATAATTTTCCTCTTCATTTCATGTCTGGATAGTCGAGGTAGTTGTGTATTTTATCTCAATGGTGTTATATCAAATACTTATTATACTATGAGTTTACTAATGTCACTAAAAAATGATAGCATATTTTGCAATTGCATTGTACTTGTATATTATCAAATATTTTATGATACATTTTTTGGTACTATTTATGTTTATATTCAATACTTCTTCAATAGGAAACTAAAATAAAAGGTCAAGTAAGATAAAATTTGGTTCTTTGCATAGTCTCTTTGATATAAATGAGAAAAATACTAATAAATTAAACTAAGTTTTAATATATACATATATATAGTAATAAATGTTCACTTATCTTGTTCCTACTCAGGGATTACACCCACTTTTCAACAGACTTCATTGCAACTTCATTCGACGAACCTTATCAAGTATAGTTTTCCTATTATCTTTTCATTCACACACACACACATATTTGTTTTTCACCACTTGGGACAACTCTGAGTTTCATACATATGAGAACCGTTAGGCACAAATTGAAAAGTCATTGTGCCCTATTACATTTATATATATATATATATATATATATATATATATATATATATAAGTGAATATAGCATGAAACAGACTGTCGCCTCTAAGTGTTGACTTCTATATTCACTTTTATATTTACACACACTCTATCTCTGATATTGAGCACGTTATCCCATAAATATAGCACATCTTAAGACTATATTTCTTCATATATATATATATATATATATATATATATAGCTTGTAGATTGCATTCATGCATGAAATACTGTTGTTAATTGCTGTTGACCTCAGTGATCTTCAAGCTATATAAATATATATATAAATAATTGAATGTTCACTTATCTTGCTTCTAGTCAGAATTTCATGGAGATTACATCAACTTGTCAGGGGACTTGATATTATAGTGGAACACACCCATTCTATAGTTAATAGACTCTCCCACCTATAATAAGTAGGAGTAGTAGTAGCAGTGAGCAGGTCAGTCAGTCGATGTCGGACGACCGTTATCGGATATTAAAGTATCAGCCACCCCAACTAGGTTGCTGCGTCATTACCTATTGTTAGTTTGGTGCAAAAATAATGTCGTTTTCTCACATAGTAACATATGTGAGAAAACGACATTATTTTTGCACCAACCTAATATATCAAGTTCCTAACATTTTGTATGTCGAACCTATTTTAGGACCGACTTAGTACAAATACAAGCCTCCACTGTGAAACCGCTACATAACACTTGATTGTGAAAATTAATTTTTACAATCAAGTCTCCTAAGTGATTAGCAACAAAATAAGTGAACATTTAATATTATCTACTATTCTTAATGGAATGCTCTATCTCTTGATATCAAGCACGGTAATTACAAAGACTGCTTGCTTTAAAAATCGTATCTTCCAGAATTACCCTGTTCAACTGTTGTTATTGTTAATTTTTTGTCCAACAGTTTCTTATTGTTATATATTAGGTTGGTGCAAAAATAATGTCGTTTTCTCGCATAGTAACATATGTGAGAAAACGACATTATTTTTGCGCCAACCTAATATATTCAAAGATATCTTTCTTTCAAAGTTTATTTACCTACACACCCAATCATTATTTTTAAAACAATATTCCTATTATAAACACATGGCATTTCCATAATGTTCCCATTATATTAGGTTGGTGCAAAAATAATGACGTAATAATGTTGTTTTTTGACGTTAAAAAATACGTCAAAAAACAACATTATTACGTCATTATTTTTGCACCAACCTAATAAACATGTGGCATTTCTATAGTATTCCATTATAAACATGTGGTGTTTCCATAGTATTCCATTATAAACATGTGGCATATCTATAGTCTTCCATTGCAAGCATATGACATTTCTATTATGTCAACAGTAGAGCTATATTTACCTATCTCAATTTTGTGAACTTTTCTGGTTATATTAGGTTGGTGCAAAAATAATGTCGTTTTCTCACATATGTTACTATGTGAGAAAACGACATTATTTTTGCACCAACCTAATAGAAAATATCCCTCTCTCTCTCACACACACACACACAAAAAAAAATACCTCCTCTGTCCCATAAATAGTTGTTACATTTGCATATATATTTAATACACTTCATCAAAGAACTATTATGGGATAGAGATATTGCAGATGTTGAAGAATATTATTGTGTCACACCTAAAAATAATCTACCTCTAATCAGATTTTATCCCTAATTTTGTATTATATATACTGACTTGTATTATATATACTGACTTGATTTCAATAGCTAAATATTAATAATTATTTCACAAGGAACCCAATGCAATAGATATTTTTTAATTATATTCATTAGAATTATGATTTCAAAATCTCATTATGAATAATCAAGAGTGGTCTCCGCTTTTTTCTTACTCTATTCTTTGAGAGAGATATTTCTGTTTACTATAAAAGGACACTACACGCGAACCTTGTATTCTCAGTTGAATAAAGCTTTCTTAAAGCCTACACCTGCATACTTTTGTCATTACACTCATTATAACAATCTATAGAGATTCAGGGATAGTGTTTTAGTAATGGTCTTCAAATAAAAACACGATTAGTTTAATGTATTATGTATGTACAGAATATAATACTTCCATAACAAATTATTTGACATTTTTAACATTTATTATTTGATGCTAGAAGGTTATAAATTGGCTTAATAGTGAGTTTAAAATTATCAAATGATTCAGCTGTAAAATATATTAAGAAATGACTTATTTAATGCACCATTTTCAAAGAATATATTAGTATATGAATTAATCTGGTGAAGCTATGATTTACAAGTTGAATGTAGATGATTCCTTACATTCTGAAGCTGTGGTTATTCAGTTTTTCTAATATACATCTATGAAAATTTTAAAAGTATTTTATATACATTGATAAGTGTATTTGATAAGTCCTTTTTATATACACAGATAAATGTAGAGCGAGTTTATGATTTTAATGTTAAAGAATAGCATTTTATTCAGTTTTTGAAATGTTAGTTTTTTTTTCTTAATCATTTTCATAAGGTGGATCAACGGTAACATGTTGAACAATGATCAATGATTATTCACAAATGAAAGAGAATATTTAGTTAACTATTTATTGAACATTTATTTGATCAGTATAGATTCAGAATTAGTATTTTGATATGGCTTTTGTAATATGTTGGAATTTAATGAATTATACATATGGGATAATGATATATAAATTTTTATATATCAAAAACGATTTTGGGAAGGAAGATATATGACAAAGTGGAAAAAGATTTTGTGTGACGCGTTTGTTTACATTGATGCAACTACTCACGCACATGAATGAGGGATGCTGGGAATTTTTAATCTAAACATAATTATTTTTTTAATTTTCATTTTATATGTTTTGAGTATATAATCTAGCATTTCATTTTTGTTTACATCACTTTTTTTATTAAATTATATATATACATACATATATATATATGACAAAAGGAAAACTTATCTTAGTCAAAGAATTTCATCGTTTCATGGACTTTATCAAGGCAAATGTAAGGATTTTATTTTGCAACAAGCATTTATAAACAAAAGTAAAAATGTCAAGTTGTGTTACTTAGCAACTTCCATAATTTACCACAAATTTTCAGTTAGCCTGATGATTATTTATAAGCATTCTTAAATTTTAAAACTTTTGAACAATTAACATTTTTACTTTTGTTTATAAATACTTTTTACAAAATAAAACCCTTACATTTGCTTGATGAAGTCCATCAGTGGAGGAAAGATAAGTCTTCACTTTGTCTTTATTCATATTGTCCTTTTACAGATATACTTTCAGTTATATCTGAAATTATACATACATATATGTATGTATACATATATATATATACACATATGTATGTATACATACATGTATGTATACATACATGAATGTATATATATATATATATATATATATATATATATATACACACACACATATGTATGTATACATATATATATATATATATATACACACACATATGTATGTATACATATATATATATATACACATATGTATGTATACATATATATATATACACATATGTATGTATACATATATATATATACACATATGTATGTATACATATATATATATATACATATGTATGTATACATATATATGTATACATATATATATATACACATATGTGTGTATACATATATATATACACATATGTATGTATACATATATATATACACACATATGTATGTATACATATATATATATACACACATATGTATGTATACATATATATATATACACACATATGTATGTATACATATATATATATACACACATATGTATGTATACATATATATATATACACACATATGTATGTATACATATATATATATACACACATATGTATGTATACATATATATATATACACACATATGTATGTATACATATATATATATATATATATATATATATATACACACACATATGTATACATATATATATATATACACACACATATATATATACACACATATGTATGTATACATATATATATATATATATATACACACATATGTATGTATATATATATGTATATATATATATATATATATACACACATATGTATGTATATATATATGTATGTATGTATGTATATATATATATACACATATGTATGTATACATATATATATATATATATATATGTATACATACATATATGAAGAAAAATATGGAAAAACAAAAATCCAAATATGCAAGTATGCTGTTTTATTGTTGTTTCAATGTCAATCAGATTTTTGTTTTTCCATATTTTTCTTCATACTGTCAGATCTATATCCACATATTTGCTTATATATATATATATATATATATATATATATATTAGTAAATGCACAAAGTAAGCAATTCCTAAGGGAGTATGCTAACAAGGTACACTGGTTAAAAAAAGCTTAATGCCAAAATGCTCTGGTATGGTGGATTTTGAGAACCCTGTATTGTAGAGTTCTCCCTTGCTCATAGTGTTACACCCCCTTTGTCAAGGTCATATTGTTTCCCATGGTACAGATCACTTTTTAGGTGCACTTTTAATATTTTGTTCTGGTCTTTTTATTACTCTTTGCTAATTAATGGTGATTCTTTGATTTTTCTATCTTAGTCATATCAGTTGGTGCATACATATTATATGCACATCAGCTATCTTTATTGTAACATCTTGAGTCAGCCAAGGGGGTATAAAATGTCCACTTCATAATAAATAATTCCAGACTATCTGAAGTTTGCCTGTAAGTGCATGAAACTAGTAGTAACAGTCTGTCAATATAAACCAGAAAATAATTGAAGAAAATAATATAAATACTCTGCCATTTTGGTATTGAGCTCTTTTTATCCAGTGTGCCTTGTTAGCATACTGACTTAGGAGTTGCTTAAATGCACTTAGTTGTGTACATGTTCTGGTATGGGGGACTTTCAGGACCTGGTATTGTAGTGGGCTTTTGCTTATAGCATTATATGCTTTTGCTAAGGTCCTATTGTTTCCCATGCTATCAAACACTCTTTAGGTGCACTTTTGAATTTTACTACTGTTTGGGTCCCCACTCCCCATCATAGCTATATAGGCATTCTCCCTTCTCAGTGAGTTTTGTTGGGGCGTGTATATTATGTACACATCAGCTATCCTTACTGTAACATTTTGAGAGAGAAAAGCATGAATTTGTAAACAGTGACTGCTAATGCAAAAGCTCTTCTATAAATGGAGCACTCTGAGTCACTGGCGTATTTATTCTAAAATGTTTTAAAATTCACCTTCCTCTCTGACAGGAGCTGATAGCTCAGGGGAAAAATCCCTTATTGATGCCAAATCAGTTGAGTTTTGAACCTGGCTTGGAGCAAGTGAATGTCTAGCAACATTGACATATATATATATATATATATATATATATATATATATATATATATATATAAAATTGTGTAATTAGATAGCAATCCCTCTTTTATACATGTTTCATTAAAGATCACTGACAAGGTACTGCAATGAAGCTTTTTATTTAATTTTTCTTGTGTTTGTACAAGTGTTTTCTTTTCTGGACACAAAGTGTGTAAAAACTGTCCAAAAGTTCTGCATTTATAACTGCTTTCAGCTATACTTTTAGCCATTATCAAAGATGATGTGTTATATATATATATATATATATATATATATATATATATATATATATATATATATATATATTAAAGACAGACATTTTGTGTCAATTAATTTTATTGATCAAATTTTCAAAATTATGAATAATCCTTCTCAGATAAGGAGGAAATTCTACCAGAAATTGTCCAAGGTTCATGTTGGAAGAAATGTGGTCCAAGCTTTTGACTTTCTTAAGTCATCACCAGGTTAAAAGTCGAAATCTTGGACGATATTTCTTCTGAAATGAACTTTGGAGAATTTCTGTCACCATTTTCTCCTTATCCAAGAATTCATTATTGATTATTATCATCATTGATTATTATCATCATTGATTATTATCATCATTGATTATTCATAATTTAGAAAAGTTGATCAACAGAATTAATTGACACAAAATGTTTTTTGTCTTTCATAACATTTGCTGCTTAAATACACTATATATATATATATATAATTATATAATTATTTATTTAAAAACCCTTTATTCTACATTCAACATCATTCACTTGATAAGACACCAGTGGTGTTGTAACAAAATGCCTATTTTTGTAGTGATTTTATAACATATTATAATTTTTAAATAAATAATTATATTTGCTCTACTCTGTATTGAGTACTCTTTTAAGAATAGTAATTATTGGTTATTCGAATTTATTCTGTATACACCAATCCTATACTTGGATATATATATATATATATATATATATATATATAACAAAAGAGAGAAATAAATGTTCACTTATATTCACTTGAGATTGTTATCTCAGCAGTCGTCTTGAGTGTAAAATTGAATTTTTTACACTCAAATCCTCAGGTGGATATAATCTCAGCAAAACTCTGAGAAGAAACAAGATAAGTGAACATTTTATTGATTACTATTAATGCTCTATCTCTTGATTTTGAGCATTGTAATTACAAAAGCTGCTTGTCTCAAAAATGTTATTTTCCAGGCCCAAACTCGGTATGTTGA
Organism: Acanthosepion lycidas; assembly: GCA_963932145.1. Lineage (NCBI taxonomy): Eukaryota > Metazoa > Mollusca > Cephalopoda > Sepiida > Sepiidae > Acanthosepion > Acanthosepion lycidas. Next base: position 30,648,360 of record OZ010614.1, on the reverse strand, counting down.
TACTGTGTGATTTCATAAAATCTCAAAAAAAAAAAAAAAAATTGAAATCCATAATCTGAAGCTCTTTTTTCATATATTACTATCACTTAAGCATTGCAGATTATGAATTCCAAAATTGATAATTTTTTTTCTTTTTTTTACATGTGGTGTTTTGTTTTGGCTTCCATAGGGCAAACAATTTGCAATGAATTTATATAGCAAACTGGAGACCCTATTTAATTTTTTTAAATTTAATAAAAAAAACATAAAAATTATGATATTTGTGATCTGGTGTACTTATAGTAATATATATAAAAAAAATTAATTCTGGTTGCGGTGCCTACTATACAACTCTACCAAATGATTTTCATGAGATAAGATTATCAGTGACAAATTATGAGAACCGGTAAAGTTTTATGGTTCCAGTTTATGAGTCAACCCTTAACCCAAAAGCAAAACAGTTGATTATTCCTGATTTTTATAAATTTTCAAAGATTTTTTTTGTTGTTGCTGTTTTTTTATTTCTTTTTTTTTTTTTTTTTTTTTTATAGCACAAGGCTTTATAGCCAGCAGTTTAAAGCAACAGTCTCTTAAAAATAATTCAGTTTTTGTTGTTTTTTCATTACAAAATCTTTTTTTTTTTTTTTTTTCACATTTAGGGAACATTTTTAGGAACAAAATAAAAAATAAAAAAATTCATTGATATTGCAGTATAGACAAACAGAAAAAAATAGTTCCATTTCATACACATACAAAAAGATTTACACCGTTTTGTTCTTTCTCATATGAAGAGAATTTTCTTGAACTACAGTTGTCCCCCACTTTACCACAGAAGATATGTCCAAACACCCCCACAGTAAATATCTGAAATTGTAGATAGTATTAGTACCAAACCCTATATATATATATATATCATGGTTTTTCTTAAACTTACATATCTACAATAAAGTTCATAAATTAGGCACAATAAGATATTAACATTTTTTAAAGTGCCATGTCCTTCCAGGATGTGGGCGATAATGGCTCTCCACAACATCCTATTCTTTTTAGCTCTTAGCAACATTTTTCTTTTTATCTTCCAGTCCCTGTTCTGCCATCTGTTGACATAAGCTTGTCAGTTAGATCACTCCTGATTTCCCTCTGTCCTTCAACATGTCTCGTGAGGGTCAAATTTTGATTAAACAACAATTACTGATAATAAAATAGAATACTTATGAAAAGTCTGGGACAAAGAATTTTTTCGTAATGAAGATTTTTAGTAATTTCATACAATTTTTTCTTTCCCCTCTCTTTAAAAGGGATCACTTTTTAAAGGTTTTCTTTGTCATATTCAAATTTACAAATTTTGCAGTTTGGGACCCTTATTATTAGTTATAGTTTATTAATCGTTTATTCCTAGGGATGAAACTGTCGATAAGGTGGCGGCCGGGGGGGACCACTGTATTTTCATACAAATAAATGAATGCTTTCTTACCATAGATATACAGGAAAAAAAATAGTACCAAAAAATCTTTTTGCTCTATATCTTTAAAATGTTTTTTTTTTTTTTTTCATTCATACCTCATGTTGTCTTGCAAATGAGGATTCACTTTACAAGTTTACATCGACAAAGGCTTGAAAAAATTATTTAAAATAAACTAAAAACAACACGTAAAGACCAAAAAAGCAAAGCAATTGAAAAACAAGAAAGTCAAATCTTGAAAAAAAAATTAAAAAAATCAAGTTGTCTCCCTTGAGTTAATTGGTAATACTGATTGGTCTATATCAGAGACGAATATAAATATATCCAAGACAGACAGACAAACACTGTTCTATTTGATTGGCATTGCTCTGAAGAAAATGCCAACAAATAACAAAATTAAAATTAAACTGAAAGAGGAGGGAATTATTTTCCTTAAAATTTTCACTTTATAATGTTTATCAAACATAAAGGATATATCTTCACATGATGACAGAGGCTTCCTGAAAAGTGCTTTAAAAATGAAAGAAATTTTAAGTTTTTAACCATAATACACAAACTCCATTTTCACCCACAGCCTTAAGCAGTATAAATCTTTAAATCCACAGCACTTTTATATCTACCTTCGTTATACAGTCGTCTCCATGCCACTGGGAGATCTAACAGTTTCCGAGTCTGAATGCATTGCCACCATTGTTGACTGATGTCGAAGTTGGTGAACTGAGGGTGCTGGAGCGGGGGGAGGGGGAGGCTGAATAATAGTTTCTAATCCCTGCGTCTCGTTCACGACGCTCTCATATGGCGGCGGGGAATCGTATCCTGGATATGGGGGTAGCTCAACAGGTTTTGGGAAGTCCATGCTAGAGAAGCAACCAAAGAACTCTTCCCAGGCAAGGAAATCAAACGGATCCCCGTACAAGTCTCCGATGGTTCGAATGTGTGACCTTTGCTGGGTAGATTGGGACTGATTTCTCTGTGTATTTCTTCGAGCTGGAAAGTAAAAAAAAACAAAACAAAAGAAATTACATGAATACAGTTATTCTCAGCTTTTCAAGTTCACACTGAGGAGTACATGATCTAAAATGACTTAAAAACATTCAACTTACACCAATTTGATTCTATAAAGTACTAACACTATTACAGGTTTCTCCCTTTCATAATCTGAAATGGCTTAACAGCATTCAGGTTACACCAATTTTCTTTTACTAAAGAACTACATTAATATAGGTTTACTCCCCATTATCTGAAATGACATTAAGCAAAGAAACTGTTATATTCCATGCTAATAGGAATATATACTTGAAAAAAAAGGTGGATAAAATAAGTAAAGGTTTATTGTAAAAAATCAGTACAATAAGAATAAAGGTAACAGTTATGCACAAGGTCGTCGCAAATCAATCCAGTAGTGCATGCTAATATTGGAAGGTCAGTAGTTCTTGCATATGTCTGAGTTGTACTCAATAGATCCCAGCTAGTCGATATTTACTAGTCCCAGGGTAGATGTAGCACAAGGCCGAGTTTTACGTGGGTCTTCCGAGCCCGTAGGCTCAGCCAAAAAATGCCTGTAATACCTGCATGAACGGGATCGGGTTGGTCAACCACCCCGAACAAGACTCTGCCCTTCGGCAGAGCCTCGTCCAGGTTCCTTTCTGCCCGAAGGCAATGAGTTTGACTGTATAGCTGAAAAGATTTCAGCTAGTATGTTTAGCTACCCACCCACGAGAGTTGCATATAGCACAAGGCTGGTTTAACGTGGGTTCTCCGAGCCCATAGGCTCGGCCAAAAAATATTCCCTTTTTGAACTCGCATAAACGGGTTCAGGGTCACTCTACCTCTCCCAATGAGAGACTGTCCTTCGGCAGAGCCTCATCCAGGTTCCTCTCTGCCTGAAGGCAGAGAGTTTGACCATATAGCTGAAAAGATTTAAGGTAGTCTCTGTAGTTTGTTGACTTACAGATAGATATAGGTAGTTACTACCTATAGTATAGTCACTCATGGGGGTGACAGATTATTCCATTACATCAGAAACAATGACCATTAATTAATATGAAAGAATTTTTTTTAAGCATTTTTTAGCCTCACTCCAAAATAAACTTCTTTTATGTCAGCCGCTTCAATATCAAAGATACATTGAAATCTGTATTTTTACAATTTTTGAATAAAAATATATATCAGGATTGAAATTGTGGATAAACTATCCAAAGTTTGTTCAGTTGTTCTTGTTCAAATATTTTTGATTATTTGAGTCTTTATGGAGAATCTTGTGCTGTCAGTATGAGTTTGAATCGGTTCAAAGTAACATCATGTGTAATGACTAAATGGTACGAGACCACACCAGAAAGAATGTGTCAAATATTGTTTTTTTTAATGCATATTAGATATTTTATACACACTTCAATATACTGTATGACAAAAGATATTTTATTTTTTATGGATTGTTTATTTTATATAATAATGGCTTCTAGAATTTTAGACAGCAAAATCCATATTAACATTGATATACAAAGATGTACATACAATAATTTATTTATAACTGTAGTGATATGTAAATTAGGTACTGTATAAAAGGCATTATCAGAATACTTACGAGAGAGTTATCTTCTTCTTATGAGACTATATCTGTCACAGAGAATACTTATCATAACAATATGGCATCACCAATCGGTTACTTAGTCACAATGGAGGATCCTGAATATGCAGAAACCTGGCTTAGGTGTTTCATAGCATCGGCAAGTATAAAGAAGTTAAAGGATACCAAAGCTAGTGGAGGAGAAAATGAAGTTATGGATTTGTTTTGGGCCTCAGCAAGGTGTGAAACCATAAAAAATATCTGTGTCATGGTTTGTCCCAAAGTGTTGGAAGATTTAGCATATGAAGAAATTGCTGCCATCATAAAAGCAAACGTACAACCAAAAAAAAGATTGGTCATTTTCAGAAAGAACTAAATTTCTCAAAATTAGACAAAGTTTAGATGAAACTATTATACAATATGTACAGCAACTGAAAGAAGCTTCGAGATATTGTGAGTTTGAAAGAATGGGTTCCAGTGGATTGGGATATAGAGAGTTAGTTACCAGACTGCTCCTAAGTGATAGAGCTATTCTGCATGCAGGCATAAGACAAAGACAATCTGCATTGATGGGAAGCTATATAAAAGTTCTGATTACCATGTCATTTGCAACAAATAAAAGTTTATGATACAGAAAGGACAAATATTCAAGTCCTGAAAAGGTGAATTTTGTGCTGCAAAAGGTATTTAACACAGCTGTGTTAACAAAGAATGGACAGACCATGCTGGCTCACGAAGACCAATTTAGAACCACAAGAGAGCATGAAGTTATGGAAAAGAAAGAGGAAGCAGAAAAACAGATGACACAAGAAAGGATGAATGAATCCAGTATTGAGAGTGATTAGGAAGATCACCAAAGATATGAAAGTGAAGAGAGGGAGGAAAGAATGAGTGTATCCAGTATTAGTGATGAACAATCTGGGGACAAGAGTGACCAGAGGTATCATGATGATTTAAATGAGGAGAATCAGTTAAGACCTAGATGTTCTATAAAAAGAAATGAAGAGACTCACTCTAAGAGAAAGATTATGTCTCCCAGGATTGTTCATAAAAGTTAAAGTTCAATTAAAGGTATAAAGCCTCTTAAGTTCAGGGATGTGTAGTGATATGTAAGTTAGGTACTGTATAAAAGGCAGTATCGCTATACCTACAGGGGTGCTATCTTCTCATGATGAGACTACATCTGTCAGAGAGAATATCTATCATAACAATAACATCTATCTATAAATTAACATGCAAAAATGTAAATAAATATATATATATATATATATATATATATATATATATATCTGTACACACAAACACATATACACATATATACACACACACATACACATATATACACATGCATATACACATATATACAGATACACATATATATATATACACATATATACACACATACATATACACATATATACACACATATTCACATATACACACACATATACACACACACACATATTCACACACATATATACACACACACACATTCACATATACACACACATATATACACACACACATATATATATACACACACACACACACACACATATATATATATATATACACACACACACACACACACACATATATACACACACACACACACATATATATACACACACACACACACACATATATACACACACACACACATATATATATATATATATATATATATATATAAAGAGAGAGAAAGCGAGAGATACATATACAGGTGAATATATAACTTCCAATAAATCCAATGTATATATCTTAACTGTAATTTATATACAAGTAACATAATAACATTGTATATATACATATACAAACACTTATGATTCACATAATTGTAAATACATGCATATAAATACACATCCACCCTATATAAAAGAAATGAAAAATACACATACATACAAAATAGATATTAGTAAAAGAACATAAACATACATATAAATAAATAAGAATATACTTATACATACTAGTAACTATACAATTATAATTCTAAATCTGACCATAAAGAAAAAGTAAATAAATAAATTTATATATGTATTAAAAAAAGAGGATATTTGTCTTGAATTGAAATCAATCTAGTTCAACATTTCTTGGGTACAATTTGCTAAAATCTTGGGTACAAGTTTTTAATGTTTGCATACAAGTTGCTAAAATCAATTTCTTGGGTACAAGTGACTAAATCAATTTCTTGGGTGCAAGTGACTTAAATCAATTTCTTGGATACAAGTTGCTAAAATCAATTTTTTAGGTACAATTGACTTAAATCAATTTCTTTGGGACAAGTTGCTAAAATCAATTTCTTGGATACAAGTGACTTAAATCAATTTCTTGCATACAAGTAACTTAAATCAATTTCTTGGATACAAGTGACTTAAATCAATTTCTTGGATACAAGTTGCTAAAGTCAATTTCTTGGGTACAAGTGACTTAAATCAATTTTTTAGGTACAATTGACTTAAATCAATTTCTTTGGGACAAGTTGCTAAAATCAATTTCTTGGGTACAAGTGACTTAAATCACTCATCAGCAGTTATCTGTGCTAACAATATACTAACAATATATTAACAAGCTGGAATTTGCCCTTCATTATAAAGTCTCTTCTAGGTAGTCACAACAGAAACAGATGTCTATGCCACAAGAACAACTTTTATGACAGGATTTCATATAGACATGGAATATTAAGTTAAAGAAATACCTTGGATTATAGACTCATTTCAAAAACATTAAGAAATGGATAAATTAACAAAATCCACTTACCATCTCGTCTCTGTCTCAATATTCTGGAAAAGGTAAAACTTGAGCTGTTGACATTACTAAGACGCTGCTGGCTTCGGTGCCACACATGGTAAGTAAAGGCGCTCGCAACCAACAGGATCAAAGGAATAACTATCCCAATTGCCAGGAGAAGCGTATGGCTGGAAGGATCTAAAGAAGTCTGTTTAGTACCTGAGAAATACAGAAGCAGTGAGAAAGGTTTTTTTTTTAAGGCGTGGTCATCTTGAGGGAAGGCAAACATTTGCTTTAGGATCAATTAGGAACTTCATGAACAGAAAATTGCATGGTGGCTTTTTAGTTTCAGAAAATGTAATTTTTGTGAAAAGCTGGAAGAGGAGAATTGCAGTTTGTTTAAATAAAATACCGATAAGAAAATGGCAAAAAAATACTGTTTCTGTCTGAATTTCTGGGATGAGGAGTTATTATTTACATTATTTACATGTGGACTATTGTTCTCATCTTCATTGTCATTATCTCATTTCAATTGTTATGCCTTCCAAGTTTCATCAAATATTTGTTGATATCGGTAACCTTCAAGGAATTTAAAGCTGAGCCCTTTATTTAACCTATGGGGTAGACAGTTCTGGTCACACTGGTCTTAACTGGGGATATTCCAATGTCTAGGGATATCTTGGCTAGTTCTTATATAGTACTGCCAACTTATTGCTTGCCCTGTTTCCACTGAGTTCAAATCTGCATTGCCCAGCTAGGAAGTTAACTTACAATGTTGTCAAATTCATGAATCAATGCTTTAATCCACTAGGCTATTACTTTGTGGGACAATCCTGAGTGTAGAACCACATGTAAATAATGTAAATAAACCTTGTGTAGGAAAATTCCTTCTATTTTTGACTGGAAGGTGTAACAATACATAATCTTAAAATAAAAATGATGTGTAGTATTGCTGAACATTTTTATAGACACATAAATGAAAAATATCCACAGTAGTTGTTCAAAAAGTCTTGTGAAGATGATTTTAGTGAAGAGTGTGTCTCACCACAGATCATGCCAGATTAGACTTTGCACTTAATATCACACCAGACCATCAAGGGAGACAAGTGAAGGGTTGACCTGAGGTAACCTCCCAGGTGCCAAATGTGGATCAAAATGACTGAACCAGCTGGGTTGCAAGAGTGGAAAGAGTAGCATGACAAATATAGATATATTAACACCTGCCCTAGTAGTAAAGTCAGAGAGTCTCATACACCACAGATAAAAATTTAAGGGCAACATCATTCGGAAGAGGGCTCCTGGTTCGCATGCACACACACATACACACATACAGATGTGCACACACACACTGGTCAATAAGAATGGACAATGTCTGGAGTTGAATAAAATGTAATCTTAAATATGAGAGGTTGTCTTCTGTTTTCGCAATTAGTTGGCACAATGATTATATTACAATAATTTTAGAGATAAAGTATGATTTCCACTAAAATTGCTTGTGAACCACTCTTTTGTTTTTTCCAGTTCAATGTTTATGGTAAATGTAAGGATTTTATTTTGCAGTATTTATTTACAAACAGAAGTAAAACATAGCTTAGTATATATATATATATATATATATATATATATGTAATGTCCTGGGTATGACAATAAACTACATCCACGTCCTGGGTATGACGATAAACTACATCCAACAGCAAGGCCTCAGCTCTCACCCACGTCCTGGGTATGACGATAAACTACGTCCGCGTCCCGGGTATTGACAATAAACTACGTCCGCGTCCTGGGTATGACGATAAACTACATCCGCGTCCAGAGTATGACGATAAACTACGTCCGCGTACTGGGTATGACGATAAACTACGTCCGCGTCCTGGGTATGACGATAAACTACATCTAACAGTAAGGCCTCAGATAAAGGTTTTTGAAACAATAATGTTGCGAGCTATCCATTTTTGAAACAATAATGTTGCCAGCTATCCGTTTTTGAAACCATAATGCTGCATGCTATACGTTTTTGAAACAATGTTGCCAGCTATACGCTTTTTGTAAAAAATAATGTTGCATTATTTTTAACCAATTTTTTGCATGTGGATCAGGATATTATGTTCATATTTTCCATAAATTGTGGACAGAGGTTTGTAGGTCTCTGTGTGGATTATATTAATATTATCTTAATATATATTGATATATTATATATTATCTTAATTATATATTATCTATTATTATTATATATTATATTATATATATAATATATATATATATATATATATATATATATATATATATAATTATTTTCCACCAACATAACAAATTTAGCTTGATTATGTCCTAAAGAACAAAACATGTGACAAGAAAACTTTTTTCACTTTGTCATACATTTCTTCACAATATTGTTCTTGATATATAAGTGTATTTAGGCAACAATCCTTCATTTATACATGTTTCATTAAAGATGACAATGTACTGCAATTAAGCTTTTGTATTTAATTTTTCTTGTGTTCAAACAAGTGTTTTCTTTTCTGAACACAGAGCGTATAGAAACTGTCCAAATCTTCTGTAATTCCATGCGCTTTCAGCTATACTTTTAGCCATTATCAAGAATGATTTTATTTTTGCTTTTTAATTGGGTTGTGTGTATAGATGTATGGGTTGTAGGAACCCCACCTTGCTTGGGGTGAAATGTTTTAAAAAAAGATGTAAATACACTTTACAATGCCTAAAGACTAAACAACTAAAAATCAGTAAAATCATTTTTGATTCTGCAATAAATATTTCTAAAATATATGTAAATTCTCAGAAATCAACATGATGTCATGGTCATGTAAGTGTCAATTTTGAGTTATCTAACATTAATTTGTATTTTTACACAGTTGTGTCCCTTGTTTTATGTCGTATAGTTTTGGGGTTTTAGAATTGTGAAAGTTGGCACATAATGTTAGTTCTTACATTCAAAATGAATGAATACAGAGCAATTGTTGTTTTATTTTCTTTTTTATCTTTTTGTGCAGCAGAGTTTGTAGCTAGCAATATATTGGAAGAAAGAGTGAGAGTGAGACCCTTTCTTGTTTGTAGTAGGCAGTTGTCCTGATAGGTGGATAAAGGAGTGGATCAGACTGTCCAGCTTTCTGGCAAAAGGGAAGAGGGAACTTACTTCATAGCCCTCTTTTTCCTGCATTTATATTGAGGTCAGGGAGTTTGCTGAGTACGTGAAGGATTGTCCTTCACTGTGGCACAGAGTCTTTGATCTTTTGTTTCACTTATCCAAGTATTTCCAGTGTTAATGTTAATGAGGAGATGATAAGTAGATGGTACTTTTCAGGAAAATTAAGAAATATTTTTATTTTATTTATTAAACTTAGGCAATTACTACAGCTAATACAGTTTGCATTTACTCTGGGGGGTGAGATCAAGACTAACAATTCAGCACTGCAGGGTTTCAAAAATCAAAAGTAACATCACACTCATGCAGACTTTCGTTTATCAGCAGCAAGACATGTCAAAGTAGAAGTTTTCCAAATTATCTTATATGTTTATGTTGGATTCTTATCTGTCTTTACTCATATACATGCACACACAAAAAAAAACAAGATGCACATACACACACACATGCACACACGCTAGATACTGTCATTTTGCACGATTGAGCTAACGCAAAGATTTGAGCAATAATAAAAAAAAAAACTGGAGGAAGAAAAAGACTAGAAGAAAAGGGCAGATACAAAAGAGAAAAATGAGAATAGGGAGAAAATAGAACCACTGATTAAAAAAACACAAAAAATGCCTTACTGCTTTGTCCTTTAATTAAGGTTGTGGGCCAGTGAGTAGTTGTGATGAGGTCTACAAGTGAAAAAACATAAAAAGGGTACAAAAATATTAAAAAATGTATAACAAAAAAGAAAGATACTTTTTTTCATAAAAATAAAATAATGAAATAAGAATGACTCTTGATTTTCATCACAAATGAGTTTGACGTGTAACCAAGGGCACATAATTCTTACTCTTCCAATAGATTTTTAACACTGTCACAAATTTAACCATTCTTTATAAGGCTAACATGAACATGGGTTTTTATAGAAAAGATTTTAGAAATGCTTAGTCTTTGTGTCCACCAAAAACATTGTGTCAAAAGGATAGTTATTCCCTTAACACTGCTATTACTGTAGACATTTTTGACTCCCTCAGCAATGTTTATTTACAAGATTATAAAAATATTTGAACCAAGTACAATATTGTTTTATAGGAATAAAATATTGCTGCTGACACTTGAGTTTGAACATAGATCACCAGTGAGCAAACACAGGCAATCCCATTATTGAATTAAGTAGACTATGTTACCTTAGAGGAAACGCATATATGTAGGAAGTACCTGACTACTAATGATCACTATTTCTAGTCTATCCTCTCTTACTATACAGATCATCATTTCTACTCTATCCTCTATTACTATATGGACCGCTATTCTCTACTCTATTCCCTATACTATTTCTCTATTCGGATCACTACATGGATTACTATTCAAGCAAGTATTATCGAGCAAGTACTACTATTAGTGCGAGTGATATTCGAAGGCATCTGACGCCAGCATTGTTCAATGGCATTACTATAGTTGTATCTGTGATTACAAAGTCTCTACTACAATGAGCATTACAAAAGTGACAACATATATTCATTGGCATCACAAAAGTGGCAACAAGTGTTCATTGACATCACAAAAAATATGATATTTATTATTTACCTTTTATAAAGATTTATTTAGCATTTTAAAAAGAAAGAAATTTGAAAATAAAACTTTTTATTAAAAAATTTATAAAAAAATTATCAAAATATGTAAACCAATGCAATATTTATTATTTGCTATTTTATAAATAACTATGAAAACAAGTTTTTTATTCAGTCCAATAAATAAATAATGTTTAAGATTTTTTTTGTCAATCCTCAAGAAAAATGTTTCAATCCACTTTCATATGTTTGGGCTTTATTATGATACTAATTATCACTTTTTAAAACAATAAACATTTCTGAGGGAGTCAAAAGTGTATACAGTAATAGTGGTGTCAAGGGAATAATCAATAATCAATACAGTAATAGTGGTGTCAAGGGAATAATCCTTTTGACACTCATTTTTTTTGTGGGCACAAAGGTTAAACATTGCCAAAACTTCATTCAAAAAATGTATCATGTAAGTCAAAATTGTCATTAAAAAAAATCTTAATATTTTTTATCGCCATTTGAAAACTTAAATAAAACTGACAAGGTGGTTCAAGACATTTTAAAAATAAAGACAGAAATATAGAAAATAACTTAAAATCAGCAAAATGCTGAATTGAATTCATTACAATTCATGAAAAATGATATCAGCAAAATAAGGGACAAGAAAATTTGATAATTCTATAAGACCTATTTGAAATTTGTATAGAACTTTGTAAAACCAAATATCAACATTTTCATACAGACAATCTAAAAAAATGCAATGTAAAACAAATTTAAATGCAGTACTTGATTGGCAGCTAGGTCTCATAATTTCAGTGTTGAAATTGCTAGTTGTAACGTTAAAGTTCTATGCTAATAGTTTTTTCTCACGCACCTCTTGCAGAATTTTCTTCTTGATTCTTGCTTTCATGCTAACTAAAATCTTCAAAAATTTAACTGCAATGTCAATCATCAACTTCTGTCTCCTTCAATCCTGGTCCTTTAATTTCCTCTCTTGCCTCAATGTTTCTTTCACTTGCATCCTAGTGGGTTTATATCCCCTTGCATGGGGTGAAATGATTAAAAGTGAAAAGAAAAAAAAATCAATAAAAAACACACACCCTTAAAGTATTTTTGATATCAAAGAGTTGCATTGTTACTTAGAATGGTGCACAATATATATATATATAATTATTTATTTAAAAATATGATTCCATTGCTACATAAGAGTTCTCATGTTTCAAAACAAGAGCCGAAAACTTCAATATAATTATTTGAATTAAATTGAATTAAAGTACCAAGCTCTGTTCCATCTTCAAGCAAAATTTTTTTTGGAATAACTAATTCCTGAAATTTACGCATTTTATAAATAATTATATTTAGGCTCTACTATTGTATCGAGCACTGTTTTTTAAAAATAATAACAAAAATACTAAAGAACTTTGCATTATTTACCTAACGAGTTCTTTCCTATTTTCTATATATTTTTACATACGCACACATATATATATATATATATATATATATATATATATATAGAGAGAGAGAGAGAGAAAGGTAAAAGACAATAGGAAAACTGTATTATTAGCCAAAACGTTTCATCCAATGTGGACTTTTTCAAGGCAAAAATGAAATAAATTTATTGAAAACAAAGTAACTATTAACAACAAACAAAATGTCCTTAGCAACTAGAAGAATTTAGAAAATGCTATTGTATTCATATTGCCAACCGAAAATTACATCAAGTACTTTCATTTGTAGAAATATTGTATTTATTCTTGTGTTGACGGATTCAACCATTTTTTTTTTTTGATTTCTTGATATAGTTGTGGGAGAGTAATGATTCTGTTAGGAAAGGTGATATTGGCAAAAAACCTGGACATATATTAATATTTGGATAATATTCAATGGTGGCACTATTATTAAAAGGGGACTGTTTCAGCAGCATGATGCATGATTACTGATCTCTATGAAAGAGGGGGGGGGTATTCCAGTGGCACAATCACCCATATCTACAAAATTTGGACTATTCCAGCAGAACAATCACCCATCTCTATAAATGGAGGCTACTTGAGTAGAACAATCACAAATCCCTATAAAAGAAGGCCTATTCCAGCAGCATGAACACATATCTCTACAAATAGAGATCTATTCCAGCAGAATGATCACCCATCTCTATCAAAGGGAGGCTATTCCAGCAGCACAATCACCCATCTCTAGAAAAGAGGAACTATTCCAGCAGAAATATCACCCATCTCTATGAAATGGTCACTATTCCATTGGTACGATCACCCATTTCTACAAAAGAGGGGCTATTCCAGTGGAACAATCACCCACCTCTATTAAAGCGGGACTATTTCAGCAGCTCCATTATCCATCTCTACAAAAGCAGGAGCTATTCCAGCAAAATGATCACCTATCTCTACAAAATAAGACTGTTCTGATCATACAACCACCTGTTAATTGTAACAGAGTAGAAATTGAAATTTCTTTTATAAATTTTATCTATAAAACTTTTTTTTAATGTACTTCAGGAAATTAAATAATCTATTTTTTTAAGGATAATATTATATTAAAAACGTTTCTGTGAATAATGCTTGTTTTACAGTAATGTAATCCATGGAATGGTACTAATTTTAGAATAGCTTAGGAATTATTTTATTCCTGCTGGATGTTAACCTTGAGAAAGTACTCACCTGGTATTATGGTAACTTTGGCTCTTAAAATAAATTTGGTGTCATGAAAATGTACTTTATTGATCTCCAGGATTCCATAATAATGAGGACCTCCATGTAGGTAGATAGGTTTGTGGTCATAGGTTGTGTTACAGTTGAACTCTTTCTGTTAGATCAAGAAAAAAAGTCAATCATCAGATCATTAACTGATAGAAAAACAATTATTTTGATTTGTTAAAAAAAAAATCATTACAAAATCAATCAATCAGTCTGTGATTACTTACTAAAATCAAATTAACAATATGTCTTAAATTTTTAGCAAGTCAAGTGTGACACAATTCTAAAATGAACCAGATCTACTATATTGAACTGTAATAAAATCATTGTTGATTGGGGGGCAGATCATGGTTTACTTCTTCCTCACTTTTTTCTCTCTCTTTCATGCACACACACACACACACACTCACTCTCTCTAATTTGCATCAAAAGTCAACTCCATTGGAGTTATTTGCTTCCCTCTATGTGCTATCTTAGTTTTTTATGATAATTACTGTTCAGCCTAAAAGAATGATTGATATAATGGAATATGCATACACCTGTGTTCCCCCTCACTGGAATATGATTGGCTGGTGTCCATCATAAATACCGACGGACGTGTAGGAGAGTCAAAGCTTTAGTCTGAGAGCTAAGTCTATAACGACGCCCATTGGACTATGCTTCTTACCTGCAACTACGATGCGTACCAGTCGATTACTGCTACCATATTCTACTTGGTTATAGTAGCCAAAACCACTTAGCTACTTCGTTCAAATGTATCCCTTTCCGGGACATATCAAGGATTTACAAGAAAAAGAATAAAAACTTCAACTCAAGGAAAGAAGTCAGTCTTGGACTTGCAAAATTTTAAGTAATCAAATTTTTTTTTTTTTCAGAAGATTCATTTAAAATATTTAGGTACCCATATACAAATGATTTGTTAAATGAGCAAATTTAATAGTGAATGCTTTTACTGAAAAAAATTAAATTTCCCTAATAAACTGTGCATACACAATACATACATATGGGAACATCCGCAATGCCAACTCAGTCTCATTTCTTGTAAACTGTGAACTTGCAAACTTTCATATTTAATATTAAAATATTCCTATTGAGATATTACAGTAGATGCTCCTAAACTTGGGTGAATAAAGTTATTTTAGTTTCCCATCTATCCTCTTAAGATTATAAGATAACGTACGGAGGGAGAAAATTATTGGAGAAATTAAGAAAATAAATTCCAAAGTTGAAAGTGGAACAAATGTTAGCAAACTCTTTCTCATATATATATATATATATATATATATATATATATATATATTGCCAGGAAGAGTCAACTAACCAACAGTTCTGGCTCTGCTATTGCTGAGCATATAATAAATAGTAGGAAATGTGTGGTTAATTTTAGTGTGGACCGTTTTTTGATTTTATCTAGGTCCTCAAGGTTCTAGAGTTCTTGTATGTCAGATCCCATGAGCCTTCCCTTTGTAAACACAGGGAATGCTTACTGGGTCTGAATGTTATTGGATTCTAATTTCTTGAAATTCATCTTTTTTTTTCTCTTCCATTCTATTCCATTCTATTCTATTCATTAATTTAATTTACATGCTTTTATAAATTTTCTGTTCCCAGAAAAATAAACTTGATAAGTCCTGGAACAAAACCGTTTTTTTTTTGTTTTTTTTAGCTTTTTCTTTTAAAAATGCCTTATAAAATTAGTCTTTTCCTAGATATTATTAAATTCTGTATCACAAAAAACTTATATATATATATATATATATATATATATATGAGAGAGAGAATTGTTTAATGCTATTATCCATAATTATAATAAAAGGTTTCCTCTGTACTTTTTATATACAAAATAGGAGATTGTATTTTGCATAAGATTATAATTAAGTGAATAAATGTGGTAAACAGTATAAATATATTTTTAAATTATTGAATCTATTATTACAATATTAAATCATTCAATTGCCAGAGATTTCTCAATATAAGATGGAAGCAACAAAAATCAATCTAAGGCTTTTTTTTATAATGACAATATAATTACAGGAAAATCGTTTTATATTACCTATTTTAAAATATTAGATCTTATGCTATATGCCAGGGTTAGCCAAACCATGGCTTGCAAGTCACATGAAGCACTTTGACCTTTAATATGCAGCTTGTGGAAATATGCTGACTGGGCTACTTTTTTCATCACAGGCAATATAAAAGGTAAATAAAAATTTCAAGCTTTATAATTATGTACAGGGTATGAATTGAGACACCATTTGATTAAAATGTAAGTTTAATGTTCATGGTTTATAAACAGTTTAAGAAACTGCAAACATGAATGAATATTATTGCATACATATATTTCTTAATATTTATATAAAAATTTTGTAACAAATATGTATATGTAACAACTTTTGTATATATAACAAATATGTGTATGTAACAACTTTTACTTCATTGTATGTGGCTCTTACATTAAGTAAGTTTGGCCACTCCTGCTATATGCCTCTATAAGACATTGACATTTTCAGTATGGCAATGAAAAGAGTAACAAAAATATTTTTTTATTTATCTGCAGTTATGTCTCTTTTAGTTAGAAAAAATATAAAATGCTACATGTTCTATTTAGTTCAATGTAAGTGAATTTTAAAACCCAATGTTGAGATCCTAAAAAAAGACAATAAAATGTTATTAAATCTACATACAAAAATTACTACAGATTATTGACTAGCAGACGATTGACTCGCCTGTTATTTCATATATTACATCAGGGGGAATAACTCATGTTGTCCAAGTAGATAGTCTCTTTTCGCTATCCAATGGTTACCGGTATTGAAATTACAGTATAATTGTTAAAAAAAAAAAAAAAAAAAAAAAAAAAAAAAGATTTTGTACGTTTTAGGCAGTTGGGCCTTGAAATCTTACCCCCTCACTGATATGGGGATAAAAATCAACAGTGAAGGATTGTAAATGGCTTGTACAAAGTTACTTATATGAAAATGTTAAGCTATGTAATTAATTGTGGTAATGAGATTCAAAATTTCATTAGAAACAAAGAAAAGAGTACTGAACTGTTACATGATATCTGTCCTCTGAATGGCAGCAAATGCTGGACAATATTCTCAAAAATGAAGAAGAGACTTGAAGCAACAGAAATGTGGTTCTACAGAAAGATGCTGAAGACACCATGGACTGAACATGTGAGCAACAACAAGGTTTTGGAGAAAATGGAAATAAAAAGGAAACTTATATTTAACATCAGGAAGAGTCGGTTGAAATTTCTGGGGCACATAATAAGGAAGGAGGGCTTGGAAAATCTGATACTCACAGGACAGATTGAGGGAAAGTGGGACAAAGGAAAAAAGCAGCAGAAAATACTTGATAAGCTTGAGTAAATGGATGGTAGAACAAGGTTTGGGAGAAATGACAAAAAGACAAAACTTATTAAGAGCTTCAAGGGACAGGAAGATGTGGAGGGCCATGGTCACCTATGTCCTGTAGGAATATGGCACATAAAAGAAAAAAAGAATGAGATGCTAGTGCATTGTACTTTTAAACCAATACTAAAGGATTCAACAGGTTAAGAGTGAGAAATAATCACAGACACTAAAACAGAAAATGTTATTTATATATTAAATTATTTAAAAAAAAAAAAAAATTAATTTGAGGATAGCAGTTATCAGTAATAAGCAAAATTCTTCGAAAGCTACTTACTCTTTTTTCTAGTTTATTCCTTTCAAGTAGTAAATACAAGCTGGCTGTCATGTTACAGGTTTGGATTTCCAGAAAGTCCATGCTTAGTTTTAGCTTCTCATTAGATTTGATAGCAAATGTTACGGTACATATTTTGGATTTTGCTGACCTTGACCCATCAGCAGAAATCCTCTGGTCAACGTTGGGATCAAGGTGGAGTACTTTGGTTGGGTTGTATTCTTTAAATGTACACTGCCCATCACTGGTATACATAAAAACTGGAAGCGAGGAGAAACAAAGAAATGAATAGAAAAATTGACAATTTAAAAATTTATTTTTAGAATTAACTTTTAGCACTCTGTATTATTATTAGGTTGGTGCAAAAATAATGATGTAATAATGTCGTTTTTTTTTACGTATTTTTTAACGTCAAAAAACGACATTATTACGTCATTATTTTTGCACCAACCTAATAATATTACTTCCCTTTCCACTGCATTCTTTTTCAATACCTCTCAATTCCAGTAACCTTATTGTTAATTTCACTCAAAGTTGTTTTCTGTTGTCATAGCAGGATATGACAACACAAGTAAGAAATTCAAACACATTCAAATTTAGGAATCAGAGTCACATTCAGTTTCAGGATAAACTTTTTGTACAACAAATGAAGTCACATACAGAGTGATAAAAGTTAAGAGATTCAATAATTATGATAAAATTGCTTTATAGTGGACAGAAGAAAGAATCAGTAGTAATAGTAGCATCATTATTATTATTATTATTACTACTAGTGTATACCTGTGCTGTAAAAAATGATGGCAATCATTAGAAAGTTTTAATATTTAGATGCATTGAAACAAAAGTTTTGAAACAATGTATTGAGATTCAATAAAGTGGAGATTTAGAATTCACGACTAAAATAGAGGCCAATGAACCGTTTAATTAATCTGTTCCCTTTATATTTTTAGATGATCAATATATAATTGTGACTCATTGATTACTCTTATAAATTATAAAAATTGCTTTGAGTTCAATATCTTTTTATAGCAGTGACTCAAACACCTCTTGAAAGACAAAGAATATTAACAACATAATGACAAAGACAATGACAACTAAACCAAGTTGAAACAAGACAATTACTTAATCTTTCACATATCTGAGTATCTCTCAAGAAAGGCTTGAACAAATAAGACTGCTCTCTATGAAATATAGTAGGAAGAGAATGGATTAATTAAATGGTTCATTATGTTTGGAAACTAATCTTTATTACTACAAAAAGTCTGTGAACATTGTGTGTTTGCCAGAAGTCATATATAGAGAGTGGTGAAAGAAAGATATAAATTTATTATTGTGCAGGAAGCGGGGAGAGAGAGAAGGACATGGAGAAAAAAAACGCTCTCTCTTTCCACTCACCTCTCTCTGTCTCTTTCCACCTTCCCCTGATTGAGTGCACGCTTATTTATAGTTCAGTTTTTTTTAAACAAACAATATTTTAAATATTTTTATTTCAACTTTTTTCAAACAGACAATTTTTTTTTTTTTGTTGAAAGCAACTTCAATAACTGCAAATAAATGTATTTTTAAAATATCTCTACTTTCACGAACTCTTCATGAAACTAAATGTAAACAGTAACACAACAAGGTTGACCCAACTGGTCAAGGGTGGCCTAGTTTTGTGTAAAGATAAATATTAGTATAGAGTATTAAAATGTCTAAGGGAATTAACCACTTATAAATTTAGTACCCAAGTTGATTTACCTCCCTTCCCACTACTAAAATGAGATAAAAGATAGAAATAAATACATAAAGGTAATTATTATACAGTAGATTATTATTATTATTATTATTATTATTATTATTATTATTATTATTATTATTCTTAAACTCATAATTATTTGAAAAAGTGAAAGTCATCACTGAAAGAAGATATAAATAATGGCAGGCCATTTCTGAGTACACCTGCCTGCTAGGGCAGCTAACCACACCCTATTACAGATGCTTGCTTTGTTGTTTATACTGCAACTATGCAGAGTTGGTATACCCAAACCCTCAGTAATTTACATGCAAGCACAACCATTGACAGCTTTCAAACAGTTCCATCTACCCAATTTCATTTATAAGGTCTGTTATGGAAGGTGCTGTGCACTGGATTCACCTCCTCAGGCCAATAACACCAGAAAGTACCAAACCCTGACCCATCATCCATTGTAAGATTTGAACAAGGGTTTTATGGTCAGAAAAAGAATGTTCTAACCACTTGGCCACACATGCATTGAAGATATAAAAGAGGTAAGAAAATAGTTGATAAATTTAATTTATGATACATGATACACAGTCCCATCACCAGTGTTTTGAGGAGGGGGGTAGCCTTCAAATCAGTGAGGTCAGTGTGTAAGTATTTGCATACTAAAATTAGTTTACATCACTTTCACAGGTATGGGGGAGGGCAACAAATGGTTTTTGGATTGGGGGAAGGCAGCTCTTCCCAGGTCCACCACTACTAAATGGGTCTGATGACGCATAACAAAACATACAAAATATACTTCCTATACAGTCAGTTCAGGCCAACTACCATTTCTGTTTTTTTTTTTTGTTTTGTTTTTTTATGAGGGTGGTGGCATAGCACCCAACAGGATGAAAAACAAGACATGATGAACATCTTATAGGAGCCAATGGACAACATGTACGTGTGTGTGTGTATATATGTGGTTAGGTTGGGGTCTCAAGTCTTGAATAGCAAACTCCCTAGAAATGGTGTCTCAATAAAAACACTCCACATACTTGGACAACCTTGTCAGGAAGAGCATCTGTACTTGTAAAACTCAAATTATTATGACAAGTTTAAGTATGTTGACAGGAATGTGGAGAAGCAAATTGAGATCCTTAATTTCCAGTCATGCCTCAATAAAAAACATGGCTATGATGATGATGATGACGACGACGATGATGATGATATACCAGGTAACCCATTTATGTCTGACATTTTTCAGTTTCTTATAACTGTAATAATATTTGACTGAGTTCAATAAAATTAATCTAAGTTATTGTTAGATGTGGATATCTTAATGTTAACATCACAAAAATAACAAAGTCCTTCTGAGACGGCTTTTATTCTGTTTACACTTAGATACGATTCTATCTCTTCTCCTTTCAGCTACAGATTTTAAAAAGAGCAACAGACTGGACTCTCTAGCCTTAAATTAACAACTAATCTAGGAGAAGGAAAACTCTGAATTCAAACCAGATCAGCTTTGCAATTGCATCCAGTAAAATCTACTTACCATTGATACCATAGCCTCATCATATTGTATGGTCTTATTGCCATATTATACAGGGGGAATTTACAATTTCAAGATATATATGGATGCAAGTAAATGATGTTTTTTTGTCTTCAAATTTCCAGAAATTTCAGATTAGGTTTTGAAGAAATAACAGTGGAAGTGAGACAAAAGATTTAAATCATATCCTCCTGGTATCAGTTTACACTGACACATTTAATTTATATCAGTCCCATGGGTGTGGCCATACGGTTACTGCACAACTGAACACCTGGCCAGTTCTCTCTACATATCTGGATTAAAAGCTGGAGAGTTATTCATTAATGTATAGTGTATCTTGGGCAATTACACCAAGGTGGAACCCATCTCTTTCCAGGTCAAACCACAGCCCATATTCTTCAGCTTGAAGGCTTGCCTTGGTTATGGGCACATGACCGTTGGTTACATTGAAGGAATCATCTGCCGTTGACTTCAGTCTAGGAAGCCTTACATCTAGCAATGTTGTATCATCACCACACTGACTGTATACAGAGCCATTAATCAAAATAGTCGTATAGAAAAAATGAAGTCATGAGTTTAAATTGTCTCCAGGAAGTCAACTGAACATTATTGAACTTTTCGGCAATCACATAAAAATCTAGTGTTAATAATGGGACAGAGTTCAACAAGAAAAATTTTTCTACCATAACATTTTATAACCAACTCTAATATGTCCATATTGCGACACTATGACTAGAACACCTGCATAGAAGGGAAAGGTGTTAATTTTATCTTGGTCTCAAGGGTTTCACGTTTTATGATCAGCAATAAAGTCAGTGAAGTGGCATGTTCAAAGCAGTCACCCACTTGAACAAAGGAGAATAAAACAAATAAATTATTGTTAATATAATCCTAATCACAGCTGGGGTTGAGCTAGTTCAGTTCTGGATTACTTGTATAAGGGGAAAGACTGTCTCTTTGTCTAGTTCAGGTGCCAGCTGCACACTATGATATTTAGATGGGTAGAGAGTTGGTAAGAGAAAAGCTGATCTGTTAGCCTGTGATGTCTGCCTATTCACCCTGACCATGCAAGTGAAATGCTGAAATAAACATTTAAATATATTGGAAGGATGCTTCAGGTTCTCATTTCTCAACACAGCATTTATTTTCACATTTTGTTATCGTGGGAGCTCCCGGTTTTTGGTACATACTGATACAAACGAGAATAGAGATGCAATGCAGGGGTCATTATTGTCCAGATGGTGGAAAGCTGGGATAGAGGGAGGGAAGGAGCTATTATATATGCTCTTATATGTTCATAATAATATACCCAAATTAGTCAAATATTATTGAAGTTATAGGTGATTGAAATGTGTTAAAAATAAATGGGCCACCTGGTACTTGTTACTTATTGTAAATACTTATTAATTTTTTTTTTATTTATAAAAATAAAAAAAATTGCTTTTACATTCTATAACTTTTAAGCAACATAGATCAGAAATAAAGCAGCTGCCTCTGACAAGATTTGAACTCATATCTTATCTCTGGGAGCCCATCTAACATGGAGAGTATCTTAATCCTATCTGAGTCAGGTGGGATTGTGTCATTTTTGCCTGCATAGAACTTTCAATTGATACTGATTCTTTTGTGACTGAGATATTTTGAGTTATCCTAAAAGGTAACTGTGAATATAAGGAATCGTCCCTTTTGTTTCATCACTGTTAACATCAGCATATCTTTTCTATTGTGAGGATTTCTGTAATTTTAGAAAATCACAGATAGTCTTATTTCTTCAGTTTTCCAATACAGATACTTTATAACTTCAATACACAAATATTTCAAAGTACATTCAACATGAATTCCTTGCATTGTAAATATAGTTAGCATTGGAATATTTGGTTAATTTACACTATTTCCAGACATAATGAACATTTAAAATAAAAGATAAGTTAAAAGAATAAATATGCAAAGTTCCAAACAATCTAAGCTATAATTTCAAGCTCAATGACATCTTAAAGTTGGCAGACAAAAAAGCCTCGTAACTTTTACAATCCAAAAATAATCTGCTTGGGATAAATGTAAGAATTAGACCATGGAAGTATATCAGGAGGTGAAATTAAAATCAAGGTACAAATTATCTGATATCCTTCACACCATATTGTTTTTTAATAGCTACAATAGAATTAATGTAAAAAATTTGTAAAAAATAAAATCAGTTAATGTAAAAAGAAAAAGAGTAAAATTTGAAAAAACAAAATCATTAAAATGTAAAAAAAATAAAAATAAAAAGATAGGCACTAAAATGTAAAAAAAAAAAAAATGAACAGTAAAATGTAAAAAAAAAGATGGGCATCTAAATGTAAAAAAAAGGCATTAAAATGTAAAAAAAAGGCATTAAAATGTTAAAAAAAGGCATTAAAATCTAAAAAAAAGGCATTAAAATCTAAAAAAAGGGATTAAAATCTAAAAAAAGATAGGCATTAAAATGTAAAAAGAGATAGGCATTAAAATGTAAAAAAAGATAGGCATTAAAATGTAGAAAAAAAGATAGGCATTAAAATGTAGAAAAAAGATAGGCATTAAAATATTAAAAAAGAAGTATAGGTAGTAAGATGTAAAAAAATGAGGTACTAAAATGTAAAAAAAATGGGCATTAAAATGTAAAAAAATGGGCATTAATATGTAAAAAAAAGATAGACATTAAAATGTTAAAAAAGAAATATAGGCAGTAAAATGTAAAAAAGAAAAATAGGTATTAAAATGTAAAAAACATATAGGCATTAAAATGTTAAAAAAGAAATATAGGCAGTAAGATGTAAAAAAATGAGGTACTAAAATGTAAAAAAAAGATGGCTGTAAAGTGTAAAAACAAAAAATAATCATTAAGTTGTAAAAAAAAAAGAAAGAAAGACACGCAGTAAAATATAAAATAAAATTTCCAAAATGTAAAACAAACACGTAAAATAAACACATGTAATATATAAAAATTCACCTTATGAGTGTAAAATGCAAAATAACATGGGTGCTTTGATAAAAACTAACAAAAATAAGATGAAAGGAAAAACTAGTTAAAAAAACATCATGTAAGAAATTTGAACAATTTCAGATGACACATATAGTTCTGAAATTTACATGTTTGAACTGGTGAAAGAAAAGAAATTCTTTTAGTGAAAGGATGATAATAAAAGTATATATTTTTGTAACTTATCTTATAAAAGAGTTAAAATAAAAATTTACATCAATAAAATAAGGAATAATGAAAGACACAAAAAGTGTATTTTTGATAAAATTACTTTCAAATATATTTTGAAGTTCTTTGAATCTTGTATTGTCATCTTTTATTTAATAAAAAAAATTACAAATGTCAAATTAATTCCTATTTTAAGAATTTGACATTTTCAGTAAAAAGATTTCAACTGTGTTGGGTTATT
Organism: Acanthosepion lycidas; assembly: GCA_963932145.1. Lineage (NCBI taxonomy): Eukaryota > Metazoa > Mollusca > Cephalopoda > Sepiida > Sepiidae > Acanthosepion > Acanthosepion lycidas. The sequence continues at coordinate 30,623,845 of OZ010614.1, read as the reverse complement.
AAATATCCTGCCGGTCAATTTTATACCATCAAATTTTAAAGGTACAAATTAAGTTACAATATAATTTTGTTCACTATAGCTAATCATTTCAGAAAAAAATTGCAATTATCAGTAAAGTTTCACTGTATTCTAAAAATGTTCCATGAAAAAAAAAAATCACAAAATAAATTCCACCCAAGCATTTTTGTTTAAATAATTATAAATATATAAAATTACATTATAATCTTAACATTTTATTTTACACATTTTCACCAAAACATTTTTTAAAGTATAAAATTGCTAAAAATTAAATCAAAATTTTATAGTACAAAATTATTTTAACAACAGAGAGACTTAGTAAATGAAATAATTAATGAAAATCATATACAAGACTTTTGAGAAACTGAAATTTTTTTTTTAATCAATTTCACCCCAAGCAAGGCAGTAAAGCCACTAAAACACAAGAGGTTACTAGGTGTGAAAGAATTAGAAAACAGAAAAATTACTAATGAGCAGGAACAAAAAGAGTAATCAAGAGGACAGTAGATAGTGATTAGCATTTCATTTAAATTTCGGAAGATTAAAATTGGCTGGAAAACAGAGGTGAAGGGAGTTCCACAAGAGAAAATTGCAAGAAAAGAAACTGTTAATATAAAATTTACAGCTACACCTAGCCAGCTAAACTGTAAATTGATGAGGTCTTGATGTCAGTTTAGTATTACACTTAAATGGAAAAAGTCTAGGTACCATAGCAAAGAGCAATATTTATTTTTGTCATGTACAGAAAATATGGCACAAGGCCAAAAAGGTGAATGGAGAAAAGGACAGTCTTCATTTGTCTTAACATTAAACTTAGCTAGTCACAAATACTGACCCAAACATACCAACAATATTCCTAACACCAAAACAACGCATTCTTACTTACTTTTCTTACTACATCCACCATAATACTGCAATATCTTCATGAAAGTCCTAACTAGTCCCCATATGTACAATTCATTGTCTGTGGGGGGAGGGGAATGAAATAACAATTTTTAAATCTAAACCCCATAGCAAAGAGCACATCCGAACACTTATCATAAAGGTATTTATATCTATCTTTTTCACACAAGAGAATGTGAAAAGTTCTTGGCCCAACCCAGCTCCCAAATTTTGATCAAATATCAGTATATTTTTTTCTTTTTACAAGGATTTTTACTTGTTTTACCGCCCACATGTATTTTTATTGGCCTGAAGTTAACAGGTCTAGTAGTAATATAGGAAGGGAAAATGTATTTTTTATGCTCTCATTTTTACTACTAAATATAAAATTTACATATAAATCGTATGTGAAAAATAACACACTTTAATTAGTGAGAGATGTTACGAAAAATAGCTATTTGAACTGAGAGAAAAAGAAAAACCTTTAAAAAGGCTGTTTCTATCCATATATGGTCCCTAACTTAGCCACAAATCCCTTACAAGTGAGGTTCTGGCTCCCCACAAAATGATTTTTTTCAAAAGTGATCCTATTATATATCAATGTCAATTTAATTATGATTAACTTTTACAAAAGACAGAGATTTTGAGTAATTTAGTATTTCCTATAGATAGGTGTTGTGGTAGAAAATGTATCAGCTAGTTAGAAGAAAACAAAAGAGAAATGATAACTTGTTCACATGGGATCCACCCCTTTCCAATTTGACAAATGCAAGTCTCTGAAAGGGTAGCTAACAGATGAAATAAAGAATCACTTCCAATTTAGAACTTGTAGCAGAGAATTGGATCTGCCTGATAAGAGACTCTGAGTTGGTTATATGTGGTGCTATAAACACCAGGAGTTATGTCCTCTCCCACAATGGGCTGTTGAGAGAAGACATTCTACTTAGAGTAGGTGGCAACACTGGGCAGTCAGCATGGGTCTGGGACTAGGAGAGCTATATAATGCCAGTTTTTTTCTCAGTCAAGAGAAGGCTCTCAATGTGCAGACACGCAGAAACCAGACAAGATGAACACAAGCTATTTCAGCAATTGACAGACAAAAGCAGACCACAAATTTGGTTTAAAGTTAATTCCTGAGTTTGACAGATCAGTGTCTGGTCTTCTAGCAGTTAAATGGATACAGAAGCTGGAACTCATTTACTGGCTATATGAAGTGAAGTTTTTGGAGCACATGATCCCTTTGAGACTTATGGGTAGACCATTTGCAGTTTACCAACAGCTGGTTGACAAAGCAAAATATGACATTGACCAGATAAAGACTGCCTTCGCTATGGATTTGTTCATGGTGTACAAACATCTCATTGAGCAGTACCTGTAGTATGGCGAATCTGTGGATGTATACCTGGCTGAAATGAAGAACCTCGTGTTTTTGTTGGGCAGGATGAGTGTCCATATGCTGGCTTGTGCATGGGTTGCCAGGCAATGTAAAGTGGACTCTTTGTGCATTGTCTAACATGCATGTGCTGTCTATTGACCAGCTGCTTGCCTGAGCCTGGGTGATTATGAGAGACGAGGAGATGGAGGAAGTCATGGTGGCAGCGACAGCCCAGCCAATGCAAAGTATGGACGCTCATGTCAGAAAGTGTTTTAGATACAATGGCATTAACCATATGGTGAAAGATTGTCGGAGCTAAGAAAATGACAGGGATGGGAGTAAAGACAACACAATACTATGCACTGTTACCGTTGCCATACCATGGGCCATATGTCTTGAAACTGTCCAAGAAAACATGAGAAGAGATTCATTAGTGCCAGTATCTTCTTTAGCCCAGCACTATCTGTGATCAGGGTCCAGGTTGATGGCAGAACCATCACCGTGCTGGTCAATACTGGTTGTTCTCTGTCTATAGCCAACAGACGAAAGAGCCTGTATGCATAATAATGATAGACAGGGAGACCAGAGCTTGTTGTGGGATTGGAGTCATTGCTTTCTGGTTGCAAGGTGAAAGTCCTGTCAAGATTGACGTACTGGTGGCTCAAGAAAAGCCACTTGGTTTTGACTAACTGATCGGGATGAATGCAATCAAAGAACTTGGTGGGTGGAGAGTAGAAATCGCTCCTTCAGTGCAGTGGTGTTCTTCAACAGAAAACCATCCCTGTGAGCAGCTCCCACCATAGAGGAACCAGACTTTACTTTTGAGTTCAATCAGAAAAGAAAGCGTGGACGGCATCATGGAAGTGGGCTGAAAATCAGGCACCAATGAAACAAGATGGCAGAGCATTCTGTATTCTAGATAACATGTAAGGAATATAACCAGAAGTTAAAAATATGGTTGGATAACGGCTGGCTCATACCATATCGTGAGAAGGAGCTCAGACCTCCCAAGGGTTTAGTTCCACTGATAGCCATAATCCAAGGGAGCAAGAAAAGGTATACCCTGTAATGGATTACATTAAAGTTAAATGAGTATGTAGACTCTTTGATGGCAAGTACGGATGCCTGTGCAGAGAAGTTAAGGGAATGGTGACAATATGGATGCAATGTATCACTGTTGAACCATAGAAGAGCGTACCTACAGGTCCATGTAGACCAGTCATTGTAGCCTTTCCAAACCTTCTTACTGAAAGGGCGAAGATATTGCCTTACACAATTAGGCTTCAGCCTCAATGTGATGCCTCTTATAATGAAGGCAATTATCAAGACAGTACTGTTGCAGGATGAAGCAATCTAAGATGCCACTTTGGCATACATAGATGACATCTTCATCAACAAAAGCATGGTTTCCATGGCGCACATAAGAAAGCATATATCTTACTTTGGACTGATCTACAAGGACCCCATGAGACATGACAATAGTGCAAAAGTGCATGGTTTGCAAGTCTGGGGGGGGGAGTGTGGCGTGCTTAAATGGAAGTGAGCAAGTAAGTTCCTAGATACTTCAACTGTTATCACGTGTCGTAAAACATTCTCTCTCTGCGGAAAACTCATAGTATGTGGTTAGGACAACTGCAGCATTCTTAAAGTGACAACCACTGCAGTAAACAAAGGTTGTGAAAATGACCCCCACCACCACCACCACACACACACACAGACACACACTGTAAGCAAATTATCCATGAGATGGTCACGAGAGTGTGTCAACATGACATTGCAAGAGGAGGCTGGTGTGTGATTGGCCAGGAAATGACAGTGTAGTTGGATGCAAGTTCCCTGGCTACTGGGGTAGCATTGGAAGTGAATGGAGACATTGTGGAGGATGCATGCTGGCTTTGTCACAATGGTGATGCTCAACATAATAATTTAGCTGAGCTTGATGCAATGTTAAAGAACATACACTTGGCCCTGCAGTGGAATGCAAAAGTGTTTCACCTGGCCACTGATTCTGCATGTATGTATCACTGGATCAACGACACCTTAACCAGAAAGGCATGCCCTGAAAATGAAGGCAGTGTGTGAGATGCTTTTGCAGAAATAACTGGAGACCCTTTGGGCACTAATTGTAGAATATGGCCTCTACTTGGATATAAAGCTGGCAAAATCCAACCAAAATAAAGCTGATGAAATTACCAGAGTTCCACAGAGATGGTTAGATTTGTTAAAGGACACTGAACCTCTCCTTGCAGCATGTAGAAGAGTTGGGACCATGTGAAATAATGAAAGTACATCAGCACAGTAGTAACCCTGGTGTTAAGCACACTACTTACTTTGTCAGACAAGTTGATTCCTCCATACCTAGTACAACTGTCAAGTTGTATGATGATGATTCAGAAGTGTCCCGAATGCCAGTCCATAGATCCAGCACCTGTGCACTGGCAGAATGGAAGACTATTGGTCCAGACTGAAGATGGACATTACACATTATGGCCAAAGTCATTTCCTAACCTTGATTGACTGTAGGCCAACATGGTTCTCTGTTTGTCAACCCCTAGCATGACAAGATTCTGAGATTGTTATTCAGCAGTTGGAGTCGATATTTTGTGAGAGAGGTCTGCCATACAAAATACTTATCGACAATGATACTGTGTTTACCAGCAGGTTGTTCAAGGCTTTTTATCTCTGTTGAGAAAATGCTCTCATGTGCAGACATGCAAAAAACAGACAAGACGAACACAGAACTATCATAGAGAATGTGGCAGAAATACCTCCCATATATGCCTCCCACATAATGGTAAAACATTAACGGCAATGGTATGTTCATCTAGCTAATGTTTTACCATTTTTTGGGTGGTATTTCTTGGAGGTATATGTGGGAGCTATTTCTGCTGCACACTGTATTTAAACACAAAGATTCACTTCAATTCATTTTAATATAACTGGTCTCATAATTCAATAAGACTTTTTCACTCATTTTCTTTTATCCAAAGATGGCAGGGAAATGATACCATTTCTAATAGAGTGGTTATATTCCATGCTCATAGCAATATGGAATGGACAAACACGGTGGATAAATAGTAACAGGTTTATTGTAGAAACCAGTACAACAAGCAAGGAAGTAATAGTTATGCACATGGTCGTCGCAAGTCAGTACAGTTGTGTATGTGCTGCTATCAGAAGGCCACTAGTCTCGCAGATCCCAGCTCGACTCTCCTGTATGCTGTCCTAACAGATACTTATAGGTGGTTATCACCTATAATGCTGTGTCTCATGGTGGTGGCAGGTTATTACATTACATCAAGAGTGAATTACAAAACTAAAAATCAGTCAGACTAGTTGTTAAACGAAGCTTTCTTGGGATCACATTTTCCACTGACATGAAGTGGAATGACTATATTGAATCAATTGCTGCATCTACTGCTAGGAAAGTTGGTTCACTGTATCATTCCAAAAAATCTCATTAGGTAATGGGGGACTTCCACAGGCAAACATAAGTTACCTTATCCACTGTTATATAAACAGCAGAGTGGCCAAGGGCCAGATATTATTTTTGTATTTGTCTCTTGTTGGTATGAGAATAAAGTAATTGAGAATTACTATTACCATTGTCATTGTGGTTATTTTACATGGCACTGTGAACTATCTTACAAAATAAGACATGGCATTTGCACTAGGCAGAACCCTCAATTTGATTATTCAACTCAGGCAACAAATGATAGTGTTAAGAGGTCCACCACTTTTTATACAAGTGGACTCGCCTAGTGTGTACTTGTACTGCTGCCGGTGAATACCCAGGAGTGAGAGTGTGAGATAACCACTTTGTAGGAGTCACAGTTGCGAGTACATAGATTCAGAAGGAAGTCATACTTCGATACTGAATTTCCTAGACTGTATATATATATATTTATTATTGCTACTAACCACATTTCTGGATCTATTAACTGTATTACCAATTGTATTATTACATCAATACATTTATTTGCTATATTTCATTCCTGCATATTCCTGTGCAAATACTCTTGGAAAGATATGAATCCATCTCTTCTCCCTCTAGCTATGAGTTAAATAACAGGACAGACTGAGTTCTATAGCCTTGGTTGGCAACCAGTCTACCACAGAAAGAAATGTCACCCTCTTGCGAGAAAATCATGAATAGTCAGTCATGAATTGAAAGAGACATGATCGCCCAAGTGTGGATCACATATGGCACTTATCTGACTGACTGATATTCACAGTGTTTCAATACTAATTTAGTAAGAGGTGATAAAACTGAAATTAGTTATAATCATATAAAAAAGACCAAAAAAAATGATGCTGTTAAAATAAAACTCAAGTATTTATATGTTTAACATGAATCACATTTTGTCTTGCTAATGTTTTTTTTATTTTTTCTGAGGCAGCATGACTGAAAGACAAAGATTTAAAAACAGTTTAAAAAAATTCATATGCAAAAAATAAATATGATTTAAAAATTTTAAATATTATTATGGTTTACTTGTATAAATAGTTATAAATAATTGTTGACAGATTTTATCATAGTGATATTTTTACATTACATCAAGTATTAAGAATATAGTAACTTAGATCTGCAGATTGGAGGAGAGTGTTATCACTATTATTTTCTGACTGAATCTGCAGTAACCTCCCTTAAACCCTCTGTTTTTTTTTGTTTGTTTTTTTTAAATGTATTTTTATCAGATACATTTTGGTGAACCACAAGCAAATTTTCATTCTGAAAATGCAACCTAGAGAAAAAAAATCTGGGAACCACTGCCCTAAAGGGACATAGCCTTAAAAAATAAATTTTTTCAAGAAAGGAAGTTATAACTGACCTAGATTTTATTATAATTTTAGTATATCATTACTAATAAGCTGATCTGCCAACTTTTGTAATTCCAAATTGAAGGAGACTGCTTTTAAACCCTACTAAATACTGCTTGTCACATCTGACTAGCTTACAGAATGCAGTCAGGACATGAAGACACTTTGGAAGCTCACTATGCAATAAAGATTTGTGTGGACAGAGATGGGCATCAAAACTATACGTCAACCTCCCTACAGTCCAGACCTTGCCCCTTGTGACATTTGGTTGTTCTTCAAACTGAAGGAGAACTTCAGGGGAAGTCATTTTGAAGACATTGAGATGTTGAAGGAAGCTGTTAAGTTGTTAAATAGCTCAAATGTATATTTACTACCCTGTGACACTGAGGCTGTGAGGTGGTTAAACATTAATTCTAAGCAGCAAAAAGGTAAACCCCAAAATGAAATATAAACTAGAAGATAGAAAGAGAGAATAGAAGACATTTTCCCTGGTAATGTTGAAGTGAAGAAAGGGTTATCTGGGTTGCCTCACTCCTACAAATTTGAATGATGCACCAAGAGTTTCTTTTTTTATCTATCAAAAATCTGGCATGTGGCTAAAGCAAATTGAGAAATGGCTTTATCATTTTCTTGCGAAATTAGAAAAACAGGTGTTATTGGTGAAAAGAGAAGCAGACAGGAATTATATTTTTTTAGCAGAAACAAATTAAGAAATCAAAACAGAGAATGAACCTGCTGTAAGGGTTAAGATTATGAAAATTGATCTGTCATAACAGGAAGGTGATCTGGTTTATGTTTTTGTTAAGATGGCGACCAACCCAAGGATGGAAAACAGCATGTCTCTTTGTGGAGAATTTAGGTAAACAAATATATTTTCATTGACAAAAACAAATTGGGAAATAATTTTTATCTGTCACTCAGAAGGTTAAAATGAGAAGGTGATCTGGTTTGTGCTTCACTGGACAAGGTGGGCCCAGGAAAGGGAATCAAAGAATTCAAATTCGGAGAATAAACCATGTCCTTTCTCCTATGCACTTTAAAAATTAGATTTGTCACAAAGAGAGTTAAGCCTGCCCTGAGAAGTGGACAGAGTTAGATTACTGAGAGAGAAGGAGGACAGGGTAGAATTTGGCCACATCTGTGCAGGGTAACAGTGCTAGATGTGAAGTGGAGACTTTGGGCTGAGAATTCACATCGAGTGTCCCTGAAGTTTGCATTGGCTGCAAGCAGATTTCCTGATTCCAAGACTTTGAACCCAGCCCCACCAGGAGTTTAGACAAGGCCCAGTGTCACTATAGTGATTGATTTGGGAAGGGTTAATTTTTGTTGTACCAAGAGCTATATAAACCAATTGAAGATTAATTCCACAAATCTCTAGTTTTATTTTTCATTATGAAAATATTTTTCCTTAATATATCACCTGCCATAGCTTGAATCAACACTGCGAGACTATAACCTTCATTTTTCAACTGTTCTCAGATCAAGAACACAGCATGGGTAGAGTTTGTGCGGATTAAAGTCGCCAGCAACCAACAACCTGCTTGGACCAACGTCAGCATTGACTAGTGCAGAGCTAGCCCCATGGCTAAAACATTGTTCTAAGACCTTGAAAACCAGACCACTAAAACATGGTTACACCACCAGGTGTAGGCAGTGGTGAAAGGTGTTATACACAGCACAAGTATTGAACTGATAGCCTTCAGCTCATGTAAACTTGTGCTTTAATAAGTTGACCTATTGTACCTGCAGTCGAAATGGATTCTTCCCATTGAGTTCTATATAAACTTATGGTTTTTCCGCTGAAGATCTAATAATTCATTTGCCTTTGGCTGGGATTTATATTCTAACCCAAGCCCAAGGAGGCCATCCCCACAAGTTGTATCTTTTCCTTGGGAGGTGGCTGAGTTTACTACTCAGCACCTGAGATGTCCCCAAAAGGGGAAGTGCTGTGGAGGTTTGGGGATTTTTCCATGATACTGCTGATAAACCCACCTTAAACTGACTGTGTGTTGCATCTGTTGCATGGTGGGAGCACTGGTAAATATCTAAAAATCCATTTGCCTTTGGCTGTGATTTATATTTTAACCTGAGCCCTAGGGAGCCATCTCTCCTGGCTGTACCTCTCTCTTGGGAGGGAGAATTTTCTGTGATACTGCTGCGAAACCCACCATAAACTGACCTTGTGTCACATCTGGTTGTGAGGTGAGCTTACCCATAAATTCCCAAGAATCTTTTTGCCTGGTGAAGTTAGATTAGATCAACTGTGACAAGGGTTCTGCACATCTTCCTTTTGGATGTCTTCTATGGGGACTTAACAGATTGGTTGGAGCACTAGAACAATGCAATTGAAGTCAGAGGATCTAACTTTGAAGAAGATTAGAGTTTTGTACTCCTTTGAAATTAATAAATGCCTGTCCTGAAAAAGTTTCAAAACTACTAAAATGTATATATATATATATTTGAATAAAAACAGACCACTTTAAGGTTCCATGTAATAAATTATATCACCACAGCCCTTTTAAAGAGCTCTGGATCATCAGACTTTACTTCCAAAGGTTGAAATGAAAAATGAACAGAAATTTACACATTTTTGACGGGCCGTATTAAGCATATGTAAATTGAGGAAGTGAGGGGGGAGAGAAGACATGAGTGAGTTAGATGTACCATTTCAATTCTTTATCCCTAACCCCACTTTTTAATTTCAACCTTTTAAAGTAAAGTCTGATGATCCAGAGCCCTTTAAAAGGGCTGTGGTGAAATAATTTATTACATGGAACCTTAAAGTGGTCTGTTTTTTATTCAAACATATTTGCTCTGAATTTACATTGAGCTCTCTGGATATCATCCTCCTTGGGTCTACCCATACGAATTACCTAGGTTTGCATAAACTAAATATATATATATATATATATATATATATATATTAGCTTAAAAGCCACCCTATCAGTCAGCATTTAAGATAGCTCCTGCACAGGGCTCTTGATTGGCCCTTCATCACAATAGGTAGTGAGGAGTAAATGTGATAGGCAGCAATAAACTACAGAAGAACTCAAAATTGAATGCTGCATTTAAGTATTGCATTAGTATTTAAGCTCACCTTTTAAAAGTTCAACAATAATTCTTCTGCCACCACTTAATTTAAAGACAATTTGATCTATGTAGGTCCTTACTTTCCATACAAGCAATTATTTTTATTTCATGGGTAACTTTTGATGGATTTCACAATGAATTTTGATTATTCCCAAATTTATTTCCAAGTTATAAAAATTGTTGTATTCTACAAAAACTTTGTCACAAAATATCATGTAAAAAAAAACAAAAAAAAAAACTTGGGAATCCAAAATTTCAGGATTGAGGGTGTGAGCCTGGGTCGTGGCTAAGAATGTTTATAATTTGGTCATGGAGTCAGCCTGATTCCAAAATGATATGATATGTTGGGCTATGGCCTCTAGGAGTAAAGTTGAAAACACTGACAATTTTATTTTGAAATACTGTAATTTGAGAACAGTAGTTTTTTTTTTCATTTGAACATGAGCTATTGAAAGTTAGCTTTGCCCTTTAATTGTTTTTATCAGTAGAAGCCAAGATGGTGGAATAAAAAAAATATAGCAATAATGAAAAAATGGAAATCCAAAATTTCAGGATTGCGGGTCCAGATCCACCCCGAAATGTTTTTAATTTGCTCACTGAATTGGCCTGATTTCAAAATGGTATGCTATATTGGGCTATGGTCTCTAACAGTAAAGTTGAAAAAGTGTGACACAGTGACACACTGACATTAGCATTTATTATATATTATACTAATAGTAATACTCAGTTGGTAAAAAACCTTGGATAGCACAACTTGCAAGTATATGAAAACAAATTGGTACACGATGAAAAATTTGGAAAAAAAAATGCTATGAAAGTAACATCTAAGTAGTGTCATATTGAAATTGCAAGATATAACCATAAGTTCTATTCTAATAGTTTCTTTTCTCACACTTCTTGCCTGTGGGTCTCTCTCCTGGCTTCTTGCATTACTGTCAACTATGATCTTCAAAAATGTCAATTGCTATCTTGTCTTACTCAATTCAGTTCTTTTATTGTCCTTTCTTCTCACTAAAGTCTTCTCATTTCCTTTCATTCTTGGTAACCCCTGGTGCCTTATTGACATTATCGCCTTGCTTGGGGTGAAATTAAAAAAATTCTTGTCATGTAGGCACTGACAGTTTATCAAGGGTGATTCTAATTTATGCTTTATCACCAGCAACCATGTTCAAGCACTAGAAGCTTAATCAGGCCTTACTTGGGTGGAATTTTCCATGGATGGAGTTTGCTGGGTGAATTTTATATGGATTTTTGTATGCCATTTAAATAAATGTTACACATTTTGTACCTTAACCCTAGAGCCAGGGTCTCTGTTAAACTCTCTGTTGTCTAAATTGTTATTTTATTATAGCTATAAATTAACTACTGAAAAAAAAATTTCTCTGACAAGTTGGTAAACAAGATGTTGTAGTAGGCCATATCACAGGCTTGTAAATGGGGACACTTACTTGTGTTATTGAGGCTGTGATCATTGAGGCTGTTGGCTGACATGAGAAAGACAGCACAGAAGATCAGAAGAAACTCGTTTAGCAAGTTGAGGTGCATTAGGTTGGAGAGAATGTACAGTTCACTTCACAACGGCAGCCTCTTCTCTTTCACACACTCATTTGGACACTGGAAAAAAAAAGGATTAATATATAAACATCTTTAATCAAAAACAAATTTCCTCAAAACCATATAAAAAGAAAAGAAATTACTATGCATTTAATTCTTCTTATTTTTTTGTGAAACATGTTGAATTATGTCTAATTCTTGAATTCAAGAGACAATAAAGAAAATGTGCTCTCCGACAGGGTTCGACTTTGTGAAGATCTGAGTGAGAGGAAGTGCATGCTTTAAAAGGAGTAATTTAACCTTGCTGGGCTGTGATGCTCTCTGTGACTGAGTGGTTTAAAGTACGCTATATCAGACAGTTGTTTCCCCTACTCAGGGGCATGCATGTTTGAACCTGCATCCTGAGTATGACAATAAACTACATCCAGCAGCAAGGCCTCTGATCAGGAGATAGGAAGTTTTGAGGAGCATGGGACCACCTCTTAACTGCTGTTGCACCCTCTGACCCCGGGTGGTAGCACTTGTTAGGGTCCCAGCTGCGGGCAAATAGTGACCCCCCCCTCCAAAAAAAAAAAAAAATCAACAGTACATTTTTTTTTACAAAATGATCAACAATACATTTTTTTTACAAAATGGCAATCAATGCAACAGTAAAATAAATAAATAAAAATATATTTTTATAGTAAAATTACCAACAATACATTTTATGATCTACAAACTATATATCTAAAAAAAAAAAAAATCCATAGGCAAGACCTCTGATTGGAAGTTTTGAGGAGCATGGAAGCACCTGCTAACTGCTATTGTTCCCAGGTCCACCCTGATCCAGAGTAGTAGCACCTCAGCAGTTATAAGATTGGAAGTTTTGAAATATGCTCTCTGGCAGGTTCAAACATTGGGTGGTTAATTTTGTTTAGTGGCATATCAACCTCTATAGGTTATCTAATGCTGGAATCAAAATATTTTGTATGTAATTTCATATTTTCAAGGTAAACATATGATTTTTAGATATATATTTTATTTATTAGGTCTCCTAAATGCATAGGCCAGTAGGTGTAATTCACATTGTTTAAAAAAACATGGCATATACTCAATCACATGTAATTACTAAGAAAAATGTTTAGAGTAATGAAAAATAATGTTGAATTATTTTGTTTTAAGCATTTCACCCCAAGCAAGGCGGGAAGCCACTAGCACGCAAGGAGTTACAGAGGATTTGGAGTGAGAGCAGATAGGAATGATAGAGGAAAAGATGAGAAGAAGGATAGTGGATAGATCAAGGCAACTGGAGATGTTTATTGACATTGCATTTGAATAGTTGGAGATTATAGCTATCAGGGAAACAGGAATAGGGAAGGGAGTTCCACAGGTGAGAGGTGCGAGATATGAAGCTATTGGAGTAGAAGAGATGGCTACATTTAACAGTTTCAACAGTGAAAGGGTGATAGTGGGATGTCAGCCTCGTAGGACGCTTGAATTCATGAAGTCTGGGAACCAGCGCAAGCAGCTCATCGGAGCAATTACCATGAAAGTATCTGTAAAAAAGACAGAGAGAGGCGATGACATGCCTGTGAGAGAGCGACTGCAGACGAGATGCCAGAATTCCTCAGAAAGATTTAATATATTGCAATCAGGCAAAAAAAACAGGAAGCAGACTGAAACAAGGTAGTAAGAAAAGGCGAGAAGGAAGTTGATTGGTTGTTTTTGTTTTGCAGCATATCATCACCTCTGATGCCGAAATCTAAATATTTTGTATACAATTTGATCTTTATTTTTTTAAAATAATAATGGTTTTAGTGATATAAGTACAGATTGAGAATCCATTACCCAAAATATTTTGGACCAGAAGGACTTCAGTTTACAGATTTTTTTGTACTTTGTAATACAGGCTATTTAATTTGTATATAGCATCTATAAAATGGGGTAGCTTGGGAATGGAACTCAAGCATAAACACAATATCACTTTACATTTCATAACACAGTTTATATTAAGTTGGTGCAAAAATAATGTTGTTTTCCTTTTGAAGTTGAACATCAAAAAACGACATTATTTTTGCACCAACCTAATACATATACCCTGAAGGTAATGGCTTACAGCCACATCACATTGATTAACTTTGGTGATCATATGGAAACTGGTGTTTTGATGTCAAGCCTGGTCAGTACCTAGTTGGGTGACCGCTTGAGAATATCAGGTCCTATAAGCTTGGATGTGCGGGTGGTGTAATGGATAATGGCTCAGAGTTGTTAATCAGAGAGCAGAGTTCCAATTCCATTTGGGTTCATTATATTCACTTTCATGCAAATATCCTTGGGAAAAATTTAAATCCACCTCTTCTCCCCCCAGCTATGGGTTAATTAGTAAAACTTGTATCACTAAAATTATTATTATCTCAAAAATAAAATAAAATTGTGTACAAAATATTTTGATTTCAGCAGTAATAAGCCATAGAGGCTGATATGCTGCTAAACAAAAATATTCAATCAACCTGAAGGTAGTTTTATATAAAATTTGATAAATTTTGTGTACATGATAATACAGGTAATGATGCTAGTCATGTAATGCTCACATAGATTTTTAAGTGGTGAAATTAAGATTTCACGTAAATGTAATGTTTTGTACTTTCTGTATGTATACAAGAAAAACATGATCACTACTTACAAAAAATATATAAATGCAGGACTTTTGGCATTTTGAATAATATCTTTATTGAGCATGAAACACCTTGTAAGTAATCCATAAACAAAGGTGTTGCTGTGACAATCACTAACAAAAAAAACTGGCTCCAATGTAGGCTACATAGCTGGGCTGAGGAACCCCTACCCAGGGCAGATGAGGTGACTTACAACAGCCGCACATCACCTAGGAACCTTCCCAGTGCTTTCTGAAATTTTCCTTTTGTGGCAAATCATGTCAGCACCTGAAAAACTTTTGGATTTTGGAATTTCGGATAAAGGATACTCAACCTGTATTACAAATTAATACATAGCTAGGAGGAGAAGAGGTGGATTCATGCCTTTTCCAAGGCCATTTGTGTAGAAGTGAATATAATAAACACAACTAGACCCAGATAAGAATGATTGTATAAATTATTACAGAATATATATTTTTTTTATAAACACTTACATACAATAACTAGATTTTCAAATTTCAAATACTAAAATATTTTAAAATTTTAAATATCAAGAGCTGTTATCATTATTTTATTATGATTTTAATTCATATCATATGAAACAATTTCTTAATCTTTTAGTGTTCATAGTTACATTAGTGGAACATATTTTATGTATTTTTTCATACCAGACAAGCATTAATTTTTATTATTTTATTGATAATATATATGGAAAATAATGAATATTTCAGTTGTTTCTCATCCCCAACTACCTACACACTTTTGCCATATCTCCCCACCCAACCACAACTACACACTTTTGCCAGGTCTCACCAATACCACCTCAGATGACACACTTTTGCCAGGTCTCTCCAATCCCAAATTTTGTTGGCACTGAAAGTTTATCAAGGGTGATTCTAATTACTGATTTGTCATTTTCAAGCATGTCTAAACACTAAAAGGTTAATATTTTAAGGTATATTTTTCAATACCGGACAAGCATTAATTTTGATTATTGATAATATATACTGAAAAGACTAAAATACAATATGTGCTTACACATTGTGTTTAAATATGTCTGGTAAATAGATATTTCAGTTGTTTTCTCATCCACAAATACAATGAACTGTTAATTTTTTTTAATTACATCAAGAAGACGGAATGTATTGAGAGACAGCCCAAGTGTCAAACAAGTATAGAAATTTATCTGTTTTCACAGATGATAGAAAACACCTCACAAAAATCTGAAGGTGCATTAGAATAGTGAAGTATACCTTCTAAAAGATAAATGTTTTTAGAATGACATAGAAAGAAAAAAACTCTCATATGTCAATAGGAGTAGATAGGTTCACCTAACATCTAGTTCACACACCTGTGTGTGAACCAGATGTTAGATGAATCTATCTACTTTCTTTTTTTTATCTATTTACTTTCTTTCTATCTGGTCTTTTAAACAAGAGTAAAGGTTTATATATAAAAAGGAGTTCATGTTATTCTTCAAATTATTTTTTACAGATAAAGTCCCCATGTAACAACATTAGGTAAACATCAATCTGTCAGTAAGCTATCAACAAATTAAATAAATAGCTATCGACATGTTACAAAAAAAAAAAAAATTGCATTTCTGTAATATTTAAAATATTACAGAAATGCATTTTTTTAAAGAAAGTAAATATTTGTTTCAAATCAGATTAATTATAGCTAATTTTCCTCAAATAAAGTTTTGGAAAAGTATATTTTATTTTTAGAAGATTTTTAATAAAGAGAATTACATTCTGATGACAAGTGGCTAAAAATTGCACTAAAATAAAAGATTTCAATTTCAAAATGAAAACTCCTTCCAATAAATTTAAATTCATTTTGCAAGACAGTAAAGTATTTTGTTTATTGGAAATATTATATTTAATTGATCAGCTTGAAATTAAAACTAAAAGTTTTAAGAAAAACTTTACATTTTTAAAAATTTATTTTATTGGGAACCTGTGGAGGTAACTAAAAGATATTGATTGATATTGAAAGAAATCCTGAAGAATTTAATTACTTTGTAGGATTTATTCCTGATAGATCGAGAATCATTCATCTAAAGATGTATTGAACAAAGCTCTCTACGTTAGTGATGGTTGCTCTTCTTATAATGGGCTAAAAATCAAGGTTGGCAACCTACAGCACATGTGACACGCCAAACAATTTCCACTGGCACAAAGCCACAAATTACACCACGAAATCCGAACCAATGACTACTACAATGCAAAAAAGATATTTAGCTGTTTCAATTTTAATATATACTAATGTATATATACTATATATTACTATATAAAATATATTGTAGAACAGCTATTTTGACCTTCACTTGTATAAAAATATATATGCTGTTGACACACTGAATGATTTTAAAACCCTAAGTCAGCACATAGTTAGCAAAAGGTTGCCGACCACTGTTCTAAAGTCTACTTCAGATGTATACTCTTAATGCTTGTTCTTTCATATGCTAATTTAATTCCACACAGTAACCCACTACCTTGAGTGGCTCTTGGGTCTTGTATTGGGCAAACAAAATAATTCTACAGAATGCCCAGGTTAAACAAACTTGGTTAGAACTTTGATGACCTAAAATAAGTGAAAATGGTTCGATACTGACCGTGATGAAATTGCCTTCGTTTAAATTTTAATATTAAACTAAAAAAACATGAGAAAACAGTCAGTATTGTCATAACAGCTGAGACAACAAAAGCCCTGAGTAGATAGAACTGTTTGGAATCCGTTGATGGCTTGTGTTAGCATGTAGTCACAAGTCACTGTGAACAAGCATGCCAGCCTCATTGAAACTGTCGATCATGCTAAATTGCATACTCTTTCCCAGAAACTGTAGCTAAATAATAATTACATTATAAATAAAAATAACAATTTACTAAACTTGAGAAACCTATTTTCCTGAAAAATTGTTTCAATAGAAAGATTTTATAAATTTCAGCCGACCATGGCACTGTTCAGTCAATGAATGCTAAATGCTTCCTTAGGAAATATTACCATTGAGATCAATTTCCATTTTGCCAAATTAAAAAGATAAAACCTGTATTGTCAAAATCTATAACATAAAACACCATACAACGTTATTTATTAGTCATGTAATGGTTAGTGTTGTAGCATACCTACAAACAATAATAGGTATGTCCCCATTCACATAAATACAGTAGTAAATACTGTATGTTGGTCTGCATTTGCAGATTCATTGTGGAATTCACTTAACTCACTTCTAGCAGTTGACTACTTCTTCTACACACTGCTAATGAATCATATATGTGTTGTTCTTGTCCTAAGTATTATCACTCATTAACAACCTTCGTTTGATTATTCTATTCAGTAACCTTCCCATTGTTACAACAGTTAGATTGTTAGATTAAAGAACTATGATACATCTATGAACATAGGATTCTTAGTCATTAAAAATGGTACATACTGATTGACATATACATAACTAATAGTCATGAATAGTGACATCTACTTACACATGATTGTTAGTTGCAAAGAATGGCACATCCACATATACATGCAACTGTGGTCTAAGTTCCTGATCAAACCAAATTCATGAATAATTATATTGGACATACCACAACATGCTTATCAAGAAGATACATATAAAAAATGGATCACTGTCCAAATGCACTATATATATATGTGTGTGTGTGTGTGTAAGTGTGTGTGTGTGTGTATGCATGTGTGTCTGTATGAATAAATTAATAAAAGTTCAATCAATTTATCTCTTGATTGACTTGAAAATTTACTCATCAAGATCAAGGGGTCTGATTAATGTATTGAATTTTAACAGAGAACGACTGAACTTTTGATTTATTAACTACTAGCTTATAAGCCATGCCCCATATGTACTTTTAAGCTAGCTCCTATGGAGGGATAATTGGGCCTCTGGCCCCAAATTAAAAGGAACTCTGGTCTAGCTTAGAAAACATCAATGATAATTTTGAAGAAATAATTTTGAATTCCTCAATTCACTCCAAGGAACTTCAAAACCTCACTTTAACTCTGATTTCAGCTATAAGTCCAATTTGGGTCAAAAGACCAATTTGGGCTGAAAATTCCAATTCAGGCTTAAAACTGAGTTCTTCAAATCACAAACTTTGTGGAACTTTAAAACCTCACATCATGAAACCTCACATTTTAACTCTGATTCCTTGGCATTTTGAAGAAATAAAATTGATTCACAAAGTTTTGAAGATATTTTAAACAATTTTTTTTAATTTCACAAAGTTTATGTGTTACTTTAAACTCAATATAAATTAAAAACTTTTAAAATCATTAAATTTTTCAGTGATTTTAAAATTTGAATTTTGAACTGTTCTCTCCTCATCCGGACACAAATCTGAATGCTGGATGTTCAAACACCAATCCTGATAGCATCCTGATTCCAAAAAGATATAATGTCTAGGTAGAGCAAATGCGGCCAGAGTTAAGGTGGGGTTCCAGACACATGGATAGACAGACAGAATTTGCCGTTTATTTATTTAGATTCTTGCTCCAGTTCTCTGTTGAGCCCTTCTTTGACAAAAATTCTGATTGTCTTAAAATATGTTAAATTCTAGTAATTTTACATATTCTGATAGGTGCTACTGCATTGTATTATAATATATGTGTTTTTGATAGTGTGGTTCTAGGAATCAACACAGCATAGTGACTGTCATTTTCACAACTTAAGTAAATCTTCAAACCATGAAGATTGTTTATGGTTTGAAACTGACAGTTTTTGTGTTGTCTTGATTCTTATGTCCACACTGTCTATATCTAAAAATGCTCAATCTCCAATATTGAGCACTCTCTCTCCCCCCCTCTCTCTCTCTATATATATATATATAATATATATATATATATATAATAGCTGGCCACTCGTATTTGAGGATACCCATCTATTAGTGCAGCTAGCCAATCCCTATTGCAGACGCTTGCTCAGGTACATCATTTGTGTTTGTTCAACACCCACATGGCCCACCTGTGGTTTATACTGTAACTATGTTGAGCAGACCTTAGTTACAGTTTCTGGGAGAGAGCCTGTTATCTAGTGCAATCAACAATCTCAACAAGGCCAGCACACACTCAAACCCTCGGTCATGATGACTTGTGACTTTGTGCTAGCACAGCTATTGACAGTTCCCCAAGGGTTCCGTCGACCCAATTTCACTCACAAGGCTTGGGTCAACCCGTGGGTATGGTTTCAAAAGGCACTTTCCAAAGGTGCCACATGCTGGGATCGCCCCCCCCACCTCCAGATTGATAACGTCAGGAAGTTTCTTCCTGACAAATTGACTATGCTGAGATTCGAACCTGGGTCTAAAGGTCAGAAAGCAAACGTTCTAACCACTTGACTGCTAGAATGAAGTGTTTCAAAGGTGCAGTTTGAATAAGGATGTTCCAGGTACATTTTTCTAAAAAAAAAAAAATAGATAAAATAAAAAATAAGTGTTCAGCCTATTTATTTGAAAGTCAAAAATACATAGACAAACAGACAGACTTGTTTTAAATAGATGGGGTAGTTAGAATAAAATGGGTGGCTGAATTTTTCTGTAATTAAATGCTTTATCTTAAAATTTTTGCATACTAAATTAAGGTGCAGGATGAAATTTCCTGATGTATCTGTCTATATTTCTGAGATGAGGTATTATGTACACTATTTACATTATTCGGACTATTGTCCTCATCTTTGTCGCCATATTTATTACAACGTTTCGGACTTTCAGTATCTGTCTATATTTCTGAGATGAGGTATTATGTACACTATTTACATTATTCGGACTATTGTCCTCATCTTTGTCACCATATTTATTACAACGTTTCGGACTTTCAGTATCTGTCTATATTTCTGAGATGAGGTATTATGTACACTATTTACATTATTCGGACTATTGTCCTCATCTTTGTCGCCATATTTATTACAACATTTCGGCCTTTCAGTATCTATCTATATTTCTGAGATGAGGTATTATGTACACTATTTACATTATTTAGTTAGTTAGATCTAGTGATAGAACCCAAAGAGTTCTAAGTTCAATACCTGGTTAAGGCAGTGGAGAACTTGGAGAGGGGAATTAACAGGAGATAACTGATAACTGACATCTATTAGACATGGCACGTGATACTTGAACAGTCTGCCCCAATGAGTGAAATAAAGGGTTCAGTTTGACATTCCAATCACCTGAAGAAGGCTGGAGCATACAATGGCCGAAACGTTGTAATAAATATGGTCACAAAGATGAGGACATTAGTCCGAATAATGTAAATAATGAAATTTCCTGATTATTTAATAAAAGAGGTGTTAGGAATAAGAAAGTTGAGAGTGGATTTTTCTCCCCAAAAGAACAACTGTCCCAGCCCATCTATTTTAAATTCAGAGGTGTGTGTGTGTGTGTGTGTGTGTATATAATTTTGGGGTTTTGAAAGGATGTATCATCCCACCTTGAGTTCAGAACGCCATAACTTATACTAACACTGCTTAACAAGTCAAATGCATGTGTAGCCTGCTTAACCCATGAAAACCAAATAAAACAAAAATAAAAATACCAGAATTTTTTTTTACTCTCCTTATTCTCTGATGAAGCTTTAATGAAAGTGAAACAAGTTAGATTTATAAATGCTTCCTGTTTGTTCTTTATCCTCTCATTCTGACAAATTCCAATCCATATCTGATTTGTATTTGATCCCATATATATAAATAAAAATGATTACAGGCATGGCATTAGTAATGCATTTTAGACTATTATATCTGCATATGCAAAGTTATACGTACAAAGAAAAGAGTGCTCAACTGCTGTATAATGTCATTCCTTCGGATAATGCTGGACAATTTCATTACAGATGAAAAGGAGACTTAAAGCAACACAAATGTGGTTCTACAGAAGGATTCTGAGAGTACCATGGACTGAACATCTGAGTAATGAGGAAGTTTTAAGGAAAATGAAAATAAAAATTAAAAAGAGATAGTTGAAATTTGAGACACAAGGAAAGAAACAAAGAATTGTAAACTCAGAGGGTATATTGAAGGCAAGGGCACCATAATGTGGTGTAATGGTTAGCAAGCTTGATTAGCCAGATCAATTATGACTGAGTAGTGAGTTTAATCCTCACTGGGTGCACTATACTTTCAAACCTTGTGCCACATTTTAGCTACACTTAGAAAGTCATTTGTTGGCCATCCCAACATGGTGTAATGGTGTAAGCTTTTCTTGTTAAAACAAGATCCTCACTGGGTGCCCCATGCTTTTGGCTTTGTGCCACATCTAATTTACACTTAGAAAATCACCATACTCAAAGCAAGAGGGACAGAAGAGAAACAGTAAGAAACCTACCTAACAATCTTGATGGGAGAACAGGGAGTGGAAGGGATAGGAAAAAAAAAACACTGCTAAGTGCTATGAAGGTTAGTATGTTGTGGAGAGCTATGACTGTCCAGATCCTGAAGTGAAACAACATATAGAAGCAAGATTATTAATCATAAACATCACAAGGAGATTATAAGTAAAGCTTTATTAGGCTTCAAATTTTATTTAACATTATAATTGCAATGCATTACATCTAAGTTGATTCACCTTGATTACTTCCCATATGAAAGGTTACAGTGATATTTGGTATTTCAAATAGCAGGGGAAAATGGACATTTGTCCATAAAGTCAATCAAGTTATTAATTTGATAACTTCCATTATCATTTTATGGTTATGTCAATTATTTGCAATGACAATAATTATCTAAGAAATACAAAAAAAAAAAAGAAAAAAGAATTCTATTATTCTCTTGTTTGCCAGAAGGTTGATTGTTTTTTAAGGCTTATCAACCTTTTTAAGATTATTTAAAATCGAAACGTATTTTTAAACTGTAAGAATTTTTGGGTGGTAATAATGATTTTCTGATATAAATCTTACTATTTAACTCATAGCTGGGAGGAAAAGAGTTGGATTCATAATTTTATCAAGGGTATTTGTGCATAATTGAATATAATGAACCCAAGTAGAATTGGAACTTAGTTCTCTGATTTTCAATTCTGAGCTGTTATCTATTACACCACCCACATATACAAGCTTACAAGTAGTAACCTATCTAGGTACTGAGCAGGTTTAATGTTGCTTAACTTCGGTGTTCAGATGAGATCAGTGTTTCAATGTGATATGGTCATAAGCTGATGTATATTATTAAGTAAGTAGAGTATTGTAGTGATATTTTTTTATTTTTTAATCATTTCACCTCAAGCAAGGCAAGGGCACCACAATATGGTGTAATGGTTAGGAAGCTTGTCTAGCTAGATCAGTTATGACTGAGTAGTGAGTTCAATCCTCACTGGGTGCACCACACTTTTAGCCTTGTGCCACATCTAAGCTACACTTAGAAAGTCATTTTTTGGGGTATCTAAGATGCAAAGGGTTATTGAAAGTAAAAGGAAAAGAGAAAACATCAGTGTGGAAAAAGGAACATAAAAGCACAGGATGCAAAAAGACAGAAGATGGCAATTGACATTGCATTTAAATTTTTGAAGATCATAGTTGGCAGGAAAGCAGGAAGTCAGAAGAGAGTTCAACAGGTGAAAAGTATGAGAGAAGAAACTATTAAAATAGAATTTATGGTTACATCTATTTCAACAGTAAAATGGTGAGACCTAGTTGCCAATCTAGTAGCATGCTTAAATTCATGAAGATGAAAGGTCATGGGAATAATTGCAATGTAAATATTTATAGAAAAGGCACATCAAAGCTATGTTATGATGGTGAGAAAGTGACTGAAGCTGAGATGCCAGGTCAGGACTGATAACATTGCAGATTCTTCTTTGGATTTTGTCAAGAATCTTGAGATATGTAACAGGAGCATCAGACCAGATGTGGCAGCAATATTCAATGCATAGATGAATAGTAAACTTATAAAAGTGCAAATTTTTTTTATATATATATATATGTTCTGTATATTTTGGCAGCATATTTTCATTTAAGCATGTCTGATTAAACAATCTAGATAAGTTGTGTTTGTTTATTTTCAATAATATCCTTTCGTAATCACATATAAATTTTATTGTTTCATGATTAAATAGAGCAAGAAAGGTACCATGGTTGTATTTCATAAAAGTTAGACACAACAAAACGGAAAAATTCTTCTAAAGTACTAATTAAACCATTCAAAATCACTGCCAAGGAGTTATATGAACATCCTGATATTATTGTCAACAAAGCAAACAAAAAAAACATCTTTGTAGTTTTAAACAAAGCTTATTATAATACAAAGATAGAACGAATACTCGATGACCACACCAAATTTCAAAAACTTAACAGGAATCCTATCAACCAGCTGAAATTAAAAATCAACCAACTTTTCACAGCCAACAATGCAGAACAAGACAATCTAAAACTTCCTAAAATAATTGGTGATTATAAACCAGTTTACATGTATGGAACCATAAAAAGACAAACCAAACTTTACTCTCCTCTATCCTATTATATCCCAAATCCCAACTCTTGTTTATCAACTAACCAAAATTATTAACCCACTTATTACACCATACATCCCCAGTAAATACAGCATCAAATCAACCCTTTAATTAATCCAAATACTAAAGACACAAAAAACTGATAATAAAACCATGGACTCACTTGATGTTGACAATCTATTCACTAGTGTACCAATTAGAGAAACGATTGACATAATTATAAACAATATATACAACAATCCAGGTCTCCCTCCATTAAAAATTAGACCCAACATATTATGGAAACTACTTTTAACTTGTAGTACTGAAGTAAGTTTCATTCTTTGAACACAAAAGCAATGACACATATGACACAATGACTACATATGACACATTCATATCCGCTTTCCCACCTCACTTCCTCACTTCGTTAATTTTACGTATACTTGATGAGGTCCGTCAAAAATGTGTAAATTTCTTTTCATTTTTCGGAAGTAAAGTCTGATGATCCAGAGCCCTGTTAAAGGGGTTATGGTGAAATAATTTATTACATGGAACTTTAACGTGGTCTGTTTTTATTCAAACATATCTGCTCTGAATTTTACATTGAGCTCTCCAGATATCATCCTCCTCGGGTCTACCCATACGGATTACCTAAGTTTGCATAAACTAACTAACTAACTATATATATATATATATATATATATATATACACACACACACAAACACACACACACACACACACACACCCATATAGTTATACATACATATGCACACACACAACCATATAGTTATACATACATATGCACACACACAACCATATAGTTATACATACATACATTTTTCATTCAAGCATTTTTAATTAAATAATTTAGATATATTATGTCTATTTATTTTAGTTTTAATCATTTCAAGTACACAAATTAATTTCTTGGTGGCTGTAGATAATTGATTAAGAAAAATCCCAAAATTTTCTTTCAAATAATTTTTATTTTCCCAAGTACTTTCAATCTCATCTGAGACCATCTTCAGTGGGTTGCATATCTATGGATGTGTCATGCGTCTACACCACAAACTCAAAATATTCCTTTACCTCTATACAAGGGACACAACCCATGTGATTTTTCTAAAAGATTTTTTCTTTTAATTTTTTAATTGTATTATTCTAATTTAATATTTTTTATATAACACTTGTTGCTACACCTGCAGTTGACCCTACTTATTTTTGTCTGCAATTCTCCAACATTGAAAGGTTTCCAGAATTTTAAGTTTTTGCTTATAGAGCACTAATGTATTTCTGACTAATATCTGTCTAAACCATGAATGTGGACATGAGTGTTCATTTAAATGTTCTGAGATTGAACTATAATTGTTCAAGTGAAATGTAAGACTTCTCGTCATCATCACTGCTGCAAAACCAACATATGTATTAACATTTTTATCAGAGATGCAATCTACCAAAGGACATTTAAATTGATATATGACGTTGGTCTTTTACAAGATGCCAGGCAACAGAGAAGACTTGTTATGGATGATAAGGCTGGCTGTATTAAACCTAGTATACTATACAATTAATTTTTTTTTTTTTTACTTGGATCAGTGAGGTGGGGGATGTATTAGTGTTTATGAGTTTTTAGAATTTTATTTTTCCTGCTTATAGTTAGAATGCATTTAATTACAGTGATAGTAGTTTGATATGTTTAGAGTTATTTGAGGGTGTATTATGTTCATTTTTATTTATTCCTTAAATATGTAAGTTAGCATCCCTTTTACTCTACCGGATGTTTCGATTGTCAAAGTTGAATAAAAACAGAGAAGGATATATAAAGAAAGGATTATATATATGTATATTAATAAAAAGAAAGAACAGTAAGATATATAATCCGGTGTTCTTATAGATATTTTTCTTTTTACAAAATAGTGCTCAATGTAAATTTACAGAGCATTAATATTATAAGTTAATAGACTTAAAATATGGTTTTTCGCTACACAGTTCCAACCATGTTTCAAAAATGGAAGCTAAAAGCCCCGAATTTGATTTAAGTACAAAATTAAATTCGGGGCTTTTAGCTATTATATTAATTATATGAAGAGCATCATTTATTATATAAATTAATTTACTATATTAATAATAAATAATAATATAAAATAAAATATTCATATAAATTAATGTAGCAATAATAGACTCAACATTGTAAAAAAGATTAATTATTGACTATCATTGACCTTGATGAATCTGAATATAAAAAAAATACTAACAGAGCAGCATCAACCGCATTACTGAATAAATCTGCACTTTTTTCAATTTATTAACATATTTAAAATGGTTTATTATGAGTTATTTTACTAGTGTACATAAATGATCCATAGAATGTAGTTGTTAGATACAAGTTTATTTCATTAAATTAGTTTTACTTCCAAATAAAGTATTTATATTTACTATTTCTATAATACAATTCCTAAACTTATCTCTTGTAACCTAGGGAAGATTACTGAATAGAATAATCAAAGGTTGGTAATGAACGATAATACTTAGGACAAGAACAACACATATAAAATTCGCCAGTGGTGAGTCAAGTGAATTCCACAATGAATCTCCAACTCTAGACCACATACAGTATTCACTACTGTATTTATGGGAATGGGGACATACCCATTATAGGTATGCTACAACATCTATATTAATAAAAAATAAAATAAGCTTTTTTTTCATTGAATGGTTATTGGGGCTACCAAAAAAAATTAATAAAAGTGGCCCATGGATAAAAAAAAAAGATTGGGAACCAGTGGTCTAGAAGGGCTTCATCATACAAAAGCAATGTTTTTATTGATGAAATTATAAGTGTGGAAGATATAAAAGCCTGAGTGTGAGTTATAATTATGTAATAAGTGGAAACACTGAAGATATAGGAACACTGAATTATATATATATATATATATATATATATATATATATATGAAAAAGAGAGAGAGAGAGAGAGGAAAACCCTGATTTCAAACTTCCACTGCCTTACATCAAATCTAAAAACACGGATAAAGCTATGGAAGTAAATACAGACAGAAAACCCAGAGTGCAGATCCAAAGGGTGTTGGCTGTCAACACTGACAATTTTCTGGCAACTCCTGCAGCCAATCCAACTCAAAATGTAGAGCTTGTTGATATGCCCGAGGTGGGTGGGTGGTTGTCGTGCAGCATATAGTCTGGACAGTGCATAGCCTCCATATACTATCACCCAGGCCTGGAGAGCTCACTCCAGTTTCACCACTAAAGGATTGAATTTTGACCAAAAATGCCAAAATGATTAGATTTATTCATCATAAACAAATAAATATATAAAAAAAAAGACTGATATGGACTCCTGTCTCTTAAACTTAAATAGCGAATACCCACAAAGATATAAAGTAGCAGTGAGAAAAAAAAAAACTTCCCAAATAAAGCACATCTAACCTCCTCTTCCCCATAAAATATTTTTTCTTCTTCTATATGCTATGTTCCTTCAGGACATAGGGGATTATGGCTCTCTAAAATTTCCTGTCCTTTGTAGCTCTCAACAAATTTTGTTTTTTTGTTATTTCTTCTAAACCTTGTACTGTCATCCATTTATTCAAGCTCACTCTTGGATTGAGGAATCGGAGAGTCGAGTTTGAATTCCAGTTGAATCTATTACATTCACTTATGTGCTAATACCCTTGGGAAAGGTATGAATCCTATTCTTCTCCCCCCAGCTATGGGTAAATAGCAGGACAGACAGGGTTCTATATCCTTGAATAGCAACTGGTCTACCACAAAAAGAAATGGCAACCTACTGTGGGAAAAAAAATCTGCCTCATGTGTTATGTATCGAAAGATACATGATCACCTAAGCATATATCACGCATAGCACATAACTGACTGATATAAGTAATGCTTTGCTCTCCTCTGTCCCTCTTGCCTTCAATCTATCCCATGATTATAAGATTTTCCAAGCCCCCTTTCCTCATCATGAAATTTCAACTGATCTTATGTTTCCTTTTCATTTCCATTTTCTCTAAAACCTTATTCTTATACAACACAACACTAAAAACATAATCCAATAAATATTAGCTACTGTAACAAAAAGCAAAGAAATTATAAACAAGATGAATTTGATATGTGATACATCATTAAATAATATTTTTTACCCATTGACACCAGCAAATTTATAATATAGTATTGAAATTAAGCCTTAATATTATTAAATATTAAGAGTGAATGGTTGAATGAGAACCAAATACAGTGTCATCACAAAATGTGTAAGATTACAGACTGAAATTTCTAACCACAACTACATCTGTTCTCTTTGCCTGACACCCACCCACCCTATGCAGCCACCAAGAAGTGACATGATAGAGTAATAGATTGTGGCTCAGATTAGGAAATTGGAGAACTGAGTTCATATTCCATTAGAGTTCATTACATTCACTTATGTGCTAATAACCTTGGGAAAGGTATGGATCCAACTTTTCTCCCCCCAGCTATGGGTAAATAGTAGAACAGACGGGGTTCTATAGCCTTTGATGGCAAATGATCTAGGAGAAGGAAATTCTGAATTCAAAACTGTATGTAGCCCTGGTGAAGCACATACTATGCAGCTAAGGAAAAGATCGTTCGTATTGGCTCAATGATCCCGACTACGGTCGACCCTTTGGAAAGGTATGAAACCAACTCTTCTACACCCAGCTATGGGTAAATAATAGGACAGACTGAGTGCTATAGCCTTGTGTGGGAACTGGTCTAGGACAAGGAAATCTCTGAATTCAAAACTGTAGTACTCATGAAGCACATGCTATACAGCTAAGGAAAGGATTGTTCACAATTAACTCAATGATCCCAACCGTGGTTAAAAAAAATATTAATATACCAAATTATAAACAAGATGAATTTGCTTTGTGATACATCATTAAATAATACATTTCACCTGTTGACCCAAGCAAACTTACAATATACTATAGAAAATTAAAAACTTACCAATAACCTATAATTACCAATAACAAAAGAAAAGCCAATCAAATCTGACCTTAAAAACACTAATGCTAACAATTCACTGTCCAGTACAAGACTGTAGTTTTTGTAATAAATCTAGTAACTATTTAGATTATATATTGACAAGGATAAGTAGGTGGCTCACAAATAACATGAGTAGTCTCAGTGCCATAAAAAGCACTTGGACAACCACATGCGCCCCCCCACCTGCTCAGAGTAATTCTTGTTTATGACCCCATCATTCTAAATGTTACACGGGCCTTCTAACACAAGGGAATTACACCAGTTCTCACTATATATAGTGCCAGTAATACCTACCCGGTGGGTAAGCAGCGACAGTACTACAACTGCCTAGCTGAGTAGTACCCGTTTCCTACCTTTGTATCTGTGATGTTAAATACACTTGGTCCTTAAACCAACCTCGACTTGAGTTTCTTATTTTTACTATTGTGCCACGACACAACAGATTGGCGACGTCGGAATCGAAACGATATCACTGCATTGATTGAAATACAAGGATTCGCAAGATTTTTACGGCAAAACACCTTCGTCATTTGAAACAGATATTTGGATACGCAAGGATTAATAGCAAATTAATTACTACAATAGTAATTTGGCGACGTAAAAAAAAATAAAAATAAAAACAACCAAAAATTTGCTACCAAAAGTCTACAGCGTGAGAACGCGAATAATATTGTCAATTATTAAAATAGTTGAAAATACTGACACCAAGTGTTTCGAAAAAAAAAAAAAAAAAAAAGGGTTCACTGTAGAAACCAGTTTTTTCACGGTAGGATTTTTTTTTTTTTTCTCCTCTTCAAAGTTAAATGATTTGTCGAGTGAAAAATATATATTCGCGTAAGTCATTTGTGCTTCACAAAGACTGTAAAATATTCGAGTCATATTTGTGCAAAATCACAAAGAGGTTGAAAAAAAAATTTTGTGACTTTCCCATTAGTCGACACTCCTTAAAGCGACGGATTTTTTTTTTTGTTTACGAGAAATACCGCATGCAACAAATGACATTTGCAAAATGATTTTTTTTGTAACAAAAAAAAAACTTGAATTGACTTTTTGGCTAAGAAATAATATATTTCTTGTTTGTGTATTAGTTGAGCAAACTAATTTTATTAAGCAAGCCTTGGGAAAACTGATTTCTTTAATACAAGTGTAAACTGTATGGTGCGTAAATTGAATTCGTACCATGGACGCAGAATTAAGAGAGTCTCTTCTTCAATTGTTCTAATTTCAAACGGAACAAAGTCTCGCATTGCAAAAGCAACAACTTCAACGACAACTTGAAAGTGAGGAGAAATTTAAAAAAGAGTTGTTGGAACAACAGAAACGCGTCAAAGAAATCTTTATGAAAACACAGGAGGAACAGAGGAAACTTCTGGAGGCAACACAGTTAATGAATGCAAGCGAGAATCATAACGTATTCTCCCAGACGGCTGTGTGGAACGCTATTGAAAGTTTCAATTATAATCCAGAAGACGATGTCACGTTTGCTCATTTCTATAGAAGATATGAGGATAATTTTGTATCGGATTGCGGTACATGGACAGACGCTAAAAAAGTTAGGTTTCTGCTAAGAAAATTGGGAACTGCCGAGCATACAAAGTTCGTGAATTTTATCCTTCCAAAAAAGACCAGCGAGTTGAACTTTCAAGAGACAGTTACTCTACTAACAGAACTGTTTTCTACAAAAACTTCTCTTTTTCACAGGAGATATAAGTGTATGAATGTCACTGGAAGAGAGGAAGATGATTAAACTACTTATGTAAGTATTGTAAACAAGTATTGCGACGACTTTAAACTGAAGGAATTATCATCAGATAATTTTAAATGTTTAATATTTGTGCAAGGGCTGGTTTTAGGTAAAGATGCTGAGATCAGGTGTTGTGTTTTAAATAAACTTGAAAACGAGCCGAATTTAAAACTACAAAGCTTAGCAGAAGACTGTGAACAGTTTGTTGCATTGAAACAGGACAGTCGTGACAGAGGAAAGTGGAGTGTCGCACATTAAAAAGGTCCATCAGAAGAAAAATTTAACTTCAAAAAATAACCAGAGGAAAAAACAGGGAAAAGATCCACCTGGACCGTGTTGGAGGTGTGGAGATAAACATTGGTACAATGAGTGTCCCTACAAATTCAAACAATGTGACAACTGCTTCCAGAAGGGGCATAAGGCATCACATTGTAGGAAAAAATCTGGTAGAAAGAAGACATCCATTAAACTAACAAAAATTGAACCTGAGGAACTAAATATCCAGAAATTTGTAGAGGTCAAAATGTTTAAAAAGAAAGTAAGACTACAGCTTGATAGTGGGTCTGATATTTCCATCATTAATGTACAGACATGAAGAAGCTTGGGAGACCCACTATGATTAAATCACATAAAACGGCGAGAAGCGTCAGTGGTGGAAAAATCACCTTCGAAGGAGAATTATTGACAAATATTTCTTTTCAGAATAAGACCGAAAAAGCGAAAATTTTTGTCATGCGAAAATCAAATAACCTCTTTGGAACTGATCTGTTCAAAAAATTTAGACTATAGGATCTGCCTTTAAGCTCTTTTTGTCAAAAAGTTGAGGATTCGAATGTGGAGGCAGAAAGAGAATTTTCCAGACGTATTTACAGGCGGTCTTGGAAGGTGTACAAAAGCGGTAGCAAAATTTGAAGTCAAAGAAAATGAACAGCCAGTGTTCAAAAAGAAAAGAAAGAGGTTCCATACGCCGCTATAGAACAAATAGACGGTGAATTAGAAAGACTCAAAAACATGGGTGTCCTCGAAAAAATTGATCACAGTGAGTGGGCTACGCCAACAGTTTATATCAAAAAGAAGAGCAAGGAGATTAGGGTTTGTGCCGATTTCTCAACAGGTTTAAACAATGCATTAAAGGATCACCATTATCCCCTTCCGAGTCCTGAAGAAATATTCGCGAAACTGAGTGGAGGGAAATATTTTTCTAAAATCGACCTCAGTGACGCGTATTTACAAATCCCAGTCGATCAGGAGTGTTCAAAGCTGCTATGCATCAATACCCATAAGGGATTGTACAAGTTTAACAGACTTCTTTTTGGGGTCAAAGTCGCCCCTGCGATTTTTCAGCAAGCAATGGACATGATGTTAAGTGGGTTGGACTTCGCAGTAGGGTACCTGGACGATGTGTTAATGAACAGCGCTAGCAAAGAACAACACAAAGCTCATGTAAACCAAGTATTCAAAAGGATCCAGGATTATGGATTTAAACTGTAACAGGAAAAATGTACCTTTTTCATGGAAAAAATAAAATACTTGGGGCAAATCATCGATGAACATGGAAGAAGGCCGGATCCAGATAGATCGAGTGCAATAAGGGACATGCCTGCTCCAGAAAATATTGCGTCTCTACAAAGTTTCTTAGGTTTGGCGAATTATTACAATGTATTCGTGCCAAATATGCATAAACTAAGATCACCCTTAAATGAATTGTTAAGGAAGGACCAAAAATGGGTCAGGACGCAAGAGTGCGAAGAAGCATTTCAGGAAATTAAAGATATATTAACGTCTGACTTGTTTCTGGCACATTATAATCCCGAGCGTGATATTATAGTTACAAGCGATGCCAGTGCCTATGGCATAGGAGCATGCATACTACACAAAATGGATGATGGAAAAATAAAACCCATAGCTCATGCATCCTGTTCACTTTTACCAGCCGAAAAGAACTACTCGCAAATCGAGAAAGAGGCGCTAAGCATTATATTCGCAGTAAAGAAATTTCATTGTTTTTTGCACGGTAGACAATTTCTGTTACAAACAGATCACAAACCTTTACTAACGATTTTTGGATCGCAAAAGGGACTACCACAATATACGGCGAATAGACTACAAAGATGGGGTACCATTCTTCTGAATTATAATTTTCAAATGAAGTATGTACCATCTAAAAATCTTGGTCATGCAGACGGCTTATCAAGGTTAATACCTAAGCACACAGAACCATTTGAGGATATGGTAATAGCAGCCATTCAAGCGGAAGTTGAAATAAAAAATACTTTATGTGACACGATAAGAGAACTTCCAGTAACGCTTGATGAGATTAAGAGTAAGGCAGAGGTGGACGAATTTATTATAAGCACGAAAGAAAAATCAACAGTAACCAACTGGATGAGGAAATTTATTCAATTTGTGATAACGTCCTGTTATATAGCGACAGGGTCGTAATTCCTACGACATTACAGAAAAGAATGCTCAAGGAATTCAATGTAGGACATCCAGGCATATCAAGAATGAAAAGCCTTATGCGCTCTTTCGTTTTCTGGCCAAACATGGATAAGGATATAGAAGAAAAAGTCGGGGAGTGTAGAGGATGCGCATTAGCTATGAAAGCTCCTCTGACTCAATTCGGATCGTGGGCAAAACCGGACCGACCTTGGTCGAGAATTCACTTGGATTTTGCTGGACTGTTAGATGGTTTCTACTATCTCATTGTTATAGACAGTCTATCTAAGTGGCCGGAAGTACTGAAATGCAAGAACCCCACATCCGATGCAACTATTAACTTCCTGTATGAACTATTCGCTAGGTTTGGAGTTATAGACTGCATTGTCACAGACAATGGAACGCAATTCACGTCTACCGAATTTAAACATCTCTGCGAGGATTATCTAATCGAGCATATAACCATTCCACCATACCACCCAAGAAGTAATGGGCAAGCGGAGAGATTCGTAGATACGTTCAAGAGAGCCCTGAGAAAAGCTAGTGGATCACCGACAGATAAGTCAATCCAACAGTTCTTACAAGTTTACAGGGTCACTCCGAATGCAAACATCGGAACATCGAAGACACCTGCTGAGGTCATGTTCGGATGCATGGTTAGATCAATTTTCCACAAGTTGTTACCAAACCAGGATAGGCCAAACCTCAAAAAACCGATAACAAAAAAACGGTATAAAGTTAGCGAAAGAGTTTTCTACAAGATTCATAGAAATAATAGGACCTTTTGGGAGTCTGGCACTATTGAGAAACAAATAGGCAACATGGTCTATATGATTAAGGGACCAGATTTCGTGCACAAACGTCACACTAACCAAATCCGGAAAAGATAGTCGAACAGTGAGGTGACCAGATCGCCCGAGGAGGACATCATGGACACAGTGTTTGATACTTTTCAGGTGCCCATACCAGAGACAGCTCCTGAGAATAGGAGGTCAAAAAGAAAACAGAAATCAACGGAGTTGATTAGGGTGAACCCAAAACAAAAACGTTATTAATCCCCAGACGGGATATTTTCAAAGGGGGGTGTTACACGGGCCTCCTAACATAAGGGAATTACACCGGTTCTCACTATATATAATGCCAGTAATACCAACCCGGTGGGTAAGCAGCAACAGTACTACAACTGCCTAGCTGAGTAGTACCCGTTTCCTACCTTTGTATCTGTGATGTTAAATACACTTGGTCCTTAAACCAACCTCGACTTGAGTTTCTTATTTTTACTATTGTGCCACGACACAACACTAAACAAATCTAATTGTTATTTACATTATTTACAAGCAAACTATCATCCTCATCTTCGTTTATGGCTTGAAACATTGGTTCTTGTAAGATCACCAAAGTTAAGCAACATTGAGCCTGGTTAGTACCTAGATGTGTGATCACTTGGGAATACCAAGTGCTGTTAATCTGGATGTGCAGGTGGTTTAAAGGGCTTACAGCTATATCACATTGAAACACTGGTTCTCATATGATCATCAAAGTTAAGCAACAATACTTGAGAATACCAGGTGCTATATGCCTGGATGTGTGGATGGTGTAATTGGAATTGGAAATCAGAGAGGCAAGTTCCAATTTCTGTTGAATTCGTTATATTCATTTACGTGCAATTAACCTTGGAAAAGGTATGAATTCAGCTCTTCTCCCCCCAGCTACAGGTTAATTAGTAAAACTTGCATCAGTAAAAATCATTATTATCCCTCCAAAATTTTTACAATGAAGAAATATTTTCTGGCTTTAAATAACCTACAAATTGTTGACAAGTCATAAAAAACAAATCAATCATCTTTGTTGTTATTATCACAATGTTTCAGCCATTGTACCCTGCAACATTTATCTGGTGTATGTTGATTCAGCTAACCTACAGAGAACTAACCAAATTTAACCAAACCCTTTATTTAATTTATAGGAGTAGATTGTTCTCATTCCATTGCCCATGTTTCTTATGCAGTATTTATTTTAAGGACTGCTCAGTTATTACTTGCCCATTTCCAGTTAATTCAAATTCACACTGCCCAGCCCAGGGATTGAAATCACATTTATTATATCATCAAATACACAAACTAATGCTTTAATCCATGAGGGTATTGTCCTGTAGGATACCTGGATTGACATATACCTGATGAAGGCCCGAGTGTACAACAGCTGAAACATTGTGTTAACAAAAAAAACAACAAAGATGAGGACAAAAGTCTGGATGTAAATAATGATAAAACTAGAGTTGGGCAAAAATAGATTTTTAATTTTGACCTTATGTCTCCCCATCCCTTTGACTTTTGGAAAAAAGGTAACACTTTGCTTTTGAAATTTTCTTAGAAATCATTTAATCACCAGTTACTTACCATTGCCTGAAGAAGTACAATCAAAGTATTGAAACATGAAAGCTTTTCTGTAGCAATTTCAACATGTCTTTATTATAATATCTTATAATAAAAATAATAATAATATACATAAAGACAATATATATATATATATATATATATATATATATATATATATATATATATATATATATATATATATATGCATTTATAAATGTAAAAGACAATAGGAAAACTGTAATGGTAGCTGACACATTTCATCCAATGTGAACTTTTTCAAGGCAAAAGCGAAATGAATTTATTAAACAAAGTAACTAATAATAACAAAACAAAATGTCCTTAGCAACTGGAAGAATTTAGAGAACACTATTTTCATACTGTTAACTGAAAATTGCGTCAATTACTGTCACATGTGGAGATAGTGTTTTTATTGCTGTGTTGACGGATTCAACCTTTTTCTTTTGATTACTTGATACTGTTGTATACATTTGTTTGGGAGAGTAGTAATTCTGTTAAGAAAGGTGAAATAGGGAAAAAGCCTGGGTGTAGATTAATATTTGGGTAATATTCAAGGGTGGCACTCTCGAGGATTTTCCTTCTGAATGAGTTATTTTCTTTTTTTATGATTGTAGCATTTTTAAAATCAAAATTGTGGTTGAATTTATTTCCATGTATGACTAGTGCATTAGCTAAGTTGTTTATTGTGAGGTCTCTTTTGTGCTCATAAATGCATTTTTTTAAATTTCTACTTGTTTCTCCAATATATTGGGAGGAACAGCTTTGGCAATTTATTTTATAAATGCCTGCTTCAGAAATATTATTGCTATTAGTGTTTGAGGATCTGAATATATCCATAATGGTTTTGGAAGTGTTTGTGACTATTTTAAGATTATTTAGATGGGATAGGTTGTTCTGGATAGTGAACGTGGTTGGTCAGTAGTATTATGCATCTGTTTTCATAGTCATACATACATTGCAAAAAATCAAATAATTATCAAATTTTAATGAAACTTTCAGGACTTATTCACAAATGAATTAAAGTAATTTTGAAATTATTATTTTTAGAAAATTTTGGTAAAAATATAATTTTTTTAATATCTATTCATCCCCCCCACCCACACTTAATTTCATGAAATTTCGAGAAATTAAATTTTGATCTCAAACTTTTTTTAATAGTTAAAAGTAGGACTCCTTGGAGAGAATGTAAATGATCCATTTTTGTCTTTTCAGTTACTGATTTCCTGAAATCTGCTCCAAGTAGTAAAATAAAAAATGCAATAAAATCATGACATTAATTAGATAAGTTCTTAATTGTTTTTAGAAATAATATATAGAAGGGTGGTAATCAGCTACTTAAAAAATTGATTCCAATCAATATAATTTTTGTTTAAAATACACTAGAGTATTTTACTTACTGGAAATAGTAAAATTAATCTTTTAGCTTTCAATTAAATCTAAAATAAAAGCTTTTTCATTTTTAAAAATTTATTTTAAACCTTATGTATCACTAATTAGTGACGGCATCTACTTAATACCAACCAAAAAATAATTAAGATAAAAAACAACATTCAGTGAAACGTGTATATAAAAAAATGAAAAGTTTTACCTTATCAATGAAGTCAACTCAACAGTCAATTTTCCCCGCAAACAGAGCAACAATTATTCCCTGTGAAACTAACAAGAATGAAGTGATTTTCTTGCAATAAAACCAGGAAGTTGCTGATTACAAAAGATTGACTGAACACACTAAGATCACAAGCAAACACATTTTTGTTAATATTGAATGACCCAATTTACTGGCTGGCCACCAGGATGCATGGCACTGTCATTTGTCGAGGATTATAAACAAAGATAATTGTGAGGATGAAAACAAAAAGTCCAGTTTTGACACAATGTAGATAAACAAACACCGTTGGTTTATGGTGTCATGCCAGACAATTTTTCTTTCCAGAATTTATCTTGTACATTCATAAATCATCTGGGCATTGAATATTGCTGCCATATCTGGTCTGTTCCTCCAGCTATGTATATCGAGATTCTCAACAAAATCCAAAGAAGGGTCTGTTTTCACCTGCTTTTTCTATAAATATTTTCATAGCAATTATTCCAAAGAACACTCCTCCTTTGTACCTCGACCCCTTGAATTTAAGTATACTGTTATGGAGTGGTTTCACAGTGGAGGCTTGTATTTGTACTAAGTGGGTCCTAAAATAGGTCCGACGTACAAAACGTTAAGAACATGATATAATAGGTAATGACGCAGAGAAAATCTAGTTGTGGTCGCTGATACTTTAGTATCCGACTAACGGTCGTCCGGCATCGACTGACTGACCGAACCCTTGAGCGACTCCTACTACTCTTACTTATTATAGGTGGGAGAGTCTACTTACTATAGAATAGGTGTTTTCCACTATAACATATACTAAGGATTGGCAGATAGGTCTCATCATTTTACTATTGAAATAGCTAGTTGAAACCATCAGCTCTATTCTAATAGTTTCTTTTCAAGCTTCTCACCTGTGGAACTCTTCTCGTTTCTTGTTCCCCTGGCACCTGCAATCTTCAAAAATTTAAATGCAACATCACTATATTTCTGTCTTCCTGAATCCTGTACTTCTATTCTCCTTTCTCCTCACTGACGTCTTCTCATTCTCTTCCATTTTCAGTAATTGCTAGCATCTTAGCAGCATTATCACCTTGCTTGGGGTGAAATGAGTTTTTACAAAATAAAAAAAAGAAAATATATTTAGAGAGTTTAACCATTTCATAATTTTAACAACAATAAAGACATGGGTACAATAATACTCACATAAAAATACATATGTTATTACCACTATGTAATATAATATATATGTTATAAAAATGCTTGTTATATTCAAGACTTCATAGATGCCGGTATCAGTAGTAATGCCTTCCAATATTACCTGCACTAGTAATACTTGTTCAAGTAGTAATCGCCAAATAGTATAATGATCATAATCTGTATAGTAGTAGAGAGAGTGAATGTATAGCAATAGTGGATAGACAAGAAGAGTGAACAGTGATTATATAGTCATCACACTACTTCCTATTTATTCACTTCCTTTATGATCATGTGATATACTTAATAATGAAATTGCCAGAGTTGCTCACTGGCAATCTAGTTTCAAACCACAGTGTCGTCAATAACACTTACTCTTATGCAACATTATTACTACTATGTAATAAAATATATATATATATGTTATTATTACTACTATAAATGTGCTAAATAATAATGTAGCAGAATACCATTTTTTAGAGGAAAGTCTATCTCTGAGGTTGACCTTAGGGAACAGATACACGACAAAATAAAGGAAGTTAATTTTGATTGGCTGAACTAATGTGGGAAAGAAGATAGTAGAAAAGGTTTTTTTTTAAGGAATGGGTTAATACACATCAAGGAATGTGTCTGAAACGGCTCCCCAGTGAGGAAGAGCAACCCCCCCCCCACCACTGGATAGCTAGAAAATGTATATGTCAGTGTTACTGAAATAGTTAAGTTTAAAATTCCCTGTGTTGAAGTTCTTTTATATCTGGACTCAAAACAACTAGCAATCATGGCCGAGAGAGAAAAATGCAACTTTATTCTCAAATTGACACAATTGCCCAAAACCTCCTCAGCACAAGGGGGCTATACAACAAATTTTATATTTTGTGGATAATCTTTTTAAAAGAAAAAATTGAATGTCTACCAGTCTATAGATCAAAAGTCTTATTAAAGATAATTTTGATTTCAAATTTGCCATGTAAAAAAAAAGTCTACTCAGACATTTATAGTAATAAAAAATACTGTCAGATTAACACGTCGACTTTTCAGAGTCAATTATGAAATCTCACTTCAAACACCAACTTTATGATAACCAACTTAGGTAATAAAAATTTTTATGAGATGATTTATAGCTTTAACTGAAGTCTTAACATTATTTGCAAGTGATCCTTTTAGTGTAAAAACAAACTTCTTGTTGGCTCCTGTAAATAAAAATGTATCAGAAAATGCCAAGCACAAGATAACTCATAGTCAATGTCAAAATAAAACTGCCAACTACAAGTTAAAGTTATCTCATGGTTGGTAGTCATCAATGTGTTAAAACACCAGTATACATTATCTGTCTATATTTCTGAGATGAGGTATTATGTACATTATTTACATTATTCAGACTATTATCCTCATCTTTGTCGCCATATTTATCACAACGTTTTGGGTGATGTACACTCCGGCCTTCTTCAGGTGGATAGAATGTCAAACTGAACCCTTTATTTCGCTCACAGGGGTAGACAGTTTCAGTTCCACGTGCTATGTCTAATAGATGTCATTTATCAGTTATCAACTTGTTAATTCCCCTCTCCAAGTTCTCCACTGCCTTAACCTTGAGGACCCATGACACAGTGGATAAAGGTGTTAGTTAGATTCAGTGACAGGACCCATAGAGTTGTGAGTTCAATACCTGGTTAAGGCAGTGGAGAACTTGGAGAAGGGAATTAACAGGAGATAACTGATAACTGACATCCATTAGACATGGCATGTGGAACTTGAACAGTCTACCCCTGTGAGCGAAATAAAGTTTGACATTCCAACCACCTGAAGAAGGCCGGAGTGTACATCGGCCAAAACATTGTTATAAATATGGCAACAAAGATGAGGACAATAGTCTGAATAATGTAAACAGTGTACCATTATGCATGTTATTGTTTTCATATTAAAATTAATATTGGAAAACTTTTTAGGATATATTTATACAGGTTGTGAATCCTTTATCTGAAATTCTTGTGACCGGAAGTGCTTCGGCTTTCAGATTTTTTCAGACTTTGGAATACAGGTTATTTAAATTGTATATAGTATCTATATCAAATGTAATGAGATATCATGTTTATGTTTTGGTTCCATTCCCAAGATGGTGCATCTTGGGAATGGAACCAAAACATAAACATGATATCTCATTACATTTGATAACATAGCTTATACATATACATTGAAGGTAGTTTTATATAAGTGGTATATATTCACTGACACTGATAAATCCACTCCATCAATACATGATTGAGATTCATTTTTTGCTCTGCGCAGTGTTTCTCTATTTTTCATTAATTTCTGTATATCACTTTCAGTATAAAAAAAACTAACAATTTCTCCTTGTTTCCTTAGATTGTATATAGTGGTTGTTCCAATACCAAACTCGTTAGATGCTTCACACTTAAACCCTGTTTTTTTTTTTTCCAACAGTGACTTTGTGATATTGATAAACATAAATGATTCCTTTTTCTTTGCAGAACGTTTTGACATTCTGAATAATATCTTTATTGAGCATGAAATACCTAGTAAGTAATCCATGAATGAAGATGTTTCTCTAATGATTGCTAACAAAAAACTGACACTAATGTAGGCTACGTAGCTTGGCTTGGGAACTCCTACCCAGGGCAGATGAGATCACTTACAACAGCTGCACATCATCATGTAGGAATGTTACCAGTGCTTTCTGAAATGTTCCATTTGTGGCATGTCATATCAGTGCCTGAAAAACTTTTGGATTTTGCAGGTTTTCAGATAAAGGATACTCAACCTATATATATATATATATATATATTATATATATATATATTATTCATTTCACCCAAAGCAAGGCAATAAAGCCACTAGGACACAAGGATTTACTGAGTGTTACAAAATGTGAGAAAAACTATTATAAAAGGGAGAGGACAAATGAACAAGTATTAAGAGGACAGAAGATAATTGATATTGCATTTAAATTTTTGAAATTAACTGAGAAGCAAGAAGCCAGAAGATAGTTCCACAAGTGAGAAATGATATATAAATATATATATTTATTATATATGAAGAAATATAGTTTTAAGGTGTGCTATATTTATGGGATAAAGTGCTCAATATCAGAGATAGATCAATTATTTCTGAAATCCCAGCACCATCAAATAAACCTTGTGATACATTGAAGCAGTCTATATAAAAATTAGATGATCAGCCAATTCTGCTACTTTGGTTTCAACCTCATGGTATCGTCAGGCAATTCTGGTCAACTGATTTCTTAATGCTTTATTTTTTTAAATTAATGAATGCTTTATTATTTAAAAATAAATAAATGTATGATGCTAAGTGTGATACAAGAGGAGGGGGAGACGGAGATAAGTAAGGGTATTGGAAATTTATCAGTGGGGGGATTAAATGAAATGTACATACTTTCTTTTCATCCTGGTTCATATGAATGCAAAAGAAACTTTTTAGTGTGTATGTAACAAGTCATAATTTCCAATCTCTCATTTAAAAAGGTTTTTTGTCAACAAGAACAGTTAGCAAGAACATTTCCAGACCAAAAAATGGCTGGTATCCTAATTTTTATACCTAAAAGCTGTACATATTAATTTTTATACGTTTTTTAAGCACTTTTTAATACTACTGTTTCCTGGTCTAATTCAACTGTGACCATTAACTTTATATATATATATATATATATATATATATATATATATATATATATATGTGTGTGTGTGTGTGTGTGTGTGTGTGTGTTTAAGAATTTCAAATAAAGTATATCTGTAAAAGGATAATATGAATAAAGACAAAAGGAAAACTTATCTTAGCTGATTTGTTTCTCCCTCTGTGGGACTTTATCAAGGCAAACGATAAATCATTATTAATGCTTCCATTCTTTTATATATACACACATATATATATATATATATATATATATATATATATATATATATATGATAAATCATTTACCTTAATAAAGTCCCTCAGAGGACAAAACATATTGGCAAAGATAAGTTTCTTTATTGTCTTTATTCATATTGTATCATTTGCCTTTGTAAAGTCTCTCAGAGGATGAAACTCACTGGCTAAGATAAGTTTTCCTTCTGTCTGTCTGTCTGTCTCTCTCTCTATATATATATATATATATATATATATATATATATAAAATAATAGAAGCATTAATAATAAAAAAGAAAAACCCAACACTCAATAATTTCAACTATGAACATGCCCACAATGTGCTAACAGTGTTTGCAAAGTAAAAAATACATTCCCATCAATATACAGGGAACGATGGATAAATTGTCATCTATATTACGCAAAAATGAAAATAACACTAACATCTCATTTTAATAGATATGTTAATCAAAATTAAACAAATATATTTTGAAATATTAAAGAGTAAATTTATTCAATAAAATCACCATTGGCTTGAACCATGGCCTCCAGACAACTTCAGAATCTCCTGCAACTTTTCTGGGCAGTTTCCTTGTTTAATTTGGTGAATTCTGCCATAATACTTGCCTTCAGTTCATATTTAGTGTTAGAAGGTGTTTTGTTGGTCACTCACTCAACTGCATCCCACACATAATAATCAAGGGGGTTGTAGTTTGGGGAGTTAGGTGGCCAGATGTAAGAGGTGGTGAAGTCACAGAAATTGTCTGATGGCCATGACTGGATTCTCCTGCTTGTGTGGCATGGTGCAGAGTATTGTTGCCATACATAGAGTCTTCCAGCAGCCATCCTCTTGACCAAGGGCAGCACTACCTCCTCAAGGCACTTGACGTAGGCCTCTGTGTTGAGCCTGAAGTCCTGTGGGTAGATGAATGGATGCATAACGTTGCCTTCACTAGTGATCACTCCAAATACCATGATGTTGACTGGATATTTTATCCAACTCTTTCCAAATCCTCTGCACTATCCTCAGATTGACACCCAAACACCCTGAAATATTCATATTGAAGCTTTCAACACAAATGCCAAGCAGTATAGCATGCCGTTTCCAAATTTCTGGCAGAGTGAATTGCATCATGGTGTTCTTTTTCTCAAAGACGGTGACCAACTGATCTTACTATACTGTGCAGTCGAAAAAAAAATCAAAAACAAACAATGTGTATGTGCAAAATTAAAAATATAAAATGGTGACAATTTACCCATCGCAGCCTGTAGATACAAATACATAAAAATCAACATGTTCAGTTAAAAATAAAAGATACATTCTTGATAATGGCTAATAGAATAGCTGAAATCCCTTGGATATATAGAACATGGGAACAGCTGAAAATTTGAGAAAACTATGAAGTTGCCTGACTCATTTTCTGTTATGATGTCTAAAGTTAAGTATATGGCTATAGTTTCAGCACTAAAAACAGAAGATTTATCAGGGTGGTATTTTTTAATGTTTTACCAACAAGAACAGATCAGTATATATGTTTTTATAGTTTGGTTGCTCCTGTAGAATATTATTTTCTTCCAAAAAGGTAGATGGATGGTATTAGTTTTAGTATGCTTGGCAAGATTTAGTAAAACTCTTGATGGTTTTGTTAGCCAAAGAGATTTTCTGGAATAGTAGATCATTATTACATTGGTATACAAAATGATATGCAAATAGCATAACAGTTATCAATAGAAAAAATTAAATTCTACCCAAGTCTGTTATACTATTTTTTTTCAGTGACTGAACTGATTGTTTTTTAGTTTTTTTTGTTTTTTTTTGTATGACTTTACAATTTATAAAACAATTATAAATGACAAGATGGTGTGTAGAGGTAGGTGAGGTAATAGTACCTGGCTGTAATTAGAACACCTACATAGATGATAAATGATTTTATCTGAATCTTAAGTGTCTTGAATTTGTCATGAGCAGCAGTAAAGTCTACAAAGTAGAATCTTCTAAACAGCTACCCACTTGACCAAAAAAGGGAAAAAATAGATAAATGAAAACTTTCAGGAACAAGTGCCACTTGGCCAGAAGTTAGAAAGTTCCACTCACAAGTTAATATAAACAGTCAAAATTGAAGGTAATTCTGATATAGCCTGCTGGTGGGATACAGAGACAGAGTTCTTATTAGTTGAAGGGAAACTCTGATCTGCTAGTATGTTGTAGCAGAAGTTGCTCCAAGTGTCTACTTACCACCCGCCAGACCATATGCAAGTGAATCACAGTAAAAAACCAAATATATTCTTATTGGGATTTACATTTTCATTTTTCAGTTTTACATTTTCATTAACAATGGTGTTAATTACACCTTTCATTTCTCTTGTAAACATGCAATGAACCTTTTTCCAGTTATTGTGCACACCAATGTGACTGAGAACAGAAACGCAACATGAGGACTGAGAGAAAAGACCCTGTTATAATATTTCAACAATCCTACCATTAAGTCACAATCACTGGCCTATGAAAAAGGTACTATTACATTGGTATTCGTAAAGGATGGGTAGGCAGTGTGACGATTATTAGCACAGAAAGTAAAATCATCAAGACATGTTCAAATTCTACCTCACTCTGGCATACTCATTTTCGCACTAATAGCCTTGGAAAAGTCAGGAATCCATATCTTTTTTTCTCCAGCTATGGGTTAAATATCAGGGTAGACTGATCTCTCTAGCCTTAGGTGCCATCCAGTCAAGAAGAAATCAAGACTGTGGAGAAGGCAACCATTCCACTATCTTTCCCAATTTTTTTGACTGATTCATTTACTACAGCTTATCAACCCTTTGCAGGTTATTTAAATCCAGAAAATATTTTTAGATTGTAAGAATATTTTTTGTGATACAAGTCTTACTAATTAACCCATAGCTGGGGAGAGAAGAGATGTATTCACA
The DNA here is from genome assembly GCA_963932145.1 of Acanthosepion lycidas. Classification (NCBI taxonomy): domain Eukaryota; kingdom Metazoa; phylum Mollusca; class Cephalopoda; order Sepiida; family Sepiidae; genus Acanthosepion; species Acanthosepion lycidas. The sequence goes on along the minus strand of OZ010614.1, from coordinate 30,578,847 downwards.
CCTTTACCTGAACATATTTGTATGCAATTGAATATAAAACAAATTGGAACTGGCACTTAGCTTTCCGATTACCAATTTCAAGCCATTATACATTACACTGCTCATACATCAAACCTTACAGCAACTGGTATTTCCAAGTGATTATCTTTTCCAAGAAGTCATGGCAATTCCCAGATAATAAATAAAAGAAATCTGTTGAGAATCATGACTACCCAAACTCTCAAAAGACACACCATTTAAAAAAAAAACATTCTAAAGAAAAATGAAGTAGTTCAGGCCGTTTTTCCACAAGGTATTATAATCATGTTTCACAGACTGAACATTACATATTATCACAGCAGAACATGAGAGGTAATAGTCAACATATTGATATTTATTTTAAAATATATAAGAACACAAGGTAAGATACATTACTTACCAACCCCATTGAAATACTATCTCCTATCTCCCATGACACTCTCACATCGACTCCTGCAAAATACAAAATGAAGAAAAAGTTATTTCTCAATATGAACACAAAACTCAATTTTTCTGTCAATTTCACAATATAAACTATGTACTTCTCTCCAAGCATCTTTTGTAATGACCTTCTCCAGTTTTCATACTGGTGATAGGAAAAAAAAACCCACTGAAACTTATGGTTATTTTAGTCTCTCTCTCTCATACAATAAACCAAAATAGAACTCTTAAGATGAGAATTATTTGGAGATAATAGCAAAAAGCTATATGGCACTCACTACAAGGAAAGACACAAAATACTTAGAGCTATTATTATACAAAAGAAACAACACAGATTAAATATTTTTCACCTCAAGAGACAGTAATTCAAAGTTTGTAGGAAATATTTAGTATATAAAATATGTACAAATATTTCATACATTCTTTTCCAAGGAAGTCAAGCTCTGCAAAAACTGTTTTATACATGACGTCATTTATGATACATTTGAATATCGAATGCAGTTCTAATACATTTTATATATATATATATATATATATATATATATATATATATATATATATATATATATACATACATACATACATACAGATAGATAGATAGATAGATAGATAGATAGATGTTTCAATAAAGATGACTGAAAAGGTACTGTGATTAAGTGATTTCTTTTTTGGGTATAGTGTGTAAAGACTGTCAGAATATTCTGTATATCCAACAACTTTCAGATATTCTATTAGACATTATCAAGGATGTTTTATGCTTCTAGAGGGATGCAGATGTTTTTTATTTTACAAACAGCACTTTGTAGCTGTGTTCATAATTGATGTATGTTATATATATATATATATATATATTATAATTATTTTTTTTAAAATATGATTCCTTCACTACATAAGAGTTCTCATGTTTCAAAAACGAGAGCTGAAACCCTCAATATAATTATTAAAATTAAATTATTTTAAAAAAATAATTATAATTTAAGTTCTACTTTTGTATGGAGCACTGTTTTTTAAAAATAAAAACAAAAATACTAAAGAACTCCAGATTATTTACCTAACATCTTCTTTCCTATTTTTCTACATACCTGCACACACATACATTATATATATATATATGTGTGTGTGTGTTATGGTCCGGTTCCTTGTACTACAGTGATAGTCCAAGGTTGAACCAATAAAGAAGAACGCAAACACAGGTATGGAATAACACAGATATATTACAAACAGGAATATATACAGAGAAGTAGAAGTGTTAGTATGAACAATCAGGTTTAGTAGAGAGAACAATGTAGTCTCGACCAGTATCACTATTCCAATGTCTTGCAGTAATTGTCTGAACGTGACTCTGTTTCAGACTGCCTCTGACTCGACTCTTGAACTACTGACTCCAAACTACTGACTCCTTGCCTACTCCTGAGGCGCAGTATTTATTAAGTATGGAATAGTCCATTATTATTATTATGGGTACAATCCCATAACAATATATATATATATATATATATATATATATATATATATATATATATATATATATTGAACAAAATAATCATTTTTTTTATACCCTTAGGATCCTTTCGACCAACGCTTTTTCAAAAGGTATTTGTTGGCGATATACAAACACAATCATGATACATTAATAATCTCCCAAAAAATCACAGGTGGTTTTCGACTGTGAAGAATTCTTATAAGTCTTGGTTTATTGTCCATTGCTGTGTAGATGCAGATTATTTCGACTTTCCGTCTGTAGCAGTCACCTCTAAATTTGCATGATGGTCAGTTGGTTATTGTTCTTGCAGGGAGACAGGCAAATTTTGACCTTCAATCAACCATAATGAACATATAAAATAATAGTGGACAATAAAACAAGAGTTTTAAGAATTCTTCAGTCGAAAACGACTGTGATTTCTTGGAGATTATTAATGTGTCTTGATTGTGTTTGTCTATCGCAACTGAATACCTTTTGAAAAAGCATTGGTCAAAAGGATCCTAAAGGTATAGAAAAAAATGATGTTTATTTTGTTCAAATCTATGTTTTATTTCTGTGGGTACAAGTCCTTGTTTTTATATATATATATATATATATATATAAGAAATATAGTTTTAAGGTGTGCTATATTTATGGAGTAAAGTGCTCAATATAAGAGATAGAGCGTATGTAAATATAAATATAAAAGTGAACATTAAAGTCAACAGTCAGAGGCGACAGGCTGTTTCGTGCTCGACACAATCATCCGGCCGTGAGTGTTCGAATTTGGACGAATAAATAGCTTTAATTATCTTCCCAGACCAAAACAAACTATTAAATAAGCAAACTAAGCAAATCTCCTACCAATTTTTTTTACTACATTAATAAAACATCAAAAACTGAAAAGAATAAATAAATATATAAAATAAAAATTGAAAATAAAAAACAAGTAAAATAAATTAACCCAAATAAATAAATAAATGAACAAACAAGCCACTCTTGCCAAAATAACCGCCAGAATGGACTACCCACAATGCACCACTGACCTAATTTCGAAAATACGCTTTTAAGTAGGCACCCAAAGGGGTCGTCAGTGATGTTTTGATTTGGTTCATCAGGGAGTTTCTGGTCTTTCAACATCATAATCTCCATCACCAAATCGACCTAATCAGGGGAGATCAACCCCTGATTCCTTCTTCTGAAGAAACGCTAACAGCTTCTCTGGCCTTTTTAAAGAATAAGAGGAAGAAAGACCACATATTCCGCACATCCAATTGGATGTTTGTAACAACCAATTCGCTGCGCAGACTAATTTTTTAAATGGCCCGCGGTGGGGACTGGCTTCTTTTCTTTTCGGTGGATTGCAGTTTTGATGGATAACTGAGGAGGTAATCTTAATGTTCCTAAATCTTACCCTATTTTCTTAAGTATTGTATGGTTTAATTATTTGCCGTTTTTATTTTATTTGTACTTTTTTCTTTTCTTTTGGCGGGGATACTTGAACTCAACCCTATTATAAGATTTTATCGTTTAGCCTGTTTCTTAACATCATTGCATGTTGACTTTAAATGGATGTATTCGCAAAATTAAGATAATAATTGTCCAGAGGCATATATATATATATATATATATATATATATATATATATATTTCCCGTACATACAAAAATGAAATTAAAAATAAAATAAAATAAAATAAAAGTACAATAAGCACTATAATATTCCTTAACATTGATTTAAACCAAATACAAATTTGAAGTTGTTAAATATAATAGACGACGAAATGATCTTGAAGTATATCAAGTATTAACAAAGCTTCATATTATATTTATTTATATGTATTGCTTAAAACCCATGACAAACTAATAAAATAAAAATAATATATACAAACGATATATGGCAATGATCAACAGAAAAAAACACTATAAATACACTATATACACGTTATGATTCCGATTTAAAATACACAAAAATGCGAAATGTTCGTATAAATGTACAAAAAAAAAAAATTGACAAAAAGGTCTTACGTTCGAATAAAAAAAAAATAGACAAAAGGTCTTACGTTCGAATAAAAAAATAGACAAAAGGTCTTACGTTCAAATAAAAAAAATAGACAAAAGGTCTTACGTTCGAATAAAAAAAAAATATAATATACAAATAGTTGAGAAAAATTGAACACTTGTGGCCTGACGATTGCGTCTAGCATGCAACAGCCTGTTCTCACCTCTGAATGTTGACTTTATATATATATATATATATATATATATATACATATATACATACATACACACACACACACACACACATATATACATATACACACACCTTTTACTTCACTTTCTTTTCTCTAGGACTTACTTTTACACAAACATCTTCATTAGTTTAAATGTTTTGTTCTTTCATATTCATTGTTTTGTCACATGCAACAATATTCTGTTGTCTATGTATGCCTTTTGTTAATAATACACACATTGTCATTTGTTTAGATATGTAGTTTTGTTGTTACTTTTTAATTTTATTACCCAGACTCACATTCAAGTCTGCAATTATTGTTGTAGGAAAAATATACCAGGAGACACATGTTTTCTACCTAAACACCACCTAGCACTCATGCAACAAGATCGTCAGGAGGAATGTGTATGCATTATTGCACACCGTTTTGAACAATGCCTTCACTTAAACAGCGGATATCTGGAGCATGTACTCGAGTACTTTTTCTGTACATTTTTGGTTCATATTTGACACTAAATGGCTGCTGATCCTAAAATGTTATCCTTTTACCTTTCAATAAATGTAATTTCCATTACTCTATCATTTGTGGCCCTCGATTTGTGCCTAATCTTTTTGTTTCAAAAATTGGGAAACACCTTATATATGTGTGAAAAGTGTGTGTATATATATATATATATATATATATATATATATATATATATATATAATTATTTATATATTATATGCGCGGTACTTATTAGAAAGCGCTCAATATCAGAGATAGAGCTAACATATTTGGCTGGATAGATGTGAGTTTGTGACCCTGGGTTTCACGCTTTTGCGATCGTCAGACAAACAGTTTGTCTGACAATCATAAAAGCGTAAAACCCAGGGTTACAAACTCATATCTATCCAACCAAATATATATATATACATATATATATATATATATATATATACACACACACATATATATATATGCACAAACACATATATACACACACATATATATATATACACACACACACATATATATATACGCACAAACACATATATATATATACACACACACACATATATATATACGCACAAACACATATACATATATACACACATATATATATATACACACACATACACACATACATATATACGCACAAACACATATACATATATACACATACATATATACGCACAAACACATATACATATATACACATATATATATACGCACAAACACATATACATATATACACATATATATATACGCACAAACACATATACATATATACACATATATATATACGCACAAACACACACACACATATATATATTTATATACACACACACACATATACACATATATATTCATATACACACACACACACATATATATATACACACACACACACATATATACACACACACACGCATATATACACACACACACGCATATATACATATATATATATATATATATATGCTAGAATGTAAACAAAAAATTATTCATACATAGAAAAAAAATTAACTTCCTACTCAACAATACCAACACATATGAAAAAATAAACGAACAAAAAATAAATACCAAAACACAAAAATTTAACAAAGAATTCAGGAAACTGATTAAAAATTAAAACAAATGGTAGACTCATAGAATATCACCCAAGGACACCTAAACTTTACAGTCTCTTAAAAACTTACAAAACTGGTACTCCAGTTACCCCTCTATCTCAGGAATAGACAGTGTCCCCAAAAAACGGATTAAAGCCATAACAAAAATTCTAACCTTGGAACAATCAGTTCATCTCAAATAAAGAACTCAGGCAGCCTAAAAACTAAGAACACAATTCCTTATTTTTCCTAGATATCATGCTACACCGTATTAACAATAGTTTAAAACTCAGTGTCCACTAGAAATCAACCAAATAAATGTCTATTCCCATCACAACAACAAAATAAAATCCAGAATAATCAACAGATTCTACGTAAGAGATCTAAGAGTATGCAGCTCAGATTATTTACATGAAGAAGAGAAATACAGTGGAAAAACTTTAAAACTTCCCCAGTCCTCTAATTATTTTATATTCAGTTTGAAGCAAAAGGCTCTCAAAATATTACAAAACAAAAAAAACAGCCCCATCTGAGAAACCCAATGAATCCAAAGAATACATTACTCTGCCTACTAATTGTATCACATCTACAATCACAAAGTATCTATCTAAACTCAACATAAACGTTGTAACTACTACATCCAAAACAATAAGCTAAATCCTTAAGGAGGAGTTTACATCATCGCTTTTAATATTTTACACAAAAAATACATAGGAGAAAACTTAAGGAATCTAAATAAAAGATTATATGAATACAAAAGGGAGATTTTACAAAATAATATATCAAATGCATTGGTTGCCCACTGTAATGAGACTGGCCACAACTTTAACATAAAAAATGCTACCATGATCAAAGGAGAAAATAATTCCCTATGATGTAAATGTCTATAGAGTGCCTTAACAGCAAGGTCATCTACAGTAAAAAATGCACCCTGGCACTTACATCATTTCACCATTTCTGGCAGATCTTCTAATATCACAGTGTGGAATACCTACTTACAAAAGTAATGGAAAGAAAAAGAAAACAGACTCTAAATGAATTTGGCTGGAAGAAAAAAAAAATTCTAAAATTTCCAGGACCCTTCTGGTGTGTGCATGTCTAGTCCTACCAACATAACAAAATTAATCCGATGAAGTCCTGAAGGATGAAACACGTCACAAGTAAACTTTTTCCACTTTGTCACAAAATTACCCCAATATTGTTTTCTCTCTCTCTCTCTCTCTATATATATATATATATATATATATATATATATGCCAGAATGTAGCCAAAAAATCTTGTCTACCACACTATCAACATCCTGTTCCTGATAATGACAGAAATGGTTGTGAGTACTTGAACAGAAATAGAAACAAATATTCACAATTTCAGCTGGAGCATATAACATCTTATTTGAAAATTGGAAAAGTACAAAAAAATTAAAAGAACAAATATGTTCAAATTAATTCTTGCTTCCTGAATATACTTTACATCTTATTATTAAATAAAATGTTATATCAAGAATGGGTATGAATGTTTCAACAGATATCACAAGCCTTTTTATTTTTTTTTAAAAACTGAAACTGATGTCTATCAGCTTGGGCAAGTGAAAGTCTTAGAGAAAAATTATTAAATATTAGGTTGGTGCAAAAATAATTTCGTTTTCTAACATATGTTACTATGTGAGAAAACGAAATTATTTTTGCACCAACCTAATATTTGCCTCTAGGCAGAAATTAGACCTGCATCCCTTTTATCATAAGCAAGCCACCTTTTAAGGCAGATGTGCTTTAACTGCTCAGCCACAAAGGTCCTCATAGAAAGGTACAATTACTCATTTTAAAAAAAATGCACCTCTGTCATTGGAATCGTTCAAAGCATATATCTGTTATTTTCTATTTGAAACATAATTTTAAGCAATTAATGAATTTTCTATTCCAACAATATTTATTACTATCTTCTTTATGTACTGTGTCCCCTGTGTTCGGTTCATGACATCCTCAGCATCCTTCTGTAGAACCACATTTCTGATGCTTCAAGGTGTCCTGGGTATGATGATAAACTACATCTGGCAGCAAGGACTCTGATTGGGAGGTTTTGAGGAGCATGGAACCAGCTTTTAATTGCTGTTGCTCTCAGATCTACCCTGACCCAGGTTAGTAGCACCTGTTAGGGTCCCAGCTATGGGCAAACAGTGAAACCCCAAACTGGGGGTCAAAACACTATGAAAGTGTTAAAATAGGTTTTTATAGTAAAAAATACCAACAATAAATTAAAAAAAAAATTATTACCAGCAATATATATATGTATAAATGTGTGTGTCTGAGTGTGTGTGCATATATATATATATATATATATATATATATATATATATATATATATATTGTTTTAGATTTCTTTCTCTTACAGGGGGGAGGGGTCTCCTCACCTCCTCATTTTCTTTATTTATATCTGAATCTTTATTTTTCTTTTGTATGGTTGGCACACATCTCATTCAAACACAGATAATGATGACTTATAAACAGGTATTTAAGTTATCATCACCAAGTAGGAAGGCCATTAGTGTTTAAAGAAGCAGTATTTCAATGTATGACAAGTTCAGGTCTTAATGTGAAATTACAGTCTTTCAGTAAATGTTATTTTTCTTTATTTTTAATCTTAATGCTGACACATGTATACAAATTTTGCTTCATGACATAAATTTACTTCTAAGCCAAAAAAAGATAATTTTGGGCTTCTATGATAAAAAAATAATGCTTTTTTTATTGGGTTTTGACAAAGTTAAGCTAATGTTGTTGAATTATTTATGTAGAGAATTCTATGCATTGACAAAAAATATATTTATTTAGTGCTTTCTCACAAATAAATAAAAAGAGATATTTAATTTTTTTACACTATTTACATCGTTCAGACTGTTGTCTTCATTTTTATAGTCATATTCACAATGTTTCGGCTGTTGTATGCACTGGCCTTCTTCAGGTGATATATGTTGGAATTTCAAACTGGAAACTTTATTTTGTCCACTAGGGTAGCATGTTCCAATTCCTCACCTTTCTCTGGATATCTCAGTTTCACTTATCTCCTTGAGATATCTAGCAAAAGGCATAGCACGTGGAACTAGAACAATCTACCCAGGTGGAAAAAATAGAGTTTGGTTCAAAACTCCAGTGTATATTACCTGAAGAAGGCCAGAGCATACAACGGTCAAAAAGTCAGGAATATGACAAAGATGTGCACAATAATAAATAGTTACAATACTTCATCTCGGAAATATAGACAGATAATACTTTCTCACAAATAAAAAGGGAGATATTTAATTTTTTTATAGAAAAACAGAAATTTCATGCAATATTTAATAAATAGTTATGTGCTATGTATGATACACACTTAGGTGATCATGTATCTTTCGATACATGACTGACAAGGCAGATTTTTTCCCACAGTAGGTTGCCATTTCTTCCTGCAGAAGACCAGTTGCCATCCAAGGACCCAGTCTCTCCTGCTATTTAGAGAGAAGAAGAGGATTCATACCTTTCCCAAGGGTATTAGCATGTAAGTGAATGTAATGGATTTGACTGGAATTTGAACTAGGCTCTCCGATTCCTCAATCTAAGCCACTATCCATTACTCCACCATGCCTTCTTTTAATAAATAACTAATACAAAATATCCAAAGTAAGTAGATATAACCTGTGAAAACCAGTTGGATGTTTAAATGTTTTTTATTTGTTTGTTAACATTTCACTCCTTCAGCATGAGCATTATCAAAGAATAAATTAATTAAAAAAAAGGAAAAGTCATTATCATGGCAATTTGAAAATGCTGAGCTTAATTTGAAAAATTTTAACAGTTAATAAAATTTAAAATATATCTATGGAGAAATCTCTGAGATTTTTACATAGAAGATGTTAAAATAAAATGTAACTATAGCGATATGATATAGGAAAATAATATGAATAAAAATAATATAAATAAAAGAAAGTTATGGTGGGGCAAATAAAGAATGTATATTCAAAGAAAATTATAAATGATAATTAAGAATATAACTTATGATTAAACAGGTATTAAAGAAAGTATAAAATTTAATGAAAATACTTTATCAGTTTAATCAGTATTTATTTTAATATTATTTGTTTTCATCTTTTGTAAGTTTTATTACTTTCTGGTGTAGCTGAAACTCCTACACAAGGTAATAAAGGAAAGCAAGAAAAAAGGACTAACCCTCCATTGTAAGAAAACAGAATGTATGGTAGTTAGCAAAAAGAACAGCCCAAAATGTAAGTGACAAATTGGAGATGTTCAACCCTTTGAAATTCTAAAGAAAAAACATCATTACCAAACCAACCCAGCTACTTAGAAACACTGCAGTTAATTTGAAAATATTTTAACAGATAATAAGATTAAAAAATAAATATCTATGAACAAATTGTCCAGTTTACACTCCTCCCCTGTGTTTTGAACAAGAGTAGAAGTTTATCCCTTGTTTCCTGTTTAGGATTGGGTTTCTGGTTCCTTCTAAAGTCTTCTCATTCTCTTTCACCCCCAGTAGCTCCTTGCATCTTAGTGGCATTATCACCTTGCTTGGGGTGAATAGACGAGTAGAGGTTTATCCCTTGTTTCCTGTTTAGGATTGGGTTTCTGGTTCCTTCTAAAGTCTGCTCATTCTCTTTCACTCCCAGTAACCCCCTTGCATCTTAGTGGCATTATCACCTTGCTTGGGTGAATAGAGGAGTAGAGGTTTATCCCTTGTTTCCTGTTTAGGATTGGGTTTCTGGTTCCTTCTAAAGTTGCTTCAATGTTATATTCCTAATATCTCTGCCTGAATTCTGAAATTGTATTTGCTAATTAAATCTTGACTTCTTCAAGCCAAAAATGAGTTGTCTATCCTTCCTGTTATCTTTTGTTTTCTTACACTAATACAATTCCACACAGTACCCTTCTACCTTGAGTGGTCCTTGGGCCTTATTTTGGATGAACCTTAAGTAAAAAATTGATTAAAATTTATACATATATGCTAAAATAAAATGTAAATATGGTGGTTTGTTGTGGGAAAAAATAATGAAAGAAAATTATGCTAAGAAAAATAAATTATGTATAGCCAAAGAAAACAGTGAATACTTATAATTAATAAAAAAAATATAATTTATGGTACTTATTATTATTTATGGTACCTACTATTCATGGATGTTTATATTTTTTTATGTGTATTTTTCATGGATATTTATTCTAAAATTTTATTAACTTGAATTTTTTTCAAATTAGCTTAAGCATTTTTAGATAGCAAGGTTGCCATGTATTTGTTTGTTTAGATTTTTTTTCAGTTGTTTTGGAAATACTCATACTGAGTGAAATGTTAACAAGAAAATAAAAATTTAAACCTTCAAATGTTTTTCCTAAATTCTTATCCTTCATACTTTGGTCATTTTACATTAGTCATTTATCGTTAAACTGACTGTATTTAGAGCAAAGTGATGAAAATAACATGAGAAGGAGTAAAAGATCTACAAGAGGAATAAAACCCTTACGTTTCAGGGAGATGTAGTGATACTAGCAAATTAGTATGCATAATTTGCATAAGCACAAGTGAACACTCATATAAGTGGTCACTGAGAATAATGAAGTAGAAAACGGGGACTGATGAGTGCTAACCTCTACATCACAACAGTATTATTTTAGTATTTGATAAGCTAAATTACACTGGTTAGTTATATTTAACATTAGGAAGAGGCAGATGAAATTTCTGGGACACGTAATGAGAAAGGAGGGTCAGGAGAATCTGATACTCACAAGTTGAATAGAGGGAAAGAGAGACAAGAGAAAGCAATGCATGACATACCTGGTGGGCTTAAGCAAGTGGATAACAGAACGTGATCTGGAGGAGGTGGCAAAGGGACGAAACTTATTGATAGTTACAAGAGATAGGGGAAGTGGAGAGCCATGATCACCTACGTCCTGAAAGGGCACAGCACATAAAAAGAAAGAAAGAAGCAAATGCTAAGGAATGATTTATTACTTGGATGTATATTGTTTTACTGTCTCTTGATTAAATTCTATTTGAATGCTGCTTATTGTTTTTTTTAACAGTATTTGGCAAACCACAAGAATTTCAGTATTGGCACCAGGCCAAAGAATTTATAGAAAAAGCACAGGAAAGCTACATTACAGCAGTGGAAAAGTGACTGAAGCCAGGATGCCAGGTCAAGACCAATAACACTGCAGATTCTTCTTTACATTTTATAAAGAATTACTAAATATATAGCAGTAGCACAAGACCATTTGTAGCAATCATATTCAAAACAAGGGCGAATGGTAGACTTATAAATATACATAATAGATTAATTAAATGAAATTTATGCATAGGAAATATGTTAAAATAAATTGTAAATGTGGTGATTTGTTCTAGGAAAAAATAATGAAAGGAAATTATGCTAAGAAAAATAAATGATGTATAGCCAAAGAAAACAGTGAATACTTATAATTAATAAAAAAAAATATAATTTATTTAAAAATAAATGGCAGTAAACAAATCAGTAAGATTTATACATAAGGAAATATGTTAAAATAAATTGTAAATGTGGTGATTTGTTCTAGGAAAAAATAATGAAAGGAAATTATGCTAATAAAAATAAATAATGTATAGCCAAAGAAAACAGTGAATACTTATAATTAATAAAAAAAAATATAATTTATTTAAAAATAAATGGCTGTAAACAAATTAGTAAGATTTATACATAAGGAAATATGTTAAAATGTAAATCTGGTGATTTGATATTGACTGATATGATTGTTTTCTTTAATGGCATATCAACTCCTTATGGGTCTGAAATATAATTTTTGGGAGAGCTTTTAAGAAATAAAAATATGAGATGTTATTCTGCTTTCACTATTGAATACATGGTAGATGATACTCAGCTTTTGTGTATATACATGTTTGTGGGGACATGATTACTAAAGGGAGTGATAGGTGTGTTCTATGTTGTAGTTTTGCTGAAGTTATATTTTGTAATACAGTTTGATTTCTTTAAGAAATTGTAAGATATTATATGGAATAATGTCCTGAAAATATTTGTTAATGTTGGTGGGTTGATTTTATTTAGTGGTATATCAACCTCTATGGATTATTTAATGCCGAAATCTAAATATTTGAACACAATTTTATGGCTTCAACTAAATATATTTGAGACATAATTGTATGCTTTCAAGCAACTACAGATAAAATGTATTGTTGATCATTTGGCTATAAAATGTATTGTTGGTAATTCTATAAAATTGTATTGCTGGTCATTTTACTATAAATAGGTATTGTTGGTCATTTTACAATATAAAAATGTATTGCTGGTAATTTTACGATAAAAACGTATTTTTATGCTTTCATAGTATTTTGCTTTTGTTTGGGGTTTCACTATTTGCCCATGGCTGAGACCCTAACAAGTGTTACCACCCTAGGTCAGGATGGAACTGGGAACAACAGCAATTAAGAGGTGGTTCCACACTTCTCAGAACTTCCAATGTCCTGATCAGAGGCCTTGCTACCAGATGTAGTTTGTCATCATATCCAGAACTGGATTTGATAGAGAAAAATAAAATGAATGAAAGAAAGTTATGGTGAGAAATATAAAGCATGTATATCCAAAGAAAATAGTTAATTACTTATAACTAAAGATATAATTTAGGTTTATGTATAATTTACATTTTGTAAGATGTTTAAATGCACAGCATATTAGCCACAAGCTATTTCTAATTCATTGTGCCTTTTGGGGCTAACATTTTCTGTTGACATACTTTGTGCTATTGATGCATACACTATTAGGTTGTCCCAAAAGTTCATAAACACTTACAAAAAATTGAAATTTTACTCGCCAAGTAATAACAAAAACAACAAAAATTATTCCTCAAAATAAAGACCATCATTTTCCAAGACTTTCTGCCATCGATCTGCAAGCTTTCAGATCTGGTGAAAGTACCATTCAGCCAGCTTCGAATCAAAGAATTCTTGACACGCTTCCTCAACTTCATCAAATGAGTCGAATCGGCAGCCCTTCAGAAAGTGTTGCATTGAGTGGAAAAGGCCGTAATCTGATGGAGCACAGTCAGGACTGTAGGCTGGATGTGGCAGAACCTCAACGCTGTCCAGCTCTTCAAACTTGTCTTTGGTCTTCCTGGCGGTGTGTGGCTTGGCATTGTCCGGCTGCATCAAAGTGCGCTTTTGGTTGATCAGAGCCGGGTACTTTTGCTTAAACTTTTCGTAGACCCGCTCCCGTTGTTGACAGTAAAGTTCAGCACTGATGGCACGACTATTCGGAACCAACTCAAAATGCACAATTCCTTCAAAGTTCCACCAAATGCACAACATGACTTTCTTGCCGAATCGATCTTGTTTTGGAACTGATGGTGTCTCTTGCCCTTTCTGAACCCATCGCTTGTCTCGATTGTGCTGGATTGTGTTGCATAAAAATTCAATTTTTCGCAAGTGTTTACAAACTTTTGGGACAACCTAATATTAGCATATATGTTTAGCAATATACTAGATTTACTAGATATAATATGTTTACTAGTATAATGTTGTAGTTCACAACATTATTCATTTATTAAGCTTCTAATGAATAAATGTAGAAATTTTCTTTTTTCAATCATTTCACCCCAAACAGGGCACTAAGATGCAAAGGGTGGGTGAAAGAACGATAGAAGAAAAACATTATTAAGGAGAGAGAACAATAAAAACAGGAAACAGAAGATAATGACTGATATTGCACTTAAATTTATGAAGTTCAAAGTTGATTGGAAACTAAGAAACTGGAAGAGAGTTCCACAAGTTAGAAGTGCAAGAGAGGAAACCGTTAACATAGAACTAACAGTTATGAAAGCATATATATTTCCTGCATTGTTGCATTTAAGTTATTTACTCTCAAGGCAATTCCAGGTATCCCTGCTAGTTCTTATAATAAAAACGTGTCCAAACAAATATAGGCATGTGTTATAATGTTTCTCATTTAATTGTTTGAACTTAATATCTAATTGTTCATTAAGCCAGTAAATTCAAGTTTATTTTTAATTATGAAAATATCTTTGAATGAATAGGGGAAAAGAAATTTGCTTGAATTATAAACAATACTATTTAAACCAAGCAGGTGTATATCATATTTAATCTTTTGTTAATCTAACTGACTTATCTGTTATTGTATTACTAGCATAATACCCATAAAAATTGAACACATGCATTGATTAGGAATTATGCTAATCAGAGTGTCTGTGTGCTCCACCTCAGTTTAGAGTATAGTATCTGTGCACTATGAAATATACATTATATATTTCATAGTGCACAGATATCAGGGTGGCCTGACGATTGTGATGACTTCTATGTTCACTTATATATATATATATATTAATAATACCAAATGGTCATCGGTAGGGATAATTATAAGGAGGATATTAATCCAAAAAGAGCTCAATGTAAGTAACAAAGCAATATAATAATAAGTCAAGAAAATCCTTAAAAATCCAAGTTGGTTATAATTTGCTTCATGAATATATTCATCTGCCCAGACCGAGAAAAAAAACCCCATCTGTCTGAAGAGATGAATATATAAATATTCATGAAATCAATTATAACTGAGATGGATTTTAAAGGATTTTTTGACTACTTATTATTATTATTATTATTATATATAATTAAAATGGAAAATGGTCCATGTGTGCTTCTTAAAATATGTAGATTTAATAGATCTCTTAATGAAATTTGAGGAATAAAAAGAACCAAATCATAACAATATTGACAATAAGATTATATATATATATATATGACTTTTCTGACATGCCTGTGTCCTTAGACAAGAAAAAAACAAAAAAGTGGGACTCACTCTTTCGAGGAAAGTTGTTGTTATTGGTTAGCAGTCTCTCTGTGGAACCTACAGGCTGCGATGGGTAAATTGTCACCATTTTATATTTTTTATTTTGTGCTTGCACATTGTTTGATTTTTATTTTGTCAACTGCACAGTATAGTAGGGTCAGTTGGGCACTATCTGTGAGAAAAAGAGCACCATGATGCAATTCACTCCACCAGAAATTTGGAAGCAGCATGCTGTACTGCTTTGCATTTGTGCTGAAAGCTCTAATACAAACATTTTAGAGTACTTGGGTGTCAATCTGAGGACAGTGCAGAGGATTTGGAAAGGGTTGAATGATATATCCAGTCAACATCATGGTATTTGGAGTGATCACTAGTGACTGCGACATTATGCCTTCATTCATTTTCCCACAGGGTGTCAGACTTAACACAGAGGCCCACATCAAGTGCCTTGAGGAAGTAGTGTTGTGCTGGGGCAAAAGGGTGCATGTTGGAAGACCCTAGATCTGGTAACAGGACTCTGCACCATGCCACACAAGCAGGAGAACCCAGACATGACTGTCAGACATTTTCTGTGGCCACATCATCCTTTACATCTGGCCACCTAATTCCCCAAACTGCAATCCCCTTGGCGGGATGCAGTTGAGTGAGAGATCAACAAAACTCCTTGTAATACCAAAAATGAACTGAAGGCAAGGATTATGGCAGCATTCACCAACTTAAACAAGAAGACCATCCAGAAGAGATGCAGGTGATTCCAAAGTCGTCTGGAGGCCATGGCTGAAGCCAATGGTGATTTTATTGAATAAATTTACTCCTTAGTATTTCAAGATATTTTTGTGTAATTTTACTAAATATATCTGTTAAAATGAGATGTCAATGTTACTTTCACTGTTATGTAATTTAGATGACAATTTATCCATCGCACCCTGTATATTCTCTGAGTAAACCCATTGTCTCATTGAAAAAGATTTACTAAATCTGAAAGCACAAAGATGCCTTTCAAAAACTAAGCAAAATATGAAGAAATTTTGTTTGAAACAAAGAAAAGAGTGCTGAACTGTGGTGTAATATCTGGCCTTCTCCTGGCAGTGAAAACTGGACAATTTTCTCTCAGATGAAGAAGCAACTTGAAGTGACAGAAATGTTCTACAAAAAGATGTTGAGAATACCATAGAAGAAGCATGCTGGTTTAAATACATTTTCTGCCAGTAAATTTAATAAATGTGCCAGCTTGGACAATAGTACCAGGAAATGTTTTAAAAAATAAGTGTACCATACAAAATAAACAGAGGAAATTGAAGGACGTATTTGATAGATAAGAATACTAAGCCACAAAAATCTCCTGAGCTGACCAAGCATAGAAATGAATACAATATGGGAACCAGTAATAAGGAGTGCCAGAGAAATGTGATAATAACAAAAAATTGCAATATGAGCTCTGGTAAAAAACATAAAATGATAATAGAAAAAATTGCAATATGAGCACTGGTAAAAAAATTTGTTGCTGAAGACATTAGGTTTATAATACGCAGAAATTCATACACAGATGGCACAGTGAATAAAGGCGTTGGTTAGATCCAGTGACAGGACCCAAAGAGTGTGAGTTCAATACCTGGTTAAGGCAGTGGAGAAATTAACAGGAGATAACTGACATCCATTAAACATGGCATGTGGAACCAGAACAGTCTACCCCAGAGAGCGAAATAAAGGGTTTAGTTCGACATTCCAACCACCTGATGGCGACAAAATGAAGACAATTATCCAAATAATGTAAATAGTGTACATAATACCTCATCTCAGAAATATAGACAGATACTGAAGAATATTAAGCATTTGCTTTTTCATGTTTTCATTGAAGAAAACACACACACGCACACACATATGCAGTAACAGCCTTAAAATTAAGTATAAAAATTAAATTTTACAACCACACAGAAAATACTTAAAAATCTTTTAGAAAAGTTAGAAACAAATTCCACTAATTTATTTTTTTAAATTCACTGTTTTTATAATTTCTGGACAGAGTGTATTCTCTTATAATAGAATTGCTGTTTTATCATGAACAGAGAATGAACAACTCACGTATCATCCAAAATTCTCCCTTTACTTACTGGAGCTTGTTTTAAAACCTCAAAAGCAAGCAAATGTATAGGAATTGTTGATCAAACAATAGCAATTTATTAAAAAGAAGCAAGTCCATTAGGTACATTTCCTTTTTCTCTCTTATTTACAGCTGGGAGAAGAGCAGATTTTCTAAAGAGGCTGGCTTTTAAACATTGTCAGAGAATAATGTTCTGTTCTATCTATTGTTGCATGTGTATTAACAAAAGAAAGGTAATAATTGAAATTTATATTCAGATGTAAGAGAGAGAGAGAGAGAAGAAGGGAGATAAAGAAACATTGTCATCATTTTGGGCTCAGAGAAAAAAAAAGCTTGAAACATACTCAACCCACACAGATGAAAAGCAACTTCTAGCATTGAAAGAGAGAATAGGGGAAGTTTCCAAATGTAAAGAAGATGTTAAGAATAATTGAGATGTGTTATGTAAATCTGTATACTTTGAAAATAAAAATACTACCAGGTCACTCTGGAAAATACATGATATTCCTGAGGTAACAGATGAAATAAGGTTTACTCTACAAAAATGTGAAATGTAGAAAAGTGCCAAGCAAAGATGGTGTAGTAACAGGCCTTTTGAAAGATGCAATACAAAAATTACAAAGATTATCACAGATATACAGAAAACAAAAGTACTTCAGAACTTCTAAGAATCAGTCAGTTATGTGCCATGGATGATACACACTTAGGCGATCATGTATCTTTCTATACATGACTGACGAGGCAGATTTTTTTTTCCGCAGTAGGTTGACATTTCTTTCTGCAGCAGGCCAGTTGCCATCCAAGGCTATAGAACCTGGCCTGTCCTACTATTTACCCATAGCTGCAGAGGGAAGAAGAGGATTCATACCTTTCCCAAGCATATTAGTACATAAGTGAATTTAATGGATTTGACTGGAATTTGAACTCGGTTCTCCGATTCCTCAATCCGAGCTGCTACCCATTACTCCACCATGCCTCCTTCTAAGAATAGTAATCCTATTTAAGAAAAAAAAGAGAGAGAGAGAGCTGAGTTTGAAGTATCTGGTGTTTTATGACCAGTAGCAAAGCATAAAAGTAAAATCTTCAAAGCAGCTGACTAAAAGGAAATAGAGAAAATAAATAAATGAAAACTGTCAGGATCAAGTGCCACTTGGCTGGTAGTTAGGAAGTTCCAGTTGCAATCATATATAAGCAAATAAGTTAGAATTGGTATAAGTTTGAAAACTAACTATTGATGAGGCAGTCCATAAATAGTGATACAAAGGGCAGAGAGGCAATAGGAGAGAGTTGAAGTTCTTGCTGGCTGAAGGGAATATCTGGTCTATTAGTCTGTGATGAGAGAAGATAGCTATGAGGATATACCAAGTGTCACTTACCTACATGTAGACTGTGCCAAGTGAATCCATGAATGTATAATCAAATATATTGCAAACAGGATTTAATTTTTTGTTTCTCATTGTAGCATTATTTCACCTTTTGTTACTTTTAGAATGTACATTAGGGCTTTCCAAGTTTTTATACACACCAACTGAAACACAATGCAGAGTGATTTGTCCTTTTAATGAAAAGCTGATCAAGGGTCCCTGCAGGGTATGTTTACATTTCATTTTATTTCTGTTGCTTTTTATTTATCCGTTAAGCAGCTTAAAGTTTTACTCATCATGTATTAGTGGCAATAGAGTTTGAATTTTTTAAGTGAAACATTCTGAATTATTATTTTTTTTTAACCTGTATTTCTTTCACCTTATTACTGTTGTTTTTTTTATCACAAGTCACATATCGTCATTCTAACCTCATTAAGCAGCATACATCAGAAATTGTGACAGAATGACAACCCGACATTTATGATAAAAAGCAGAAAATAGATAAAAGAAAAAAATGCTTCTATCTTTATGCCTAAGGCGATTTTAAAGCATAAATTTATATTATAAAAGAGGAGCTGATTCTGTCTGTAACACTTTCTGCATGTGACGTTGTATATGTATAATTAGTAAATACTATATAATATATAATAATCTATAATACCATATATATATATATATATATATATACAAAATGTATAATATATATAGATATAATATTTTCTTATTATACATGAGATTTTAAAGCATAAATTTATATTATAAGAGAGGAGCTGATTCTGTCTAACACTTTCTGCATGTGGCGTTGTATACGTATAATTAGTAAATACTATATAATATATAATAATCTATAATACCATATATATATATATATATATATAAAAATTGTATAATATATATAGATATAATATTTTCTTATATATAAGATTTTAAAGCATAAATTTATAAAAGAGGAGCTGATTCTGTAACACTTTCTGCATGTGACGTATATGTATAATTAGTAAATACTATATAATATATAATAATCTATAATACCATATATATATATATATATATAAAATGTATAATATATATAGATATAATATTTTCTTATTATATATGAGATTTTAAAGCATAAATTCATATTATAAAAGAAGAGCTGATTCTGTCTGTAACACTTTCTTTTGCCTCTGTATTCTTAACTCACTTGACTCTGCTGAATAAGATATATTAAGTAATGAAGTATGTGCTGGAGAAAATTCATTATGATCAGCATGAGTGGTTTATTTGCATTGACCTGAAGATGGTGAACTTTTTTGTTAGGACAACAGTCTGGGTTCACCAATTATCCATGCTTTCTGTACATGTGGAATAGTAGAGACACTGCTCAGCATTACACAAAAAAGAACTGTCCTCTTTGGGAGGAATTGATGCCTTGCAAAGCAACAAATGTTATCAATAAACCTCTGGTGGACAGAGACAGGATATTTTTCCTACTTCTGCACATTAAGCTCAGCTTGATCAAGCAGTTCACCAAAGCTCTGGACAAGGATGGTGGATGCTTCACTTACTTGTGCCAGGCTTTTCCAAGATTGACAATGAAGAAGTTTAAATCTGGCTTCTCCGATGGTCCTTAAATCAGTCAGCATGTCAGAGATTCAGAGTTTTGAAAACTCAATGTATGAAAGGGAACTGGAAGCATGGAAGGCTTTTGTTCTGGTCATGAAGAACTTTCTTGGAAACAACAAGGCCAGGAACTATGCAGAACTTATCAATATGCTAGCTACTATCAGAAAGCTTAGATACAGCATGAGCATCAACATGTATTATTTATTCTCACATATGGATCAATTTCCTGAGAGTCTGGGATCAATGAGTGACGAACAGGGGGAGGGATTCCATCAGGACATGAAAGAGATAGAGACTAGGTATCAAGGATGCTGGGATGCAGTCATGATGGCTGATTACTGCTGGACTTTGAAGAAAGACACTCCTGCCACTGATTATTCTAAGAGTTTAAATGAACAGAATTTCAAATCCTCAATTTTGAACATTGATGACGTAACTTGCAATTTACATGTACTTACATTTATTAATGTATACTTATTCAATTTATTGTAATCGATGTTTGTAACATTTAATTAATAAATTGTGTTAGAAAACAATTTTTTTCTCTTAAAAATTTACTTTTTACCAGAAATATTAACAAAATTCAATCAATAATGTCACAAGAATGTAATTGATTTAGTCAGGAGATTGGATTTTTAGAAACTGAACTTAGCACAAAAACATGACCAGATCAAGAGAAATGGGTGTCATTTTTAGATTCAGCAATGAAAAATTATCCTAAATCATTTGAAAAAGCAGACAACTTAAAAAAATCTTTTTTATTACCCAGTGATTAGCAGCATAGAATATAGAATTCATTCACAACCTAAAGATCCCTAAATTGGGTAAAAATTTAGTAACATCTGAGCAAAAAATTTTATATTTAATATGTTTCTTATCAACTTTGTTTCAGACTGAGTACTTTAACAACTGAATTTTTGAAGAATTGATCGTTCAACCGACACTTTTCTAATTATATATTCAATAAATCAATAAATAAATGCTTAGTGGATTTATCAAATTGACGAACTCCAGAATTTCATGTATTACAGCTCATCAAGGTTTGACGTTTTGAAAAATCTATTGAATTATTACCAGATATCATATTTATACTCCATAAAACAAACACTAATCATAGATTTTTTTTAAAAAAAAACATTTTGCCCCAAGCAAAGTAATAAAGCCACTAAGATGTAAGGGGTTTCTGAGAGTAAAAGATTATTGAATTACTATGAGCCAAAAGATTGTAACTATAACAAAAAAGATTAACATGCTGGACTGAATAGTAATGCATATAATAATGAGAATTTCTCATTTAAAAGTATGAATAAAAATTATTAAATTGCTGCAAATATAATAACCAAGATGCTGGTCTAAATAATAATGGTTAGCCAATCCCTGTTGTAGACACTTGCTCTGACACATTTGTGTTTGTCCAATAACCAAACGAGTGATCTTCCACCATTGCTGATCGGGCCCAGAGCTTTCATCAATCACAATGAACGGATGTTCCCTAGGGGAGGATCAGTGCCTTGAGCAATTATTGAGACTTAAACTCAACCCAGGCCTACAAGTGGAACTCGTACATATGATCCATTGCTAAAGATGCCAAAAAATGATCGGTTCCCTGTAGCGCTCACTACTGCTATTCTCTACATTTAAAAGAGCCAGAATAGGTCATAATGGACTACTGCTGCCCAGTCTTCACTTTCTAATCTTGACAGAATCCAAAAGCACCTTTGCATCCTTGTGGGTGATGAATTATTTTTCACCCTACAACTCCTTTCCCACAGACAAAATGTCACAGGCCACTTGCTATTTCTATAGAAAATGTTCAGATGAACTACTATCCTTAGTTTCACCAGTTCTAGCCTTCACTATTAGGACCTGCCATGCCACACATAATGTAGTGAATCACCTTTATTCCCTTTGTAAGACAGAGACCTGAAGAAGGCCAGAGGGTACAACGGCCGAAACATTGTGAGTATAATAAACAAGATGAGCATGCTGGTCTGAATAGCAAAGCATATAATAATAATTCTTTATCTAAAAGATTCTGACATTTTTTTTTAATTACATATACAAGTAGTATCAGTAATAATATCATTTATATAGTAAAATTTTCACACAGAACATAAACAACCATTTGAATTTTTAATATAATCATTATATCTTTTCATGTCCTAAATTTACTATATGAACTATGTACATTTTTTTAGTATTTGCTATGTCTGTATAAACATGTGCCTGAATGGTCAAAATGTTTGCTTTCTGACCATGGGACCTGGGTTCAAATCTCACCATATTTGATTTGTTAGGAAGCTGACTTCTTGATGCTATCAGGCTGGGAAAGTGATCTCGGCCTTCAGCAACTTTGTGAAGTGTCTCCTCAAAACCACACCACATGTTGACCCAGGCCTTGGAAGTGAAATTAGGTAGACAGTATTGGCCATCAATGTTGAAGTGATTATTCGATAAATAGTAGTTGAATGAGATCAGCTTCACCACAAGATCACATTCTGTAATATCTTACAGGATCAACTTGCAAACCAGTGATCCACAGCAGACCCATATTTGTTGAATGTACTTATTTACAAAAGTTTAATTTAGGAAAGGATCAAATTTATTTCTCTTGTAACAGTATATTATGAGGTTAGCTTGCCAATGACAATGGGTATATTATATGGAAATAAATATTGCCTATTTCAAGCAGCTTTTCTCTATCACTCATCATAATACATATAAAAGACAAGGATAAAAAACACATACTTTATCTATCTATATATATAAATTTCTGTGACTTTCATTATTCTGTATGTCATACCCTCTAAAATAGCCATTCATTGGCCGATCAAAACCAAATTTGGGAGAGAAGTGCAAACAATATGGAGTAAAAAATACAGTATTAATTTTTTTATAATATAACTTCACGTAAGCTGCCTAAATTAGTTTTTTTCAAATGAAAACAACTTGATTTTGCCTACTTTTTAGTTTTTTTCTTGTAAATTTGCAAACACCAATTTTTTTTTTTTTTTAATAAGAATCCAGTTTCGAGTTCGGCAAGAACTATAAACAAATCACAAGGCCAAACAGTTTAAAAAGTTGGAATTTGGTTCCAGAAAAAATATTTATGGATAGCCAGTTGTATATTGCATGCTCAAGAGTAAGAAATCTAAAGAATTTTTTCTTTGAAGTTCTAAAGAAAAAACATAAATTTTCTTAAAAAATATTGTTTACCATAAAAACCTATAAAATTACATTAAATGAAAGAAATTATTAAAATGCAAAGTAGGATTTTTGTCAGAGTATTTTTCCAAACAAATCAGCTTATTCAAATTTTATTAATTGGTTTATGAAATTTAACAATTATTTACATTATTTGGACTATTGTCCTCATCTTTGTCACCATATTTATTACATTTCGGCTGTTGTACACTCCAGCCTTCTTCAGATGGTTGGAATGTCAAACTGAACCCTTTATTTTTCTCACTGGGGTAGACTGTTCTAGTTCCACATGCCATGTTTGATGGATGTCAGTTATCAGTTATCTCCTGTTAATTTCTCTCTGAAAGTTCTCCACTGCCTTAACTAGGTATTGAACTCACACTTTTTGGGTCCTGTCACTGGATCTAACTAACACCAACGCCTTTATCCACTGTGCTACGTGTCCTGTGTGAGCTCAATACCCGGTTAAGGCAGTGAAGAACTTTCAGAGGGAAATTAACAGGAGATAACTGATAACTGACATCCATTAAACATGGCACATGGAACTAGAACAGTCTACCCCAGTGATTGAAATAAAGGGTTAAGTTCGACATTCCAACCACCTGAAGAAGGCTGGAACGTACAACGGCTCAAACATTGTAATAAATATTGCAACAAAAATGAGGAAAATAGTCCAAATAATGTAAATAATGTACATAATACCTCATTTCAGAAATATAGATACTGAAATTTAACAAAATGTAATGTTTGTAGCTCTCAATAAAAAATGTTAATGATTACTTTGAGAATACTAAATACTGTGAGGATTTCAATACACATCAGTGAGTTGCAAAAAATTCTAGTATATAAAATTCTGTGACTACTGATAGTCATACATTGATTGATCAAAACCAAATTTTGGGGAGAAGTACAAACAGGTAAGTGGGGCACAAAGTACAGTTGGTTTTACTAGGGTGTGTAGCTTAGTATAATAAATTTTCATTAATTCACTCTTTTATAAAAATTAAAAGTTTTATCATTTAAAATACAAAGTACACCCACTATTTTAAAAACAATTTGATGATTAGAATAAAAAATACTTATTTAATAAAAATACAATATTGTTTTTTGCATATATTTTCTTTAATTTATATATATATATATATATATATATATATATATATATATATATATATATATATATATATATATATATATTTCATTCTGGTAAAATATAATGCACTGCAGTAACACTGTAAGTATAAACAGTCAGGAGAGAGGTGTTTGTAATTCTTGACAAGTGATAACTTCAACAATACTAAATATTGTAAAGATTTCCACAAGTTAGCTGTTGCCAAAAACTTCTAGTATATGAAATTGGGAAGCAATTGTTTTTTTTTTTGTTTTTTTTAATCATTTCACCCCAAGCAAGGTGACAATGCCACTAGAATGCAAACATCTACTGGGAGTGAAAGTAAAGGAGAATGAGAAAACTGAGAATGGGTAGGATTGAGGAAAGGAAAAAAAAGAAACAGGATTCAAGAAAATGGTAGATGGATTGACATTGCACTTAAATTTTTGACGATTGTAGTTATCAGGGAATCAAGAAATTGGAAGGGCATAAAAGTGAGAACAGAAACTGTTAGAGTAGAAGTGGTGACTGCATTTAGCTAGTTCAACCTTAAATGGTGAGACCTAGCTGCCAATCTAGTAGCATGCTTAAATTCAAATAATCAGGGTACCAAGAGAAAAAGCTCATCAGAACAGTTGCCATGAAAATATTTGTAGAAAAGAGAAACCATATCACATCAGTGAGAAAGTGACTGAAGTTAAGATGCCTCTTGAATCAAGAGTTTTCATTCTCCTAGACTGGTTGCCAACAAAGGCTATAGGACCCAGTCTGTCCTGCTATTTACCTATAGGTAGGGGGAGAAGAGACAGATTCATACCATTTCCCAAGGTTATTTATGCGTAAGTGAATGTAATGAACTCAAATGGAATTTGAACTCAGTTTTTCAATTTCTTAATTTGAGCAGCTACCTATTACACTACTACATATCCATGAAACAGTATGATTAATGACAACAATACACCTGCTGGCAAAGTTTAACACATGTACTTGAAAAGAAAAAAAAAATCTCATTCCATGCCCATGTCTAGGGATACATTGTCTAGTTTCATGGTTCCCAAAGATGGATGCATGCCCTCCATGGAGTAAATTTAATATTTAAAGAGTGAAATTCAAGAATGAGTTATTGATAGTGAATTTTTTTCTAGTGAGCCTGTATAAGCATGAGTATGTGTGCAAGTTAATACATAAGGTGCATATACAGTATTCATACATAAAAATATTTGTGTGTATGTATGTACATGTGTAATTATGTATGTACTGCATATTATATATATATATATATATATATATATATATATATATATATATATATATAAACTAGCTGAGGTACCTGGCATTGCCCAGGTGTACATGGCTGCAATTGTATAACCACACACCCCTGTCTAGAAATGTCTGCCTGCATCCCCAAGTGCATGCATCATCCATTGGTATACTAAGCTACTCCCCACCCACTCTTCATTTTATGGTATGTCTTTTGCAAGTGTTTGATTGTTCTTAATAAAGGAATTCCATAAATAAAACCTTCTAACTTTGCCTTGTTTTTTTGTAAAAAGTTGTACCCACCTTCAGTTCTGTTGATTTTTCTGCCAAACTTGGGGTGGGTGGGGGATCCTGGAGATTGAAAAGTTGGTCTTGACTAATTTTGACAAATTTGCAATATGTGTGTACAATTTCATTGAAATTGGTCAAGAAATGTAGAAATGCATAAATAGCATACACACACACACACACACACACACACACACAAAGATAGACAGACACACAGACATCATCTGTTTTATAGATATAGATTAATAAAAGTAAAAGGTTTATCACTTAGATGCTTCATGTTATTTTCAGCAGCCAACTCCAAAGTTTCATAGATGGACCCATCCATCCACCCCACAGGGGTATCAGCAACTGACTGCATATACTTCTCAATTTTCTTTTTTATATGCATCTATCATTCATGCAATTTTTTTTCATAGTGTGTGTGAGTGTATTAATGCAAGTGTGCCCATGCACCCATCTTTGTGGCTGTAGATATTAGTAATACAATATTTTTATAAATATTGTTAAAATCCTAAAATTAAATGATAATACTATTGCATATATGCAGTCTCATGTTCTTAATGACCTTTTAGGCTTCCTTCATATGAATAGGAGTACACATTTTCTTAAAAAGTGGGACATCAGGATCTTAGAGATGCTGAGGTGGGGCATGGCCAAAAAAAGATTGTAAACCACTGGCCTCATTCTTAATTTTGGGTACTGCTCAGTTATTGCTCACCCTGTTTTCACTGAGTTTCAATACACACAGGGACTGAACTCACAATGACTATATCACCAAATTCATAAACCATTGCTTTAATCCACCATGTGATAATTCTTTGTGGAGGACTTGGAGTCTTAAACCTAACCAGCCTGCTGATGAGTGCTCCTGCTGTTTGTCATGCTTGACTGCACTCATGGAAGATTTCTCTTTGTTACAGCTGCTGCTGCTTTTGAAGACCTGCTGTCATTTATCTTTCTTTATTAATGACTCTTATATTTTGTTTTAATGCTAAGTCCTATTAAGCCTAAGCAGGTTGTTAGAATCTAGAATGAATCAGCATATAAGTTAAAAGGTACATGGGAAAACTAAAGGTCACTGACAAGCTTTTCTGAATGAATGGTGGATGGGACCCTTGGCAAAGAGACAGATATTATAAGTTACAAGAAATAAGAAGCTGTGAAGAGTCATTATTTGCTCATATCCTAAAAGGGAAGGGGGCTGTAAAATTAATCTACTTAAAAAAAATATTTGGGAACTTTTGCACATACCTAAATAAAGAAAAATTGAATACTTTTATTAATTCATGGATTGTGTAAATTTATATACTAATCTGTTCTTTGTTTTGAATACATTAACTTGGCTGATCTATTCTCCAGCTTCCTGCAGATAGGTGGCATTTTGTCTGTTTTTAATAGATGCCTATGTTTTTAGAGTAAATTTTCTTAATATCTCTTTAAAACATATGGTGTTTCTTAAAATGCACTGAAGTAGATTTGAATTTTATTTTTCTATTTTTACTCTACATTTTCCTAAGCAGAGGCAGGTGGCTCCATCTTGTTAACAACTTGAAGAGGAAGTTAGGGAAATTGAGAAGAAGATGGAAAGTTACTGTATGAAAAATATAAAAATATATCATTTTAAAAATGCAGATACAATTAGATTTATAAGGGAAAATACTTGAGTATTTTTCTATGAGCTCAATTTTGAAAATTTTCATAACTAAATAGAAATTATTAAGATAAAAAAAACCACAAAATCTTTTTATTAGGTTGGTGCAAAAATAATGTCGTTTTTTGACGTTCAACTTCAAAAGAAAAACGACATTATTTTTGCACCAACCTTATATATATATTGTTGTGGCCTTGTTGGGGCCAAAAATAAAGACACAAGGGAGGAATTGAGTTAAACAAATATATTAACAAGACCAGTAATATAAATGAGAGTGTTACAGCAAGAATGTTCAGTCCAACTGTCAGAGCTGACTACTGGAAACTTCACTCTCCAAAAGGCAGTACATGCTCCTATTTATAGCTGGGATAGTCCATGTATGCATGGGTAAATTACCATAACATATATAAATGTATAATAATAGCTGGCCACTTGTATTTGAGATACCCGTCTACTAGGGTTGCTAGCCAATCCTTCTTGCAGACACTTGCTCAGGTATATTTACATTTGCTCAACACCCAAAGAGTCCACCTACGCTTTATACTGCAACTATGCTGAGCAGACCTTAGTTTCTGAGAGAGAGTGCATCATCTAGCATTATCAACAATATGAACAAGGCCAGCACACTCAAACCCTCAGTCAAGATGACTTGTGACTTTATGTCTGCAACATGTGTAGGAGAGGTAGTAAAAGTGAAGCTATCCTTAAGAATCCCTTATGGAACCATAGCAGAGTGTTAACTTGGGTAAAAATGATGGAAGCAATAAAATTCTGAATGAAAAATACATACATATATATACAAAAAAAGCTACCAAGAGATGGTCTTCTGCAAAGTGACAATCATCACACACACACACACACACACACATACATACATACAGGGTGTATCAAAAATACTTTTACAAACTTTGGGGGTAGGTTGCTCACAACAAAAGAAGAACAAGAGTCCACATAAACATAGGTCTGCAAATTCTTCATTTCTGAGTTATTGAGTTTAAAGTTTATGATAAATGGTGTTGTGTTGTCATGTAGATTAGGTTACATTTGTCATTCATATACATTCATGGCTACTCTGTCTTCAATGTTTAATGCATGTAGTAGTGAGTTAGAAGTGTTCTGTCTAACAATGGCAGGATATTCATATCATAGGCAGGCAGATATGATTTTTTACATACTGTTGATTTTTGTTTTGGGTTTCACTATTTGCCCATAGTTGGGACCCTAACAGGTGCTACCACCCCTGGTTATGGTAGACTTGGTAACAACAGCAATTAAGAGGTAGTTCCACACTCCTCAAAACCTCCAATCTCCTGATCAGGGACCTTGCTGCTGGATGTAGGTTATTGTCATACCCAGGATGAATGAGAACAATCTACTTTCATAGAGTAAATAGTGACTTCAGCTCAAAATTCACCAGAGTGACAGATACCTGAAGAAGGCCAGGGGGCATAACAGTCGAAATGTTGTGGTAATAACAACAAAGATGAAGATGTTAGTCCAAATGTTATTAATGTAAATGAAGATATCCCTTAAAACAACAGAACAAGAACAATTCACCCTTGGAGAGTAAATAAAGGATTCAATTCAGAATTCCCTGAAGCTTACCCTGATTGATAAACACCTGAAGAAGGATGGAGGACTCAACAGCTGAAACACTGTGATAATAAAAATAAAGATGAAGACTTTAGTCTAATGTAAATAAAGTAAATATTTATCAGAAGAAGTCACAGAGAAAGATAGTCAAACTGAAAGACAAAATGGTAGACACAGAAAACCAAACATAAAATAAACAAATCAATATTTTTATTCAGGCCTAGATATGTACTGCATCATTCACATAGTTTTCTTTCAGGTACCAATATAAAAATACTTTCTTAAAAGCTTGTAATTATTGAATGCATCGATATTCTTGACACCAGACCATGAAAAGCATTCGAAAGTAGGCACATGCAAAAGATGAAGAACAAGCAGTTCAAACATGGCAGATTGTTTGGATCATGAACTTGATGCAAACACTCTACAAATTATTCCATTGAAAATAACATTCACCTGTGCTTAGAGGCATGAGCGACATAGTCCTCAAAGTAAAGACTTTGAATTTAATGTATGGATTAAACACACATCAGAAATCCATGCAAACATCACTAACAGAATAGAGTTTATTATATGGATATTATAAATGCATTACTAATGATTTTAATAAAAGAATGTATTGATATCAAAAAGAAAGTGATTATGAGTGACCAGGAATTAAGGTAAACTTTTCTTACAGAATAGGTCATTATCTGTATTATGTAAATATATTATGAATGATTTCACTATAGAAATATATTTAAATCAAGAAAAAAGTATTATGTAAATATTTTGTTAATGTAGCAGGTACGTATGTACTTAGTAAGTAGCTAAATCTTGAAAATCACAAGTAAATAATTTCACCTTGGCTTGTGATAGTGATCCTGTAGGCAAAAAGGTTGGTATTATAAATTGCATTGGTTTAAAAACAAAAGTAAAAAGCCAAACAATAAACCAATTGTGTAATCTTGGATCTTGAAAAAAAAATGGCTTACAGTCATATCATGTTGAAACACCAGTTCCTGTACAACCACCAGTTAAACAATGTCAAGCCTGATCAGTACCTAGACCACTTGGGAATAACCAGGTGCTGTATGTTGTATGTGCAGCTGGTGTAATAGATAATTGTCTGTAATTAGAAATCAAAGAGCCAAGTTCAAATTCCAGTTGGGTTTATTTTATTCATTTATATGCAAATACCATTAGGAAAGATATGGATCCACTTCATCTCTCCACATTTATGGGTTAATTAGTAGAACTTGTATCAGTAAAAATCATTATTATCTCAACCCCCCCCAAAAAAAAACCCCTTACAATCTTAAAATATTTTCTGGCTTAACCCTTTAGCATTCAACACACACAAACTCACCCCATAAATATTGGCTCTCAAAGTCTCACCATTTGTGATCAAAGTCTCACTGTTCGGTTAACATCTTGCATTATTTACAATGATATTGTCATATATTACAGCAGACTATACATGGAGCAAGTTATAGCAGACTGAACATTGAGAGCAGATATTTACAAGGTGGGTTGAATACTAAAGGGTTAATTATTTTATCTCTAAAAAATTCTTACAATCTAAAAAATAAAACTTTCCTAACTTTAAATGACCTGCAAAAGGTTGGTAAGTCATAAAAAACAAATCAATCAATCTTGAAGAAATGGGGTGGCTGAAATAAAAGGTGGTGTTGGAAAAAATCAAGAATAGAATATTCTTTATTTAAGTAAACCGGGAGTCTGAAGTAAGGGCAAAGCAGGAGGAGGGGATTTAAAAAAATATATCAGCAGGAAAGGCTACAATTATTACAGACCAGTGAGTTTCTTTTTTTAGCATATACTATCATAGGAATTTAAAGGATACATCATCATATTTAATTATTGAATAATTACTTTATATAATGATTGATTAACGAAAAGTTAGCAGACCACATCAATATACCCTTCAATAAACTTTACATAATTATTATCAGTTAATGAGGAATTAATCCAGTACTTACTACAAGTCTGATGCTTGTTCATGGGTACTGACAGTGTTTGTTTTGTAATAATTTCACCTCAGTTTGGTGATAACGCCACTAAGACACAAGAGTTTACTGGGAGTGGCAGAAAATGAGAAGATTTTAGTGAGGAGAAAGGACAATAAAGAAACAGGTTTCAGTATATTCCCATACATCTTTCAGCAATGACTGACAAAATGGGAGAATTATATGCATATTAGCAAAATACCCATAAAAAATACATGATTATGCATGGATCAGTATTTCTGTTTAGGATTAGTGTAGTGTGTTCTGGGAAAAAGTATCACACACACACACAATATATATATATATATATATATATATATATATATATATATATATAAGGCTCAAACACTAATATTCCATGGTTATAATTTATTACATTGGAATCGTAATCATGAGTAAAAATATTTGTAGGTCTGATAATTCATCAGACCTACAAATATTATTACTCTGTCCTGGATATTGAGTACTACCTGGATTCTATCCTCTTGGGAATTTATATAATAAAATATAGTTTTAAGATATCCTATATTTATGGGTAAAAGTGCTTAATATCAGAGAGAGAGCATATGAACTCAATAGCCCCTCAAAGAATTTGAAAAATAACTGTTACTGCCCACTCAATAGTCATCAAGATAATGCAATAGACCTAACTACCCATAATGCACCACTGACCAGCATATATAAATAACTGTTTATATTTCTGAGATGAGGTATTATGTACACTATTTACATTATTCGGACTATTGTTCTCATCTTTGTTCCTAAATTTATTACAATGTTTCGACCAGCGCATATAACGGCTGAAACGTTGTAATAAATATGGTGATAAAGATGAGGACAATAGTCTGAATAATGTAAATAGTATATATAAATAACCAAGCCAAAACACAACACACAATAACTGAAGATTGTGTTGAAGCATAAACCAGGCCTTTGCCACTTGGTGTTGACCTCAGTTCCATGCGCACGCATATACACACAGATGTGTGTGTGTATAAGAGGGTGCTGAAAATTTCAGAAACAGACAAAGAGATCCTTTCAAAAAGTGAAGATGAAAGTAGCTTCCAAAATCAATATGAACATTTTGTATTTGATTGTTTCAGTTGCTTCTCTTAGACAACCTATCATTAAATATGGAAGAGAAATAAAGAGACAAATGACAAATATCACTGCACCCTCTTAAAAAAAAAAAAAATTGAATAAATAAAATTACGAGAGATGGTATCATAATCACAACTCCCATACCCCTTAGGGTTGTAGGGGTGACACATCTACTGCAGCCATAGCAGATGTGATGTTTCATGGACAAGACAATGTGATTGAGCCAAATCTCTCTCCAGGCTGGTTTGAATTCAGTTTTCCTTCTCCTAGACTGCTTGCCAACCAAGGCTATAGGGCTCAATCTGTGCTGCTATTTATCCATAGCTATAAGGAAGAGATGGATTCATACCTTTCCTGAGAGTATTAGCAAAAAAGGGAATAAGTGAATGTAATGAAATTGAATGGAATTAGAACTTGACTGATTCCTCAATCTGTGCTGCTATCCATCAGTAAGTGTGCCTCCAAGAAGCTATACACAGCTGTAAAAAATGCTGGAAACTTTTGCACATACTGAATATATAATTGTAAAATCATATTCAACAAGTTCTTTTTCTTTTCTGGTCTTTTTTTATCAGCTGCTACTTGTCTGACATGCACAGATGCACACAAACTAGAATACCAAATTATATATTTTGAGATGCACAACAAAAGAAACAGATGGTGCCAACTGTGGCTCTCAGTAATATTCTTGGAGTCCTGAGAAACAAACTGACATCCAATGGCTTTCATGTCTAATGCATTAGCTGCCACATTAGAGCAAATGTTCCAGGAATACATACAGTCAACCTTCTCTTTTTCATTGCACTTGGAGCCCAAGCAGAGAAAAGAGGCAGAATAAGACAAAATCTGCTTGTGTCATACTTGGGAGAATAAATAATGACCTGACCTGATGATTAATTTAACAGACGTCAAAATGGTATTTGTCTATATTTCTGACATCTGATCAAAAGCACACAGACTGATCACATCACGACATTGTTTGAGGTGGAATCCACCCTGTTTTTTTGAATGCTTCCTAATCCAGAAAGAGTCAATGAGACAATCCATTCAGTGGAAACACTCCTCCTCAGGTACCAGAAACACTGCTATGGTCATTCATATGCAGAGACGTTGATAACCTCAGTTTTTTTTTTTTTGGTGGGGGGACAAAAGGCATTGTGTTTATTGAATATTTTCAGAGGGGCCACACCATCACTGGAGAGCACGATGTCAACTTGCTCAGGCAGTTACAAAAGCTTATCAAGAAGAAATGCCCAGGAAGAGAGAGAGAGAGAGCCTTAATGTATAAAAATAGACTGATCAGTACATATGCAAGTATATATATATATATATATATATATATATAAGTGAACATTGAAGTCAACACTTAGAGGTGACAGTATGTTTCATGCTAGACACAATCTGGCCTGACGATTACGTCTAGCATGAAACAGACTGTTGCCTCTAAGTGTTGACTTCAATGTTCACTTTTATATTTACACATACTCTATCTCTCATATTGAGCACTTTATCCCATAAATATAGCACACGTTAAGACTATATTTCTTCATTCATATATATATATATAATATATATAAACTGCTAGTTGGGGATTAAAAAGTAGGGTAGACTAGGCTATTTAGTCTTGGCTGGCAACCAATTCTGAATTTTTTAAAATGTACGAGGGTTATATGGAGGCCTTGTGGCACACTATGTCACACCACTTTTCTGTATTTATTTCTTCTGAAAAGTATTTTTGCTTCTGCACAAAGCTTCACCAATATAATCAAATCATAAGTACAGGGAACTGTTCAGTTAGAAGAACTCAGATGCTGGACTTTCCTGTATCAAAAATTACTGAGACATCCATCATCATCATTATTATAATGTGTATTTGTGCATGTATATTAAAACAGTATATAGTTTTAGGCATGTGGACTGATGATTGTGTTTAGCATGAATCAGTCATCACCTCTAAGTGTTGACTTCAATGTTGACTTTTATATTAAAACAGTATATATATCGATATATAATAGTATATAATAATATATATATAGTATTAGTATTTAGATCTCGGTTTCGAAACAGTAATTTCTGTATAATTACAGACAAATTTAAAAAAAATAATTATAATAACAGTATGTATATATATATATATATATATATATATATATATGATAATAATGTATAATAATATATATATAGTATTAGTATTTAAATCTCAGTTTCAAAACAATAATTTCTGTATAATGATAGTGACATATTTTTTTAAAAATAATTATAATAACAGTATATATATATATATATATATATATATATATATATATATATATATATATATGTATGTATATATGCAATTTTATATATATATATATATATTATATATGTGCAGTACTTATTGGAAAGCGCTCAATATCAGCGATAGAGCTAACATATTTAGTTGCATTGAGTTTGTGACCCTGGGCTTCACACCCTTTGTGATCGTCAGTTTGTCTGTGTACATATATATATACTATCTTCAAATGAGGGAAAGAACAGATGGAGTAAAATTCCACTGTTCATAGCATTTACTTTTAAAAAAGTGCTTAATACAAATTTGAGTAATATATTACTATTATTTTTATTATAAAAGATTATAATAAAAACATGTTGAAATCATTTCATAAAAACTTTCATGTTTCAATACTTTGATTGTACTTCATCAGGTGATGGTAAGTAACTGGTGATTAAATGATTTTGAAGAAAATTTAAAAACAAAGTGCTATCTCTTTTCTGAAAGTTAAGGGCAGGTGGGGAACATTTTGTATAGACTTAAAATTTTGTGTTTTTAATAATTTTTTCAAGATTATCGGTACAGCTGTTGTTATGTTTTATATATTTGATATCAGGGCACTTATAGCCACTATTTTTTAAGGCAGTGTTATAAAATTTACTATGCTTGTGAAAGACATCTTCACTGGAAGACTTATTGCTAATCCTATATTCTATAGAGAAGAGTATGTGTTTGATTACAGATCGAGGGTGGTTAGAATTTGGGTGGATATATATTGGCATTTGTTTTCATGTAGGATGGGAATACATTACAGATATACCTTGCCCTATATCGTTAATTGGTTCCAGGGGTCACAACTTAGGTCAAAAAACGACTTAAGTTAAAATAACCACACTATAAACCACAAATAAGCACTCCCCATTGCCTATTACAGTATTTATGATATGTACATATAGTATTCTGAATAAATTAATTTTCACTTTATCTTTAAGCTTAGCATTAGCACTGGGACTTTTCTTCAGAGCCATTAGCAAAAATGTATTCTAAATTACAATTGAAATGTAATTGAAAGAACGTCAATGGCAGGGCACAGATGTAAACCATTCTGAATTCAAAATTGATGTGGAAGAAAAAACACACGAGTGCCACTCTGTTGGCAGGAATTTGAAATATGAACATCTGCTGAACATACTTTATTATAATAATAGTTTTGATTTTTATGATTATATATAACATTTTTAAATTTATTTGAATATAATTTTATACGTGCCTATTGTTATTTTAGTGCTTTTTAATATTTTTAATGGTCGACACAAACACAAGTAAAACAACCTAAGGCAACTTTTATTTTTCCATTAAGAAAAACCGACATATCTTTGAAAATGACTCAACTCAAAATGACTTGTCGAGATATTACTGTATTAATTAGGTCTAATGTAACATCAAGGAAATATACTTTTTTTTTAAATTAGTGTTAATCTTAACTTTAAGGTTGTGACTTTTAAATTCTCTATGTATTAATTTCCTGAATTTGTCAGCTTTAATTTTTGTGGAATTTTTCACCACCTTAAGGCCATCATCTCTATATAACCCTATATTATCAATGTTGATTAAAACTTAGCTATAGCTGTACTGATAATCTTGAAAAAATTATGAAAAGTATGTGAGAAGAAACTATTGAAATTATTGAACAACATGTTGTTCCTTCACTCATTAGGTCCATCTTTATCCAAGATAATGCATCTCACAAAAACAGTAAGACAATTCCTTGAAACTGGAAAGGTTGAGATTATTCCATGGCATGTACAAAGTTCAGATCTCTATCCAATCAAGTTAGGGCAAGTAAACTGACAAAAAGTAACTGATCTGTCGCAGAAACTGCAGGAGGAATGTGACAAATTAGTTAAGTTGCTTGGCCAGAGCTATGTAGAAGTAATGAAACACCATGGCATATAGACATTTTTTTAATATCCTTTATCAATATTAAATCAGTCAGTTAATTGAATCAACATGTCTATTTAAAATTCCGTTCTTCCGTTTTATAATAAAAAAGTTTTAATTCTCAAACTGACTTTATCTGTGCTTCTTTTTTTGTAAAATATCACAGAAATATTTACTGCAGTTTTTAACAGGATCTTTAATATTATACAATATTATGAATATTTAAATAAGTCATATTAAATATAGGTAAAAAGCAGGACAGACTGGGTCCTATAGCCTTGGATGGCAACTGGTCTAGGAGAAGGAAAAGTCTAAATCCAAAACCTGAATGATCTAGTGAGAAAGCTCAGTGGAACCCCAACAGCACAAAAAAGAGCTTTTAAAGGGTTGGTGGAACTCCTCAACCATCCACTAACTATGGGTTAAATAGCTTCACCAATCCATAATTAGCCAAGTATGTGATGAGTACAGCTACACTCCTGAAGACATGGTCAAACAAGCGGTGGGGGTAATCCAACAGGTGTGTGTAGGCTCTGGAATCAGACTTGGAATTAAATCCAACTGACTGATTAAATTTTTCTTGCATTTTTCCAAATAAGTTACTGCATATACTGATCAAAATTGTGGGTAAACTTTTTCTTCTAATCTTCATTGAGTACTTTCAAGTATCTTGATCATTATCAGTAACAAAATGTCAGAATCGGAAGCGAGGGATGCTGGCTACATCCTGGCACTTTTTGAACACCAAATTCATTTTATATTAAATGGTGTATTTATATACCCTTTTTATAGTTCCTATATGTCTTCTTTATAAATATTTTCATCGTAATTGTTTTTATGAACTTTCCTCCATGGTACCTAGACTTTATAAATTCAAACACAGTACTAGATTGGCAGCAAGGTCTCATCATTTTACAGTTGAAATGATTCAATGTAGCTGTAAGTTCTATGCTAACAGTTTGTTCTATTGCACTTCTCCCTTGCAGAACTCTCTTCTAGCTTCTTGCTTTCCAATCAACTTTGATCTTCAAAAATTTAAGTGCAATGTCAATCATTATCTTCTGTCTTCTTAATTATTGTTCTTTTATTGTTCTCACTGCTTAAGAGTATTTTTTTCTTATAATCTCTAACACTCAGTAACCCTTTGCATCTTAATGGCTTTATTGCTTTGCTTGGGGTGAAATGATTAAGAATAAAAAAGAAAGTCTATCATAGTTCCTTTGGCAAATGATTCACATTTGGTTACAGAAAGAATATATTAGTTACAATGCAAACATAAATACATGAATGGACTGATACTCTTGTTGTATCAACAAGCAACAAATTTTTTTTACTATCACATGACTCTTACGCATTGGTTGAGTACAATGTATTGCTTTTCATTAGAAAACTCCTTAAAATACACAGCAAGTTAAAATATATATATATATATATATATTTGACTGTTTTTTTAATAATCATGAACGCTCTCAAATTTAAAAGCCTTGATAAATCAATGACATCCTTGCTTTTATATATAAACACATGCAACAAAATAAATCATACATAGCTCTGATAAAGTCTCTTAGAGGATGAAACATGTTGGCTAAGGATAGTTTTTCATTTTTCTTTTTATTCATTTACAGATACACTCTATTTAAAATATATATATATATATATATATATACACGCACACACACACACACACACACAGAGTCAATGCATAAATAATTACCATTTTTGCAAACCAATTTTCATGACAAATGTATCATCTTAACTACTAATTAGAGATGGCAGTTATGAATAAATTTGGAGCATACTAACATACTAATGATGTACAATGTTGTTCTCTTCCAACACAATGTGAGATTGTATACAGCAATGATAACACTGGAAAATATTTTGGAACTGTCTGTTCTACCTCACACCATATTCATCTGACCTTGTGCCAAACAATTATGGTGTTTTACAATTACTGCAAAACGCTTTGATAAGGGAGATTTTTTTAATGGAAACAAGATTCAAGAGTTTGTTGAACTTTTGCATCAAAATCTAGGAAATTTTACATTAGATGTATTTAAGAGCTGTTTGATGAGTGGCAACAAGGCTCTGCAAATAATGGTGAATATATAATTAAATAAAACATAATAGTACATTATTTCTATATATTGAAAACTAATATATAAAATTTCATGTAAGAACAATTTTAGGGAAATCTATGACAAACTACAATTGGAAAGAATTTTAGAATTATTTTATTTTTTAGATTAATTTTATTTTATAAAATTTTTATTTTTCTTAATATAAAATTTTTTACAACTATGTCTAAAACAATAAAAGACTTAATACAAAACAAAATAATAAGCTAAAACCTGAAGGAGAAATTTACTCTCTTGGGTATGATAAAGGCACATGCGTGTTTTGTCAACACCAACAGAGCCAACCTGTGGTTTATACTGCAACTGTGCTGAGCAGACCTTAGTTACGGTCTCTGGGAGTGAATGCATAAACTGATGTGATCATCAGTTTGAACAACATTAGTATGCACAAATCTTCAATCATGATGACTTGTGACTTCATACTAGCACAATCTTTTACAGCATCCAAACAGTTCTATCTATCCACTTTAACTCACAAAGCTTTCATCAATCTATATATGGTATTCAGATACTTTTCTAAAAGGTGCTGTGCAATGGAATCAGCATCCCAGGACAACTGAATCAAGAAAATTTACCTTCCTTACAAATTGCCCATGGTGAGATTGGAACCTCGGTGTCATGGTCAGAAAGAAAACATTCTGACCACTTGGCAATATACACACAACTGTACATGCATATATATATATATATATATATATATATATATATATATATATATATAAAGAAAGAACAGTAAGATATATAATACAATGTTCTTATAGATATTTTTATTTTTACCAAATAGTGCTCAATGTAAATTTACAGAGCATTAATATTATAAATTAATTGATTTAAAATATGTTTTTTTTTTTTGCTACACAGTTCTAACCATGTTTCAAAAATGGAAGTTGAAAGCAAATTTCATTTTGTAATTAAAGACATTAGTTCCGTTTCATCCTCAAGCGAATTTTGGAGTAACTTTTAAAATTACTGGGTTTTAAAGACACAGCAAAAATCATAATTCACGTTTCCAAGGATACAGAAATTCATTCAACCAGACTAGGGGTGTTTGCGTGTTCATTAACGCTGTATTTTGATGTATCAGTTATTAGTTACGTTTTGGTAGAGGTGGGGATGTATTTTTCAATGAAATCTGACATCTGTTAAATGCATGTCGTCTGGATTTTTTTTTAAATTTTATTAACAGCAAAAATTCTTATAGCATTTTTTCTGCTTGTATATTTAAAGATTTTTGGGGGGTGTTTAGGTTAGAATACGTTTTATTTAACTACAGTTTGAAAAATATTTTCACTTTTAATTTTTAATATACTATATTTCTTTTAAGAACAAGTAAATGTATTAGAATCACTTATAGTATGTAGAATTATTTTCACATCAAGTATAAGTATGTATATTATTAGGTCACAATTTTTTTCTTTTTTTAAATTTATATTTAAATATTATTTAAGTAAAATTTATGACAATGACAGCTATATATATATATATATATATATATATATATATATATTATTTTGGACATCTCGAGGCAGTGTATTGGTTAGCAAGCTTGTCTCGCTAAAACAATTATGACTGAGTAGCGAGTTTGATCCTCACTGGGTGCTCCCTACTTTCGACCTATATTTAAGCTATGCTATATTATTGTGATAATAAAATAAATACATCCCATCTCCCTTCTCACTTGTAACAATCCACTATAATAAACGTTTTCAGCGCAAAGGCTGAATTACTTAAATAAAGTTTCATAAAGATTCTACTTAGAGTTGTTGCTATATTACATATATATAAATAAATAATGTATGTATGTATGAAATAGTGTGAGTGTGTGTGTGTGTGTGTGTGTGTGTGTGTGTGTGTGTGTGTGTGTTCAGGTTCCTCCATTATCTTATTTATACACCACATTCTCTCTGCGTTATAGACCGTAAATTTGATTCCCACAAGCAAGGACAGGGTCACCTTGCTAATATTAAATTTGTGTTTATTCCAATCCTGTAGACTTTCTTCAAAGTGCATACCTTTTGGTGTCAGGTAAATTATAAAAGCCTGTTTCATGCACCTGTTTTTCACCTGCTTATGAAAAGAGAAAGCTTTAGAGCATTTGTGGAAAAATGCCAATACTTGTCAAATGATTTGAATACCAAACTTGTCAGGAAGTACAAATTACAAGAATGATATTTGTTAAGTGATTTCCACTGGGATAACATTAAGTGCTTTTAAAAATGTTTAAAAGTTAAAATTAAATATTTCAATTCTTCAAATTAAATGTAATTATGTTGTTAAGGAAAGTGTTATTATATTACTTTTATCCACGTCACTAATGTTGCAAATGCTATTTGTCTTTGTGGCCTATTATTTTATCAGCATAATCCTGGCAATACGAAGCAAGTAATTTATGGCTATTTTAAACTCTTAATGGTATCTTACTGTGTATCTTATGTTGCATTCAATGTATCTCCCACTCCTCCTTATTTTCAACTAGTTGTGCAAAAGAGGCCAGAGGTGATGACATTGTATTACTGAAAGGATTCAAGACAAAGTTCATGATAGAGTGTTAAGAAATACCAAAAAAGAGAAAAGAAAGAGAGATAAAAAAACAGAGAAGAAAAAGAAAAGAGAAAGAGAGAGAAGAAAAAGAGAAAGAGAGAAGAGAAAGAGAGAGAAGAAAGAGAAAGAGAGAAGAGAAAGAGAGAGAAGAAAGAGAAAGAGAGAAGAAAAGAGAAAGAGAGAAGAAAGAAAAGAGAAAGAGAGAAGAAAGAAAAGAGAAAGAGAGAAGAAAGAAAAGAGAAAGAGAGAAGAAAGAAAAGAGAAAAAGATAAAGAGAAAAAAGAGAGAGAGAGAAAAATGAGAAAAAAGAGACAGAGAGAGAAAAAAAGATATAGAGTGAGAGAGAAATGAAAGGGATATAGAGTGAGAGAGAAATGAAAAGATCGAAAAAGGTAAAAAGAGAGAGAAATGAAAAAAAGAGAGAGAAATGAAAAAAGAGAGAGAAATGAAAAAAGAGAGATAGAGAAATCAAAAGAGAAAAATAAATATGATAACAAAATAAAAAAAGATAGAGAGCAAAATAAAAAAAGAGATAGAGAGAGCGATAAAAGAGATAGAGTGAGAGATAAAAAAGCAATAGAAAATGAAAAAGAGACAGAGAGAGAAAAAAGAGAGAAGAATGTAACAGTGATGGAGGTAAAAGAGAGAAAAATAGAAAGCAAAAAAGAGTGAGAGAAGAGAGGAAGAAATATGGAAGAGAGAAATGGAGAGTGAGAGAAGAACGGTTGATGTCTAAATTCTCCCTTCATGTAAATAATTAAAAAAGAAATATTTTCCTTCTAGAGACTGTATTATTTACTACTTGTAATGAACCAACTTCATAGTCATAATGAAATAACAGAAGACTGTAATAAAACAAAATTTAGGTTTTGAGGAGGCAAGACTGGGTCTTACATTTCAGAAAGATTGTTTTGCATATGACCAGCAGGAACAAGATCTCACTGAGATACGACTGTTTCCTTGCCATTCTGAAAACAAATGAGAATTGCCTTCAATATATTCTGCCTTTTCCTCAATAGAGTCGTACTTCAATTGTCTTTCATGACATTTTAGGAGAACTGTTCCAGGCATGGACAACAATGTTGGAACAGAGCATCCACTTGTAGACTGGCATGAATATTTAATTAACTACTCACACGGGGTAGAATTAGTTGCTGTTGTAAGTAGAGTTCATATGGAATGCAAAGCTTTGGAAAACGATACTTTAAAAAACGCATAACATAAAGCAAGAAAGAATAAAACAGAGTGAAAAAATTATTGAAACTGTTTTGTCTTAATTTTTATCCTCTATTCCACTTAATTCTATTTTTTTAAAATCATTTCACATCAAGCAAGGCAATAAAGCTAACTAGGATGCAACGAATTACTGTGTGTTAGAAAGTACAAGAAAAACTAATATTAAGGAGAGAGGACAATAGAAGAACAAGAATTAAGATAGAAGATAACGATTGACATTGCATTAAAAATTTTTGAACATCAAAATTGACTGGAAAGCAAGAAGCTGGAAGAGAGTTCCACAAGTGAGAAATGCGATAGAAGAAACTTAACATAGAATTTATAGTTATATCTAGTCATTTCAATGGTAAAATGATGAGACCTTGCCACCAATCTAGTACTGCACTTAAATTCATATAAAATCTAGGTACCATAGCAGAAAGTAATATTTATTTTGAAAATAGAAAAAATTTGGCACAAGGCCAAAAGTGGGAATGGGAAAAGCTGATCTTCAATCTGTTTTATCTTAAACCTAGCTAGACACAATTACTGGCCCAAATATACCACAGTATTCCTTACATCAAACAATCACATTTTTACTTACCATTCTTACTACAGCCACCATAATACCTCAGAGTCTCTTTGAAGTCCTAACTTATTCCCATATGTACAATTTATCTGTGGGGGTGGGGAATAAAAATAACAACATAGCAGAAAGTTCTTCAGAACAATTACCATGAAAGTATTTATAGGAAAAAGTACAGAGAAGCTACATTACAGTGGTGGCAAAGAGACTGAAGCCAATATGCCAGGTCAGGACCAATAACATTACAGATTCTTTGGATTTTATCAAGAATCTCTAAATATATAGCAGAATGAATTCGTGCCTTTTCCCCAAGTATGCATCAGATCAGATGTGGCAGCAATATTCAAAGCAAGGAGAAATGGTAGATATCTAAGATAGATTCTGGCGAGAAAGATTGTCTAGCACAACATAGTGAACCAATGATTCTTAGTCGCACACTAAGCAAATAAAATCTGAAATAAAGTAAACAAATATAAAAAAAAACAAACAAATATATAAAAAAAATATTGACAGTACTAATTTTAACAAACATAGATCATTTTATATATTGCTAAGAAATGCTTGCCAGATTCTTCAAAATGGTATAAACTACTTGGCCTAACAATCCTGTAGATGCTATTTCAGAGATATTAAAATTTTTTTTAAATGCCCATCTGTTCCTTCAGGACAGACAATCATTATTATTTATCAATTGCAATGCATTCTTATGAAAGATAGTGAACTGGTTTTCTGTTGCCCTCTCCAGTTTGAAATTTAGAGTTTTCCCAAGTCTAGAAAGCCCA
This sequence comes from Acanthosepion lycidas, assembly GCA_963932145.1. Lineage (NCBI taxonomy): Eukaryota > Metazoa > Mollusca > Cephalopoda > Sepiida > Sepiidae > Acanthosepion > Acanthosepion lycidas. The sequence continues at coordinate 30,534,538 of OZ010614.1, read as the reverse complement.
GTCTACCCTATTATTTAACATATAGCTGGGAAGAGAAGAAATGAATTCATGCCTTTCCCCAAGTATGCATAAATATAATAGAAAAGCCAGAATTTGAACTCGGCTTGCAGATTCCAATTTCATTGCTGATAACCATTACACTACCCACTAAAAATTACTTTTGGAATTAAATATAGAATACATTATCTCAAAATTGTATTAATATATAGATGTTTTATAAAAAGATTTTAACTTGCAAGTTCGCAGACAGAAATTTCACTTGTCAAGATAATAAAAATCTCTTGAATTTATTAACAGATATCACCTCTTTTTTCCATGCTTTTAATAAGAATTTAAAATAAATGTGATATCTTTTAATGAATTCAATAGATTTATTTAATACTGATGAGTAGACCTGTGTCAGTAAAACTGAGTCAGAAGATAAGTTATTGAACTTTTTATTCATCTATTCACTATATATATATATCCGCATAGGTGAAACCTCGGTAGGTTTGTCTGGCTCTTTAGGTTTACTTAGTTTGCTCTACTTAGCGTATTGAGCACTTTGCTTGGTTATTTTTACTTTACTCGTGCCGGAGGTTTTTTTCTTTGGACTCTGAACTTAGATTCTAGACGATTATTTTCACCGGAAGTACATGTTCTTAGTTCTTTCTTTTTTTACCCTTTTTTTTTTTACCCTTGGGCATTGATTTGTTCATTTACAGGCTAAAACACCTAAGGTTTTTCCGGACGAGTATAGCTGCTTATATTTATAAGATTATTAGTATTTTTTTTTTTTTTTTAAGTGTTTCACCCCAAGCAAGGTGGATGCAAGGGGTTACAGAAGATTTGGAGCAAGATTAGATAGGAGTGATAGAGGAAAGGATGAGAAGGATAGTGGATAGATCAAGGCAGCTGGAGATGTCAATTGATATTACATTTGAATAGTTGGAGATTATAGCTCTCAGGGAAACTGGAATAGGGAAGGGAGTTCCACAGGCAAGAGGTGCGAGACATGAAGCTATTGGAGTAGAAGAGACGGCTACATTTAGTAGTTTTGACAGTGAAAGGGTGAGAGCGGGATGCCAGCCTCGTAGGGTGCTTGAATTCATGAAGTCCAGGAACCAGCAAATGCAGCTCCTCAGAGCAATTGCCATGAAAATATTTGTAAAAATGACAGAGAGAGGCGACGGTGCATCTGTGGGAGAGTGACTGTAGACAAGATGCCAGAACAGGGCCAATTATATTGCATATCCACCTCTGGAGCTTATCAAGAACCTCAAGGCAAACAGAAGGGGCTCCAGACTATATATGACAGCAATACTCCATGCAAGGGTGAATTGTTGATTTGTAGATCTGAAGAATCGATTCTGGGGAGAAAAATTTCCTGGTGCAGCACAAGGAGCCAACTTTCCTTGCGGTGGACACAGCAATTGACTCAATGTATTTGTTCCATCTCAGGTCAGCAGTCAACGTGAGACCGAGCAGCCGCAGAGAGGAGCTCTCAAGAAGTTGAGCGTCAGACATTCTAATGGAGGGCAGGGAAGGTGATTAATAGAGAGCAGTTTTGTTTTTGAGGCATTAAAGTTGACCAGCCAATTCCTGCCCCAGTTCACAACCGATTGGAGGTCCTTTTCGAGACGCACGGCCAGGTTAGTTTTGTCAGTGACACTAGATTTGTTTTTGATGCAGGAGTAAATTGTGGTGTCATCTGCGTAGATGCCAACTTTGGAATTTATGGTGTCAGGAAGGTCATTTATGTAGATAAGGAATAGAGTGGGGCCTAGGATGGAGCCTTGAGAAACACCTGCGTTCGTGGAATAGGAACTGGACGAGAATCCGTTGAAAACGACGTTCAATTCACAGTTTGACAGGAATGATGGTATAAGGTCAAACAATCGACCCGTAATGCCATAACTCTGGAGCTTGCGAAGAAGGCCGGCATGCCAAACCCTATCAAATGCTTTGGAGATGTCCAGGGCCATGGCACGAGCTTCCCCGTTATTTTGAAGAGCTTGGTAGACAGTTTCAGTGATGGCCGTAAGCACATCAGCTGTAGATTGGGCAAAGCGGAAGCCATATTGCTTGTCTGAGAGCAGATCATGGGATGTAAGGTGGTTAACCACTTCAGTATTGATTAGGGCTTCGAAGACTTGGCTGAAGAGGGGTAGGAGACTGACAGGACAGTAATTAGAAGGGTCAGATGGGTCGCCAGACTTCTTGAAGACAGGAACTATCGAAGAGGACTTCCAGCAATCAGGAAAATAAGATTCCTTGAGGCAATAGTTATATAGTTTAGAGGGTGTGGGCGCCAGTTCAGGCACGCATTTCTTCAAGACAATGGCTGGTATCCCATCTCAACCACTAGCCTTGTTGGGGTCTAAATTGGAGATAATGCCCAATACCAAAGATGGGGTTATGTGTAACCCACTCAATAGGGCCTCAGTTCTAAGAGGGAAATATAAAATATTTAGCTCTACTCTGTTATGAGCACTCTTTTAAATGAAATGTTATGTACAGTGGAATTATACTCCATTTGTTCTCCTTTTACTTGTGTGTGTGTATATATATATATATAAATTATTTATTTAAAAATATGATTCCAACACGCTAATAAATAATTATATTTATGCTCTACTTTTGTATCCAGCACTATTTTTTTAAAATAATCACAAAAATACTAAAGAACTTTGGATTATTTATCTAACGAGTTCTTTCCTATTTTCTATATATTTTTCACTATATATATATATATATATATATATATATATATATATATATATATATATATATATATGCACATTTCATTGAATATGACAGACAAGGTGCTTTGATTTAGTTTTTTTTATACAATTTCTCATGTCTTCTAATAATTTTTTTCTTTTCAGATGATAAATTATATAAAACTGTCCAAATGTTCTTTTTTTTCTGAGCAGTTTCGGCTATACATTTAGCCATTTTTAAGGATGAAATATTTTAACTGTTAAATAATAGTTTTTTGCATGTATGCATTTATATGTTTCCATTTTTTTTTTTCAAAACACAGTCAAGATATTGTGTCCATGTTCATAGCTGATATTATTGAGTTTTGTTTTTTTTGTTTTTATTAATAAGGTTTCCTTTATTTTAAGTCTTTTTTTGCATGTAGATGATGTTATTATATATATATTCTTTATTTTATGATATTACATTAAAAGCATGTAAAAAAAATGCTACACGAATGCAATCATGTTTCGATGTGCATTAGCACATTTCATCAGGTGTTAATAAATAACGGGTTAGTAGATAATTTATTGAGATTTAAAACCAAGATACACTCTCTTTTCACGAGAAAAGAAAAAAAAAGAAAAAGAGTAAGAAAGAAAAGAGAGGAGATGATTGAAAGGTTTGTTTTGTTTATATATGTAGAGAGAAAGAGACACACAGACAATGAAACTTATGAGAAACTGAAAATCAAGAAATTCCAAAATGTCAATGGTTGATGTTAGACAATGCTCAAAATCTAGTCTTGTTCACAAGGTTGAATCACTTTCAATCCTTACACCGATAAGGATGTTCCACTAAGAAAGCTTCTTCCCAAGAAATGCTACTTTGTGGAACAGACTCCCACGTGGATGCTCTCCCAAACATTAAAATCTTATTCTCTTCAAGTCTAGAGTCAGTCATTTTTTATCCTTCATATCTTTAATTTTCACTTCGAACTTCCTATTATGTTCATATCACACACCTCATTCAGTAATTCTCTACCTTGAGTGGCTCTTGGGATTTATATTAGGATAACTTTTATAAAAATAGTTCTCCGGAACGCAATCCAAAATTATCAATTGAAGTGAAGTGTCGTCTTCTAATCTAAGAATCCATAGTAAAAGTATATAACAGAATCTTGCTACATACCATTATAAGGCAGGAGAACCATAATCAGTTGAAAATGTCACTTTATATCGCATTTAATTCTGAACACACAACTACAATCACTTGAAGACTTTTATAAGAAGCTTACATCTTAGTATTGATTCCCTACTGTATCTATATTCTTTCAGAAATACATCCCCTCAGAATACAGTTCCAAAAAGACATAAATATAAGATTACCATCTTTGAAGTGGAGAGTGTCTTTGTTTTGCTTTTTTGTTTTTATTTTTTAAGAGTTATCAACAATGGTTTTATTTTTCATTCTTCAGTCAGGAAATTTGAAACTCAATATTGATATCTGTACTAAATCTGACTCAGAATTTTATCTCTGCAACAACAAAGGATTTTTCTTTTCATTCTTCTTTGTCTTGCTATGAATTCAATCTTCAGTAGACAAACAATTGTGGGTAAATTAAAAGATAGTTTTACGTGTACAATTTGCTACCAAAAGTTCAAGAAATTTGAATTGATCCATTTCTGCTGAGTTCCTCAGTATTCTGCCCCTCTACAATCTTGCTAGATATTTTATGTATCCCTTAAAATTCAGTTGGGTTATGTTGGCTAATTTAATGATACATCAAAGCTTGTTAGGTTATTTAATGTTGAATGTAAGTCTTATAGGACAAAAATTACAGTGAATAGATAGAAAATCAATTATGGGTCTGGATTACACAAGGCTTGGAAAAGGCAGGCATGAGACTAATTTACACAAGGCTTGGAAAAGGCAGGCATGAGACTAATTTACACAAGGTTTGGAAAAGGCAGGCATGAGACTAATTTACACAAGGCTTGGAAAAGGCAGGCATGAGTAATTTACACAAGGCTTGGAAAAGGCAGGTATGAGACTAATTTACACAAGGCTTGGAAAAGGCAGGCATGAGACTAATTTACACAAGGTTTGGAAAAGGCAGGCATGAGACTAATTTACACAAGGCTTGGAAAAGGCAGGCATGAGTAATTTACACAAGGCTTGGAAAAGGCAGGTATGAGACTAATTTACACAAGGCTTGGAAAAGGCAGGCATGAGACTAATTTACACAAGGCTTGGAAAAGTCAGGCATGAGACTAATTTACACAAGGCTTGGAAAAGGCAGGCATGAGACTAATTTACACAAGGCTTGGAAAAGGCAGGCATGAGACTAATTTACACAAGGCTTGGAAAAGGCAGGCATGAGACTAATTTACACAAGGTTTGGAAAAGGCAGGCATGAGACTAATTTACACAAGGCTTGGAAAAGGCAGGCATGAGTAATTTACACAAGGCTTGGAAAAGGCAGGTATGAGACTAATTTACACAAGGCTTGGAAAAGGCAGGCATGAGACTAATTTACACAAGGCTTGGAAAAGGCAGGCGTGAGACTAATTTACACAAGGCTTGGAAAAGGCAGGCGTGAGACTAATTTACACAAGGCTTAGAAAAGGCAGGCGTGGGTCTACTTTACACAAAGCTTGAAAAAGGCAGGCACGGGTCTACTTTACACAAGGCTTGAAAAAGGCAGGCGTGGGTCTACTTTACACAAGGTTTGAAAAAGGCAGGCACGGGTCTACTTTACACAAGGCTTGAAAAAGGCAGGCACGGGTCTACTTTACACAAGGCTTGAAAGAGACATGCGCGGGTCTACATTACACAAGGCTTGAAAAAGGCAGTCATGGGTCTACATTACACAAGGCTTGAAAAAAGGTAGACACAGGTCTAGTTTATATAAGGCCTGAAAAAAATAGGCATGGGTCCAGATTGCACAAGGCTCAAAAAGGCAAGAATGAGTTCAGTTTAGACAAGGCTTGAAAAAGGCAGGCATTAGTCCAGTTTGTAAATGACAAAGGGCAGATATTGGTAAGGATTATACCGGAGTTTGCAAGTATCCACCTTTGGGTAGGAGTGTCTTAAGTAGCTGACAGGACAAATCCAAAAATAAAAAACATTATTGTGAGAAAGCCATCTCATGCCTTAAATTCACCAAACTTTTTAATAACACTTTATGAATTTTTGTATTTTTCTTCTCTGGATTTTGTAGCCTTTGCATAGGAAATAATTTGGCTACAGGAAGAATTTGAATGTGTTTTTGATATATTTCTCTTCTTCGGGCAGGAATTTGGGTCTACAGATTCTAAGGGCTCCTAAATAAAAGCCTATGATCACTTCGTATTAACAAGATATCATGATATAGTAAAGTGTAGTTTTGTTCTGTTTTGTAGATGAAACTACACTTTAACATATCTCAACATCATATTAAATACACATACATGAGGATATTTAACTGAAGGTTTATTTAAAGCCACAGGCCTCTCAGCCATAGAGAAATTACTCCATGTATTTCTCTTTATTCTCTCCATAATTCTATTCAATACTGAATCCTGCCTAGTTCCCAACCTAAGCCGATTTATGAATAATACGTCCATTTCTATCCAGTGCAAAATCCTATCCTCACAATTTTCCCCTTATTTCAACATTTTTACTCTCAAAATTTAACCAAGATAATGTATCCACATGCAGAATATTATTTCCTTTAATATATACAATGTCAAAGTCAAACCCCATAAGCTTAATCACCCATCTTAGTATCCTGGCAGATGTGGCAACTCTTTTCTGGGGTTGAATATAAATTCCAAAGGCTTATGATCCAATTTTAATAGAAATTGCCTTCCCTGCAAGAAATTTGTGCTCCATAGAATTGCCAATACCTCCTTCTCAGTATTCAAATAATTTGCCTTTACCAATGTTAGTTTTTGTTGTAATGGAATGTCCCACACTCCCTATCACATATGTGGATTGACTATATCAGTAGATATATATAGTAAGCACAGGATATATCTGGCAGACTTGCTTTGGGAATTACTAGCCTGCTAACCAATTCCCTGTCTTTCAGTAGTGTATTCTCTTTTACAATAAACCTCTCTTTCTTTCATCTACGCCATGTTGCTGTTCCTTTCACTCGAGTACCACCTTTGTCTGTTTGTAACCTTCTTTAAGGATACAATAGTTTTCTAGATAAGTAAATTACAGAGTGATCCCCTGCAACAATCAGTAATGGAATCAGTAATTAATGTCCATCTTTTTTGCTGGGTCAAAGATTTTAACACCCGTTTTGTTTATGAGTGCCTTTTTTAATTTCTCAAAAGCAATTTCCTGTCTTTTTGTCCATTGAAACTCGGTATTCTTCCTCCTTATTTTTTTAAATGGGTTCCACAAGGTCACTATATCACAATAGATATCTGTTATAGAAATTGGTTAATCCTAAAGAAGATTCTCTTTTCTTTCTGGGTGCAGCTGTTGCTGATATTTTGTTAATAAGTTTATCATCTGGTGATATACTGTCTTTGGATATTTGATATCCTAGGTACAAAATTTTTTTCACAATTAAACTAGCATTTATCACGATTAATTGTCATACCCATGCTATTTAATTTTCTCAAAACTTGCTCTGTTTTACTTTTGAGCTCTTTATTGCTCTTTATCTTGAAATTACATGGGTTGACTGCTTTCTTTAAGCCTAATGCTCAACTCATATACCCTTAATAATCCAATCTCCGGTGCTTTACAGAATTTACCATCTTCAATGTATCCACTCTTAACACGTCAATTCTTAAAAGACTGTGGCTTTTGATGTTTTCCACCACTATGATCGGTATTATTTCAAATCTATTTTTTGTCTCAAATATGCCTTCAAAGCATTCTAAAATTTTGATGATTGACCCATCAAACTGTTTCAACTGGAGATTACTTTTATTTACATTTAGTCTACCCATTCGTTCCCAAAAATTCCTTGGCAACAAAATAAAATCACTTCCGGTATCCACTTGCAGGAGTAAAGATACCCTGTTCAACTTCACCATTTCTCTACATTTATGCTGTGCTTTTATCACAAATACTTCCATAGTTTCAGTTGGAGGATCTACATTTTCCACTTGCTTTACGTATGTGCATACCCTCCGGAAATGATTCCTCTTTGTACACTTAAAACACCATTTCCAAAATGCTGGAAACTTATTTTTGCACTTTTCATGTTCCTTATTGCAATATCAGCATTTAAGTAAGCTTTTAATAGCACTGTAAGTCTCCATGCTGCCTTCAGAGGCATTAAACTCTTGAATCAATTCCAATTGTTGTAAGAACTCCCCACCTGCTTCCAGATTCATATTATGAGTTTGAAGCCACTCTAGAATTTTACACTTGTATGAGATGTCAAACATTCCTTCAGTCAGTCTTAGCACAGTTAGCTTGTCTTTGATAGACATTTATTCTGAACCCATTCTTTCAAATTCACAATATCTCAACGCTTTTTTCAATTGCTGTATAGTTTCGTCTGGGCTCTGCCTACTTTAAAGAAATTTAGTTCTTTCCGCTATGACCAATAATTTTTTTTTTTTTTTTTTTGGGTCATACATTTGCTTTTATGATGGCAGTAATTTCTTCATATTCCAACATTTTGGAATAGACCATGATGGAGATATTTTTTTATGGCCTCACACCCTGCTGAGGCCAAAAACAAATCTGTAACTTCATTTTCTCCTCCACTAGCTTTGGTGTTCTTTAACTTCTTTACTCTTGCCGACAATGTGAAACACCTAAGCTAGATTTCTAGATATTCAGGATCGTCCATTGTGGTTAAATAACCAATTGGCAATGCCATATTGTTATGATAGGTATTCTCTCTGTCAGATGTAGTATTGTCAAGAGAAGATAAATCTCCTGTAAATCTAGCAATACTGCCTTTTATACAGCACTTAATTTACATATCACTACAAATGTATTTATAGAAAAGGCACAGAGAAGCTACATTACAGAGATGAGAAAGTGACTGAAGCCAAGATGCTAGGTCAGGACCAATAAACATTGCAGGTTCTTTGGGTTTTATCAAGAATCTCTAAATTTATAGCAAGAGTCTCAGACCATATGTAGCAAAAAGATTCAAAGCATGGCAGACTTATATGTATGCAAGATAAATTCTGTCAAGAAAAATTGTCATTCAAACAATGGATTCAACTGACATGTTTTTAAATGAATGCTCAATAGCAGGGATAGATTAATTTCCAAAGTCAAATGTAAAATCATTTAAAGCTTCCTTTAAAATAGCCTTCAAAAACATTTAAACCCCTGTCTTTATAAGCTCCTTAGCGTTACTGTCAATTTCATGATGAATCTGATAAGATGTAAAAACAAACAATTAAAAACTTGGGTCAGAACAAAGCTTTGTAGTGTTTTTCAGTTAATTTCAAAGACAAAATTTGCATATATATTTATTCATTCACATATATTCCATTTTGCTCCAGGTAAGTGATTGATTCATTGTTTTTTTATGACTTATCAACCTTTTGCAAGTTATTTAAAGCCAGAAATTTTTTGGGGGGATAGACTTTTTTGAAGATAATAATTTACTAATGCAAATCCTAATTAATCCATAGTTGGTGAGAAGAGGTGGATTCATATCTTTCCCAAGAGTATTTGTGCATAAGCAAATACAGTGTAACCCAGATATAAGAGAGTTGTCGGGACTTGAGAATATCTCTTATATCCGGGTTTCTCTTATATCCGGGTTACACTGTATAACGAAATTGACTGGAATTAGAACATGGCTCCCTGATTTCCAATTCTGAGCCATTATCTATTACACCACCTACACATCCAAACTTACAGAACCTGGTATTCACAAGTGGTCATCCATCTAGGTACTTACAAGACTCAACGTTGCTTAAATAAATCAAATGCAAAATAAATGCAAACTGTCCCTGTCAGGATTTGAACTAAGTTCTCCAATTCTCCATGCTGTTTTACTATTAGGTTACCTGCATCTTTTTGCAGTATTTAAGTAAATAAAAAATAAAAAATCTTTTATATCCCATGTTCCTTCATAACATGGTCAATCATGACTCTTCACAACTTCCTATCCTATTCTAAGCAATATTTGTTCCCTTACTCTCCCTCCCAATACCTATTTTGCCATCTGTTTACACAAGCTCTTTGTTGTTTCCCTCTGCCTTCAGTATATCCTGTGAGTGTCAAAATCTCCAAGCACATGGTTATTATGTCCCAGAAATTTCAGCTGTCTCTTTCTGCTCCTAAGCACATGTACTTTTGGTCCCCATTTTCCTTAAAACTTCCTTATTACTCACATGCTCTTTCCATGGTATTCTCAATATCCTTCTGTAGAACCACATCTGCTGCCTCAAGTCTCATCATCTGTGAAGAAATTGTTCAGCATTCACTGCCATATAGGATTGATATTGCATAGCAGTTCAGCATGCTATTTCCTTAAAACTTCCTCATTGCTAACATGCTCAGTCTATGGTATTCTCAAAATCTTGAACCACATCTGTTACCTCAACTTCTCTTCACCTGTGAAGAAATTGTCCAGCATTCACTGCCATATAGGATTGATATTACACAGCAGTTCAGTTCTGTAGACTCGTATTTGTTGCTTCAAGTCTCTGCTAAGGAACAAAGGAATTTAATTAAAATCATGTGATTAATGTTAATTCATTAACAGAAGATGACAGGAATTTTTGTTTTAATCATTTCACCCTAAGCAATGCCATTAATAATAGGGGGTTATGAAAAAGAATGAAAAGACTTAAGTGGGGATGATTGAAGAAAGGACAAAAAAGGAACAGGGTTCAAGAAGACAGAAGATGGCAATTGACATTGCATTTAAATCTTTGAAGATTGTAGTTTTCAGGGAAGCAAGAAATCAGGAGAGAGTTCTACAAGTGAGAAGTGCAGGAAAAAACTATTTACATTATTCACCTTTGTTGCCATATTTATTACAATGTTTTGGCCATTGTATGCTCCAGCATTCTTCAGATAGTTGGAATGTCAAACTGAACCCTTTATTTTGCTTACTGGGAAAGACTGTTCTAGTTCCCCATTCTAGTCTACACCAGTGAGCGAAATAAAGGGTTCAGTTCAACATTCCAACCACCTGAAGAAGGTCAGAGTGTACAATGGCTGAAACATTGTAATAAATATGGTGACAAAGCTAGGACAATAGTCCAAATAATGTAAATACTGTACATATTACCTCATCTCAGAAATATAAACAGGAAAAAAACTGTTAGAGTAAAAATGGTGGTTACACAAAGCTAGTTCAACACTAAAACAGTGAGACCTAGTTGCCAAACTAGTAGCATGCTTAAGTTCATGTATTTGGGGCACCAGGGAAAAAAGCTCTTCTGATCAGTTGCCATGAAGATATGTGTAGTAATGACAAAGAGAAGCCACATCATGTTGATGAGAAAGTGACTGAAGTTAAGTTGCTTGGTCAAGACCAATAACATTGCAAACTCTTCTTTGAATTTTTACCTTTTCAAAGCTTAGGTAATAATAACAAATAATAACATAACAAATGTTAATATTAGGTTGGTGCAAAAATAATGTCGTTTTCTCACATATGTTACTATGTAAGAAAACGACATTATTTTTGCACCCACCTTAATAACAATATTTGTACCACAGGAAATGTGTTCATAAATATAGATTCTTTATTATAAAAATATATCAATTCAGTTTTATTTACAAATGTCCTGATCAGTGGATACCATTTCTACAAGACTCCAACTCAGGAAAAATTTTATTTTATTTGTTGCTACTAATGCTCTATCACTTGATATTGGACATTTTAATTAAAGACTGCATTAAAAGCATTTTATTCCAGAAATACAATGGTTGACCATTTTTTCAAAACAAAATTTGTTATATCACAATAACATGCTAAGTGGTTTTCTATCTAATGTCTGCAAGATCTTGCTTTATTAAAGTCATCTCTTTTAAGCTGATGATGCGACAGTTTCTCTCTTATGGCAACGGTGGACTGTTCTAAAATATTTATATGCCTGGAAATTGAAAAGATCATCTTTATAAAAGAGCAGTGTACAACAATAAGTAGGAAAATATATATTTAAAGACTCACATGTGCAAATGTAATGATAGTAAGGTCTTAATAAAATATGCGATCATTTTTCATGACACAAGTAAACTAGTATTAACATAAGATTACACTGGGCATAAAATCGGGGATCAGTTTTATATTGTTATCGAGTAAGAAACTGAACCCCCATATTGTGTGTGGCATCCATCGGCCCTGAGAGAGCATGGATCTGTGCTCAAAAAAATTATGCCTCGGCTCTTGATGGCAGTACAATATCAGTTAAAGCTGTATATAACGTTATTTTGTTTTGTTTACTATGAATCAATTTGTTCTATTTATCTTCTAAATATTTTTAACAACAAAAATAATAATAATAATAATAATAATAATAAAATGTTCTTATATATTTGATGATAATTTTATACTTTTATTATTTTCTTATTTATTTATTTCTAGTATTATTATTTTTAAAATATATATAATAATATATTTAGTACATTTGATGAACTGTTTACTCCGACATCCAGTGTAAAACATATATATATATGCATTTATGCATGTATCTATATACTTCAGGTAGATGAAACTTATCAGCCCGGAAGGGTAGTCCCTCTAAAAAAAGGAAAACTGATTTTAAACCTTCACTGCCTTGTGGCCATACCCAATCATAGGAAAGTCTTCAAGAGTAAATCCTGAAGACAAATCCAATGTCCCTAAGACATTTCCAACGTTATGTTCAACTTTGTTTTGGCAACTCCTGTGATATTGTTGGTGCCAAGTTGTATTGGCCACTACCTTTCACTTGGACAACATAGGTGATTGCTACATATTAATATAATAATTAAGAAAAATATATTTAAAGACTCATGTACAAAAGTATAATAATAGTAAGAACTTAATAAAATATGCTGGCATGAAGGTTTGATTGACTGGTTTTTACAGTTTATCAATCTTTTTTTGGTTATTTAAAGCTGAAACATATTTTTGGATTCTAAGAATGATTTTTTTTTTTTAGCAAGTGAATATGGCATTAACAAATCTTGTAAAATGACAGTGGATTTTTCCAGATACAAATTATACCATAACTAATTTTTTTGTTGTTTTAACTAGTATTAATGGGGGATCAGTTTTCTATTGTTATCAAGTAATAAATTGACCGCTATATTACTGCATATTAATATAATAATTGGGGAAAAAAAATTAAAGACCCATGTATAATAATGTAATAATAATAAAAACTTGATAAAATATGCCGTCATTTTTATGGCAGAAATAAGTATTAACACAAGATTCCACTGGGCATAAAATGGGGAACAGTTTTCTACTGTTATAGAATAGTAAACACATTAATATAATAATTGGGAAAAATATATTTAAAGTCTAACTTATAAAAATGTAATAGTAATAACATCTTAATAAAATATGCAGCTATTTTTATGACACTAATAAACTAGTATTAATATAAGATTCTACAGAGTATAAAGTGGGAGATCAGTTTTATCTTGTAATAAACAGATCCCAATAATTACTACTTTTATATAACCAGGAGGAAAATTCACATTTGAAACCTTAATATTATTAAGTATTTAACAAAAAATAACAATTTCACATGTATCATCACCCTTGAAAGTATGCCTAAATACTTTAAGTGTGATTCAAATATGGTGGTTAGAATGTTTAGTAAAATTCAGGGCAAGAACTGATGCATAAGAAAGAAAGAAAGAAAGAAAGAAAGAAAGAAAGAACATAGATTTAGTTTCCATTGTCATGACATCTCTTTATCACTTTGTTACTTTCTAAATTTAGAGTCCAAGATAAAAAGTGGTTGGGAGGGTTCTTCAAGGAATTTAGACTAAAAGAACTGATAATAAATATATTGGGTTTCAGTTCAGCTTTCTTGGCTTTCATTTAGAACTGAGATAAATTATGTTTCAAGAATTTTTTTTGATATGACTCTTCTGAATGTAGGTGATTATGACTACCAATTTTTCTTTATCTTTCAACTACCATTCATTCTTGGGAAAGATAGTTGAGTAGTTTCTCTGTTCCCTTCTTCATAGTTTGAAATTCAGAGTTTTATTCTTTTTATTAGATTGCTTGCCATTCAAAGCTAGAGAAACTAGTCTACCCTGCTATTTAACTCATATCTAGAGGGAGAATAGAAGAATTCTTGCCTCTACCAAGGAATTTTTTTGTTTACTCGTTTCACCCCAAGAAAAGCAATAAAGCCATTAGGATGTAAGAAGTTTATAAATGTTAGAAAATATGAGAAAAACTATTATTAAAGAGAGAGGACAATAAAAGAACAAGAATTAAGAAGATATTGACATTGACATTGCATTTAAATTTTTGAAGATCAAAGTTGACAGGAAAGCAAGAAGTTGAAAGAGAGTTCCACAAGTAAGAGGTGCAATAGAAAAACTTTTAGCATAGAACTTTTTTTTTATTACTGCTTACCCAATATAAGGCCCAAGAGTCACTCAAGGTAGGTAGTTATTTTGAATGAAGCTTAAATGTACAGGGTGTCCCAAAATAATGTATACACTCTTTAAATATCAATAGTTAATACATTACCGTGATGTGAGAACTTATATGGATGAAAATATGCAAAACAGATGGATTGGAAGAATAGGGACAGTTGAATACCCACCTAGATCACCAGATTTGACACCCTTGGATTTCTTTTGGTGGGAGTTTCTAAAAGACAAAGTTTACAGCAGGAAACCTGAAACAATTGCTGAAATGAGAATAGCAATTGAAGAAGAATGTGCTCAAATACCAGAGGAAATGATACTGGATGTTCGTTGGTCTATTTCTTCATGATATGAAAAGTGTATTGAACAGAATGGCAACCAGTTTGAGCACTTGATGTGAACTCATCATTATATGAACATTCTGCCATTGCCCCAAGTAGCTTTTATCTTTTTTCTATGTTTTTTGTATATTTTACTCTCAAATTCTTTAAATGTGTATTCTTTCTCTTGTATTAATCTTACTTACAAGTCAAAATACATAAATTGAGTAAGTCACTTTTGAACTCTGTCATGGCTCTGTCAAGGCTCCAGCACAGAATTTAAGTGTAGTACTAGATTGGCAGCTAGGTCTCATCATTTTACTGTTAAAATTGTTAAGTGTTAAGTTCTATTCTAATAGTGTCTTGACTTGACAACATCAATTATCGTCATCTGTTTTCTTGAATCCTGTTCCTTTTATTACTCTTTTTCTACAGCAATGTTTTTTCAGTTTCCTTCATTCGCAGTCAGTAGTATGTAGAAGGGGGTGCAGAGGGTGCAACAGCTTGGGACATCCAATCATAGAGTAAAATAAAAATTTAGTTTATATTTAATATTTTATAGCAAAATCATACTAAATTGGTAAAAGCACGTCAGGCTATATGACGGTTCCATACAGGATACAGGTTTGCTTCCTGTTGGAGGACGCATATTTTCTATGAAAATTTCTCAGACATTCAAGCCGGTGGGACTAGGGAATGTGGTTTGTTCAAGCACTTTCTGTGGAAGTAGTGACAGAGCAGCAAGAGGCTTGCCACATCCTGCCTGTGAGAGAGAGTTTGGTGGGTAGAGAAGAATTTGTCCCCCACAAGGGCTCGGAGACACTTTTGAACTCTATCAAAGCTGGTGAGTGAGGTATGAGCAGCTCCCACCCAAATATGACAGAAGTACTCCATTTTTGGCCTGATCAAGCTCTTGTAAAGTTAGAGGATAAGCAAGAGGAGTCAGCCGCTTGCTGGAGCGATACAGGAAGCCAACTATTTCACCTGCATCCTCAGCAATGGGTGTGCTATGTTTTGCATACATCTCTGCATAGTAGTAGTCATAATACAATTCTCTGTGTCCTGACTAGCCACCAGGTTTGCTAGGCATAGCCACCCTATGTTCACCAGTTGTTCTCTATTTATACTGGTCTATCTAATTTGTATACGATACTACAGGGCGCTATGCATCAGTTCCACTTTAGGTTAAGCGCAAGTTTACTTTATTTTTTAAAGCATAAATTTGATGAACAAGAAGTTAAATTATTTATGACTCAACATAATAGTTATATGTGAGTAAACAATTTATGACTCAACATAATAGTTATATGTGAGTAAACAATTTATGACTCAACATAATAGTTATATGTGAGTAAACAATTTATGACTCAACATAATAGATATATGTGAGTAAACAAAATAAGAATCTTTTTGTCCTCAATGTGAGCACAACAAAAATAAATAAATAAAAATATAAATCAGTGCATGTTCACAATATTTTAAAATATGGTAATATCAATAAACTTGATTTGACAAGAAATAAATGGTATGCTGGTTTTTGAGATTGATTTTTGAGTTATGGCTGCAAGTCGAACATCTTGAAGTCAGTATAAGGATACAGGACAGAACTAATGCTGACTCCGAGATGCATCAATAAATCAATAGAGAGGCACATTTAGAACAGAATAAGTAAATTGGCATGTAGATAAAAATGGGCAGAGACAGAAGCCTGGAGCCTGTTAAGAGGTGTACAACAGATATAGTTCCCTGTACAATTTAAGGCAATTCTTATATCTAGAAACATTATATAAGGTGTATTTTGGCAGCAATAATTCTTCTCTCAAACATGCTTGGTTGAATAATATAGACAAGTTCTGTCTATAATTTTAAAACACTTAAAAATCAATTTTCCCCATTGAAATTAATGGTAATACTTCTGATCCGTTCCAGACCCCTATAAAATCACTTTTATTTTCTTAAAACTCACACCTATTTTTGTATTAGGTTGGTGCAAAAATAATTTCGTTTTCTCACATAGTATTAGGTTGGTGCAAAAATAATTTCGTTTTCTAACATATGTTACTATGTGAGAAAACAAAATTATTTTTGCACCAACCTAATATTTGGTTTCTTACAAGCAAAAATGTATGAATAAACAAAAAAAGTAGTTTACAAACAATAAAATAAAAGGGAATAAACAAATTGTAAAGAAATAAACTGTACTGAACCATGAAGTTCAGAGGAATCATAGGCCAACTGGTGGAGGCGAGAGAGGTACAGTGGGGACAATGATGATTAGCCTAGCAATGGCTAGCCTAGTCTATGATACCAAAAATTAACTTTATCATTTAATTTAAAAAATTTTTTAAAACATTTACATTTTATCCATTACTGTAACTAATTTTTTTAAATTTAATAATTTTTTATTTATCATCAGTGTCAAACAACTCATGCTGTCTCACCAAATCCATTACACAAGTTTTTTTTATAATTTCCCACTTTATCTCAAGATAAATCATGTGTTCCAACTTTTCACCACTGCTCTTTACTCTTTACACTTACTTTGTTCAGATCTATGGTGTCACTAAATTTTATAAAATAATGGCAAAAAGACACAACACAACAGAGATCCTCCCAGAGTGAGGTGAACATGGGTACTGAGAATTGAAGTACACTCGAAGCTTGGCACTTGCTGTGCTAACTAGGCAATGCTTAACCGAAACTTGTTTGTAACTCAAAATTCAGCTCACATCTCAAGGTAAAAAAATCAAAACTCCGGGTCATATCTCAAAAAACTTATATGTTGGTATACTGTGTGTGCATGTATATATATATATATATATATATATATATATATATATATATTATTTAAAAATATGTATTCATGGCAACACAGAAATTACCATATTTCGGAATTAAAAACTGAACTTTAAATTTAACTTAAAATTAAAGTTTTTGTTCCATTTTCAAGTGATGTTGAATAACTTGAGAATGGAACAAAAGCTATTGTTATTATATAAAATTAATACAAATATAAAATTTGTCACTTAGCTGATTTATGTTATATTCATCACCTCTACTCCATATCGGACCATATTTCTTCCAAAACAAACTTTGGACAATTTCTGATACAATTTTCTACTTATCCAAGAATGATTATTCATAATTTAGAAAAGTTGATCAACAGAATTAACTGACACAAAATGTTTTTCGTTTTTCATAACATTGGCCTTAGAGAACATTTGCTGATTAAATACACCATATATATATATATATATATATATATATATGAAAATATATAGAAAATAGGAAAGAACTCGTTAGGTAAATAATCCAAAGTTCTTTAGTATTTTTGTTATTATTTTTAAAAAATAGTGCTGGATACAAAAGTAGAGCATAAATATAATTATTTATTTAAAAATATGATTCCAACACACTACATATGAGTTCTCATGTTTCAAAACAAGAACCAAAAACTTCAATATAATTAAATTATATTGAAGTTTTCGGCTCTTATTTTGAAACATGAGAACTCTTATGTAGCATGTTGGAATCATATTTTTAAATAAATAATTATATATATATATATATATATATATATATATATAGGAACAAAAAGACAAAATATCTCAACTATCATTAAATGCTAAATAATGAAATAAGAACTACATTGCAATGCAAATAGTAAAAATTGTTGACTCTACTGACAGAATTACAAACTAATAGTTTCAAAATTTTTAAAAAATTACTGAACAGAAATGAACTACTAATAAAATGTAGATATAAAGAAATGAACCTATACAGGAGCAGATTTAGGCCATCAGATATCCCTGGGCTAATAGAACTTGGGTGCCCCTTCATTATGTATGTTTGAATAACCTGCCATTGTTGATGATAACCAAATTGAATTGCAGATCAAAAATAATCCAGGTTATAAATGCTCCTGTAGGGTTGCTGTAAGGCATTTGAAAACACTTTGATGCTGTAAGGCATTTGAAAACACTTTGATACGTATTTGTGATTCTCTGCTCAATCACAAGAGAAAAACAAAAAAAAACCAACCCATTTTTGAAAAGAAAAATCACAGGCAATAGAAAAGAGATTATTTACAATAATGCAAAGCAAAAAAGTCCCGAGGAAAATTAAATGAACCATCTTTAATGACTACAACAACCAGCCTGCATCTGAAGAAGAGGGTGCTGTGTATCTGGTAGCAGATCTCTACCCTCCCAATCTATAACACTGGGGGCTTCCCCACTTTACTACATCTCAATTTTCATCAGGTAGTATTCATATAAAATAGAAATTTTATTGTAATCTAATTATGTACAATAATGGATCATATGCAATGTAGGTGAACAATTCAACTAGAAAATATGAGCATATTTTGTTTTGGTTTCTATAGTGGGGATCAATTTACATTGCATTTACACAACAAACTGAACCTCCCTATTAACCAGGGCCTGTGTAAAGGTCTCATGCTCCCTTCCAATCTATGATACTGGCCCTTTCGAATCTGTGATACAGGGACCCCTTTTCTACAACATCTCATTTGTCATAAGGTAGTATTCTTATAAAATACAAATTTTACTGTAACCTAATTATGTACAATAATAGACCATATGCAATATAGGTGGGCAATTCAACTAGATAAATTGAAAAAAATATAATGTATCTAAATACAAATTAGAGACATGTCATAATAGATCATTCCATCTTAATTTAAACCAACAATGTTTCGCAGTAATTTTTAACAACGTGAGATTTTTCTTGTTAAAAAACTGGGTAATTTTGACACATTCAACATTAAGGATAATAAATAGTGAATTTTCTATTGTGATTTTTCAAGACTTAGAACAAGCAAAACTTATTCCTGGATTTGAACAAAAAGAAGAACTTAGAATGACATCAAAATTCACAAAATTTTTTAATTCTTTAATAATTGTACTTAGTTTAATTTGTAAAGTATAAAAAAGTAGACAAAAAGAAAATGGTAATAAGATATTGATGGTCTAAAAGCTCTGCTTGGGGACCCCAGTCAGGCTTGCCCAAAGTCAGTGGATTTCGAGTAGTATGCACTGGCCTTATCTGGTAGAATTGGAAGAGCATGTGCATTAAAAGATCCATCTGTAAAATTGGATATTGAATTCAGACAAGTACTTTTCCTAGTTGGACAAAAGTATAGAGATAGAGATGACTTCAACAAACTCAAACCAAATCTTGAAAAGGGCCAGAAACACACATATATATATATATATATATATATATATATATATATATATACCTACATGCATATACTTAAGTAGGTGAGAAACAGTCATAAACATTATCTGTATAGTCATATAGAACAATAAATGACACTAGAGTGAATTTACTGCTTTTCATGACAACTTTAATCAACAGTCAAACATTAATGTCAAGGTCTTAACTTTACTAATGTTCACACAAACAATCTGAAAATTCACTTGAAAGTGTCAGATTGCAGTCAGAGTAGATAAAGTACCTGAGAATTGTACCAAATGTGACTAACAATTGTTATAGTATAAAATATTGAGTCGAGTCAGAATTAATTTCCATTTTTGGGAACCAATTGTAAAGATGAACATACCATCCTAAGTACTAAGCTTTTTTTTATGTTGCTTTATATGGTAACCTGCAAGCATATATATATATATATATATATATATATATATATATATATATATAAATCTCTGGTTCCTGTTCATTCATGGCCAATGTGTCCATGTGTCCATAGAATATAAGAGACTGTTGTTCTTGGATATCAATCCCCTAGGAATTGTAAGTTTATTTCTACACAATATAAGCAAAATCCTGACTTAATATTTGCAACAGTTGCCAAAAGTAAATGATGAGTGAAACCAAGTAATAAGTTATTTGTAAAAAAATAAAAAATTGTCATGTATATACTATCTAAAATTCTTACAAAGTTTATTATAAAAGAAATAAAATATTAATTAAAAAATAATTAACATTTTCACTGTTGTATTGTAATAGCATTGTTGCCAGGCTATGCTGGCCCATTTCAGAGAAAATAGTAAATTTTCATTTACTGGAAATAATATAAAATAGGCTAAGAGTAATTACTTACAAGCACTACAATTTTGGTTTTGATCTGATACTTTGCAGTACAAACCAAACTAAACGACATTGCCAAGAAACAATATGTAAAAAAAATAAAAAATAAAAAAACATAATATTTTACAATATTGAGGTCTCCTCTGGTTTGGAAATAGCACTAAGCACTACTTAGTTTATAACACAAAAACTAAGGACTGACATTTCACAATATTCTAAAAATGTATTTTTGTTTTACTTAGATACTCTGCAGTACAGACTAAGCTAAACCACATCCTCTGTGCACAATAAAAGTTAGAAGATAGGTCATATTGTATGCTACTATATGTCAACACTGGTTTGGAAATAGCACTAAGCACTAGTTAGTTTATAACACAAACACTAGAGAGAGATCATTTCACTGTCTTAAAAATACGCACAAAAACATTGACAACAGGCAATGTAATTTTCATAAAGACATGCTTCAGCAGCGGAAAAAGGTTAAAAATAACAAAGTATTTTTTAAATTAGTCACTAGCATTGAAACATTTTACAAAATGTATGCATCATAAATATATTTTTGTATAAAATTTCAAAAGATCACTGAATTTATTTATAAACAGAATTTTAAATCTTTTTCCAACTACCAGTAGTTGTTACCTGACCCTACATGAGATCAAGAAACCTCTGAGAAACTCTTATTTAAAAGCTATATTTTCTAAATTTAGCATGAGACAATTTTTTAATAATACTGTAAAATGTACACCTAGTGTGGTAAGGCTCCTATACTTTAAAAGGGACTGTACAGGGTCAATAATAAAGGCTGTTCCAATAACTTGAACAGATTTTAAATGTGAATTAAGTTTAAGTGTCTTAAAAGTTTTTTTCTTTTTCTTTCAGATTTAGCAGACATTTGGGCAATATTATTTTTCACACATAATTGCCATGACTTAAACAACATGATCCAATAGAGAAATAAATAAATTTTCACCAATAAAACTCATTTATTTACTGCTGACTTTGATCCGTCTTAATGAAACACCCTTTACATACATTTTTTTTCAAATCATTTCCCACCAAGCAAGGGATTACTGAAACTGAAAGAGAGTGAGAAGACCAAAATGAGGAGAATAGACAAATAAAAGGACAGGGTTCAGAAAGATAGAAGATGGTGATTGGCATTGCTTTTAAATTTTTGAAGATTGTAGGTGGCAGGGAAGCAAGAAATAAATCAGAAAGGAGTTCCACGGGGGAGAGGTGCAAGAAAAGAAACTATTAGAATAGAACATACAGTTGCATCTAGTTAGTTCAACAGTAAAATGGTGAGACCTACTTGCCAGTCTGGTAGCACGATTAAATCCATGCAGTTGAGTCACCAAGAACAATCAGAACAATCGCCATTAAAATATTTGTAGTAAAGACAGAGGGAAGCCATGACACGTTGGTGAGAAACTGATTTACAGGAAATGTCATTTTAATGCACATATTAAAGTTCAATGAATAACGCTGTTTAATATTTTTTAACACAGGCTTTGCCTTAATTCATTATCTTTTACTGTTTTTAAACATTTCCCATGGCAGTTAGCAACAATGAGTAACAAATACATGTACAAAGCAATTACTATATTTGTAAGCTTACAGCCTTAATATGTTGAAACACAGGTCCTCACACAAGTACAAAAGTTAAGCAACCTCAAGCCTGTCCAGGAGCAAAATGAGAGATCAATGGAAACAGACTCAGAAAACAAAAAAAAAAGAGTAATTAGCTTGGTAAGCAAAAATATTTGGGATCAATAGAAATTGGCTTGACAAGCAAAAAGAACATGGGATCGATGGAAACTGGCTTGACAAGCAAAAAGCTAGTTTCTGTTGATCCCTTGTCTTTTTGCTTGCCAAGCCAGTTTCTGTTGATTCTTCCTTTTATTGCCTGTCAAGCTACTTTCTGTTGATCTCTTGTCTTTTTGCCTGCTGGGCTAGTTTCCATTGATTGCTTGTCTTTTTGCTTGCCAAGCCAATTCTCATTGATCCCACATCTCTTTGCTTGTCAAGCTAGTTACCATTTGATCCCTTATCTTTTCTATTAATCAACATGAATCAATGGAAACTAGCTTGACAAGCAAAGAGATGTGGGATCAATGAGAACTGGCTTGGCAAGAAAAAAGCCAAGGGATCAACAGAAACTAGCTCAGCAAGCAAAAGATAAAGGATCAACTGAAACCAGTGTTGGTTATTCCCTTAGCAACCCGACAATCAAAAAGATGAAAGATAAACTAGCTCAAAAAAAAAAAAAAAAAAAAGACAATAGATCAATGGAAACTGGCTTGTCATATTATCTTGAAACATTGGTTCCCATACAAACACAAAATTTAAGCAACATTGAGTCTGGCTAGTACCTACATGGGTGACCATTTGGGAATACCAGATGCATGCAGGTGGTGTAATGGATAACACCTCAGAAGTGAAAATCAAAGAGCCGAGTTCCATTTAGGTTCACTGTATTCACTTATGCACTAATACCCTTGGGAAATGTTTGAATCCAGTTTTTGCCCCTCCCCCCATAAGTATGGTTTAATTAGTAGGACTTGTATCACTAAATCATTATTATTTCCAAAAAATTCATACAATCTAAAAATATTTTCTGGCTTTAAACAACCTGCAAAGGGTCGATAAGCCATAAAAAAACAAATCAATCTATCAAACTACATTTGCAAAACAAGACCTATTAAACAGGAAAGCTGAAAGTCAAATCCTTCTTTGGTGCCAAAATGAGAAGCAATTTCTGTTTTAAACATTGTTCTAAACTACACAAATTCTTCACCCAGACCTTATTCCAGATTTTCCTAAAATGATTTGCTGAGATTTGATGACCTTTTAAAAATCTCTTCAAGTTTCAATGACTGTAGCTGATGAAGAAATTCAAATAAATCATTCAAATCTTAATAAAGTTCCTGTTGTCTTGACAAGGCAAAAAAAGCAAGCTATCAATAATGGCAATAAACATTTAACTTTTGAAAAGCTATTTGAGATTGAAAAAGACAGTCAAGAATCATCACCCTCAAGATTTAGATTGTGTCCTCACCGAATTTATTGTTGATAATATTCATATTCAGACAAAATCATTAGGTTTTTACTCAATGTCTGATAAAATAGATTGCACTGGTTGACTATATAAATGTAATGATTTATAAAGTACACAAGCTGTGATCAAATCTTGGCTAGAAAATAGTAAAAGAAGCATTGGTCATTTGAAAACACTATAATATGAAATATTATTCCCCTGTTTACAACTTCATCATGGGAGAAAATAGTCCACAAATCTATTTTCAACACAATGCCTTCTGATCAATAACATTTGAAATGATATACAATAATTGCTTCATTGCAGTAACATTCTACATCTGCACTGAGGTCACCACCTGGTACCTGATGCTTTTGATTTTTTTTACACAATGAACAAATAAGAACCGCTACCAGATAATGCAGTGGGGAGGAGGCCCCACCAATAGGTAGAAGCATAAAAAGAAGTTAAAAAAGAAAATTTTTTTTAAATTAAATTTAAAAAAAAAAAAGAAAAAAAAAAAAGAAAAACAATTTCCCAAAATTAATAAATATGAATGCTTCTTGTCAACAACAATCAGCAGCAAATTTTCCAAGCAGATTTAATGAATGCACAAAACATGGAATATAGTCTACGAACTCATTCACTTCTT
The DNA here is from genome assembly GCA_963932145.1 of Acanthosepion lycidas. NCBI lineage: Eukaryota > Metazoa > Mollusca > Cephalopoda > Sepiida > Sepiidae > Acanthosepion > Acanthosepion lycidas. The sequence goes on along the minus strand of OZ010614.1, from coordinate 30,510,228 downwards.
TAATCTGTGCTTGTATAATAGAGCAGTCATCCTGATGGTGCCATAATAATGCATAAAATATTGTTTAGTGACATGAGGTATTCAGGGCCTGAAGAATTCTAAACAAAGGAATAAAAATAGTAATTGGAAAAAATATATCGAAGATTAGTTGGAGCCTGTTGAAAGAAGGTTTGGTTTTAATATATTAACCAGAACCTATAGAATACTTATTTGGAAGGTATCGGTGGGATTTTAACCTAAAATAAGTAAAATGGTAAGATTTACTAGATTCAGTACAGCTAAATTTTCCCTATCCCACTTCTCATCACCAAGGAAGTTGTGGTTACAAGGTTAATGTTTTTACTAAAATTCTACAAAACCCAGCTGGGAAGCATTTATTTAGCAAACTATTCCCTGCGATTACATTGATTCTTACCAAAACATCTGAACCCAGAATCTGTCTGGAGGCACTTTTGGAAGGGCCATATTTGATCAAAGGTACTTTTTGACAGTCATCTGGTTTTCTAGTGATGTTATGGAATAATCTGTCACCCCCATGAGTGACTACACTATAGGTATTAACTACTTATAGTCTCTGTAAGGCAATGGACTACGGGAGACTAGCTGAAATCTTTTCAGCTAAACAGTCGAACTCTCTGCCTTTGGGCAGAGAGGAACCCGCACGAGTCTCGTTTGGGGATGTTGACTGACCCTGAACCCGTTTATATGGGTTTGAAAGGGAATATTTTTGGTCGAGACTACTGGCTTGGAGAACCCATGTTAAACCCGGCCTTGTTCCACATGCAACCCTCGTGGGGTGGGGAGCTAAATATACTAGCTGAAATCTTTTCAACTGTAATGGTTGAACTCTCTGCCTTTGGGTAAAGAGGAACCCGGATGCGGCTATGCCGAAGGGCAGAGTCTCATTTGGGGGGGTAGACCAACCTGATCCCATTTATGCAGAGGCTACGGGGAATTTTGGGCCAAGCCTAAGGGCTCAGATGTCACATGTTAAACTCAGCCTTGTGCCACATCTACCCTCGTGGGGGGTGGGGACTAGTAAATAACAACTTGCTGGGATTTCAGCTTGGGGGGAGGTGATGTAATGGAATAACCTGTCACCCCCATGAGTGACTACACTATAAGTAGTAACTACCTGTAAGTATCCATAAGGCAATGAACTACGGGAGTCTAGCTGGGATCTTTTGAGTATTTACGCAAGAACTACCAACCTTCCAATAGCAGCACTCACTAATGAATTGACTTGCAATGACCATGCACATAACTGTACCTTATTTCTTATTGTACTGGTTATTACAATAAACGTTTACTTATTTATCCACCATGTTTGTCAAGTATATATTCCTATTAGCACAGAATATAACACCTAGTAAGATGATCTTTTTGAAGACGTGACATCTATTAATGTCATTTCCCTGGATAAATATCTATATAAGTTAGAGCCTGAGTTCAAGAATTGTCCATTGTGTTCAGAGAGAACACTGTTTTTCTATTCTACGCTCCTCTAGTTGTTAACTTTCTAAACATGTCAAAATCTTAGGAGAATATCAACCAAGTGTAATTGTAACTATTAGCAGGCTATGGTATTAAATTGATGGCAGTTTTTACATCAGCATTTATTGTTTCTACCTATAATCTTTTTACTTTTCAAGAACGTTTCTAGTCAAGAAAACTACAGCCTGTTAGAATGAATCAAAGATTTCTTCAATGATCCCATCCTGGTGTGCATACAATGTTCAACCACTAGACGACTGCTTCAGAAGACCAGCAACAAGTGAAAATACTGAACGGAAGAAAATACCCATGCCTACAACATTTTACACCTCACTTGCCATTTGATGCTAGTAATTATAAGAGATGATATTTGGTCCTGTGACCAATCCTAGATGTATACTGGTAAGTGACTATATGTGTCATTCATGTTACTGATATTGTTACACCTTTGACTATGGCAGTTTTTTATATCAATGACATTTTCCTTTAAAAGGGAATGTAGAATTTGAGCAAGCAGTTCAGCATTATGATTTTCTACATCTAAAAATATTAAACATATTTCTCAACTGGTTCAGAAGGGTAAAATTACACAGTCAAATATGTCAAAGTATAATCCAATCCATTTACATTATTCGGACTATTGTACTCATCTTTGTCGCTATATTTATTACAACGTTTTGGCTGTTGTACAATCCTGCCTTTGGCGGTTGGAATGTCAAACTGAACCCTTTATTTTGCTCACTGGGGTAGACTGTTCTAGTTCCATATGCCATGTTTAATGGATGTCAGTTATCAGTTACCTCCTGTTAATTTCCCTCTGAAAGTTCTCCACTGCCTTAGCCAGATATTGAACGCACACTCTTTGTCACTGGATCTAACTAATGCCTTTATCCACTGTGCCATGTGTCCTTGTAATAAATATGGTGACAAAGACGAGGACAATAGTCTGAATAATGTAAATAATCTATATAATACCTCATCTCAGAAATATAGACAGATACTAATGCAGTTTTGTATATTGAAACAAATCTGACTGATGAATTTTTCAAATATGATTATTTAGGTATATGGCAACATCATGTTCAGACACCAGTTCATGTATGATCACCAAAATTAAGCAACATCAAGCCCAGTCAGTACCTAGATGGATGACCACTTCAGAATATCAGGTGCTCTAAGCTTTGTAACGAAAGACATGATTTACCTCAGAATTCAAAACGAGCATGAACATGTCTTGCCTGCAAAGTGATGACAAAAAAGAAATATGGCCGCTATTGAAGACACAATTTATGCATGTCTATCTCATCCAAGATGAGACGATATTTGCACACATGCAAATTTTGGCCGTCTTGTAATAGCATAAAAAGCAGGATGCCAGTAGCACATGGGGAGAAGTCATTCGGCAGACTGCATGTGTCAGAGTTGGATGTACGGATTGACTGACAGACAGACAAAGAGGAAGTTGAAGTATGTGTAGCTGAGTTGGTGTCTGTTTCCCAACTGCCCAGTGTAACGGCCAAGAAAGGGAGCCACGCAATCCATTTCCTTGAGGCGACTGAAGAAGAAGAAAAAGAGCTGGCCTGCCGGTGATCGTTGCACTACACTTTTTGATCCCCCCTCATCATCATTTATCTTTCTCTACAAGCTTGGATATGAGAGTGGTATAATGGATAATGGTCCAGAATTGTTCAGAGAGCAGAGTTTCAATTCCTGTTGAGTTCATTATATTCATTTATATGCAAATACCTTTGAGAATGATCCATTACCTCAAAGAAAAAAAAAAAAACCCTTACAATCTAAAAAAATATTTTATTTTCTGGCTTTAAATAAACTGCACAAAGTTGGTAAACCATAGAGAAATGAATCAATCAATATATAATTTTTGATAAATATGACATAACCCCTACCTTCATTTGTACGAGTATTTACATGCTATGCTAGAGAAGTTAATTTTGACCAGTGACTCCTAATTTTGAGGATAGATGACAGTTTCATAAGAATATCAAAACAGAAGAAATCTTTCTGCTAAAAACTTCCTGACTTTAATTATTCATCTGAGAATTGTGTTCCAATAAAATTTTCCGTTTTTTGTTTTTGTTTCTTCCACAAATTGGGATTCAACATACAAGCATTTGATTTTGCGTACCAATAGGGAAATTAATACTTGTTTACGTGAGGAACTTTCTGTAGATCAAGATAATGCAGTTCTTGCATTTTTACTACTCATTAAATCTATTTTCAGTAAACTTTGATACTGAGTTCATGAGCTTATAAGAAGAAGTAAAATACACTTCCTTTGCTTTTGGAAATAGCATAATTGCTTGCATAATTGCTTGTTTGTAGTTTCATGAAAGTAAAGAAATAAAATTTCTGACGGCATCAAGGTTGCTTTTCTTTGTTATGCAATCACATGAATAAAGAGAAGTCAGATTGGCATTTATAGCTTCTTTTGACTCATTAATACATTGTTTTACTGTTCTTTTACATTGATTTTTATGACAACAGTTTGTGTATATCTTTAGTAACACTAGTAGTAGTTGTTTCTATATTTCATTATATATATATATATATATATTATGAATTGGCATGAAGACTTTTGATGTGATGCATCAAGAGGTTTTATAAAAATGTGAAATAAAATTTCTGACAGCATCAAGGTTTTTTTCTTTGTTATGCAATTGCATGAATGAAGTCACTGTTTGCAGGTTGACATTTATCACTTCTATCACTATCGAATATTCACGATTGCAATCAGCTAGATTAGTTTAACTATTGGTAGTCACCAATATCATTAAAATATTTTTTCCAATTGTTCTTTTGTATTCACTTGATGTTGGCAGCAGGTATATCCCTTCGGTCACATTAGTACTGGTTGGTTCCAGGTTCAGCTGTTGTAACACTATCATCAGAAACATCACAAAATTCTGTCAATTTATGTTTTCAAAATAACATGTTGACCTCTTTTTCCTTTAAACTTACTGAAGCATATTGATGTCCATTATCTCTGGCTCTACTGTCCATTGTTACCTGTTATGTATATACCACATTCAAATTAATATTGTTAAAACAGTCTGAGGTAGGAAGTAACCTTAAAGCGACAAGGACATGGAAAAACCGGGATGTGGCAGGGAGAATCAAATAGGCTGTGGATAATCAGGGTTGGTATGAGAGGAAATAGAAAAATCAGGCATACATGGCGGGAAAAGGGAGATCATCACTCTCTGTAGATGAGGGTGAAATAATAGACAGAGAACATCACTGCAAAATACGAAATCTCAAGGAATCAACACATATGCTAGGCCACAAAAATCTCCTGAGCTGACCAAGCATAGACATGAATACAATATGGGAACCAGTAATACAGGGAGTTAGAGAAAAACAACAACAAAAATTATAGTATGAGCTTTGGTAAAAAAACGTATTGAGACATTATGTTTATAATTCCCCAAAATTTACTCACTGATGTCCCCAAGGACACATGGCCCAGTGGTTGAAGTAATCCAAAAAGTGACTTGACCCAAAGAGTTGTGAGTTCAATGCCACAGGGGAGAACAAGAAAGTTGAGTTACTAAAAGTAATTAACTGAAACCAAGATATCCAGAAAAGACATGACATGTGAAACTAGAACAAAATAATATGGACTAAATAAAGGTTTCAGTTTGAAATTACAATATATATCACCTGAAGAAGGTTGGAGAGTGCAATGGTCAGAACATCGTGAATGTGACAATAATGATGAGGACAACAGTCAGAACAATGTAAATAGAGTAAATAGTTACAATGCCTCATCTCAGAAATATAAACAGATACATAAAAGATAAAATAAAAATTTTTCTGTGGTGGTGCTCATAAAAAAAAAAAAAAAAAAAAAAAAAAAAAAACAGTCAAGTCACACATATGGGCCAAAGACAAGAATTGCTTAGTCCCTGCAATCAATGTCATGCTGGTGTTGATATTAATGCAATGAGGGAGGGGCTGCTGCAGGGTTAAAATCACCAGGGCCACTATCACACTGGCACCAATATTATACCAACTCCACTTCTCTTAATGCAATGAGAAAAGGTGTTGCTGAAGGATTGTAATCCTAAGGAGTGGGAGTCTTCTATCTCAAATGAGGACAGAACAGATACCATGCTTTGATCCCACCCAAAAGGCACAAATTCATTTAGGAGTCAAATTCTTCAGTATATGATTAAATGAAATACATATAAGTGAAATTTGTTCCAAGTCCCACCTAAACTCCAAATAAAAGTAGACAAAAAAAAATGGAAAAAATAATAAATACAGAAATAAATTGAAACAAAATGAATCTGACAGTGAAATATTATTTACACTGGGAATATTAACTCTCAGACAATCAAACAATGATTTGGCTTTTGTATAAATTATCAATCCCCTTATACTACTATGACTGGTAGTAGTAGTAGTAATGATAAGATCTCATAAACTAAGTAAATACAAGGACTTTGAGATAAAAATCAGTAGAATGTAGCATCTCAAGACAACACTCCATCCTGGGTATGACGATAAACTACGTCCGCGTCCTGGATAAGACGAACTACATCCGCGTCCTGGGTATGATGATGAACTACGTCCGCGTCCTGGGTATGACGATGAACTACGTCCGCGTCCTGGGTATGACGATGAACTACGTCCGCGTCCTGGGTATGACGATAAACTACGTCCGCGTCCTGGGTATGACGATAAACTACAACCGCGTCCTGGGTATGACGATAAACTACATTCAGCAGCAAGGCCTCTGATCAGGAGGTTTTGAGGAGCGTGGAACAACCTCTTAATTGCTGATGTTCCCAGGTCCACCCTGACCCGGGGTGATAGCACCTGTTAGGGTCCCAGTTATGGGCAAATAGTTAATCCCGAAACTAGGGTAAAAACACTATGAAAGTGTAAAAAGAGGTTTTAATGCCAGAAATATTTTGTAAAAAAATTACTTCCAGCAATAAATTTTTGAAGAAAAAAAACCTATTACCAGCAATACATTTTTGAAAAAAAATATTACCAACAATGTTTTTAAAAAATAAATATTAGTAGCAATACATTTAAAAAAAAAAATATTACCAGAAATAGACTTTTGAAGGAAAAATATTGCCAGAAACAGATTTTTGACAAAACAAAATATTACCAGCAGTAAAAATTTTGTCAGTATTAAATAACCCATTCAGGTTGATATGCCGTAAAACAAACCAAACCAAACCAAACCAAGACTACACTACCTGTTTTTATTGGGGCTTTGGGAAAGTAAATTGTAGGAATCATAGACAAATTGCAGAGAAATTCATGCTCATAGGTATTTCCCATATTTTCTGACATTTCTCTCTATGCAGTGACTACAATTACATTTTTTTCACCTTGATTGCATATTATCTCACCTGTTTGTATCTTCTGATACAAAAACTTAAAGTGTCTAGTTAAGACTTAGGGACAAGTCCTACACAAAGCAAAGTTGATAGCAGCAACAAAATAATAATACATTTTTCAGTAAAATTGCTACATGATTTATTAAGTGTGGTTATTCCCCTAGCTACCTGAACACATCTTTTCAATAAAATTACTACATGATTTACTAAGTGTGGTTAATCCCTTAGCTACCAGAACATATCTTTTCAGTAAAATTGCTACTTGATTTACTAAGTGTGGTTATTCCCCTAGCTACCTGAAAACATCTTTTCAATAAAATGACTACATGATTTACTAAGTGTGGTTATCCCCTTAGCCACCTGAACACATTTTAATTCCTTCTTGTTTTTGAGTATGGTGCAAATTGTTGATTTCATCATTCCTTACTCTGCACTAAGTTTGCTAACACTTGTTCCACTTTCAACTTTGGAATTTATTTTCTTGTTAATTTCTCTGGTAATTGATTTTCACACTTGCTATTTCATCTTGTAATCTTACAAGGATTGATTTTAATCCAATGGAAGAAATAAAATAAGTTTATTCACCCAAGTTTACCACTTAGGAATGGTTGGTGTAATATTTCAAGTGAAATGTTTTTATCCTGTGACAATGAAATTCATAAATGGTGATGAAGGTTGTGAAAGCCATAATTGTTCAGGAGCAGCTGATGAGATATTTCACTGATATGACATCAAACAAAAGTATGGTGATACCAAGTGATTAACATATCTCAGTTATGTACAGTTTTACTATGATGATAATGTTTCATTATAAAATGAAGTGATATGAACAACTACTGTTATTCTATGTAAACTCAAAAAGCAGAAAGTAAAACAGCTAAGTGGCAGATGCAATCAAAATCAATTATGCAATCAAAAATGAAGATAAACTAAAACTAATTTGACACAAAAAGATAGGAGATCAATAGAAATTAGATTGGCAAGTAAAAAGACAATGTATCAATAGAAACTAGCTTGGCAAGCAAAAACACAAGGGATCAATAGAAATTAGCACAGCAAGAAAAGTGATGAGGGATCAACTAAAACTAGTTTCGTAAGAAAAAGACAAGGGAAACTAGCTTAACAAGCAAAAAAAGAGGGATAGTGAAACTAGCTAGGCAAGCAAAAAGGCAATGGATCAAAAGAAACTAGCTTGGCAAGCAAAAAGACAATGGATCAATAGAAACTAGCTTGGCAAGAAAAAAGACAATGGATCAATAGAAACTAGCTTGGCAAGCCAAAAGACAAGGGATCAATAGAAATTAGCTTCGCAAGCAAAAACACAAGGGATCAATAGAAACTAGCTTGGCAAGCAAAAAGACAATGGATCAATAGAAACTAACTTGGCAAGCAAAAAGACAAGGGATCAATAGAAACTAGCCTGGCAAGCAAAAAGACAAGGGATCAATAGAAACTAGCTTGGCAAGACAAAAGACAAGGGATCAATAGAAACTAGCTTGGCAAGTAAAAAGACAATGAATCCATAGAAACTAGCTTGGCAAGCAAAAAGACAAGGGATCAATAGAAATTAGTTTCGCAAGCAAAAACACAAGGGATCAATAGAAACTAGCTTGGCAAGCAAAAAGACAAGGGATCAACTAAAACTAGTTTCGTAAGAAAAAGACAAGGGAAACTAGCTTAACAAGCAAAAAAAGAGGGATAGTGAAACTAGCTAGGCAAGCAAAAAGGCAATGGATCAAAAGAAACTAGCTTGGCAAGAAAAAAGACAATGGATCAATAGAAACTAGCTTGGCAAGCCAAAAGACAAGGGATCAATAGAAATTAGCTTTGCAAGCAAAAACACAAGGGATCAATAGAAACTAGCTTGGCAAGCAAAAAGACAAGGGATCAATAGAAACTAGCTCAGCAAGAAAAGTGATGAGGGATTAACTGAAACTAGTTGGGCAAGCAAAAAGACAAGGGATCAATAGAAATTAGCTTCGCAAGCAAAAACACAAGGGATCAATAGAAACTAGCTTGGCAAGCAAAAAGACAAGGGATCAACTAAAACTAGTTTCGTAAGAAAAAGACAAGGGAACTAGCTTAACAAGCAAAAAAAGAGGGATAGTGAAACTAGCTAGGCAAGCAAAAAGGCAATGGATCAAAAGAAACTAGCTTGGCAAGAAAAAAGACAATGGATCAATAGAAACTAGCTTGGCAAGCCAAAAGACAAGGGATCAATAGAAATTAGCTTTGCAAGCAAAAACACAAGGGATCAATAGAAACTAGCTTGGCAAGCAAAAAGACAAGGTATCAATAGAAACTAGCTTGGCAAGCAAAAAGACAAGGGATCAATAGAAACTAGCTTGGCAAGCAAAAAGACAAGGGATCAATAGAAACTAGCTTGGCAAGACAAAAGAAGGGATCAATAGAAACTAGCTTGGCAAGCAAAAAGACAAGGGATCAATAGAAATTAGCTCAGCAAGAAAAGTGATGAGGGATTAACTGAAACTAGTTTGGCAAGCAAAAAGACAAGGGAAACTAGCTTAACAAGCAAAAAAAGAGGGATAGTGAAACTAGCTTGGCAAGCAAAAAAACAAGGGATCAATAGAAACTAGCTTGGCAAGCAAAAAGACAAGGGTTCAATAGAAATTAGTTTGGCAAACAAAAAGACAAAGGATAAATAGAAACTAGCTTGGCAAGCAAAAACACAAGGGATCAATAGAAATTAGCTCAGCAAGAAAAGTGATGAGGGATCAATTGAAACTAGTTTGACAAGCAAAAAGACAAGGGATCAACAGAAACGAGCTTGCCAAGGAAAATGTCGACAGATCAATAGAAACTAGCTCGGCAAGGAAAAAGACAAGGGATCAATAGAAACTAACTTGGCAAGCAAAAAGACAAGGGATCAATAGAAACTAGCTTGGCAAACAAAAAGACAAGGGATCAATAAAAACTAGGTTGTCAAGCAAAAAGAAAATGGATCAATAAAAATTAGCTTGGCCAGCTAAAAGACAAGGGATAATATAGAAACTAGCTTGGCAAGCAAAAACATAAGGGATCAATAGAAACTAGCTTGGCAAGCCAAAAGACAAGGAATTAATAGAAACTAGTTTGACATGCTAAAAGACAAGGGAAACTAAACAAGCAAAAAAAGAGGGATAGTGAAACCAGCTTGGCAAGCAAAAAACAATGGATCAATAGAAACTAGCTTGGCAAGTAAAAAGACAATGAATCCATAGAAACTCGCTTGGCAAGCAAAAAGACAAGGGATCAAAAGAAACTAGCTTGGCAAGTAAAAAGAAACGGGACCAATAGAAACTAGCTTGGCTAGCAAAATGTCAATGGATCAATAGAAACTATCTTGGCCAGCTAAAAGACAAGGGATCAATAGAAACTAGCTTGGTAAGCAAAAAGACAAGGAAAACTAGCTTAACAAGCAAAAAAATAGGCATAGTGAAACAAGCTTGGCAAGCAAAAAGAAAATGGATCAATAGAAATTAGCTTGGCAAGCAAAAAGACAAGGGATCAATAAAAACTAGGTTGTCAAGCAAAAAGAAAATGGATCAATAAAAACTAGCTTGGCCAGCTAAAAGACAAGGGATAATATAGAAACTAGCTTGGCAAGCAAAAACATAAGGGATCAATAGAAACTAGCTTGGCAAGTAAAAAGACAAGGGATCAAAAGAAACTAGCTTGGCAAGCCAAAAGACAAGGAATTAATAGAAACTAGTTTGACATGCAAAAAGACAAGGGAAACTAAACAAGCAAAAAAAGAGGGATAGTGAAACCAGCTTGGCAAGCAAAAAACAAGGGATCAATAAAAACTAGCTTGGCAAGCAAAAAACAATGGATCAATAGAAACTAGCTTGGCAAGTAAAAAGACAATGAATCCATAGAAACTCGCTTGGCAAGCAAAAAGACAAGGGATCAAAAGAAACTAGCTTGGCAAGTAAAAAGACAATGAATCCATAGAAACTAGCTTGGCAAGTATAAAGAAAAGGGGCCAATAGAAACTAGCTTGGCTAGCAAAATGACAATGGATCAATAGAAACTAGCTTGGCAAGTAAAAAGAAACGGGACCAATAGAAACTAGCTTGGCTAGCAAAATGACAATGGATCAATAGAAACTAGCTTGGCAAGTAAAAAGACAATGAATCCATAGAAACTCGCTTGGCAAGCAAAAAGACAAGGGATCAATAGAAACTAGCTTGGCAAGCAAAAAGACAAGGGATCAATAGAAACTAGCTTGGCAAGCCAAAAGACAAGGAATTAATAGAAACTAGTTTGACATGCAAAAAGACAAGGGAAACTAAACAAGCAAAAAAAGAGGGATAGTGAAACCAGCTTGGCAAGCAAAAAACAAGGCATCAATAGAAACTAGCTTGGCAAGTAAAAAGATAAGGGATCAACAGAAATTAGTTCAGCAAGAAAAATGATGAGGGATCAACTGAAACTAGTTTGACAATCAAAATTCAAGGAAACTAACTTAACAAGCAAAAAAAGAGGGATAGTGAAACTAGCTTGGCAAGTAAAAACAAGGGATCAATAGAAACTAGCTTGGCAAGCAAAATGGCAAGCGATCAATAGAAACTAACTTGGCAAGCAAAATGACAACAGATCACTAGAACTATCTTAGCAAGCAAAAAAACAAGGGATCAATAGAAACTAGCTCAGCAAGCAAAAAGACAAAGGATCAATAGAAACTTGCTTGCCAAGCAAAATGACGACAGATCAATAGAAACTAGCTTGGCAAGCAAAAAGACAAGGGATCAATAGAAACTAGCTTGGCAAACAAAAAGACAAGGGATCCATAGAAACTAGCTTGGCATGCAAAAAGACAAGGGATCAATAGAAACTAGCTTGGCAAGCAAAGAGACAAGGAATCAATAAAAACTAGTTTGACATGCAAAAAGACAAGGGAAACTAAACAAGCAAAAAAAGAGGGATAGTGAAACTAGCTTGGCAAGTAAAAACATGGGATCTATAAAAACTAGCTTGGCAAGCAAAAAGACAAGGGATCAATAGAAACTAGCTTGGGAAGTAAAAAGTCAAGGGATCAATAGAAACTAGCTTGGCAAGCAAAAAGACAAGGGATCAACAGAAATTAGCTCAGCAAGAAAAATGATGAAGGATCAACTGAAACTATTTTGACATGCAACAAAAAAAATGTGAGATCAATGGAAATTTAACAGGATAATCAGAAACTAGGTATCAATGGTAGAATTTAGTTTTATCAGCTGATTTCGAATATGGCAACTGTCTGTTAATTCACACTTAGTCAATAAGTCAAATAAAAAATGGCATATAGTGTTGCGGACCCAGAATAGGTCTGAAAGAATATTCGAAAACAGATTCTTAACAAAAAGAACGTATACAAAAGTGTTGCACGTCTGACTGACAGCAAAATACTGTAGTCAACTCGTCAACTGTAGACTGCTCTCTTGAGAGGCATTATATAGTAATAGGACGAGTCCATTTAGTCCATAAAGGTAGGTCCCATAACATAGTAATAAATTGATTGTGAAAAATGGATTAGTTTAAAAAATAAAAACTTATCTTTTGAAACCAGAAATTAGAGTGGATTGAAAATGTGAAAATGTAAAACACTTAGAAATCTAAATTGATTGATTTGTTTTTTTTATGGCTGCTTAACCTTTAGCAAGTTATTTAAAGCCAGAATATAGTTTTATAATGAGCAAATTTTTTTGGAGATAATAATGATTTATTGACACATGTCCTACCAATTAACACATTACTGGAACAAGAAGTGGATCCATACCTCTCCCAATGGTAAAGAGTATTCCAATAAATTGAACCAATTTCAAATATGAATTAAGTTTAAGTGTCTAATGATTTTTTCTTTTTCTTTCAGATTTAACAGCTTAAACTTTTGGCAATTTCAACCATGGAAAGATTAACAATCAAACAACGTGCTAAAGTTATCGAAGCCTATTATGAAAATGGATGTTCAAACAGAAATGCATTTCATGCACTTTGTAATTTTTTGGTCAACAAAATCGACCAACCGAAAGTGCAATTGGAAACGATATAACATTGTTGTGGAGAGGTTCATTTCCTGCGCGTGATGATGAATAGAGCTGTTTAGATTTTTGGCCATATTCTTGTGCACTGCAGCAATGTTTTCAGCTGAACAGCATAAACATACACATCTGCTACCAACGCTGTTTGTTTGAATTTATGAACAATTTTTCCAATTGCACCCTTGAAACTTTAATATGCTGTTTGATTGTTAATCTTTCCATGGTTAAAATTGCCAAAAGACTTTAAAATCGGTACAAGTTATTGGAACGGCCATTATTTGTGTGTAAGTGAGTATAACAAAGCTAAATGGAATCAGCTCAGAATTGGAAATTATGATGAGTTTGAACCTCTCTTTGTGCTGAATATTTATGGCATTGTGCCAGATTAAGTAAATCAGGAAGTATTGGTTAATGAGCTAATTTTTCAGGACATTGGGTTTGATCTTCACTGGATGTTCTATAGTTATCTTCTTTTTTTTCATTTTTTTTTTTTTTTTTTTTGTTGAAGCTTTTCATCCCAAGCAACACGAGAGTACCACTACAATGCAAGGGGTTACAGTGAGCAGGAGAAAGAGTAAAGAAGCATGATAGAAGAAAGGATGAAGAGAAGGACAGGGAATAGATCAAGGCATCTGAATATGTCAATTGATATTGCATTTGAATAGTTGGAGATTATAGCTATCAGGGAAGCAAGTAAGAGGAAGGGAGTTCCACATATGGGAAGTGAGAGACAAGAAGCTATTGGAGTAGAAGAGATGGTAACATTTAACCATTTTGACAGTGAAAGGGTGGGACTGAGATGCCAACCTAGTAGCATGTTTAAATTCATGCAGTTTGGGAACTAACAAAAGTAGCTCGTCAGAGCAGTTACTGTGAAAGTATTTGTAGAAAAGACAGAGGGAAGTGATAGCACATCTGTGAGAGAGCAACTGTAAACGAGATGCCAGATCAGGGCCAACAACATTGTATATCTGTTTCTAGATTTTGTCGAGGACCTTAAGATGAACAGTGGGGGCAGCAGTATTACATGCAAGGGCAAATGGTTGATTTATAGATTTGAAAGATGGACTTGAGTGAGAAAAACTTTCTGGCATGACACAGAGAACCAACTATTGATTCAATGTATTTGTTCCATCTCAGGTCAGCGGATAGTGTTAGACCAAGCAGTCACAAAGAGGTGCTCTCGTAGAGTTGAGCAACAGACATTCTAATAGGAGGAAGGGATAGTTCTCTGTGGTGGGTAATAGACAGCAGTTTTGTTTTTGAGGCATTAAAGTTAACCAGCCATTTCCTGCCCCAGCCAACAACTGACTGGAGGTCATTTGTGGCAGACAAAACTAAGTTCAGTAAATATTTGATATTGTTGTTCACCATGAAGCAATGGTTAATTACTAATGTAATGAGAGTGATCATCATTTGGTATGACAAAATTCTAACCATATGGCATAGTAAACAAAGCTTACTAAATTAGTATATGTCTTCTATGCAAGAAAATACAGTAGTCTCTTAATTAAGTCTTTCCATGTGGCTAGGCTGTCTGACCAAAAATGTGTTGTTTTTTGTTTTTTCTTTTAACACCAGAATCTAATGATATTAACTAGTCATAGAGGGATATATGCTATTGAATCAATCCAAGCAACATAGGTTTCACATGGTAGTGGCATGATTCAAAAATAGCAATTTTTTTTTGTGATTTTTCATTGATTGATGATTGAATTTCAATACCCCGACATCCAAGCATAGAATGCCCAGAATGACTCTCAGGTCATAGTTAACTAATCTGTTTAAAATGTAGAAAATAGATGAATTTAGTTCCAATGAAGACTCAGAATTTGATATCACATGGCTTTATTTACTTTATATATCTTTATGGGAATGTGGCCAAGTGGTTAGAATGGTTTCTGGCCATGAGATCTGGGTTCAAATCTCACCATGGTCAATTTTTCAGGAAAGTGACTTCTTGATGTTATCGGCCTGTTGAGGCAGTCCCAATGAGCAGCACCTTTGGAAAGTATCTGAAACCAAGCCATGGGTTGACCCGAACCTTGTAAGTGAAATTGGGTAGGTAGAATTATTTGGGAGCTGTCAATGGTTGTGCTAGTACGAAGTACAACATTATGACAGAGAGGTTGAGTATACTGACCTTGTTCAGAGTGTTGATAACACCAGATAATGCACTCTCTTCCAGAAATTGTAACTAAAGTCTGCTCAGCATATTTGCAGTATAAACCACAAGTGTTGAACAACCACAAATATACCTGAGCAGGCATCTGCAACAGGGATTGTCTATCTGCCCTAGTGGACAGGCATACTCAAATACAAGAAGCCAGGCATTACATTTTGTATTTATTTTTTTTTTAAATTTTATTGCATTTTATTTGCTTAGAAATGACCAAGTTCATGAGTCAAAAAGAAGCCATCATAAATTGGTAAACCTACTCATAATAAAGTAACTGTTATGGGAACTTACCTATAACAATAATGGACTCTTCCTGACACTATAAATATTGCACCTCTCAAGAGGTATAATGAATGAATGGTGTAACGAGTCGAGACAATATTAGTTCACTCTAAATCAGATAGACAGTCATTACTAACACCTTCAACTTTTTGTACTATATTTCTTTTGTAATATACCTTTGTTATTCTACTCTTGTGTTCGTGTTGTTCTTCCTTAGTTCTAACCTTGGACCATAACTGTGGTGCAAGGATGTTGAACCATAACAGTAACAACCAATATAGATTCCACTGGTGGTAGCAGAAAACTGTCAGACAACAGAATCTAGCTAAATTAGAAATGTCCACTTGTAGAAGAGACATGCATAGGCTCCATAATACTCCCAATAGGAAGTTCACAATAGCCAGACCATCATCCTACCAGGATATATATGGCATAATGGGAAAAACTTGCATAAATAACTCACAAATTGAAATTAAATTTGAGTTAGCTTGAAACTGGAAAATAAATGAGGTCGGAAAGTATGAAAAATATTGGTTTACAGATTTAACTTCTGATGAAAAGTAAAATATCAAGGGAACAATACAAACAAACCCAACAATTCATCTCAAGTATAAATGGTGTCTTCTTGGTCAGTGTTTTAACACATATGTTACTATGTGAGAAAACGACATTATTTTTGCACCAACATAATAGCATTTATATTTGAGAGGCTCAATTTTTCATTTTGTGATTTTCATGCTACAGCTATAAAAAAAAAAAAAAAAAAAAAAAAAAAAAAGACAATTCTTGCAACTAAATTTCCAATCAATTCAGGAGAGAAAACTGTTAGAGTGCATCAAAAGTATTTTTATACAGCAGGTTCTTGTCTAAAAACAGTTCTGTTCTTGCGATGCATCAAAGTCAAAACATACATTTAATTTCACTTCCATAGTGATTTTCCCTCTCTTTGTAGCACTGTAATCAGAAGACATTACACTACACTTTACGGTCATAATGAAGGGGAATAAGTTTTCACAAACAACACAAATGAAAGAGTGTGAATGCACAAAAATCCAATACGATATATATATATATATATATATATATATATATATAAAATACTCAACTGTATCTAAGCACCTTGACATTGGGTCATGGCTAACAAAACTATTGGTTGACTATTGAGTAGTGAGTTTGATCCTCACTCGGTGCCCCATACAAAATTCAAAATTAAATAACCTAACAAGGTTTTACATGTCCTAAAATAAACCAACCTACAATTGCCATGGGGTAATGGTTAGTGGATATATAAAAAAAAAAAAAAAAAAACAACTAAATTCACTTGTACTTTTTATTTCAGTTATTGTAAAAGTGGATACACATACTGTCATTCTTTCTGAGTTAGTATTTTCAAACTGGGATTCAAAATGACTGATAGAATTCAGTAAATGAAAGAAAAAAAGATGCCTATGTCATACTATCTAAAACTAGTTTAAGCATTTTAAGGGCGATGACTTGTCCCTTGAAATAAAATTCAGAAGTCAATGACCCTCAGTTATCAATGATATTGCTTTAAAGTGCAATATAAAAGAGAACCTAATCCCCAGCACTTAAAAATTTTCTGAATTGCTACGATCATTGACCAAAGATTATATGTAGGGTATTAAAAAAAATAAAATAAAATAAATAAATAAATAAAAACAAAAGGCCATTTCTCTTTTTGGTCACAGGAGAGTGGTTTCTCCATTTTCTCCATGGTTTAGAATTCAGAGTTTTCTCTCTCTCTCAGACTAGTTGTCACCCAAATCTAGAGAGCCCAGTCTATCCTTTGTTTTAACCCATATCTGGCAGCAAGAAGAGATGGTGTCATGCCTTTTCCAAGAGCATTAGTGCAACAGACTAGTTTAAATTTGAACTAAGCTCATCAATCCCATTTTCCGTGCTGATATATATTACACTACTTATACATACATGTAAAGAGATGCCATCCAATACTAAAGAGCACTGTGATTTATCCAGTAACTGTGACAAGAAGAGATTCATGTATAAGCTAAAAACAGAACTTCTCTAAAAGCTAAAAAGAATACACCCCAGTAATCACTAGGTGACTGTGACCACCTAAGATAGAGATTGCAATAAACAAGTGCGTCTATGCTAATAATTTAGTTAAAAAAAATATATTGTTGATTTAAGAAAAGAATGTTAAGAAATCTCCTGCTTAGAAAAGACACCATTAAAACTAAGAAGAATAAAAAACAAATAAGAAGGTAACAAGTAAATCAAGTAAAGAAGCCTGTTGCCTAGATTTGCTAGAGAAACAAGTAGAAAAATTGAGCAATGGAAAATTGAAAGTCTAAATACCAGCAACACTGGTAACATTAGAATGTTTAAGCCATGTGTTGTGGGGCACATTAAAAGATGTTTGCAGATGGATGGACAGAAAGTGTTGTTTCTATCCTGTCAGAGATTATGTCTAATATACTGCAGTCCTGAGAAGAGGGTTGAGCAATAAAGGTAAGAGATAGCTAACAGAGTGTAATAACAAGAGTCAAAATAATGAAAGAGGTGTCTGGGGTCTCAAATGACAATTCCCTTGACATTGGAAGATTATCCCAGATTTAGATACCAAGGCCATGCATATGAATACTGGAAACTTCTTGGTCAAATGGAAAACAACCTGGAACAGAGCATTCATTAGTGGCAATGGAAGAATTCCAGTTGGTTTCACAAAGTGCAAAGATATCTGGTAACTGTTCCAAAAAAAAAAAAAAAAAAAAAAAAAAAAGAAAAAAGATTCTATACCACTGAAGTTGGAACAGATACCAAGAACATTGGAGAAAAAAAGGTTGAGGGGAGTAGGTGTTTTTTTTGTTTTCTGGTTTTCTTGTATTGCTTAACATTTTATTTGTCATGAGGAGATTTTGAAAAGGAAAAAGAAAGAAAAAGGCCAACATAATTATCACTATCTCTTGTCAAGGGCATTACAAACCAGCCAGAGTGGCTGTGTGCATAATGTGGCGTCAGGGTTGCTCACTGAACATACATGCAGGGACATCTACACGTGCACAACATGGCACTACAAATACCCCAATATTATACGACTGTTGATCAGAGAACCCTCTCTAAGTGCTATCAAAGAGTTTGTGCATCTTACTACCAATGAAATACAGCAGCCACCAAACTACTAAACTACCCTATCTTAATATCAAGTCCAATAGTTCCAACAAAGTAAAACTGGCAGCTCTTGTTGCATCTTCTTAATCTCATGTTTTCCACTGACACAAAATAGAAAGATTATATTGAATCAATTACTAGGTCTGCTGTTAGGAAATTTACTTCATGGTGTCATGCCAAATATTTTTTCTTGTTAGAATCTATCCTATGTATTTATAAATCTATAATTCATTCATGCATTGAATATCGCTGCTATATCTGGTCTGCTGCTTCTGCTATATATCTCAAGATTCTCAACAAAATCCAAAGAAGAGTCTGTAATATTATCAGTCATGATCTGGCATCTCAACTTTAGTCACTTTCATATTGTCATAACATGGCTTCCCTATGCTGTTTCTATAAATATTGTCATGGCAACTGTTCTAACTAGCTATTTTCTTTGGTACCATGACCACATGAATTTAAGTGTACTACTAGATTGGCAACTAGATCACATTGTTTTACTATTAAATTAGCTAAATGTAACTAAGTTACATTCTAATTCTTGCACCTCTTGCCTGGGGATCTCACTTCTGGTTTCTTGTTCCTCTGTCTAATACAATCTTCAAAAATTGAAATACATCAATCATCATCTTCTGTCTTTTTGAATCCTGTTCTTTTATTGTCCTTTTTTTTCTTACTCTCATCCTCTTTTACTCCCAATAACCACTTGCATCTTTGTGACATTATTGTCTTGCTTGGAGTGAAATTATAAAATTGTCTCTGCTGGTGCCAGTTTTTCCAAGTGCAGTATGCAGTCTCCTGTTGATTGCTGCTAAAAATACAGATCCAACAGTGGCAACTGTGGAAAAATAGTGTTATGTGAGCAATATTTTGAGAATGCTAAAATCAAGTAAATAATGAAATTTAACTATCTGGAGAGTGTTGTAACAGATGAAATATTTTATTTCTTTTCATCCCTATTGTTTCTTTTTAACAAAATATCCAGGTCATTTTACATCTTCCAACTGTTAAGCAAGCAGGATGTATCAGAAATAGAGATTTGAACTAATCTCCTAAATCTTTAGAAATCTCTATACCTTACCAATTTAGCTATGTAGACCTATTAGATAGTTAAGTTTGAGTTTAGTCACATGGCTACATAAACAAAGAGATAAGTTATAGTCTATGTCAAACTGGATCAGTGAAGATGTTATTGATGGTTGTCACAAACTTAGTCTTATAGCAGTATAATAAATGTGCCCTCCTGTAAGCACTATATAAGTATACGATTGGTGTAAATGGAATAAAATTCCAATAACCAAAAATACTATTCTTAAAAGGATGCTCAATACAGAGTACAGGAAATATAATTTATTCAAAAATAGCCATTTTGTTTCAACACTTTTGGTGTTTCTCAAGGGATCACTTGAGAAGACACCAGAAATGTTGAAACAAAATTGCCATTTTTGTAGCGATGTAGTAATATGTTTATAATTTTTGAATAAATTATATATATATATATATATATATATATATATATACACAGACACACACAGAGGATGCAATGAGTAAATTGTCACCATTTTATATTTTTAAATTCACACATGCATGTTTTTTGTTTTTAATTTTGTTGATTGCACAATATAATATGGTGAGAGAAAGAGCACCGTGATGCAATTCACTCCACCAGCAATTTAGAGATGGCATACTATACTGCTTGGCATTCACATTGGAAGCTCCAATACGAACAATTCAGAATGTTTGGCTATCAATCTGGGAACAGTGCAGAGGATTTAGAAAGAGTTGGATGAGTCTAATGGTGATTACAAAGGTGTTTGAAGTGATCACTAGTGATGGCATTGTTATCCCACCATTCATCTTCCCACAAGGCCTCAGACTCAACATGGAGGCCTGCATCGTGCATAGAGTAGGTAGTACTGCCCAAGATCAAGAGGGTGGCTGCTGGAAGACCCAATGTCTGGCAACAAGACTCTGCACCATGCCACACAAGCAGGAGAACCCAGTCATGACTGTCAGACAATTTTTTCAATCAAATCACCCCTTACATCTGGCCACCTAACTCCCCAGACTGAAAACCCCGATTATTATATGTAGAGCACAGTTGAGTGAAAGACCAACAAAACTCCTTGTAATACTAAATATGAATTGAAAGCAAGGATTATGGCTGTATACACCAACTTAAACAAGGAGGCTATCCAAAAGAGTTGCAAGAGATTCCAAAGTCCTCTGAAGGCAATGGTAATTTTATTGAATAAATTTACTCCTTAGTATTTCAAGATATTTTTGTGTAATTTTGGTAAATATATCTGTTAAAATGAAATGTCAGTGTTATTTTCATTTTTGCATAATTTAGATGACAATTTATCCATATATATATATATATATATACACACACACATACACACACACATATATATATATATATATATATTGATGGATGGATGGTGGCTGGCCACTCATATCTGAGGATGCCTGTCTATTAGGGCTGCTAGCTAATCCCTGTTGCAGACACCTGCTCAGGCACATTTGTGTTTGTTCAACACCCACAGAACCCACCTGTGGTTTATACTGCAACTCTGCTGAGCGGATCTTAGTTATAGTTTTTGGCAAAAAACGCATTATCTAGTGTGATCAACAGTCTGAACAAAGCCAGGAGACTCAAACCTTCAGTCCCGATGACTAGTGACTTTGTGCTAGCACAAC
Source organism: Acanthosepion lycidas (assembly GCA_963932145.1). Lineage (NCBI taxonomy): Eukaryota > Metazoa > Mollusca > Cephalopoda > Sepiida > Sepiidae > Acanthosepion > Acanthosepion lycidas. Next base: position 30,489,013 of record OZ010614.1, on the reverse strand, counting down.
CACTAATGGCTCCCAAATTGACTCATATCATTCGATGACATTTTGGTATTTTTCTTGCATATTACCCATTGATTGCAACAGCAACTATCTCAAAGATCAAACTGAAATCTCTTGAGAAGAATTCACACCAAATTTTTTTTTTTATTCTTTTACTTTTTAGTTAAGATGGTGGAGTGACTGCCTTTGCCACAGTTTAGAATTTGTGTTTAGCTCCTCATTTTTCCCATGTTCCACCCAAAGCATTCTCAACATCCTGCTGTAGAAACATCTGTTCCCTCAGGTCTCAATTTTTCCACATTCAGTGCCATATAGAAGTTTAGATATTTAAATAGCAGTTCAGTGCTCTTTTCTTTGTTTTTGACAATGTTTCCCTATCTCTTAATATTTTGCTTAGTTTCTGAAAGACATCTTGCACTTCACCTATACACCTTCAGATTTCTGTATTACCTTTTCTATTATCTGTTACTACACTACCCAGGTAGTTACATTTCTGTACCTGCTTGATTTTCTTTCCTTATAATATGCGCTGGAATTTTAAACTGTCTCTATCTGATGTTAAATATAAATGTTCATTTTGTTTCTATACGATAAAACAAAAGGCATTACTTTTTTCTTTGCAATATCTCTTGTACTTCAATATTTATGCTTCATTGGAATGATAGATATAACATTTAAGATGCCATAGAATATCTTTTAGATATGTCTGCAAATTGAAAGATGCTCAGAGACAATTCCTGAAAAGGAAGCCAAATAATGGAATGCTGGTTCTAAATACTCATATTAGCCAAGCTGTCTGAGACAAAATCGTTTTTTCAGGCTAATAAATACAAAGATATTTGTAATAAAAATCATTCATATGATCAGAAGGAAAAACATGAATAAAACCTAGTTTCTAAAAGGACCTATATTATAGCTGTATTAAATAAATCAGGTATGAAGGTATATCAAATACCAGAGGGAGTTGAACGTCTTTGCCTTGCATAGTTCACTACCCCTTGGAATAATAGGTAGAGTGAGCTAGATAGCCTTGGTTGTCAGTCTGGGAGAAAGATCATTGATTTTAAAAACAGAATAGTCTTTAGTCATCCTGATGATAATCCTTCAAGCAGCTAACAGCTTCATCTTTGTGATAAGGGTGAATGAACTGCATCTCGGTAGCTAGCTTCCAAATAATGATCAGTAGAAGATTCAGGACCAACCAATGTCACCTTTTTTTCTTGGTGAGAATCATGGACAAGAATGTGCAGGTGGCATAATGGATAGCAGCTAAGAATGATAAATTAGAGATTTGAGTTCAAATTCCAGTTGTGTTCATTAAACTCACACACAAATTCTGTTGTAAAAGAGCATAAATCCATCTCTGCTATGTAAGATATGTATCCACCTCTTCTCTCCCTAGTTATGAGTTAAATAGTAGGACCCGAATCAATAAAACCATTATTAATTTTTTTTAAATTCTTACATTCCCAAAATATTTTCTAGCTTTAACCTTCAAAAGGTTGATAAACTGTAAAAAAAACAAAAAAAACAAAATCAATCAATCAAATTTAGTGCCACTCTTAATAGTACAACAATATGTACAATCTATTTTTTTTTTTTTTTTTTTATTGCTGGAGATTTTGTTAAAGCCTGTTTGATCTGTAGAAGGACTGTTTTTACTGTTAACTGAAAGAATTACACTTTCCAGCTTTTTTCATTTTTGAATTCCAGATGATTTTAATTTTTTTTTTTTTGTAGTGCTCTTCACACCAATGCAGTTTTGACATTTTTTTATGAAGAATTCAACCATGATCCCAGTTGATTTAAATTATCATCTGTGAATGCTAGATGAAAACAAAATGATACATCTCTAGACATGGAGAGCCAAATGAGAACAATCTATTACTGTAGATTGAATAAATTCAGTTCAAAATTCGCTGAAGCTTACCAAGCTTAACAACTGCCTAAAGAAGGCTGAAGGATGCAATGGTCAAAACGTTCTATAATAGCACAGATGAATACAGTAGTCTATACGTAAATAATGATAACTCATTTCAGAAATTCAGACAGAAGTTTAAACAACTATTGGAATGTGTTGTGAGGGAGAATATTTCCCTAAAAATTTGAACTCAGGTATTGGACAAAAGACAAAAATACTCCTACATCAAGAGGAGTAGAAGTTGCAGCAGCTTTTGGTGAAAACAGTTGGTGATTCACTGTGAAACTAGATTCTATGTTCCCTGTACCAAAAGGTAATAAACTTGTTAAACCAATTCCGGGGTTTTCTACTGTTGTTTACAACAGAATGAATTTTCTTCATTTTTTTGTTTTTCTTTCTTTCAATGGCATGTCCTTTCAGGATGTAAAACTTCATGGATTTCCATCGATTCTTTTTCTTTATTATCTGATTATTTGGGAATTGATAAGACTTCTTCGGAAAGATATTTCTTGTTGACTTCTCTATGGCTTTGAATTTAGAATTTGAATTAAGCATGTTATTTATTCACAATTCTGATGATAACTCAAGATCCCAGAAATTCAAACAGATATCACATGTTTTAAGATTTTTATTTTAATTTCCTTACAGTTACAGTTTGAACCATATCTATATATATATATATATATATATATATATATATATATATATATATATAGGGGTACTATATAAGTTTGTTTATAATTTATGCATGATCCAAAATTTGAAAAATATAGCAAGATAATTGAAAGAAATGGTTTCAGACTTTAAATGTAATAGCAATTTATCCAACTGATATTTTGAAAATAGCAGTTATTACTCTGTGATTAAGAGTGGTCTCATTCTTACAACTAACCTCGGTATAATGTGCTCATAGTGTTGCAAAAATTGGCATGGGATTGGCAAGCAAAGTTCAAAAATATATATATATATATATATATATATATATATATATATTTTTTTGAACTTGCTTGCCAATCCCATGCCAATTTTTGAATAAATTTTAACCCCCCCCCATCTACTTAGTTTGTGGTTCTTCGGTCACATGGTATGGTTTTATTATTGCCTATAAATATGTGTTTCTCTTTACCTTGTTAGCCATACTTTCCCTGACGATCCGTTTAGGTGAAACCTAGGTAGGTTTGTCTGGCTCACTAGGTGTATCTATATATATATATATATATATATATATATATATATATATATATATATATAGATAGATAGATAGATATACACACACAAAGATTATTTTATGTTTCCATCACACAATGCCTTTGAAAGGAATGTCATAAAAAGTAAACAAAATTTTAAACTGGTTTCATCGTTTTAAAAATAGCTTGGTATGACTTCTGAAAAAAAAAAAAAAATAGTAATGTTTTATTTGTACCATAAGTTATTAGTTAGCTTGAAATACTACAGACACTTGTCTAACTCACTACAGCAAGCACAAGTTTTGTTTTTTTTCTAAATGCTTTATAATTGATTAAGTATACTGCTTATTAAAGGATTAATAATTAGTAAACTTATCTCTTTTTGTTTCTCTAAATTTCTTACTCTTTATCTTTCTGTCTACTTTTTTCTTCCTTCTTCCTCTCTATATACTTTTTCACCTGCTGTAAGGTGGAAATGAATAGAGAGAAAAGTGTAATATTATATATATATATATTATTAGGTTGGTGCAAAAATAATGTCGTTTTCTCACATAGTAACATATGTGAGAAAACGACATTATTTTTGCACCAACCTAATAGTTGGATTGATGTGAGTTTGTGACCCTGGGTTTCACACTATTTGTGATCATCAGACAAACACAAATAGCATGAAGCCCAGGGTCACAAAATCACATCAATCTAAGTAAATATGTTAGCTCTATCACCAATATTGAGCGCTTTCCAATAAATACAGCATATATACAATATATATAAAAATTTGCATATATATAAACAGAGAATATATATATATATATATATATATATTTATTCTCTGTTTATACGTTATTTTTATAGATATAATTTATTTAAGTAAATGCTATGTTCTTTTAATTAAACAATATTAATTACATTTACCAGCCTGAATGTTTGAGAAATTTTGTACAAAATATGTGCTTCTCCAACAACAATCAAACTTGTAACCCTTAATGGGAAACCATCATTTAATCTGATGTGCTTCTAACCATTCAGGTGTATGTTTATAAACAGAAATTCGAACTTGCTAACCAGATGCTTCCTCTGTAACTAAATGGTATAGCACATCAGGCTATATGATGGTTCCATGTTGGATACATGTTTGATTCCTGTTGGAGGACACATATTTTCTATAAAATTTCATGGACATTCAGGACAGCAAATGTTGCTAATACTGTTCATTATAAACAGAGCATTTACTTAAATATTTGTATCTATAAAAATAACATATAAACAATAAATATATTAAAATAATTGCCGGACTTAGACCATTACATAATATATGACATCATTTGTTTACATTAAAATACGCTTGAAGCACATATGAACGTTCGAGAGAAATTATAAAAAAATTATAGTTTAAAAGCCGTAATTCTAACTGCTTCCTCTGTAACTAAATGGTATAGTATATCAGTCTGTACAATGATTCTGTGTAGGATACAGGTTCAATTCCTGTCAGTGGACACATATTTTCTGTGAAATTTCTCAGACATTCAGACTGGTAGATGTTGTTAATACTGTTTATTATAAACAGAACATTTACTTAAATATTTTATAAAAATAGTGTATAAACTATATATATATATATATATATATAAAATGTTGATTGAATGGGAGGGTTTCATAGTGCACACTTTGCAAAAAATATCTATGGAAACATATGAATCCATAATTTCTACCCTCAGCTAGCTGTTAATACCAATACAAACTGAGATCTCTAGCTTTTTTTAGTAACCAATGTAGAAGGACAACTGAAATCAAACTTGGTTAGCATATGGCAAAGCAAATCCACAGCAACCTAAACCTACATGCTACAGAAATCACAGTAGATTCACCTATTGCCCAGTTCACACTCCTCCTCGGTCTTTTGAACAGAAGTCTAGGTTTATCCCTTTTCCTATTTAGGATTGGGTTTCCAAATCCTTCTAAAGTCTTTTTCATTCTCTTATACTCTTTTACAGTAGCATTTTTCTTAGTGGCATTATCACCTTGTTTGGGGTGAAATGATAAAAAAAAAACAAAAAAGAAAAACACTTAACATGGTGAATCTGTTGTCCTATACTCTACGGGAGAGTCTACAGGGTTAATACCCCCCACACACACACATATGCATTTACTCAACCCTCCCATGATGTCAGGTTGTGACACAAGGTCAGTTTATTGTAGGGAGCCCAAGCATGTACACCTGGTCTAGGAACAAAAATTGCTTGAGCCCTCGCATCCGTTGGTTGTCTGACTCAGTGTGAGTACCAATCCCCCTCTCTGGTGCAATGAGAGGGTGTGGCTTTGGGCAGCTGTTCACCATGGCTGGGCACCTCTTAGTATACTTTGCTTCGGTTGTGACTCTGTCCTTTGATGGAGCCAACCCTGAGCATACTCTGCCCAAAGACAGAGACGAAACTGAGAGATGATAAATAATGTGTTACGAACTACTCAAGAGAGTAATTTATGCATACATATGTATGATTTATCCATGCATAATAATCTTGGCATGAGGGGTATTACATAAGTTTGTTTATAAATTATGCATGATCCAAAATTTGAAAAATATAGCAAGATAATTGAAAGAAATGGTTTCAGACTTTAAATGTCTGATTATAATAGCAATTTATCCAACTGATATTTTGAAAATAGCAGTTATTACTCTGTGATTAAGAGTGGTCTCATTCTTACAACTAACCTCGGTATAATGTGCTCATAGTGTTGCAAAAATTGGCATGGGATTGGCAAGCAAAGTTCAAAAATATATATATATATTTTTTTTTTTTTTTTGAACTTGCTTGCCAATCCCATGCCAATTTTTTAATAAATTTTAACCCCCCCCCCATCTACTTAGTTTGTGGTTCTTCGGTCACATGGTATGGTTTTATTATTGCCTATAAATATGTGTTTCTCTTTACCTTGTTAGCCATACTTTCCCTGACGATCCGTTTAGGTGAAACCTAGGTAGGTTTGTCTGGCTCACTAGGTGTATCTCTCTCTATATATATATATATATATATATATATAGATATATATATATATATATATATATATATATATATAGATAGATAGATAGATATACACACACAAAGATTATTTTATGTTTCCATCACACAATGCCTTTGAAAGGAATGTCATAAAGAGTAAACAAAATTTTAAACTGGTTTCATAGTTTTAAAAATAGCTTGGTATGACTTCTGGAAAAAAAAAAAAATAGTAATGTTGTATTTGTACCATAAGTTATTAGTTAGCTTGAAATACTACAGACACTTGTCTAACTCACTACAGCAAGCACAAGTTTTGTTTTTTTTCTAAATGCTTTATAATTGATTAAGTATACTGCTTATTAAAGGATTAATAATTAGTAAACTTATCTCTTTTTGTTTCTCTAAATTTCTTACTCTTTATCTTTCTGTCTACTTTTTTCTTCCTTCTTCCTCTCTATATACTTTTTCACCTGCTGTAAGGTGGAAATGAATAGAGAGAAAAGTGTAATATTATATATATATATATATATATATATTATTAGGTTGGTGCAAAAATAATGTCGTTTTCTCACATAGTAACATATGTGAGAAAACGACATTATTTTTGCACCAACCTAATAGTTGGATTGATGTGAGTTTGTGACCCTGGGTTTCACACTATTTGTGATCATCAGACAAACACAAATAGCATGAAGCCCAGGGTCACAAAATCACATCAATCTAAGTAAATATGTTAGCTCTATCACCAATATTGAGCGCTTTCCAATAAATACAGCATATATACAATATATATAAAAATTTGCATATATATATTATATATATATATATATATATATATATATGGAAAAGAAGGATACCTGTAAGTATCACAATATATATGAGAAAAAGGAGAACTTAGCTGACGTGTTTTATCCTCTGAGGCACTTTATCAAGGCAAATGTAAGAATTTTATTTTGTTACAAGTATTTGTATACAAATATGTGTGCATGTTTGTAAGTAAGGTGTATTTTGACAGCAAGAATTCTTTCAAACATGTTTGGTTGAATAATATCAACAAGTTTTGTCAAATCAATTTTTTATTAAAATTTTAAAATTATTTGTTTTATTTAATCAGTAAATTTAACAAAATTCATATTTATTTATTTTTTTCTGGGTCGGAGCCAAACCCGCAATACTGAATTTTGAATTCTCGAGTTTTCATTACTGTGATTGTTTTTGAATTCTGCCAAATTGGGTTCTACTGATAAAAACAATTAAAGGGGTACAACTATCTAACTTTCAATAGCTCATGTTCAAATAAAAAAATTACTGTTCTCAAATTACAGTGTTTCAAAATAAAATTGTCCATGTGCAAATTAAAAACATTCCAGGACAGATCTGGACCCACCTTTCCCGAAGTTTTGAATTCCCAAGTTTTCATTACTGTGATTGTTTTCGATGATTTTTTTTTGATTTTTTTTTGCAACATTTCTTTTTTTGTATAAAAATAATTTTTATAAGTTGGAAATAAATTTGGGAATAATTGTAATAAATTTCAAAATCCAGCAAAAGTCACCCTGAAATAAAAAATAATTGTTTGTATGGAAAGTAAGGACCTACGTACATCAAATTATCTTTAAATTAGGTGTTGACAGTTGAACTTTTAAAAGGTAAGCTTAAATATTAATGCACTTTTGCACATAAGGGGGTCATTCATTTCATTCATCAAGATAAGAGTGCCATGAGTAGAATGAGATGGAAGCTATTTTTCAGCAAAAAGGGAATACCACAAAGATTCCTTTGGATTTAAGTCCCAGAAAACCTCACCTAGTGATGACCTTCTCCTGGAAAAAAAGACATTCTCTGTACTAAATAGATTGTTTGTTTGTTTGTTTGTTTGGGTTTTATGGCATATCAACCACTGTGGGTTATTTAATGCCAAATCCAGTTTATATGAATTTTTAATGCCTATTTTGTATGGAATAAAAAATGTATAGCTGGCAACATTATTGTTTCAAAAAAAACGTATAGCTGGCAACATTATTCCTTTTCTACAAAAAAAAAAACTTAGAGCTGGCAACATTATTGTTTCAAAAACTTAGAGCTGGCAACATTATTTTTCTGAAAACATTATCTGAGACCTTGCTGTTGGATGCAGTCTATCGCCATACCCAGGACGCGGATGTAGTTTACCGTCATACCCAGGACATGGATGTAGTTTACTGTCATACCCAGCACGCTATACTAAATAGAATTAAATACACAACCAAATATAACAATCTACAGAGAAATATGTAAAAAGACATTGCCAAGATATGTAATAGCAATAAAATCATTATCAAATCTGATAAAACTGGCAATCTATATTACTACAACATTGACAAATACCACAAAGCTATCTGTAAAGAAGTTAATAAAATATATAAGAAAGCCCAAACTGAATCGGAAAATGATATTAATAAGGCACGAATTACCACTAATAAACTTAAAATCAATGACAAGGTGCATAAGCTACATAAGCAACAGGCTTTTATTACCATTAAGGACCATGAAAATAATTTCCCCAACAACCTGTAGTTCCAATTTCTTAACCTTTCCAGGAACAATATAGGCAAAATCAGCAAAGGTTATACTAGAATGAGCCTACAAATACACTAGGAATGTCACAGGGGTCAACCAATGAAAGAATAGTAAAGATGCTATCAATTGGTTCTCTAATATAAAAAAAATAAAAACAAATGCACTTTCATTGAATTCGACATTGCCATTAATCACAGAAAAACTGTTAATGGCAGAATTAATGGGCAAGAATTATTGCACCATCACTGATCAGGAAATAACATCATTAAGCACGCCCCAAAACCCATACTATATCACGATGGTTCTATTTACACCAAAAAAGACAATCCAAACTTCTCTATAGTGATGTGAGCATTCAACTTCACAGAAGATTGTGAACTAGTTGGCATTCTGCTATTATAAAGACTTAGGTACACTTTCAATAACAAGAACACTGGTCTGTACATAGACGATGGAGTTATCCTCCTATGTAACACCAACCCACAACAAACAGACCTAT
>OZ010614.1:30394848-30474848 GCA_963932145.1 Acanthosepion lycidas | reverse complement strand
AATATCAATATCAATTGCAATAAATCTAGTAAAACTATTCATTACAAAATCATTAACAATGTAAAACTTTAGTAAATTGCTTCTATACTCTTGCATTTAAAATACACTTAAAAAAAAATCAATTCTTTGCCAAATCACTTGCAATGCATTAATAGCCAATCGATAACAATGCATTGATTTGAAATTTATTTTTATACAAAATCATCTGCAAAAAATTTTTTAGATAAAATCATTTGCAATGCACCTCAAAATAAATTCTTTTTTTGAATCACTTACAATACATTTCTCTACTAAATCATTATTACATATGCTATCACATGGGGCACCCCAAGGTGGTGTAATGGTTAGCAACCTTGTCTCGCTAGAACGATTACAACTGAGTAGTGAGTTCGATCCTCACTGGGTGCCTCATACTTTCAGCTTTGTGCCACATCTAAGCTACGCTTGGAAAATCACTATACGATCATATGTAATGCATTTTTGAAAGCATCAATGGTAATGACCATATTAACCATTTCTTTATAAGGAAACATTTGGCATTCATTAACCAAGGAAACCAGTTCTAATTTTTGGTTGAAATTTATAAAATCTTTCTCTTAAGAACCATTTTTCAGGAAAATAGGTTTCTCAAATCCAGTATCTATTATTGCTCTTCAGTATTGATGGGGTTTTCTTCCCTAAACTTTTATTTGAAGTAGTGTAGAATGTCAGCATTAGGTCATTATTTTCTCTTCAAGTTACATGTGATATCCATTTTAGTTGTTGCTGCTGTTGAAAGTCCTCAAGTGATGTGGTTTTTGTTATCTGATAAAATTCTTTCTTTGTGATTCAGTAACACTAGTCCACAATGTTCAAAGGTTATCTTTGCCAAGATCCAAAAGCTTCACTTACTCAAAGCCATTTTTAACCATTGATCTTAGAAAGCAGTTGTATATAGCTGACAGTTTAAATATTTCTGAATGAGTTTAGCCCCATGCATGACATCCATTTCGAAAGCCTTAATCTGACAAAAATATTTTTAGAACATAACTAGAATTATCTTTCTTTTTTTTTTTAATCAATTCACTCCAACCAAGGCAATAATGCTAGTAAGACACAAGGTGTTACTGCGAGTGAAAGAGAAATTGAAAAACTTTAGAAGGGATCAGAAACCCAACTCTAAACAGGGAACAAGGGATAAACCTCTAATCCTGTTCAACAGACCAGGGAACAGTTGAACCAGGCGATAGGCAAACCTATCTACTATGTTTTGGTTTTGTAACAATTGGCAGTGTTGGATGAAACTACATCTAGTGCAGCCTATTCTATGTTCAATTTCCATTTCTCCTATATTAAATGTTGTGGTAGGATCCACCTAATTTGCATAGTGGAGTACCGACCATATAAATATGGTTGGTACCGGGAAGAGAGTGAGAGGAATCGAGAGATCCAACCAGAGACTCTGCCCGACTGCAACTCAGTCAACACACATTCCAGGAATGGTCTTCCCAGGAATATACAAAAGACTATATGTAAATATTGTGTACACTTTCTTGTTTCAATACATTTTGTTCTAAGTACATTTTGTGTTGCATTATTATTCCATGCATTAGTCAAGTTTCAACATTAAATTTATTGTAACTGATCCATACACCAAGGTATTTGAAGTAATAATGATACATTTTTATGAATAATCCAAATCACTAGTATTCTGCAAGATAATGGGGCTGTTTTCTTTCCACAATCAAGACACTATAATTTATTTTTAATTTAAAGCCAATTGCTATATTTGAATGTAGGCTCTTCTTCTATGGACTGTGTCCCATCAAGACATGGGCAATCATGGCTCTCCCAAATTTAGTATCCTTTGTGGTTCTTAGCAATTTTTCTCCTTTGCTAAGGCTTCTGTCTGCAGTTCTGCCATCCTATTACACAAGTTCATCAGGTTGATGGTTCGTTACATTACCTTATTTCTCTTACCTCCATTATGCAATGCAATGGTTAAGTTTTCCAATTCCTCCATCCTCATGATGTACCCAAGGAATTTCATCTATCACTTCCTGATTCTGAGCGTAATTCTTCTTTTTCTTGCTATTTTATTTCAGACTTTCTCATTACTTACTCACTCTGTTCTGGGAATCCTTCTGTACAACCATATTTCTGTTGCCTCCAGTTTTCTCTTCATCCATGGAGAGATTATCCAGGATTCACTGCCATATAAAAGGACAGATATCACATAACAATCAATCACTTTTTTCTTTGTCTCTAATTAAATTTTTCCATTTCTCAGTACTTTGCTTAGCTTTTCGAATACCCACTTCGGTAGTCCAATTTTGTTCAGATTTTGGTATCTCATTTTCCATCCTCTGTTAAAATACTTCCCAGATATTTAAACTTCTGTACTTGCTTGATATTGACATCTCCACTTTGTCTTGCAGTTAATGTTTAAGTCCTTTTCTTACTTCTATGTGCTGTGTCACTTTGGGCCATGGGCAATCATGGCTCTACAAAAGTTTATTTTCACTTTGAATCTTTAACACTTTTACTAAACCAATCCAACTATTCCACCATCCATTCCCATAATCAGGTAGGTGGCTCACAGCCTGCTCCTATCTCTCTTGCCCCAAGTATGCCCAGTGAGTTTTCTTATCCCTTCATCCTCATAATGTGTCCAAAGAATTTCAGCTGTCCCTTCTTGTTTCTGAGAATGTGTTGCCATTTTATTTAAAACTTCCTCATTGCTTACCTACTTCATTCATGGAATTCTCTGTATCCTTCTGCAGAACCACTTTTCCATTGCCTCCAGTTTTCTCCTTATTCATGGGGAGATTGTCTAGCATTCACTGTCATGTAAGAGGATAGATATCACATAACAATCCAGCACTCTTTTCATTGTCTCTAATTAAATTTTTCCATTTCTCAGCACCTTGCTTAATTTTTAGAAAGCCTCTTTCGTTAGTCCAATTTTGTTCAAATTTTGGTATCTCATTTTCCATCCTCTGTTAAAATACTTCCCAGATATTTAAACCTACTTGATATCTCAAATTTGTAACTCACATTTTGGTCTTTTCCTCTTGCTAATGACTATATCTTCTGTCTGGCAGTCAATGTTTAGTCCTTTTCTCACTTTCTTTTACTACCCTGTCTAAGACGTCCTGTAGTTTTCTTTCTGTGTCAGCCATCAGCAAAGTGTTATCTGCGTATCTTATATTGTTAAGATTACACCCACCGATCATAAATCCTGATAGGGTCTTCAGTTCCTTTGCAATAGTGTGAGAAGAGGTTGAATAAATATGGAGAGAATGCACATCCTTGTCTGAGTTTACATGACCAATAAATATATAAAGTCAGATTGTACCTTACTTTTAAATGAAAATAAATATTTACTTTCTAAATCCTCTTGTAATGCTGTCTGTTCTACAAATACTTTCATGGAAATTGCTCCGAGGAGCTACATTCGCTGGTTTCCAGACGTCATGAGGTCAAGCGCCATACGAGGCTGGCATCCCGGTCTCACCCCTTCACTGTCGAAACTCCTAAATGTAGCCGTCTCTTCTACTCCAATAGCTTCATGTCTCGCACCTCTCACCTGTGGAACTCCCTTCCCTATTCCTGTTTCCCTGTGAGCTATAATCTCCAGCTATTCAAATGTAATGTCAATCGACATCTCCAGTTGCCTTGATCTATCCACTATCCTTCTCTTCATTCTTTCTTCTATCACTCCTGTCTGATCTTGCTCTAAATTTTCTGAAACCCCTTGCATCCTAGTGGCTTCCCACCTTGCTTGGGGTGAAATGCTTAAAAAAAAAAAAAAAAAAAAATTAACTGACAATGTTTTATTGTAACAAGTCTATCCTGTAGTAGAAATTTTAATGCATCCAAAGAATTTCAGCTATTTCTTTCTGATTCTGAGCATGTGTTGCCATTTTATTTAAAACTTCCTCATTGGTTACCCACTCCATTCATGGAATTCTCAGTATCCTTCTGCAGAACCACTTTTCCGTTGCCTCCAGTTTTCTCCTTATCCATGGGGAGATTGTCCAGTATTCACTGTCATGTAAGAGGATAAATATCACATAACAATCCAGCACTTTTTTCTTTGTCTCTAATTGTTGTGGCCTGTTTAGATGCCAGAAAGAAAGACACAGAAGACTAAGGTAGGTTGAAAAAGTATATTGAAGATATATACAAAACAATAGTGTTAGTAATAAGGAGATTAGCACTGCATCTACTACTCCACTCCACTTCACTCTATCCGACTCTCACAGTTTGTATTTATGAGAGGAGGAAGAGTTCATTCTACTGTAGGAGGGTTTACCACAACACTAATTAAATTTTTCCATTTCTCATCACTTTGCTTAGCTTTTGGAATACCCCCTTCAGTAGTCCAATTTTGTTCAGATTTTGGTATTGAATTTTCCATCCTCTGTTAAAATACTTCCCAGACATTTAAACTTCTGTACTTGCTTGATATTGACATCTCCAAGTTGGAACTCACATTTTGAGCTTTTCCTCTTGCTGATGACCATAATTTTGTCTTCTTGCAGTTGATTTTTTGACCTTTTTTTCTCACTTTCTTCTACTACCCCGTCTAGGAGGTCCTGTAGTTTTCTTCACATGTCGGTTATCAACACAGTGTCATCTGCGTATCTTATATTGTTAAGATTACACCCACTGATAATAAATCCTGGTAGGGACTCCAGCTTCCTTAGCACAGCTTCGCTCTAGAAGTTGAATAAATTTTTTATTTTTGTATAGCTACCAAATTAATTTTCTATATGCAGGTAATTTACACTCAGTAAGTTTTTTGATTTTTTAATGATTTCACTTTAGGCAATGCAGTATTGCCACTAGCACACAGGGGGTTATAGAGAGTGAAAGTGAGAGAAAAGACTGAGTATACAGAGGATTGAGGAAAGGACAAGAGATGAACAGGATTCAAGAAGATAGAAGATGGTGATTGATGTTGCATTTAAATTTTTGAAAGGAAGCAAGTAAATGGAAGGGAGTTCCACAGGCAGGAAGTACAAGAAAAGAAACTGTTGGAGTAGAAGTAGTGGTTATATTTAACTATTTCAATGGTAAAAGAGTGGGACCTAAATGCTAATCTAGTAGCACACTTAAATTCATGAGTTGGGGCACAACGGAAAAAAATTTGTCAGAGCAGTTGCCATGAAAAAGAAAAGATAGAGGGAAGACATGTCAAGTCAGTGGGAAAGTGACTGAAATTGAGATGCCAAGTCAGGATCAATTACATTGCAGATCGTTCTATGGATTTTATCAAGAACCTTGAGATAAATAGCAGGAGCATCAGACCAGATATGGCAGCAGTGTATTCAATGCATAGATGAATAGTAGATTTGTAAATGTGCAAGATGGACTCTGACAAGAAAAATTTTCTGGCACAACACAGTGATCCAACTTACCTTGCAGGAGATGGAGCTACTGATTCAATGTACTCATTCTACTTCAAGTCAGTTGAAAACATGCAGTATGTTGCTCTCCAGGAGTCTAGAGTCAGCCATGCTGATGGCAGAAAGGGTAATTAAGCCTTGCTTCATTGTGAAAGTCCTAGGTGGCCAAGTAGTCTCAAAGTATGCTGGTCAATATGGTGGTTTCCTCTATATAAGGGGAACACAGGTTTCAGCCCTGCTGAAGGGCACATCTCCTTTATTAAATGGAGATCAATCAATTCCTTATGAATTACTTTGTTTTGGACACAAAAACAAAGTTAGCAGATATGGGCTTCAAAAGATGCTAACAAGAGATGTGCTTTGCTTGAAAAGGGTAATTGTGCCTTGCTTCATCATGAAAGTTCTTTGTGGCTGAGTATTCAAAAGGCATGCTGGACTATATAATGACTGCTCTTAAACAAGGGGAACACAGGTTCAAACTTTGCTAAAAAGCACATTTATTTATGAAAAACATGCAAAAAACCCAAGTTGGTAGATGATTGATTTGTTTTCTACTGCTTACCAACCCCTCTGCAGGTTATTCGAAGCCAGAAAATATTTTTAGATTGTAAGCATTTTTTTAGATAATAATGATTTAGTGACACAAGTCACATAGCTGGGGGAAGAAGAGGTGGATTCATGCCTTTCTCAACAGTATTTGCATGTAACTGAATATAAGGAACCCAAAAGAAATTGGAACTTGGCTCTCTGATTAACAATTCCAAGCCATTATCTATTACACCACCTGCACATTCAAGCTTACAGCACCTGGTATTTCTAAGTGGTCACCTATCTATGTATTGACCAAGATTGATGTTGCTTAACTTCAGTGATCATATGGAAGCCATTGTTTCAACATAATGTGACTGTAAGCCTTTACTTAGGTTTATAAGACAGTAGTCAGGATATACAAAATTACCATGATTTCTCTGTGAGAGGAACAGCAGGGTCAAAGATTTACTTTGGATTCAAAAGGAATGACCAGATGTCCTGACTAGACATCTTGGCTTCAATTACTTTCCTATAATATGGCTTCCCTCTGCACTTTCTATAAATATTTTCGTGGTGATTGTTTTGATAAGCTTTTCTACAACAATTTCAGAGGAAACCAGCCATTCAAAAAAAAAAAAAAGTACATTCATTGAACCATCAGCTCAAAGAACATCAAACAGATTATCACAGTAAATCCTAATAACATTCAAATAGAAAAACCACCAAAGTTTACACATCAGATCATCTTTAACCTTTATTTTAAGTGACCATTCCATATTCAATTCAATGCATAAATTATAGACATTAATTCAGTCACTCAATCACTTTGTTATCATAATCAATGTTGAATAATTCAGTAAAATTTAAAATTGCATTAAAAGTCAAGAGGAAAGGCTTACCAGTGGTCAAAAATTAAGTTTAATATTACTGATGGAATTGGCCTATAAAGTGTATAATGTAATTGCATTGCTACAGATTTTACTATAGTAAATTGCAAAATTCACTATTTATTCATCTTTTTTTTTTCCTATTACCTGAAAAACCTATTTTGTTAGTGCAAATCATGACTAGTGTCAGGTGATAAAATATGGAAGGCACAGTAGATATGATAAAAAAAAAATGAAAACTTATCTACCTGTAATGGGCTCAGATAAGATCAACATCATTTTCAGGTGCAAAATAAAAAAAATGAGGGAGGATTTTTTTTTTTTAAAGTGTTAACAAAGTAGAGAAAAAAAAATAAGAAAATCTAATAAATGGATCCGGTTCAATAAATACGGGAGGTTGAGAAATTATTAAAACCCAGTCTTTCCAATTATAACAAGACCTCTAAGAAATAAAAATAAATGTCTATCAATGTCTTTCAATAAAATGCTTTAACAAAATCAAAATTATATCCATGAAGATTTGCCAGTGTTACAATATAAGATGCCCATTAAAAAAAAAAAAGAAAAAAAAGAAAAAAAAAAAAAAGAAAAAAAAGAAAAAAAAAAAAAAAAAGGACAAAAATTAATAAGTGCAGACATGGGGCCTAATAAGCTCTGGAGGCAAGAATCCAAAATTTGGCACTCAAGAGTAAAATTATTGTTTAATTTTTCTTCACTGTCAAAATTTGCTGTATTACTGTATATTTAATCATTACAATAAAGGGAAATTTTGATATTTAACAAAAATAAATCCTATATATACCAAAGATTATATAAACAGTTTGTATTTTATCTATATATTGATACCACAGTATCTACTTACTTCTCAAGTCTGCATCACAAGCTCGCCACTAAAAAGTAAATAAATAAAAATATGAAAATGAGTTTTTTTAAAAAAGAAGGTTTATCCTGAAAAAAAAAAAAAAAAAAAAAAAAAAGTCAAATTGAGTAATAAAACTGAAGACCTGTCAAAAAAAAATAAGGCAAATTGAGTAATAAAATGGAGACCTGTCAAAAAAAAAAAAAAAGGCAAACTGAGTAATAAAAACTGAAGACCTGTCAGGAAAAAAATAAGTCAAATTGAGTAATAAAACTGAAGACCTGTCAAAAAAGAAATAAGTCAAATTGAGTAATAAAACTGAAGAACTGTCAAAAAAAAATATGTCAAATTGAGTAATAAAACTGAAGACCTGTCAAAAAAAAAAATATGTCAAATTGAGTAATAAAACTGAAGACCTGTCAGAAAAAAAGTCAAATTGAGTAATAAAACGGAGACCTGTAAAAAAAAAAGTCCAATTGAGTAATAAAATGGAGACCTGTCAAAAAAATGTCAAATTGTGTAATAAAATGGAGACCTGTCAAAAAAAAGGCAAACTGAGTAATAAAACTGAAGACCTGTCAAAAAAAGTCAAATTGAGTAATAAAATGGAGACCTGTCAAAAAAAAAAAAAGAAAAAAAAAGGCAAACTGAGTAATAAAACTGAAGATCTGTCAGAAAAAAAATAAGTCAAATTGAGTAATAAAACTGAAAACCTGTCAAAAAAAAGTCAAATTGAATAATAAAATGGAGACCTGTAAAAAAAGTCAAATTGAGTAATAAAATGGAGACCTGTCAAAAAAAAGGCAAACTGAGTAATAAAACTAAAGACCTGTCAATGTCTTGTTTCCATATTCCCAACCACTTTTTCACCAGCTTTTTGTTTTTCTCTAGCTTTCTTATCTGCCCCTTCCTATCTTCAAGCCCTCTTTCTGCTATACCTTGTTTTTTTCCAATTCTTATGCCCTATGGGAATGAACACACACATTATATATATATATATATATATATATATATATATATATATATATATAGGATTAATACAAATATAAAAAAGTGATATAAATTGATTGATATTATATTCAGCACCCTGACTCAAGAGTTTCATAGACAAACGATTTTGTAATTGTTTGGTCCACTCATCAGGAGGTATCAGCAATTTCCTGCCAATTTTCTCAGTTTCATTATTTTTATATTAAATTTAAAAAAAAATTATAATATATCCACTTTTTATTGGTGTTGGGTTGAATTTTTCTCTTGTGTGTGTGTATATGCCTGTACATGTATGTATGTGCACATGTGTAGAATGTTGTGGTTATTACTTCTTTTTGTCATTTTCTCATTTCTTTATACTCTCTTCACCATTTCTTTTCTTTCTTTGTTTTTATCTTTTTTTTTGTATCTTTCAGTTTGGAAAATCTTTTTAATAATGTTTCCACTTTGTCCCATTTCTTTAATTTTGTTCAGATTCCATATCCTACTAACATGCATAGAGCTGTTCAAGTCATCTGAAGATTGCATGAGCGTGAAACTAGAGTTACAACTAGAGCCATCCTTTCATAGGATTTAATGTTGCTAAGCATTTTTTGCTCAGTCTAGGCAATCTGGTTTTCAAACTTTTTACTTTACTGAGTAGGTAAGGGTACTTTTGGGCTTTTTTTTTCTCTCTCTTTTTTCAGCATTGACGGTTTTATTCCAGACTGTATAGGTTTTGACAAATTGTCTGTTAGTTCCACCAACTATTATTGTTTTTCGTTAATAAATACACACACACATATATAACAAAGCAGGTCTCAAAAAGAAATGACAATCCATGCTATCATTTTTTATAGGTACAATGGTAGTTAATATTATATATGCAAAAATAAGTCATTACTGCAGAACAAGTTTTTCTCAGTTACTATCCTGTACCAGTGATTGTAAATGCTTGCTTTTGTGCTTTGGGCTCTTATTTGAAAAATAAAGCATATTTTGATTAAATTCTTGTCTAAATAAGTGCCCTCTTTTGTAAAATATATTTGTTTAGTTGCCCTGGGACACTTATTTTAAATTCCTTGGGAAAAGTGGGGTGCATAGCCACTTGCACACACATGAACACAGAGAATACAGAAGAAAACTTACACCAATGCTAAATGTGCATAAAAGAAAAAAAAATCAAAAAATATAAACAGCAAATTTGCTGATAACCCCTGAACAGTGGACAGACAGGTCTGCCTACACAACTCTAGAGTCAGGATGCTGAAGGTAACATCAATTATAACATATATGTGTGTGTGAATAACGACAAAAGGAAAACTTAGCCAACATGTTTCCTTCTAAGCAAAATGTAATTTTGTCACAAGTTATTATAAACAAAAGTAAAATGTCATTAATTTTCCAAATTTTTTAATTTAAGAATGCTTATAAAATATACATCAGG
The DNA here is from genome assembly GCA_963932145.1 of Acanthosepion lycidas. Taxonomy (NCBI): domain Eukaryota; kingdom Metazoa; phylum Mollusca; class Cephalopoda; order Sepiida; family Sepiidae; genus Acanthosepion; species Acanthosepion lycidas. The sequence continues at coordinate 30,464,762 of OZ010614.1, read as the reverse complement.
CTAAATGAAAGGTCTAGGTAAATTACAGGGGATGCTATGTGACATAATTTTTTTTTTTTAATCATTTCACTCCAAGCAAGGCAATAATGCCAGTAGAACACAGGGGGTTACAGGGAGTGAAAGTGAATGAGAATGAGAAAAAAAATCAAAAATGGGGAGGATTGAGGAAAGGGCAAAAAGAAACATGCTTCAAGAAGACAGAAACAGAAGATGGCAATTAACGATGCATTTAAATTTCTGGGCACTGGATGGCCATTTTGTCCTATTTTGGGGACTCATCAGCAGTGCACGTCCACTACCAAGAATCAAACCCAGACCATTACGATATGACACAAGCATCATACCCACTAGACTAACAGGCCTCAGTGACAAATAGGTAACAAACTAGACTCAATATACTATCTTCTCTTTGTCACCATGACCTGTTAGTCTAGTGGGCATGACGTTTACGTCATATCGTAACAGTCCAGATTCAATTCTCATTAGTGGATGCACACTGCTGATGAGTCCCAAAAATAGGACAAAATGGCCATCCAGTGCTTTCTGCATTCTGTTGAGGATTCTTCTAGACTCGATGAATGACTTAATTATGATTATTCAAATCCCCCTAATAATATATATATATATATATATATATATATATATATATATATATAATTGACACAAATAAAATTTGTCAACTGATTGATGTTATAGATAGATAGGACTATTGATGAAAAAATGTTTAACAATTGCTTTGTCAATGCACTTAATTAAACAGTCAATTGTTATCATAAAAATTGATCATTATAAACTGAAAATGTCAGATCACAATTCTGCTAGTACCTGTGTTAGACCCTTGTACAAACAATATTCTAGTATATTTAAACATATATATATATATATATATATATATATATATATATATATATATATATATGAAGATTCTATACTGTCAGTAAACAGCCTGTATGTGGATAGAAAGTGATTTCAGCAGATATACAAAAATAGAAAAGGGCATAAGACAAGAATGTGTCTTCTCACCGAACTTATTCAACCTATACAATGAGGAAATTCTGAGAGAATTAGAAGTCCTACCAGAAATCATTATTGATGGCTACAATCTTAACAATATAAGATAACCATATGATGCAATGCTGATAGCAAACACAGAAAGAAAATTACATATCCTACAGGAGGCAACAAAGGAAAAGGAGAAGAAAGGACTAAGTATAAACTACAAGAAGACAGAATGAATGGTTGTGAGCAAAAGGATGAGCCCAAAATGCAAATTACAAATCAGAGGTGCTACAATCAAACAAGTACAAAAATTTAAATATCTGGGAAGTGTTCTAACAGAGGACAGAAAGTGTGACACTGAAATCTGAAGATGTATTAGATGGCCAAAGATGCATTCCAAAAACTAAGCAGAGTATTAAGAGACAGAAAATTTTTATTAGAAGCAAAGGAAAGAGTACTGGACTGTTATGTGATAGTTGTCCTCATGTATGATAGCGAATGCTGGATAATCTCCTCGAAGATGAAGAAGAGACTTGAAAGAACAGAAATGTGGTTCTACAGAAAGATGCTGAGGCTACCATGGACTGAACATGTGAGCAACAACGAGGTTTTAGAGAAAATGGAAATAGAAAGGAAACTTATATTTTACATCAGGAAGAGTCAGTTGAAATTTCTGGGGTACATAAGGAAAAAGGGCTTGGAAAATCTGATACTCACAGGACAGATTGAGGGAAAGCAGGACAGAGGAAAGCAGCGCAAAATATACTTGATAAGCTTGAGTAAATGGATGGTAGAACAAGGTTTGGGAGAAATGACAAAAAGACAAAACTTATTAAGAGCTACAAGGGACAGGAAGATGTGGAGAGCCATAATTGCCAACGTTCTGAATGGATACGAGATATAAAAGAAGATATATATAATTCTCAAATGGCAAGCACTTAGTTCCCAGAGAAAGAAATTTAAAATCTAAAAATAATTTTAGCCAGGGAAGGAATTTCACTTCAAAGTAAAAATCACAATTATAATGGTGAGAAAAAAAAAACATTCAAGATGACAATTGATAACGTGAGAGGAATTAAGAAAATCTTGGATTAGAAGAAAAGAAATTTTAACTCAGCCTGAGACTAACTAATCTATAATAGTATAGTAATAATATCATAGCCCCAAATGAATTTAAATATAAACATCATATACTCTATCATGTTTATATTATAATTCAAGCAGTACCTGTATTGGAAGATAAGGAAAGTTATACTGTTGGCCTATGAACAGAAGCCACCACCTGTGCAAGAAGGTGTAAATGTTATAATCCTCTGGGATTTCATCATACATACCAACCACACTCTACAACCCAATAAACTAGATAATAATAATATTAATAAAAAATATTTCAAAGAATGTAAGCGCTATCTGATAAACCATAGCGGGTCAGGGTGTTGAAGGACAAAGTGTTGAAAGACGAAATGATAAATGGACAAAATGTCAAACAGTGTCAAATGAACTAAGTGTCAAACAAAGTGTCAAATGGATAGAGTGCTGAATGAAAAAATAGTCAGAACTGAGTAAATGATGAATGGACGTAATGTCGAAAAGACAAAGTTTCAAAAGGACAAAACATTGAACAAAATAAAATCAAACATATCATTTTGATTTTAAAAACTCGTTTCAAATAATCAGTTAATCTATTCTAAAATTTTTATTGCTTAGCTTCAGCATCATTTAATGACGATATCTTAAAGCCATTGCTCACAGTCTTTAATTATATTTTGTTCCAGTTGGATTGGCTTGAGGAACTTAATTCTGGGAACTTGATTTACACATTTGTCCAATGTGAGGTGATATTAGGTTAAAGTGTTGAATGGACAAAAATGTCAAGCAAACAAATGCCAATTGGAAAATGTGTCAAACTGACTAAATATCGAAAAGACAAAGTTTCAAAAGGACAAAATATTGAACAAAGTAAAAATGAACATATTGTCATGATTTTAAAAATTCAGTTCAAATAATCAGTTAAGCTATACTAAACTTTTTATTGCTTAGCTTCAGCATCATTTAATGAAGCTATCTTAAAGCCATCAGTCACAATCTTTAATTATATTTTGTTCCAGTTGTAATTTCATCATAAATTAAAAGTTTTATTTTTATTTTTACCACAACTGTATTTCTCAGAAATAAAAATTTTTACTCTTTACTGTCGTTTGAATGCAGATCCTTGCTCAAAGTTAGCAATTATGTAGAAATTATTTCCATCAAAGGTTTTTATATTAGTTTAAAATTTTTTTAAATTATTTACCAGCAGGATACTTGCATGCTAAGTAAGAGGCATTACATTGTAGACATATTTCTGGCCTTTCGTCATTTAATAGGTTTGACTAGTTTTCCATTCAGCATTTTGTCGATTTGACACTTAGTCTGTTCAACACTTTGTTGTTTTTGGTATTTTGTCCATTCGTCATGTTTTCCTTCAAAACTGTTGGTGAATGCTGATAGACATAGCCATCCCATCTGATATAAACATATTAGCAAAAGAATTTGACATACTTTCAAAAAATAAACAACCTGGAAATAGTAACTGAAAGAATGTGGCATTTCAGCACAAACAGTATTCCAGTAATAATCAGAACAATTAAATAGAATACTGATAAATACATTAAAACACAGGAACTGCCTCACTATCTAAGATACCAAAGATTGTACTTATGAATACCTCACCACCCACATTAAAATCCAACTCCAGGACCCACTCACTCCTGATGGAGGTACCCCACCACCAATTGATCAGGTCTTCAGAAATTTAATAGTACTCACCACACTTGGTCAATTGCTGGTTGCTGAGGCTATTTAACCTCAAAAAAATGTTCAGTTATAAGTTATCATAAGTTATCATTTACTTATAAGTTATCATTTAGTTATAAGTTGTTATAAGTTATCACTTAGTTATAAGTTATTATAAGTTATTTAGTTATAAGTTGTTATAGGTTATCATTTAGTTATAAGTTGTTATAGGTTATCATTTAGTTATAAGTTATCATAGGTTATCATTTAGTTATAAGTTATCATAGGTTATCATTTAGTTATAAGTTATCATAAGTTATCATTTAATTATAAGTTATCATTTAGTTATAAGTTGTTATAAGTTATCATAAGTTATCATTTATTTATAAGTTGTTATAAGTTATCATAAGTTATCATTTAGTTATAAGTTGTTATAAGTTATCATTTAGTCATAAGCTGTCATAAGTTATCATTTAGTCATAAGCTGTCATAAGTTATCATTTAGTTATGAGCTGTCATAAGTTATTATTTAGTTATAAGTTGTTATAAGTTATCATTTAGTCTTAAGTTGTCATAAGTTATCATAAGTTATCATTTAGTTATCAGTTTCAGTTATAAAATTTTCAGTAATTCAGTTATCCTCTGAGATTGGTTGTGTCCTGCTATTTACCCATAGAGGTGGGAAAAAGAGATGGAGTCATACCTTTTCCAAGGATATTTGCATGTAAGTGAATGCAACAAACTTGACTCGAATTCAAACTCGGTTCTCAAATTCCTCAATCCAATCTGTTATCCATTACATAACTGTGCCACACAGGAACATTAAGAATGATTAAATAAAATATTGATAAGTACTCAAAGAAAATCCAGGAAATTCCTCACTGTCTAATGTGCTAATTGAAGACTTCTCATGTAAATAGAAAAAAAACTCTTAATGTAACATGCTCAATAATTTCTTAAGAAAAATTTTACTTGAAGAAGGAAAAAAAAAATGAAAAAAAAAAAAAAGTAAAAAATTCAGTATCAGGGCAAATAAAAATATAAATGCTGGTAGGTTATTAATAATTAGTTAGAGAAAAAATTGATTTTATTTATATTTCAATATTGCATTGTCATCTTCAGTACGTTCTCAATCAATATATGTAAAATAAAAAAGAATATAAAATGAAGTACAACAAAATGGTATAGTAAAGGGTGTTCCAATAACTTGGACTAATTTTAATGTGAATTAAGTTTAAGTGTCTAATGATTTTTTCTTTTTCTTTCAGATTTAACAACTTAAGTCTTTGGCAATTTTAACCATGGAAAGATTAACAACCAAACAATGTGTTAAAGTTATCGAAGCCTATCATGAAAATGGACGTTCAAACAGAAATGCATTTCGCACACTTCCTAGGTCACAAAACTGAAGTCAGAGTCACCACAATTGTGTGACTTGATGCCTTTAGATTTCTTCCTTTGGGGTCATCTCAAAAATAAGGTCTATGCTAACAAGCCAACAAAAATTCAACAGTTGAAGTATTGAGATAATAAGGCATATTGGTGAGATTGAGGAGCAACTATGCAGAGATGTCATCAAAACTTTTGACCATCAAGTGGAGGTGTGACAGATATTTGAGTGATATGATTTTTCACACATAACTGCCATGACTTAAATGACATGATCCAATAGAGAAATAAATTTTCACCAATAACACTGATTTATTGACTGCTGACTTTGATCCATCTTAATGAAACACCCTTTAGTATTATTAATGAAATTCCAAAGATCATGAAAAAATATCCATCAGTAATGATGAAAGCAGAAAACAATAGATAAATACATGAAAAGGCACTCAAAAGACATACATACTTATATATTTGACATAGATGATAAGCAAAGTTTTAAGGGAATTAAAAAGTAAAGAAGTGTTTAAAAAAATTTTCTTAGTTCATTTAAAATTAAGTAGGACTTCATGAAAGCTTCTGGAAGAAAATCAAATAAAAAATATAGATAGTAATAGCATATGGATTTGGTGTTGGTTGCAAAAATGTCTTTTTTATAATAAGAACCTCTTTAGATTTTATTTTGAGAAAGATTATAGTAAGAAATCAATAAAAAAATAATGATTGCGGATTGATTTGATGTTGCTTACAAAAATAAGTTGATTTTAATGAGTCACTATATTTAAGAATACTTTTTTAGGATAATTTTTTTTAATGAGACTATTTTTAAGGATATTTATTTTTAGAATAATTTTTTTAATTAGACTATTTTAAGGATATTTTTTTAAGATATTTCTTTTTAAGGAGACACCATCTTCAAGGATATTTTTTAGAATAATGTCCCCTCTCTTTGAGATCACTCCAAAGAAAATAGCAGAATATGATGGACAGTTTTTGTTTTTTTAAGAGACTAGTTATTAAAAGATTAAAACAGTATATAAATTGTTTTTTGAATTCATATATCTGTAATGTTTCAAGAGGAAGCTACAAACTGTGTTTTGCGGGTGACGATGACATATGATTAGTAAATGGACCCCACTCTCATCCTGAAATGATATAAACATTGCAACACATGATGCAAGTCATACTGATCCAGAAATTGCATACTATCTTCCATTAATGCACAGATATCATAGTAATCTCCTGACTTGACATCTTATAGTTCATTGGGGAGATACTGGCAGAGAATGGATCCTTTGTCACTAAGCTTAATTATCATTTTCTTTGGTTTTTGTTTAGAACTTCTTAGCGGCATATTATCCAATCTCTCGAGTAGCTTGAATTTATTTTTTGTAGGTGTCAGAAGTGATGGGGGGGATCTTGGGGGGGGGATAAGGGCATCAGTTTAGGGGGATGTCGTTTTTTGGGGGGGAGACTTTTCAGAGTGTAGGTGGAGATTTTGTGTTTTGTGAAGACGGCACCTGGGCCACTGCATGTGGGTTTGAAATGGGCTCTTGCAATGTGTTTATTATTTCTGTTTGGCAGCTTTTACCCATGCAGTTCTTGGAACTCTGGACAGTCATTTGTTCTTAGCTGTACCAACTGCTCAATGAGTACTCTATATTTGTCTTTGTTGCTGTTATTATGGTGTCCCACTGAATTCATCTTCTGAACCACATTGGCATAGGTATGGCCTTTCATATAGGAATCAACTATATTACTTGCTTCTTGGAAAAGATATTTCTTCTATATGCTTGACCTCTAAGATTTTTCTCTCTTTTATATATGCAGCAAAATTTCACAATGGCTGGATGGTTTTCTTGACAATTAGTGCATTTAATATCATGAGTACACTCTTTCTCAATATAATCTGGGTCTTTTTAACCACATTTTCACATGTCCTCTGCAGATCTCCTTGTGATGCCCATATTTCTGACACTTAAAACATCTCAAGGGATTGGGAATGTATTATTTGATCCTCTCAATCATAAAACCAATTTTTATTTCCTTTGGGATTGAGGGTTTATTAAATGTTAAGATATATGTATGTGTTAGACTTTGTTGATCTCCCCTTTTTATACTTAGCCTTCTACAGTTAGTACCTCATGGTTTCCCAAGGTGGCATTTATTTCTTCTGGTATAGCCAGGGACAGCTCTTTATTTCTGACAACTTCCTTTGAGGTGTTCAGTCTTTCATGTGGATATGCTTTACACTTTAAATTATAGAAAACCTTCATTTCTAATATATTATCGGTGTATTTGTTTTTATTATTGATGGCCACAGGTAAATTACAACTTCTCATTTTTTTTTTTTTTTTACTGTTTATTGAATTACTCTGCTAGTGATTACATTTTCAATCAAAAATAGTGACAAACTGGCTAGAGAAATTTTCCTCCAGAGAGTCTATCACTATGAATCTTGGGAAATCTGTTCCAACTTCTATTTCTGAGAGTCATAGATTTCTTTACATTTTTTTTTTATTGATGTTTTCCAGTTTTTTTTGTTTTTTTTTCATTGGTCTTGTGCTCCACCACCCACAACAGAGTTCAATTACTATTGGGGATTTACCAAGGGGGTTAAACCCATTCGCCTTTGTTGAGACAGACATAGATCTACCAGTATACTCTCATCAAGAGAGGACTTTGAGCCCCTAGTAAGTTTGATCTTCATTACCCAAAATATCTGATGCTTTAATTTGAAACAGTGGTCAAAGTTTATTTGTCTTCGACTCAATGGACCCTCAGCCATGACCTTCTAAAATAATACTGGGTAAGGTGTTTGATCATTGTGATCAATTTGTGAGACAACATTGGGTTTAATTATATAGGTTCTAGGGCTTGACATGACCAGCTGATTGATCAGATCAGGTCTCTCCGAGCACCCATCTAGCTCAAGTAAGGACCAAAGGAGTGTTGCACTTATAGACTTGGGTCATGAACTGCTCACTATCCAGGTTTCCATCCCCAAGCATCAGAGACACCACTCACAGCAAACAGTTGGCTACATGGGTGAAGGGGGGGGGGGTCTTACCTTTCTGCAATCAGTATATTCTACAACCCCAGCTGATAAAATATGAGCAATGGGCATTTGCTGTAATGTGGGTGATCTAGAAATTACCTAGTAACACTAATATCACTGATATTAAACTGTCCAATGGAGAGACCATTGAAGCAGTAGATGACATTAAATATCATGGTTCCAGAATCAATTCTTCCTTCACTGATTTTAAACAGTGATGACCAATAGGCTTTGACAAGTTCTGGTAACTGAAGAACATATGGAAATCTCCAAATATTGAACAGAAATTAAATCTCAGACTATTTCATTCCTTTGTTCAATCTATATTTTGCTTTAAAGTGTGGAATCTTGGACAGTAACGAAAATATCTATGATGAAATTTTTTTGGAACCACTTGTTACAGGTGTAATGATTTTTTAAGCGTAGTTCAGATGTGGCACAAGTCTGAAAGAATGGAGCACCCAGTGAGGATCGAACTCACTACTCAGTCGTAATTGTTCTAGTGAGACAAGCTTGCTAACCATTATACCACCTCGAGGTGCCTGACATGTTACAAGTATATGCTGGATGCTAAAAGAAACGACTGCATCAGGCTGACAGCCACATCACATTTAAATACTGATTCCCATATGATAACTAAAGTAAAGCAGCATTGAGCTTGATCAGTACTGAGATGAGTGACTGCTTGAGAATACCAGGTGCTGTAAGCCTGGATGCGCAGGTGGTGTAATGGATAATGGCTCAGAATTGTTAATCAGAGAGCCAGGTTCCAATTCCTCTAGTGTTTGTTATATTCACTTATGCACAACTATCCTTGGGAAATGTATGAATGTTTCTCTTGTCACCCCAGTTATGGATTAATTAGTGAGACTTATATCACTAAATCATTATTATCACCAAAAAGATCTTAGAATCTAAATAAAATTGTCTTGCTTTAAATAACCTATGGTTGATAAGCCATAGAAAATGAATCAGAACCAAACTTTGATAAATAATTTGAGTATTGGAACTCCACTGAGAAATAACAAATTATGAACAAGGTTTGCAATAAACACAGCATTTTATATAATAATTTAAGAGAGATTACCAGGAAAGAAAAAAGCCAATAAAAGAGCAGCATGTGTCAGATTCATTGAGCAGCTGTGTGTGTGACTTCTGATCAGCTGGTTTGAATCTACTCTCAGGACCAGTGTTAAGACTGTTATCCAGACAACATGTGTTCTATTTTATATCTGTCTAGGCAGAGTAGCACTTTTTGCGCATGGGCAATTGCTCTCTGTGTGTAGGCAGTCTGCATGGATGTTTACTTGTTTCTATGAGCTCCTGCTGCTTGTGAGTTATGATGATTATAAAAAGAATTGGTATGATTCATGTGTAAACTATTTAATGAAGTTTTATTTTGTTAAATTAGGGATAATGTCCATACACTTCTATTTAGCCTCTTAAAGAATGTACATTCACTCATTCAGATTTTCTAAAAAAAAAAAAAAAAATAAAGAAAAAAAAAAAAATAAAGAAAAAAAAAAAAAGAAAAAAAAAAGAAGCCTATATCTGTTCAATTTTGTATCCAAAATGTAAACAAAGCAATTTCTAAAGAATTAATGGATTTATTTTTAATCCAACATTTTTATTACTTAATTATATGAAATTCTTAAAGGAAGCCTTTTCACAATCTTTAAAGAGTGTATCAATTCAGAGTGATGTGATAAGAAGTAAAGAGATTAAAGTAGTAAAGATTAAAGGATTAAAGAGATTATTGAATGAAAACAGACAATAAAATCAACCAAAACTGAATCTTCAAGTTATTTTCTCTTGGATAAAATTACATAAATTTGTCGATTAAATAAATATAAGACAGGTATTATTATGGCCTGCAGATTAAGATATCTAAATAAGCAGAGCTGTTTCATTTAAATGAAGTGATTTTTTTTCAAATCACCAGTTTAAATCAATTTTACAAACAATTTTTTTGTTTTCATTTAATTTTATGAAGGATGAAAAATGTTAGACTTATTGAATCAAATATTTATTCAAATAAGTGAATATATTTTTTTATTATAAATTAAAATTTTAAGCATTAACAAATTTTAAAATTCAACATGAGCAGTGTCATAGATTTAGAAAAACCAGTTTTGCTGCTTTATTTGTACCAAGACAGTTTCTCATTTAGGAATCCAGCAGACCACTTGTGCAGGTGGTGTAATGGATAATGGCTCAGAATTGTTAATCAGAGAGCTAGGTTCCAATTCCTCTAGTGTTATATTCACTTATGCACAACTATCCTTGGGAAATGTATGAATGTTTCTCTTGTCACCCCAGTTATGAATTAATTAGTGAGACTTATATCACTAAATCATTATTGTCACCAAAAAGATCTTAGAATCTAAAAAAATTATCTTGCTTGAATGAGAAAACTCGTTCAACGCCAGAAGATAAGGCCACTGCCGAATTGCAGAAAGTATATCGCTGCTCAACACGCTTTCAGATTTCAAAGTTAAAAACAACACAGACAAGAATTGAAAAACCCAGATCTAAGTTTAAAAAACAATACTAACTGGCAGTATTGCTAGCAAACTACTCAAAGAAATTTACGAGATTATTTAAGTACAAATCAATCATATATAGATGATGATGACCATGTCAAGCTGTTATTTTAAAATGCTGTAAGAATAAAATAGTTCTATGACCTTATCTGAAAAAAAAAACAACAACAAAAAGACTGTAAACTGAAAGGATATGCACCCAAAACCTTAAAAAATGGTAAAAATTAAATGTAGATTTTTAGCGGCTAAATTGGAAAATAGTCAGTGACATATAACCAAAAATTGTTAATCTGGCAATCCTAAATTATCTATGTTAATCTCTCAAGATATTCATATCAGCTTCACTCTTTCTTTTGTTTCTTTATGCACAAAAATGAAAAGAAATTAAGAAAATCCAATTTAAATAAAAAAAATCCGATATTTAAATTTAAAAATAGAGAAAAATCAACAAGTAAAGCACCTATATATTTTCACTGTTGAAACTTAAATGAAGAATACTAACTGAATGATTACAAAGTAGGTAGATATTGATAGATACTTAAAATGTTAACACAGAAGAAGAAATGAACAACTATTATGTAGAGGTGTGAAAGGTCTGAATAACTTTGAAACTAATCAACATCATGACATGCCATAACTGAAATTTACCTTGCTTCTCTTGATTAATATTGTAACAGACATGTAGCTGTGTTATGCTAATCATTGAGCTGTACAAATATAACCTACTTAAAATTACTGAACAAAACTTATGTTCTAAACACTTCCTATATATATATATATATATATATATATATATAGGAGAATTAATGTCCTCCCTGAAATTATCCCTACTAATTACCAGTTGATATTATATACATATATATACATATATACACAGTAGCGTAGCTAGGGGGGGGCGAGGGGGAGGGGCAGACCACCCCAGGTGCCAGCACAGGAGGGGTGACACAATGTCACCCACAACAAAATTTTTCAACCAGGCTAAGGTGCCAAAAATAGTCTGAAAACAGTGGTGGAGACACAGGGTTTCACAGGCGAACATATGACCCCACCAGAAATAATTTATGACCCCCCCCACCCCAGTTTTGTCCCCCCCGTCAGAAATTTTCTAATAAATTGTCGGGAAATTTGTGAGTAGGAAAAATAGCAATGTTTTCAGCTTTCATGTGTTTCAGTTGCTACAATCTTGGTTACTAACAAGAGACATTGTTGTAACATTTTATCGGATGATATGGTGTTTTAACTCTGCATCATTAATAACAACAAAGCGAAATACGAAACCAAAAGTGCAACAATTTCAGTCTTGCCTGTGTATCAATTCGCTGAGATACAATTTTCCATTGAGTGAGTGATATACTTTTGAATATATCTACTAGTGTTGGGACGATTAATTGGAATTGGAATCGAGAATCAGAAAAATCGGAACTTTTGGGGGTATCGGAAACGGTATCAGAATCAGAAAAATTTGTGACTATTTTCCAATTCCAAAAATGATTCTTTTAAATTTTTAACTTAATTTTCTATTATTGGTACTAATAATAAATATCTATTGTTTTTAAATTATAACTAAAACTAAAATCATAATAACATCACAATACGATGTAAATTTATTTTACTTGTATAAAGAAAAACAAAAAAATAAACTTTGCATAAATTCTCTAGGTAACCTTTAAAAGAATGCAGTTGATTTACAATGTTCCGAAAAATGCTTAAAAATTAAATAAATCATTTTTGTCAAGAAAAATACTTTCAAACATCATTGATAATTAAATGATACCCAGAAAATGATGCAACGGAAAATTGGACAGCAGAAAATTAGCAACAGAAAATTACATCAACTATGAGCCAGTTGAGACTGTCAGATCTGGCTGTGCTGTCCATTGAAAATGAGCTTCCGAGACAAACAGATTTTGACGATGTCATTGACCAGTTTACCACAATGAAAACAAGAAAACATTCATTCTAAGACTATAGTATCGAATGTCATTCTTTTGTGTATTGCCGTGTTTTGTATTTAGTTGTTCTGAAAGTGAACAGTTGCATTTTAAAAATCTTTTGAGTTGAACTGATTATTTTGTGGCATTGGACTTTGTCTTGGATCATACATGCAAACAGTAACGTACTGGTCAGTAGAGTAAAGTAGAGGTAGAGCATGTATGAAAATTTAGCTACAGCTAACCATTCAGCATAGGGTGAATCGAGGTCATTCAGGTGACGTTTACTATAGCTACACCACTATATATATATATATATATATATATATATATAGGAGGATTAATATCCTCCTTGGAATTATCCCTATTAATTACCAATTGATATTAAACTCTTCCTCTCTCTCTCTATATATATATATATGAGGATTAATGTCCTCCTTGAAATTATCCCTACTAATTACCAATTGATATTATATATATATATATATACATTATTTCATAAACAACCACAAACCTATATTTAACCATGCACGTGCATTTATATTTGTACATAAGGTGACAAAAAAAGAAAATATTTAATATGCTGGCATATAAACAGTTTTGGACCATTATGTAAAATTATAGAATTTATTTTTAATTGTAGTCAGTTTCATTTGTTGTGCCCACATGCTCTCCATCTGTTCATGCTTAGCTACATTTGGATTGGTCCATAGCACATGAAATGCTAGATTCAAGCATTACATATGTTGAAAGCCCCCAAAAGTACTACCACTTGATGAGGTTTATAACAAATTTATCTTTCTCTGTTTCTGAACTGAATCAGAACAGTAAATTACCAAAAGACCTATAGCATTCCCTATCATGTCACAATAACCAGCCACTTACGTCACTACCAACAGAGGAAAAAAAAAAGAAATATGAGCTCAATAAATAAAATAAAAAGTTTTCTTCAAATTAACTAAACGTATTTAAAAGGAAAGAAAGTTGATTAAAAAAAAAAGAAAAAAAAAAAGACATTTTTATTCCATGTTCCTTCCACTACTTCTTTAACTTTAATATCTACAAATTTCTATGACTATTCTTGGAACAGATTGTTGGATGATTTTATGTTAATCTTTTCAGTTTTGAAGGTCAGAGAACACAGGCTGCCATATTATTTACTCATAACTGGAAAGAGAAAAGACAATTTCATGACTTTCACTAGTTACACAAGTGTTAAGTGAACACAACAGTCTCAACTGGATGCAGTCATACCCTTGGTTAAGGCAAGAATCTGTGATTATAGGGTAGACTCAACTATTCTAGCCTTGGTAGTATAACCAGTCTAAGAGAAGGATAATTCAAAACTGTAAAAAAGGAAAATGAATAACATGATCTTTCCCAAGAACACTCATTGCGAAACTGAAAGGCAGCAGTCTGTGGGTTCTGCTGAACTGACTACAGTTTGCCATTCTAAGAGGCAACGAGTGGCATGCGTGATATGTAAGCAGAATAGTGGATGCTTACGCAAATGTAGCAACAGTTCCTGGCTAAATGAAATGCTGGACGAACAAGGAGAAAAAAAATGGCCTACCTTAGAATCCGAAACGAGCACGAACGCGTTTCACCTGCACAGTCCAGAAGTTAACAATAAAAGTACGAGCGTCCTTGGGGGGTTGTTATTTATGAGTCACGGAGGTGTAACGTATACAAATTTCGGCCAGTTAGAACTGATATAAAATGAGCAATGTCGCAGGTGGTGGGGGATCCCTTCTTTTTTCTTTTTCTTTTGTTCTTGAGTTGGTCGTATGGTTCGGGTGTGCGTATCGTCAGAGACTAAGAAAGACTATAGGAATCTATCTTCCTCCTTATACTTGGGACGGCACTGTCAAACTTAAAACCAACTCTTTTCCTTCAGATATTAAATAAAAGAAAGCTGTAGAGAGTTATAGTCATGTCCTGAAGTGACACTGTATTTTTAAAAGTGTTGAAATACTAAGCAAAAAACAATTTCTTATTCTCTCTAAAAAGACATAGATGATCTTAACTCTCCAAATTCCTTTTCTAGCCATGACTTCTTGAGAAAGATAGTGAAGTGCTTTTTCATTGTTTAATGTTTCTAAAAATTCCATGTCCCTTCAAGTTGCAGAAGATTAGTGTTCTCCAAAAATTTCTTTTTCTTTATTATCTGTGAATTGGCACGCATTCTTGGAGAAGATAGTGGAGTGGTTTCCCATTGCTTTCTCCATAGTTTGGAATTCAAATTTTTCCTTAGACTGATTTCCACCAAAGGCTAGTCAGACTATCCTGTTATTTAACACTTGGGTATTAGGGAAGAAGAGAAATTCATATTTTCTTCAAGGCCGTTTGTACAAAAACATATACAGGTCACTGGACAGGTATTTGAATTCAGCTCATTCATTCTACTTTCCGCTACATTGAATATTAATAAACATAAAAAGAAAAATGTACAAAATTTAGCACCCAATGTAGTGGTTATAGCCAAAAAACTATGGAGATAAACATTAAAAAATACAGCAATTATATTGCCTATAACTTTTAGGTTCATCACTAGGGTGTTTTGAGGGGCATGGAGCTTAAATTAGAAGGTACAGAATTTACACTATATCATTTTTACATTGGGGGAGTGAAAGACATCCAACCCCATCTGGCAATGGTTCTGAGTTTACCAAACATCATTTGGGTGCTCAAGTCTCTTCTTTGTGTAGTTGTTATTGTTAGCACAACATTTCAATCAATCCATAAGTCCAAACAAAACATTTGTTTGGGGGAGAAAAGTAGTTTTATTTGTTTTAACAGATTACAACTGGAAATGGTAGAAAAAAAAGATTGACAGAAATGCTGTGATTACAACAATAATTATTCAAACAAGAAATTTCAGTGTCCATATAATGTTAGATAAAGCCCACAAATTTCAACAAATGAATACAGATTATTTTCAAAGAAATGTACTTCTGTAAGATTATTTTTGCTAGATATTAACAGAATGAAAATGTTAAGCAAATAATGTGTATTTCAGTAGTGCCAGTTTTACAAAAATGTGATTATGGTGACTGCTAGAAAGAAGTTAGAAGAACAAACTGAGTGAGTAAGAGGGTCTATGTACCTTGAAAAATCAGCAATCACCACCCTTCTCTCTTTATGTGCCACATCCTCTCAAGACCTGGCCTCAGCATGTTTATAAGCTTTGTGCTGTTGCTTATTGCAAAAAAACAGACATCAGACAATACTCATAGCCTTTACTCTATTAGAGCAATGGGTTGTTGTTGTTGCCTAGAAGACAAATCTTCAGGAACCAGACACAATTAATTTTGGCTGTGTCTCACCCGAGGAGGACTAGACACTGCTGATTTGAGCAATGAAACAAGGAGATAAGATGGGTGTTTGTCTATGGGGATTCTAAAAGTTGATCTATTTAGTGAGGGCATAAGACCAAATAAATGTAAGAAGAATGTCACACCACTTTCTAAATGGAGAGGACCTGTCTGCTTCCTTTGAAAATAATAGAAGCTGTTTTTAACAAAGCTTGTACATTGACTTAAGTGTAACAAATATTTATTAGCTCCCTCTCTTAAGTGTAACACTGATATGAAAAGAATACCATGATTATGAAATAAATGTCACCATGTTCCTTAAAGGACAAGATTTTAATTCATAAGTATTGAATGAGCCACAGATTCCTCACTGACAAAACAAAAATAGCAACAAACAAATGAAATCAATTTTTAAAATAATAATTAACTGTACATAAATTATTTTTCAACCTAAACAATGAAACCATCAATCTTGTTTAGACACCTGGAGAAAGACTGAGGTTACAAGACAGAAACATATAGACAAAAAAAAAATACAAGGAAATCAGTCAAAACCAACTGCATACAATGTTGACTATTTACTATCAGCAATGAGACATTGGAGGGGGGTGTTAATTTTAGATCTCAAAATAATGATAGAATAGCCAAAAGAATTTTCAGTGGAGTTGTCCAATAGGCATTGCAACCAGAAATAATCCTTTTTTTACCATTTTTTCTCATATTAAGTACTCCAGATCACAAATGTTAATAAATAAATAAATTTGATAAAAGTTAATGGGGGGCTTAATTTGCTTAGTAAATTCATTGTAAATTGATCCATCTACAGGAACCAAAACATAATATGCTCAAACCAAGTCATTTCTTTAAATGTAAAACAAAAACAAAAACAAAAAAAAGAAAAATTCATAATCTGGCTTTCTTTTTTCATATATTAGTACTGATTAAGCACTGCAAATGACAAATTTCCAGAAATACTTTATTTTGTTTAAATTTTAATAAATCACATGTTATGAGCATATTTTGTTTTAGCATCCATGGGGTGATCAATTTACAATGAATTTATATAGCACCACCCACTATTAACTTTTATAACATTTATTTTGTGTTTGTGAAAATTTGTTGTGTGGAAGACCTAACCTGTAGTAATATGAAAAGAAAAAAAAAATTTTAAATGATTATCTCTTGTCACAGTGCATATTGTAAAATTCCACCAATTCTTTTTTAAATCTTGGTGCCAGGTGGAATTAAATAAAGTTTCTTTTTTGTCTTCTTATCTCTGGATAGTGATGCTTTCATTTCATTCACAGATATTGAGTCCAACTAAAGAAAAAAAAAGAAAAGGACTATCATGATTTATAATTACAAATAGTGACTATCATGATTTATAATTACAAATAGTGACTTCCACTTTTAAACTTGAAAGCTTTTGAAGTATGTCAATTTCAGCGATAAATTTGTAAAAAGTACTCAAAGAAATTTGGAATGCAGAAAAGAAAAGAATTTGTTTTTACTTATACTTTTTTTTTTTAACAAAGGTAAGTATTCTTGTAAATTAAATAAATTATTGAACTTGAATAAACATATTAAATCTTTTTTGAAGAATTAATATGTTTGGTTATTTGGACAAGCATGCTCATGAGGCCCAAGAGACTGGTGCTACAAAATCAAATAAAAATCACATCACTTGACATCTTCCAACAGCCATAACAAAAATGGGTTGCACGTGTAACTAGAAGGGAAAAATAATGATGCTGACTTTCCACATAACCTTAAACAAAAGACTTGGAAGGAAACTGTCAATAATAGAAAAAGCAAACTTGAGAAGTATAGTTTCCTGGGTTTATGGCCATATCACATATGAAACACTGGTTCTTGTACAATCAATGAAGTTAAGCAACATTGATCCTGGTTAGTACCTAGATAGGTGAATACCAGGTGCTGTAAGCTTGGATTTATAGGTGTTGTTATGAATAACATGTCTGAATTGGAAATCAGAGAGCTAGTTGGATTTGTTATATTCACTTACATGAAAATACCCTTGTGAAAAGCATGAATCCACCTCTTCTCCCCCAGGTATGAGTTAATTAATAAGACTTGTATCAGTAAATCATTATTATTCCCCCTGCTAAAAAAAAAAAATCTTACAATCTAAAAATATTTGCTGGCTTTAAATAACTTGCTAAAAGGTTGATAAGCTGTAAAAAACAAATTAATCAATTTCCAAAAAAACTGTTTTAAGAAAAAGATTTTACAAATGTCAACTGACAGTAACATTAACTGTTTGGTCAATGAATGCTGAATGTTTCCTGCATGGGAATGGCTATTTTTTACTATTATCATTACCATTTTGTTTGTTATAGTTTGGTTTGGTGGGGGGAAAAAAATGGACCAATAATAAAAAGGTAAGTATGAGTGGTGAACATTAACTGATATGAAAAATCCATTAAGTATAGAAAACAGAATGAGAAAAATTTACCTATGATGATTGAATAAAGGATTCAATATTTATTGTAACCTCGGCGAAGGTAGCGGAATAGAATAATCACATGAAGGTTGCTAATGAATGATAATATTTAGGACAAGAACAACACAAATAAGATTCACCAGCAGTACACAGAAGTAGTCAACTGCTAGAAGTAAGTCAAGTGAATTCCATAATGAATCTCCAGCCACAGACTGCAGACCAACACATACAGTATTCACTACTGTATTTATGGGAATGGGGGCATACCCATTAACATCTGTAAGTATGCTACAACAATATTACAAGAAGGATAATGAGTACAAAGGCAAACACATGAAGTAGAGCAGAAGATACAACAGCCAAAACGTTGTAAGTATAACAACCAAGATGAGCATGAAGGCTTGAATAGCAAGGCATATAAGATAGACACCTGAAGTAGAGCAGAGGATACAACAGCCGAAACATTGTCAGTATAACAACCAAGATGAGCATGAAGGCTTGAATAGCAAGGCATATAAGATAGACACCTGAAGTAGAGCAGTGGATACAACAGCCGAAACGTTGTCAGTATAACAACCAAGATGAGCATGAAGGCTTGAATAGCAAGGCATATAAGATAGACACCTGAAGTAGAGCAGAGGATACAACAGCCGAAACGTTGTCAGTATAACAACCAAGATGAGCATGAAGGCTTGAATAGCAAGGGATATAAGATAGACACCTGAAGTAGAGCAGAGGATACAACAGCCGAAACGTTGTAAGTATAACAAACATGACGAGCAAGCTGGTTCAAATAACAATTATCAAATGTTACATGGAACAAGAATGTAATAATTATGATAAAAGTAAAAGGAGCCCCCAAAATGACTTGGTTTGTACAAAGACAATAAAGTCTCCTTAAAGAAAAAAAACTTAATATTTAAAGTATAAAAATTTTTCTTGTACACACATAATCTTAGAAAGAGAGATAGACTTGATTCAGTAGGCATTATTGTAGTTAATATTTTATTTATTCATTTTTTTTAAGCCTTTCATCCCAAGAAAAACAGGAGTGCCACTAGCACGCAAGATCTTACAGAGAGTGGGAGCAAGAGTAAAGAGATGTGATTGAAGCAAGGATAAAGAGAAGGATGGGGAATAGATCAAGGCATTAGATGTTGATTGGCATTACATTTGAATATTTGAAGACTATAACTGTCAGGGAAGCAAATAAGAGGAAGTGAGATCCACATATGCGTAGTGTGAGACATGAAGCTATTATAGTAGAAGAGATGAGTGCATTTAACAGTTTTGACAATGAAAGGGTGGGACTGAGATGGCAACATGCTTAAATTCATGCAGTTTGGGAACCAGCGAAAATAGTTCATCAGAGCAGTTACCATGAAAGTACATGTAGAAAGGACAGAGGGAAGCAACAGCATGTCTGTGAGAAAGTGACTGCAGACGAGATGCCAGACCAGGACCAACCACATTGTGTATCCATCTCTGAATTTTGTCAAGTAACTTCTGACAAAAAGCGGGGACTCCAGACCATATATGGCAGCAGTATTCCATGCAAGGGTGAATGGCTGATTTATAGATTTGAAGGATGGATTCAGGTGAGAAAAACTTTCTGGTGTGACATGGAGAACCAACTTTCCTTGCAGTAGATGAAGCTATTGATTTAATGTATTTGTTCTATCTTAGGTCAGCAGACAGCATGAGACCAAGCAGGTGCAGAGAGGCACTCTTGTGGAGTTGAGCAACAGATATTCTACTGGGATGCAGGGAGGGTTATCTGTGGTGGGTAAATGAGAGCAGTTTTGTTTTTGAGGCATTAAAGTTTACCAGCCATTTCCTGCCCCAGTTAATCAAAGATTGGAGGGTTTTTTCGCAACCAACAGCCAGATTAGTTTTGTCAGAGATACCAGATTTGCTATTGAGGCAGGAATAAATAGTGGTGTCATCTGCATAGATCCCTAATGGGAACTGATAACATCAGGAAGATTGTTAATGAAGATCAAAAATAGTGTAGGACCCAGGATAGACCCTTGGGGAACACCAACATTCATGAGAAAGGAAATGGAGGAGAACCATTTAGGGTGACCTTCATTTCACAGTTTGACAGGAATGATCGTATTAAGTCAAATAATTGTCCTGAAATTCTATATCCTTGAAGCTTATGAAGAAAGCCAGCATGTCAAACCCTACCAACACTTTAGTGATATCAAGAGCCACAGTTCGAGCTTCTCAATTATTGTGAAGTGCTTGGTAAACAAATACAGTTATGGCTGTGAGTACATCAGCAGTAGATTGGGTGAAGCGGGAACCATATTGCTTGTCATCGACAAGATAAGGGTTTTGTATGTGAGCAAGATCAGTTATAGAGTTTTTAAGCCACTTGTTATGGTGGGCGTGACAGTCACTGAACCTGAAAATATGTGCAAATGGATGAAGAGAGATAGCCTTGTCTAGATTATCAGAAATGCTATCAACAACACCACAGTCTTGGAAGAATGGAGAACAATAGAGGAAGAAGAGCTAGCATACAGGATTGAGGAGAGACAGGTGGAGACACATGTATGAATGGTATAGAGATTCAATAGAGAGCTCTATAGCCAGTAGGAGATGGTCTCTGATATAAACTCCCAGGCCATGCATGTGGGTCTTTCCAAAGAGAGGAAGGTAACCAGGGATCAAGAAGTCAGAGGAAGGGATAGACAAGTTAATTTTGGTCTCACAGAGAGCTAGTATATCAGAAGACTTCTCAACGAGGAATGATTTCACACTACAGAAGTTGGTTCGAATGCCACAGATTTTGAAAAAGGAAATGTTAAAGGGTTTAGGTGATTTTTTAGAGCTGGCTTAAGTTTACTTCTTTGTCATGTTGAATAATGTTGGTAATAAAAATGAAAAGGCCTGAAGTTATAGTAGCAGATAGTCATCATATGTGACATGGGCAGAAAAGAGCTGGCGTAGCCTGCAACATAATGTGGCCTTAGGGTTGCTCACCAAAGGTGTGTGCAGGGCTACCCTTCCATGCCTGACATGGAACTACAGGCACACCAATATTATGCAACTGTTGATCAGAGCAGCTGCTCAAGACACTACATAAGAGTTATGGGGGGGGTAGCAATTTGAATGGATGGTGGCCCTGAAAAGGGCTGTTTTTGCGTTCTCAGTCTTGCAAGGAAGAAACCTCTTCCATGGACTGTCATAACAATAATTTATGATAATTTTTAATTATAATGTAATTTTCTTTTTATAATTCTAATAATCTTTTGTGTTAGATTTCAACTCTCTAAATTGATTGTACGTTGTTTTTTCACAGACATTAAATTTTGCCTTTGATTTTTGTGCAAAGTGTAAAAAAATTAGTTTTTTCAATTTTTCACCTTCAAGGTTGTAATTTTTTATTCCAGCCAATTTGAACTCAAAACTGATGAATTATCTATCAAACAAAAAAAATTTCATCGAAATCAGATGAAAATTGTAGAAATGCATAAACAACATCCGAACACACACATGCACACACATACATACATACATACACAAACACACACATTTTCAGAATTATAGATATATAGATAGAACAAGAATTACTAAAACCTGCAAAGTGGTTACTTCCCCTGATTAAGGATTTTTAGTGAACCTAGTGACTGGATTACCTCTCTGGTGAAGATATATATTATAAGAGAATCTAATGCTAGGTTACGTTTGATGCCTGGTTGTGATCTTCTAAAGTAGGAATGCATCTTAGTAGGCTATTTGAACTCTTGCACACAAATAAGATTCACTTTTCATTACACATAATTCATCATGCTTTGGAAACAGTAAATACTCCTTAACTTCATTTCTGTCAGCCAATTTAAAGCATTTTTAGAGGCTCAAAGCGACTAATGTTTTGAAATTGATTCTGATCCTTTTGTTGGTGTAAAAGAATTTTTTTGTGAGGGTATGTAAATGTGCTAAAATTCTAATATGGGGGTTCTTTTTTACTATATCATATAAACTCACTGTATTATTAACCTATCAATTTTATTTTTAAATGAAAATATAATTGTAATTATTAAAGATTAACATATATTCAACATTGCTGGTGAACTGAAAGTCATCCAGGATTGGACAATAAATGTCAAGAGGAGTTGCATGGTGTACAGTTAGAAAAATGGAAAAAAATTGTAGCTAAAAGGAAGGTGCACAAGTCAATACCCGATCAGTATCAGCTGGGTCACTGTGGAGAGGGGGTATGATGTTGAAAGACCTGAAACCCCTAATGAACCCCAGCTAGAAACATCACTGATGATATGTACCAAAGCATCCAATAGATGTATTTTATAAAATATTCATACTGAATTGTATTAACATTAATTATTAAACAAAGAATGAAGTAATTCATTATGTATAAAACAATGTTAGAAAATGAAATGTTATATATTATTTCATGGCAAAGTGGAAAAATTTTTCTTGTCATGGATTTTGTCCTTTAGGACTTCAGTGGACTAAATTTATGTTTGTATAAATACAGATGTGCACGAATGAGGGATGCTGGGAAATTTTTATTTAAAATCTAGCCTAATTGCATTTAGATTCTTTTTCTTTTCATCACTTCTGTCAGGAGCATCCCTCATTTATGCACTGGTATAGTCACATAAACGTAACAAATGTAGTTTGATGAAGTCCTGAAGGATGAAATGCGTCACAATAAAACATTTTCCACTTTGTCATACATTTGTCCCCCCAATAATCTTCTTGTTATATAAAAAATATATCATTATCGCATAATTATTTCATTCTTTTATTCAAATTTATAATTTTAATGTGCATAGTTAGAAATTAAATCAATCTTCAAAAAGAAAAAAGTGAACATTTTCCAGTAGCACATACTTTTTCATGTTTGTATAGATTTGTAAGATACATTTTTTGAATGCTCCAACATGAGTCATCAGTAAGGTTTTCCTATCTTCATTAAAAGTTTTGGGGTTTTCAACATCAGGCTCTTTTCACCAGGTAACACAGCCTGTGTTGGTCAAGTACAAGCTCTCATTTCATTAGCAATGTGCAACAAATTCTGCGGACATGCTAGTTTTAGCAACTTTTTCCCTTTTAGTACTTTTTTTTTAAATGTGTTTTGACCATTCTGCCATCAGCTAATGAAATTCTTCATGCAAGTATATTACTGAATGGGTTTATTTCTTCGGGTTTCTTGAGAGGTTGTTTGATAAATATAGAAGACACATTAGAGATATTTAGAATACTGTTGCTACTTTTATTCATAGCTACATATATTTAAGTATCACTAGGATACATTATTTATAGACATATGTTCAGTGAACAGACATTTTACTTCATATCTTAAGAGCATATGGCATTAACTGCCATTTTGACAGACAGTCTGTAACTATGTTGTATAGTATTTCAATAAATGTTTCCTTTAAGACAAACCACATAGCAATTCTTAAAATAAACTCTGTGATACTTTTTAACAAACCAGTTAGCAAGTATACAAGGATTGTCATTTGTTTGGGAAATGGCTACACCATATATATATAAAGTGATTAATTTGGGGATTTAGGATAATCTTATAGTAACTCGTCGAGCCTTGAAGAATCCTCAACAGAATCTAGTTTGTGTCTTCTTCGTCACCGAGTCCTGTGGTACAGTTGATATGATGTTTGCGTTGTATCGAAACAGTCTAAGTTCAAATCTTGGTAGTGGATGTGCACTGCTGATGAGTCCCAGATAGTACGAAACGACCGTCCAGTGTTCTCTGCATTCTGTTGAGGATTCTTCTAAGTTCGACGAATTACTATAAGATTATATATATATATATATATATATATATATATATATATATATATATATATATATATATATATATATTAATAAATATGCATAATACTCTACATCAGCCATTCTCAACCTTTCCTCTATTATTGACCCCATTAGCTTTATGTATTTCTCCATTTACCCCCGCCCCTACTCCCAAACCAAAAATTTATAGCCATCATAAAGCATTGATGTACAATTTTGTGACAAAATGAATGAATAATTTTTTCATTCAAAATACTAAGGGTTTTTTTTAGTCAAAATACTGTGCCTAAAAAAAATACTAAGCGACACTCAAAATACTGATTTCTTATTTAGTACTAATCTACTAATTTTTTAGTATAAGTTAGTACTCTGTATAAAATTCAGTATTTTTATTAACGTTTGTAGTCATTAATAAAAAAATTATTCATTTTATCCGCCATATTAGTAGATCTACAAATTAATACTAATCATAATCATTCATTCAAAAAAAATTTTTTTTTAGTATTTTTGCTTTTGGCAATTTAAAAAGTTTTTGGAAAATACTAAATAAATTTTTTTTGAATGAATGATTAGTACTGACTAATTTGTGACTAAAAATTGTGCAAATTAATGATTAGTAAAAATACCAAAACAGAAATAAAAAATACTGACAAATACTAAAAATTAGTAAAAATTCAGTATTCTGATCAAAAAATTAGTAATCCATCATTCATTTGTACACCAATGTCATAAAGTGACAGAAAAACTAGAAGGTCAGAAAGAAGCTTTTTATTGTTTAGGACTTTAGGTTTTGTATAAAAATAGTATTGTACATTCGTATAAAAAAAAATAGAAGAAAATCAAACGTTTTCTAAATAGAAAATTATGAAGTTAATTTGTATTACAAAAAATAATGAACAGAAACAGCAGAAGCATTATCAGTGGGAACATTGCTGATTCATTGAGTCAATCAGTTTGTTTATACGAGGAGCTGTTTCTGATAATGCTACTCTCATATCATCATCAGCTTTCAGGCGGTTTTTTTTTAAATTATCAGGTACTTCAATTATTTACCCCTGACTATATAATTTTTTACCCCCTAGGGATAAATTTACCCCTGGTTGAGAACATCTGCTCTACATTGATTGCACAACTCTGAGTTTCATGTTCCTTCATTTCTTCAGGTGTAGATTTATTTGGGTTAACAATGTTTTTCAACATTTCAGGTTATCACGAGATATTTATTGTTACAGTGAATTATTATTGCTGTAATTATTTAAATGAATTGAAGTATAATTTTGGATTTGTATTTATGCCCAGATTAACATTTAAGATTGAAAATAAGGTTGAAATAAGAATTATAAATTCTAATTTAAAATTTAAAAAAAGACACTGATATTATCAAAAGGAAAAAAAAACATTTGGAAATCAAGGGAGGTAACTCCATTTTTTCTTGAAAATCAAAGAAACTAAACCAGTTGCCATCAAAGGCTATAGAACCTAGTCTGTCCCGCTATTTACCCATAGCTGAGGCCATAAGAAGATTCATACCTTTCCCAAGGTTATTAGCACATAAGAGAATGTAATGGATTCGACTGGAAATAAACAGCTGTGGATAAAAAAAAAAGAAAAGAAAACAGCAACCAGTGAGTAAATTCAAGCTCTCCCAACTGGTATTCCAACTTCGAGCCGTTCCTTGAGTTCTGTCTCAAAATCACACTAACAGACTTTTCTAGCCGCCAACCGTGAACGTCACTCCAAGCACCCCGCACTGAGAAAAATTGGTTACTTTTATATTTGTCCATATACCCATAATCCCTTGCATCTTCATGCGATCCCATAATTCATTGCATCCCTGTCCCATAATGCATTGTATCTTTATTGTATAAAAATGCAATGCAAGTCCCCCCCTCATTCTTTTATGTTATCTGGTCGAGGACGGATTATGGCAGAGCAGTAAGTGCTTTTTTTTCTCCCTCATTTCAACTGCAGTAGCTTTACATGCTAAGCAAATACGGGCTCTTTTTTGGTGGGGACAAGGCAAGTGGCAACCAGTTGTGCTCGTCCCAGGTCCCGTCTCATCATGTCTGCCACAACAGCTCTTTGAGTCCTCAATCCAAGCTGCTATCCATAACTCCACCATGCCCCCTCGTTTATTAAATACATCTTTTGAAAAAAAAAAAAAGAAAAATTTATGCATAAGATTTAAAAAAGAATCCACAATTGCCAAACTGCAAAGCAAAAACATGTCCCACATCAGTTAATGCAGGACATGTTCTTCAGTAACAAAATAGTCTTCTTCCCTTCCCTGGTAAAGTACAAGAAAATACCTAACTGCCCTTAAAATTGACTGATTGTCGGTACTTGGTGGGTAGGTTTAGCTCAATACTGTTACTGTAAAAGTATGAAAGGGGGCAAGAAACAAATTTATTAAACATTAAATTTTGAGAAAAAATATTGACAATGTAAAATGGTTTCCGAAAGTCTGCATATTTGAAACCTCTGGTCTAATCCATGAGAATTTAAAGCTTTAAAAGACAGAATAGATTTTAAATCTATTAAAGGATGTTTTAACTAAAATAATTCACCTGTCAAAAACATCAGAATGTAAAAAGTTAAAAAAAGAAATGCAATAGTTTATATCTTGACTCATTGATTATGTTATGAGTAACCTCTTGGACATCAAGTATCCTCATTTATTGAAAGGAATGTTGTTGGGGTATGGTTATAGGAAATAAATACTATTTCCAACACACTTATATACCCACATGTATACCATATTAAAAACATGCCTAAACTTTATTTTCTATTCAATAACACACAATATTTACAGAAAAAGATTTCAAAATTTTGTTTAAATCAAAGTGTTTATTGGTTAGAAATTAACATCACTATCTAAAATATTTGACCAATCAAAGAAAACTGAAACACTATTTTTCACAAGCCTACTTCTGGAAAAAATTTCTAATAAAAACCAATAGATTTTGACTTTCTGGAGCAGAGATGTGACTGTCTCCAAGCTATTCAAACACAAGGAAAGATGTGACTACATAGCTATTTCCTTTCCCACCAGTGTGTGCTGAAAGAAAAATGTGTCAGCAACTTTAACCAAATCATCTCCAACAACAGCAGATATAGTGATTTTTTTTTTTTTTTTTTTTTTTTTACTGATGATCAAAATTTTTTTTTTAAACTACAGCTTTGACTGTGAACCAACTATTCAAAAGTCTTTTCTCACTCACAGCTTTCTACTATGGTCTAACTACTATTAGGTTGGTACAAAAATAATGTCGTTTTCTCACATATGTTACTATGTGAGAAAACAACATTATTTTTGCACCAACCTAATAAAATATTTTCTAAACTACAGATTTTTCTGTGGTTGTCAGTGGTGGTATTCATTGCCAAGCATTGGGGTGTTGAGTCCTATGTTGGATCTGAAGAAACATCCACAGTCACTGTATGGGTGGGGTAGGTGGGTTCAGTGGATGGGAGCTCTGTCTCTTCTTTGGGTCCTCTTGGTTTCTTCTATATGCCTTCTGGTGTTTTCGAAGGATATTGTTTGTTTGCATACTGCTTTTCTCCATTTAGTTCTTTCTGTAGATTCTGTCTCCCAAATCAGGGGTTTTCAAACTTTTTGACTTGCGGCCCCCTTTATATTTCAGGCTTTACCTTAGGGACCCCCTTATAAACGCTTATGAAATTTATACATAAATATTTGCTGAATATAACATATAATTTTGCATTAATGCAATGAAAGCTGGTTTAAAGCTTACTTTAGACATAAGTGTTCAAATAAATTAATGCTGCATGTTGCTGCAAAATGTAACAAAATTAAATTTTGTTATATTAAAATATTAATTTTACATATAAATGAAAACAGTAATAGTATTTAACAAATAGTTTTATTGTCAATTACACACACAGGAATCGCAAAATAGATCCAAAAATTCAAATCCTTTGGTTACTTCTTTGCATGAATAGAATCCATTATCTTTATCAATTTAAGATACAAATTATATTAGTATATCAAATCTATGAAATAGTTTATTAAATCAATTTATTTCATGATCGGCCTATAAGTTACTTATAAACACTTATAAGTTGCATGTCACCCATAATAAAAAAGTCTTTGCTGTCCATGGACCCCCTATCTTCTCCTTGCGGACCCCCTATGGTCTGCGGAACACAGTTTAAAAACTCCTGTCTGAAATGACCAGATCAATTTCTGTCCTCAGTATGGTGTTTTTGAGCTGATCTTTGATCCAACTACCCAAAGACTTTAGCTCAACTAAAGAGGATTTTTACTACTTTTGACTCTTTTGAATGAACCCATGTTTTCTTATTCTTATTCTATAATTGTTTGAAATTTAGATGTTTAGATTTTTAATATAAAAAAAAAACCCTGGAAAACTGAATTTTCTACAGGAGTCTGTAGTAAAATAGTAACACATGTGTATTATTATATTGGTTGATGTATTAAATGGTACTAATTCAAAGGTTGTTTCAGAAGACAAAAAAATTGGTTATCTCGTAAATTTAATAACTTTTTTCATTAAGATTAATAACGTATGCCGTTGAAGAATTCCGTTATTATTTACTTTTTTGTATTTTTCCAATGAAACATGACCCAGTGCACATGTTAGTACTTTGTATGTCCATTCCATGAAGTTGTTTCTTGCATTGACCACAGATTCTCTATTGGATTTAAATCAAGAGTTTCCAGGCCAGTCTATAGTACTTTGATTTGCTCACTAGTAAGGCTTGCCAGTGTGCTCGTGCAATGTTACAATTTTTGTAAGCCTTCTTGGAGCAACGTCCATTGCTGACAATGGCCGTAGGACAACTAATCGACAGTTGAGACAATAGTGTCTGAGTGTTATAAAAATCTGATGCAATCACGGATGACGCAATATTTTTTAAGGCCAAACAAAATTTCATAATACACCCCCAAAATAGATTCATTCATATTACTGCCTGCACGCCATTGCAAATGACCTAATCTGAGGAAAAAATAGAGATCGATTGCACCGTGTCACTCAAGTGGGTACAAAACTGACCGTGTTTCAATTAATTTGCACAAAGATGTATTTGCTGGAGGATGTTAAAAAAAGAAAAAAAATGCGCCAATAAAAAAAAATCATTTAATAATTTGTTTTAATTTTCCGTTTATCCCAATTTTGATGCTGATGTTTTCTACAATCTACAAATTATGGTATTCAAAGTTTTACAAGAGTACACGTGAACTGATGACTGTAAAAAAAGTAACATTTTATTTTCAAAATAAGAACTTCTTACCCAAGATTACTTGTGTACGTAGATCCACTAACCACTTTTTTTTCATGCACTTTAAAATTTAGTAATAGCTCTGTAATTTTAAAATTTATATACGCACAGGTGTTCCTAGATTTACTGCATAAAAATTACAAACCAAAAGAGTACAATAAAAATCGTTATTTACGACATATTCACCAAAAAAAAGAAGGGAAACATAACTCCTGTGGGTTCTATTGTTTACTGCGTGAAACTTTGTCGCGATTTTAAAACTTTTTTTTTTTTTTAAACACTATCTGCCAACTTTGGACATTGAGTACTGTTTCATGAAATCTTTAAGCTATTAGGTTGGTGCAAAAATAATGACGTAATGATGTCGTTTTTTGACGCTAAAAAATACGTCAAAAAACGACATTGTTACGTCATTATTTTTGCACCAAACTAATATTTTGGCTTTTTTACTCACTTTCATATATAATAATATAGTTACAGTTGGGGTCCCTGGTTATCTTCCATTTTTAGGGAAGAAAAATTTTTTTTTTTTTTTGCGTGCATACGAAATACCGAATTATCTGTCGCTTTTAGCATCATATTCTGAGCACACACTGTTTCTATTAATAAATAAATATGTAACGCTGAGAATATAAGGCTTGGTAAAGTTGGTATATTTATTTCGCTTTTATTCATGTTCCCAAGAGTCTCAACTCAACGGACGTTTTTGTTTTTTTTTTTTCTTTTGTTTCCATTTCTCTGTGAAGTGAAAATATCGAAACATTTTTTAAAAAATTCAGTTGCTTTTTAGGAGCGATTTTTCGCTTTTATTCAATTTCTGATGAAAGTTTTTATTTTATTTGTCACAGAATTTAAAATTCTATTCATTTCATTAACTAACAGTAACACTAAACAGATAAAGAAAAAGAAATATGTGAACGTACTCAGAATTTGAGGCAGGTTTTAACTTTTAAAAAAAGTAACCCGAGAGAGAGAGAAAGAGAGAGAGAGAGACGAAAAAGTTTTCGGACGATAAAATGGATATTTTTTTTTTTTTTTTTTTTAACTACATTTGTTTTTGCAAACCCTACAAAACGTGAACAAGAAAATAATTTAATAATTTTGCCAAACCTACTCAACATCAGAAAGAGTTTAAATTTCTAGGGCTCATATTGAGGAAAGACGGCTTGGAAATTTATACTCACAAGACATATGGAAGACAAGGGACAGAGGAAAACAACGTATAAACTACCTAGAGAGCGTGTGTAAATGCAAGACGGAATTTAGGAGGGATTACATTACAAAAAGAGAAAATTTATTAAAAAAAGAACAGGTAGTTGTGGAGAGCTATGGTCGTCAACGCCCTGAAGGGACACAGAACTTAGAAGTCACCAGAGTGATTGAGAAGAGGTGTTTTAAGTTGGTGCGGGCGCGAGTAAAAATTTTCCTACTAAAATTAATTAATAATTTGCATCACTTTCACAGAGTCGAGGCAAATTATTTTTTCTGGTAGGAAGCATGAATTTTACGGGTAGAATTTTCTTCTAACCCTTGATTTAAGAGCCAATTAAAGAAAGTAAATTTGCCAGTCTAGTGGACGTGGATCCCCACCCACCAAAAAAATGCACCAAAAATTACCCCGCGTCCAATACAGCAGTAACATATGAGAGGTACATGTAAACTACGAAAAAAATGGGGTTCACTATTATTAATCAGTGTACAGACACTGTACACTGTAACGCATAGAGCTTAGTTCTGAGATTAGGACTCCTGAGAGTCAAAACATGATTTCAATAAAGATATCCTTGAAAAATTCACCCAAGTAAAAGAAATTTATAGACAATATTTTGAATTAAAAAAAATTATGGACAATATTTTTTTGCTGCTTGTTTTGTAGAAAAATATCAGATTTTAATTTTTACACTTCAGAAATATTTGCTTTGACTGGTATATTGCTGCTTGCTTTGTGTGCGCTTTTGTTGATATCCAGGTATTGTAATTTGCTTTTCTGCATGTATGGTATAGAACTTCAATTACCAACAAGTACCATATTTCCGGGTTTTTTTGTTTTTGTCTATTACTATATTTACCAGTGTTCACTGATACCAGTAGATTTCTTTGTAGCTATTACGAATTTACTGTGTATGCAGATGTTACTCCCTGAAAAACTAAAACAATTTTCAATAAATGCATGATGAAATATACTAAAATTCTTCTATTCCAAAAAATTTCTTGGTAATTAATTAAACCATACCTCATTTATATTAAAAATAGTATTAAAATAGTATGTATTGGTAATTAATTAAAATCTTACCTCATTTATGTTTAAAATAGTATTAAAATAATAGTATGTCTTGGTAATTAATTAATTTAAATCTTACCTCATTTATGTTAAAAAATAGTATTATGTCTTGGTAATTAATTAAACCTTACCTCATTTAAATTAAAAATAGTATTGTGTTAATACTGTAAAAGTGTTTCTTCATGGTCAGTGAATAAAAAGGTACGGTTAATTTTGATTTTTTTGGCTGTTTTTCCGTGCCAAAATCTGAGTCCGTCCAATAGGCCAACAATAACGGCATGATTTATATTTTAAATGGGATGTTAGCAAGGTAAACGAATACTTATTTATTATATACGGCATAAATACAAGTTCAAAAATATGGAGAACCTAGAGAGAGAGAGAGAGAGAGTCATTTTGGTACTATAAATTAAAATCAAGGTAACCCAAATTTTGGTAGAACTTAAGTTCTACCAAAATGGAGGCGTTTTTTTTCTGAAATGAAAGCAAAAATCGCTACCCGCCGTTTTCAAAAATTTGCAAAATCAGAGAATAATCCACTTC
Organism: Acanthosepion lycidas; assembly: GCA_963932145.1. NCBI lineage: Eukaryota > Metazoa > Mollusca > Cephalopoda > Sepiida > Sepiidae > Acanthosepion > Acanthosepion lycidas. The sequence continues at coordinate 30,432,410 of OZ010614.1, read as the reverse complement.
AAACTAAATTTTCAGTTCTTATTCATTAAATGACTGAATTGTATGCTGGATACTTCTTTCTATTAGAAAACTGGGCAAATATTTGCGTGGGGTCATTTTCACCTTTCCTTTTTGATATCTTGTGAACATTTCAATTTTTTAACAGTTAATGCTTGTATAATTTAATAAAAACATTATCTTCTTTTAGATTGAAAATGAAAAAAATCTACACCAAATATTTATTAAAAAAAAGAAAATACTTTTAATTTTTCAGTGTGATTTTGGAATTCTTCCAGTGATTGTTCGTAACGAGAATTATTTTTATTAAATAAAGACATGTTTCAAGAATCGAAAGATGTAAAGAAAGTTTAAATGCCATTTTCGAGTGTGAAAATATTTGTAATAAAAATTTAAAGATTTTTTTTCAATTTTAGCAACTTATTTTTAGTACGGAAGTTCAAAAACGAAAATCTAAATTACCTTATTGAACTGATTACTCGGATTAGTATAAGGCATGGGAGCTTTACGAAAGGGAAAACTGCTAGGAAGTTGTGGAGGGATGAGGCACATAGATGAAGAATATGATAATTATGATTACTATTAAATATCATATTTTAATAACTCTTAAATTCAGAATAAAAAAATTGTATGTAAATAAGTATTTTATTACATCATCAAACAGATAAGAAAATAATGAAAAACTAAAAGCAATGATATAAACTAAAATGCATCATTTCACTAATTTTTAATTAATTTCTTTTTATACTTCTAATGTAGTAAAATAAAAAAATAAAATTATTCATTCTAGTTACATAAAAGTGTATAGAATTAAAAAATATATTCTTAAACCACTGGTTGTATAAGGTTAAAGATATTTTAAACATAAATACCAACTCCTTTGTTATTGCATTGGTGGTGTTTAATTTTTCGCGCGCTTTTGAAGTCAGGGATGAAAGTAGGAAGTTATTGTTGTAACCTATGATATAACAGTTAACTGTGTGCAAATAAATGTTATCTTCATTATGTTTTAAGCAAAAAGTAGACATTACTTTTACAAAATCCATTTAACTAATCCTTAAATTTACTAATTTATTTTCAAACACATTTCTAGGACAAATATTTTTAAAATTTTAAGAGATTTTTTTAATTTGTTGCTTAAATTTTTCGTCTACAGTGGCGGTTCGATGAATTGAGTGACGAGCAAAAGTGCTAATTTTTTTTTTTTTTTTTTTTTTTTTTTGCATACAGAAATTTATTTTTTATTTTAATACGAATTAGCTGAAGAGCTATTATCTTTCGAATATAACCAAAATTGAACCTCAAAGAAGTCATTTAATATATTTAAAATGCGTTTTCAGTTTAGTTTATTTTTTTAAAGAAATCCGTAGCTACATATACCTCTTAATATGTTATTGCTATATTCGTAATAGATTTTGTTGAGTATTGCTTGATTTTGACATAGTGAGGCTCGAGAATTTGAAGTTTTTGTTTGTTATTTTCATGGTGTATTGGTGTTGTCAATAAGTATTTTTCTGTATTGTGAAAGTGGCACGTTGGAACAGTTGGTATGACGTTTGCCTAATAACGTAACTATCCGGGTTTCAATTCTCGGTAATGGATGCGCACTGCTGATGATTCTCAAATATAGGACGAAACGGCCGTCCAGTGCTTTCTGCTGAGGTTTTTTCTAGACTCGATGAATTATTTAATTATCTCAAATCTTCCTAATTTCTATCACGCACACACACATATCTAACCATTGCTTGATATATGTATTTGGGTATTTCTTTTAAACATGTTTCATTGAATATGACAAGCAAGGAAAATTTAATTTTTATTTCGTTTTTCCAGCATTCTTACTTTCCAAACGGAATAATGTAAGAATGATGGAAATACTAAATAAAAAATTAAACTTTCCTTGTCTGTCATATTCAATGAAACACACGCACAGATAATGTGTGTGTGTGTGTGTGTTTCATTGAATAATTTAGACATATTGTGTTTACTTATTTTTATACTGATCCTTTCAGTTGTCTAAACAGTTTCTTGATGTTGAGATGAAATCCATCAAGGAAAGCGTCGTATTTTTTTTAACCCAAGTACTTTCGACCTTTTCTAAGATCATCTTCAGGGGTAAATTACAAAGACAAACATGCTATTGTAACTGCGATAAAATCTGCATTCCGTTGTCATATTGTGTGTTTTTTTGTTTTTTTTTTAATAAAAAAAATACAGTCAAACGTCCACTGTTATAGTTATTTTAGAATTTTTAAATTTATCCGTTGTAGTTATGGAATTATTTTTTTTTACGAAGCAAGCATTTCAATAGAAGGGAACTAACTGGGAATTGGTAGAATGTAAAATGGTACTAGTATCTAAAATGTTATATGCACTTTAATATGTTATTGCTATATTCGTAATAAATTTTGTTGAGTATTGCTTGATTTTGACATAGCGGGGCTCGAGAATTTGTTTGTTATTTTCATGGTGTAATTGGTGTTGTCAATAAGTATTTTTCTGTATTGTGAAGGTGGACATTATATGATTTTTATTGTGTTGTCTGCAGATGAAACTGGCTATATTGGAGTCATTTTCACCCCTAATTATACTTTTTTAGCAAGGGTTCTGAAGGAGAATGGAAGATACGAGACGCCCTCCCCCAAAAGAAAAATGGCTGTGCAAAAGATTTCGACCACCTCATATAAACCAATTCAGATGCTGTGTTGTAATACAAAAAAAAAAAAAAAATCAAAAGATAAGTTATAATGTTGATTTCAAGACGTTAATGTACATTGTTAATATTTCGTGTAACTTCCTGTAGTTTGAATAATTGATTCAATGCACCTGGGATGGAATTTATAAAAATCCTTCACAGTCTTTACAGGTACTAGATACCATTCCCTATGGTTGGGCCCCACAAGTCAAGATGGCATGATTACTTTTAAATGAATTCTCTGCATTAGACCTGTCAATATTTGATCCGTGATTTAAGTCCGGGCTCTAATCTGAGCAACCTTTCAATACAGTAAAAAATTCATTCATCAATCAGTCTGTTGCGTTGCAGGTTATCTGTGATATGGAGTCCCGTAATGCTAAAAAATATCGCCTTCATCAAAGTCTGGTGTCAAATGTTCCTTCAGCCACAGGATGTATTTAGTACTATTCAAGCTATCATCAATTTAAACTAATATTCTTGAACCATCCTTATATATATATATATATATATATATATATATATATATATATATATATATATATAGGCCTAAAACGTCGGTTTCTTACCACTAAAACTTCACTGTTTTAGTTGTGTGTCGTGGATCATTTCGCTTTCTTATTGGTCTTCTGATAAATTCACACTTATTAGAATGCAGCTTCATCTTCGTTTCATCGCTGAATGTAATCTTATCCCAAGCATCTGCATCTCACAGTTCAAACCCCCTTTGACCAGCAATGTTGCCTTTTGATGTTTTTTGTTTAAAGTTGTTTCTTTGTTGATATGATTCTCTTCGGTTCATTTTCTTGAAGGATGCACTTAGGGTTATTTACGGACACCAAATTGAAAAAGAGCCACTCATTCAGTGGCGTAGATAGAGAGTGGGCGTTACTTTTGTGTCTGTTGTAGGCTATAAGGGGTTTTAATGTCGGGACAGTCGAAGGATCTTTTCGATTTCGAGTAACTTAAACCATGACATATATATTGGCCTATCTACTGTTTATAGAGCGACACTTGACAGATAAAATAGCTTTGGGCGATGTCACTGTAGAATTTACCAACAAAAAAGCAAGGAAACTTATTAGGTTGGTGCAAAAATAATGACGTAATAATGTCGTTTTTGACGTTAAAAATACGTCAAAAAACGACATTATTACGTCATTATTTTTGCACCAACCTAATACTTTGTAGAAAGTTGTAATTTTTATTTCAGAAATAAAGATGGTCTTAATTATTTTTTTTTTTTGACACTTTTTACCTCTATATGTCGTTTCTGCTTTTTAACTGTTATCGATAAAGTTTAAGTATGCTCGGTGCGTATTTAAAGCATACGATACAACATTTGATCCGTGATTTAAGTTCGGGCTCTAATCTGAGCAACCTTTCAATACAGTAAAAATTTATTCCTCAATCAATCTGTTTGCTACATACTATGAGTATGTGAAAGGAATAGTATAGTGGTACACAAACTAGTTTTATAACTTTGAGAGTGTGTCACTGTACAATATGTATTTTTTGTATGGGCCGGGGCGGGGCAAACGCAGGGGCTGCTCCGGGTGGCACACACTCTACCTATACCACTGCACTCACCCATCACTTTTCTATCAGTTTTCATTCATTGAGCTTTCTGCTTTCCTGATCAGTCTATGTATTATCCAATGCTGCAACTTTCGAGTGCGACCATAGTTTGGCCGATTCTAAATTCTAGTGCTTTGAGACTTCGAGAGGGTTTCTGAAATGCCGTTTCTTGACATTCAAGGTTCCTTAGCGATTGCTCGCTGCAGGGTCAGCTCAAGGCACTAGCAATTCGAGCAGTCGCCCGGGTCACCATCATGCCGCCATGTCATGTGCTTAGGATCTTCCAAAACTAAAGCTTATAAAACATACTTGCAGTTGTCCATGACTCAAGATAGATTAAATTATTTGGCTATTTTGTCGATGGAAAATGAACTTGTAGTAAAGAAGATAGGTGCCGTGAAAAAAAATTTACAGATGTAATGTCTAGAAAAAATGTCGGAAAATGAATGTTTTTTTAGCTTATATTGTATCTCCATCTATATAAGGCAGGATGTGTGTGTGTGTGTGTGTGCGCTACGAATGCACGGCCGCAATTTTCGACGGATTTGCACCAAAATTTACATGCACATGCTCCAAATTAGCGGGAAGTCCAAGACCGACTTTGCATTTCCCAACTCCTATCGATAGTATTAGGTTGGTGCAAAAATAATGACGTAATAATGTAGTTTTTTTACGTTAAAAAATACGTCAAAAACGACATTATTACGTCATTATTTTTGCACCAACCTAATAGAAATAATCGATTTTTTCATGCTTCTACGACACTTTTCATGTAGTTTGTGGCCATTTTGTATTGGCCAGAGTGAGAGCCTATAGCTGGCTGCCATGAAGAGGCAGGAAGATTCTATTGGCCAGCGTGAGAGCCAACAGCTGACTGACACGAATGTTAACTAGCATGCTAGCATGCAAAAAGAATCGATAGCTGCATTCGTCACAAGTGGGAAAAATTTAAATCTGCATGGCACTTTACTCCAATTGGCTCATTCGCTTGCTTAAACTCAACGTTGATTCTGATTCCGCAGAACTGGGTTGGATGTGAAAAAGTATTTGTTGTTAACATTCTTTTTTCATTCGGTTTTTCCAGTTACGAGTCCTTTTTTAAAGCTGATCGTTTTGTGTTCATTTTTAGTTCTTTTTTCGTAACAGATTTAATGTTTAGTATAGAGCTTAGAAAAAATTCGCAGTGTGAGATAGGCAAGAAGTAAGGTATGTAGCAACATCAGCACGGCAAAAGGCACTCCTTTAAAGGCAAGGAAGGGCAAAAATATTTTAAGTGATCCGTGATTTAATCCGTATTGCTGTACGAGTTGTACGATTTTTGAATCAAGCACGGGCAACGCCGGGCCATGCTGCTAGTATTGTAATAAACTAGTTATACTACATTTTCAGTTTTTCCCTTTGTCAAAAATTTTTTAAAAATTATACTTGTAAGGGCACCGAAGTTCAACTTGCCCAGGGTGACCGCAACCGTTATTGGCGCACTGGTTCAAATTCTTGGCCATATTCGCGATCATCATATTGGTTTCCTTGGAAATTTTCGCAATGATTTCAACTAATGAAAGAATGCAGGAACTCAATGTCAGAATTTGGCCTAAATGTAAGAAAAAGTCAGTCCTGTTCCGAAAAAAATATATAACTTTAGCGGAAAACAAAAAAGATCAGATGGCCAAAGAATTTTGGTTATGTTTGGATGTCGTCTCGCATTTCTTTTCTCATTCAGAAACCCTTGCTAAAAAATATGATTAGGTGTGAAAGTGACTCCAAGACGTCCAGCGTTTCATCTGTAGACAGTACAATAAAAAACATTTACTTATAAGATGGTAATTATTAGAAATTTACAATAGTTTTTAAAATGGCCTAAGACTTTTGCACGTAAAAATGCTGGATTTAGCGCTCCACTCTCACCCAAGGAATTTAAAATAAGGTGCCCATGGCAACTAAACGAATATATTTTCGAAAAACGAAGGTTGTAGATGAGGACGATGAAGATGTTGATATTGAAGGACTTTAAACAATTTAACGAAATTATATTTGTCTATATTGCTGAGATGAGTTATTATGTACATTATTCGGACTATAGTCCTCATCTTTGTCGCCATGTTTATCAGAATGTTTCGGCCGTTGTATGCTCCGGCCTTCTTCAGGTAGTTGGAATGTCGAACTGAACCCTTTATTTCGCTCACTGGGGTAAACTGTTCTAGTTCCACGTGCCATGCCTAATGGATGTCAGTTATGCGAGTTCAATACCTGGTTAAGGAAGTGGAGAACTTTCAGAGGGGAATTAACAGGAGATAACTGACATCCGAATAATGTAAATAGTAGAAATTATATTTGTGTTAAAAGTAACAAGTTATGTTAACGTATAGTTCTTATATTCGTATAGAGAAAAGAGGAATGGTTAAAAAAAATTCATTTTTTTTAAATACCCACCAAAATCAAGCGATATCACATGGATTTTAACACTGAACACTGGGCTAAAGATTAAGAAAAATAAAATTAATGAACGCAATCACTAAACGCTAAGAGATTCATGTTGTGGAGGAATTGCAGATTTTACAGCGATGCAACTGCAGGGACGCCGAGAGCGGCTGTGGGTCCAGCGGCTGTGGGTCCAGCGACTGTGGCCATCTTATGTTCCCAGCAGGAATAGTGTATTGTGAGAAGAGGGTGTTTTGCATGACCCCCCCCCTCCCCGCTCACCGGCGTTCCAGTTATGTAGGTAGATTTTCTCACAGTTCACCAGAACTAGTTTTAAATTTCTAATAATGTCACTTATATTAATTTTTAGACCATTTGGCGTTCACTTTTCCTCACTACCAACTCTCGGTGGGAATGCGCAAATGTGCAGTTGTGGATAAGATGGGCCTGCCTAAAAAAGAAAAAAAAAAATCCAAATCCTAGTTTTTATCTTCGTTCAAACAAACTGGCAACTGCAAAAGCCAGAAGCAAACAGACAATAATTTCAAGCAATCTGCAACAGGCAAGCGACACTTAAAGTAAACAAGCTCTCCCCAGAAAATGATCATAAATTTTATTTTAATTTTTAACAAGTTAAAAAATGAAATTAGTTAGGATCTCCAAAGTAGGTTTTTGAAGGCATAACAAATGACAATGTTTGTAATGACGAATCTGAATAATCAAAAAAAAAAAAAAAAAGAAAAAAAATAGTAAAAGGTATTTTATTTTTTCAATGTTTTTTTTTGTTTTTTTTTTCATCTTCAGAACACTGGAAAAGTGACTTATTTATGTTGCCGCTTTCAAGATAAATCTAAGATTGAATAATAAAATAGAATAGAAATGGTAGTCTAAGTAAAATTAAAATAAGTAAGTCCACTTCAGAAATATGCCCAATAACAAAACAAAAACCAATACCTACGAAAATTTTATTTAAAGTGACGTTTTTTAATCAAATAGCCACAAGCAAGGTGATAAAAATGCGACTAAAAAGGTGTAAGGTACTGGGAGTGAAAGAGAATGAGAAGCCTTTTTTTTTTCTTTTTTTTAGAAGAACCCGGAAACCCAATCAGGACGCAGGACCTATACTTCTGTTAAAAAAAAAAAAAAAAAAACTGGAGAGGAGTGTGAACCGGACAATATCGTTTGTTTGTCCAGTCCTCATTCACATTAAGATTGAATTACTGTTTTTGTTTAATGTATGGTAAAAATAAAATGACTGACCAATTAATTTAAATCGGAATTTTTTTTTTTCTTAATCACCAAGGGATCAAACAATTCTTGGTACACATGGACGTCCCTTTTCTCATCTTGGATATTTTTCCGGGACATATTTCGGACGCAAAGTTGTCTGATTTTTTTACTCCATAAAAAACAAAAAACGAAAAACACACAAAAAGAAACAAAGTGTATAATAATTCTTATGAGGTGTTGATTAAATTTTAAAATATTGAACGAATTCATTTTTCATGTAATTTTAAAAGCATAAATAAATTTGACACTTAAGTGCAATACAAATTGAAAAATTCATTTCTGTTAAAAAAAATATAATAGCTGTGTGTGCACAATTAAAATATTTTTGTGATGATTAATAATATTCAATATTCATTCATTGATTACGATTGCAGTATTTAATATTTGTAAATTAACTTTTAACAAGCCAACTAAAAACTAAAAACTACTTGAGTGATGTTGCACATTGTTAAAAAAGCGTGTTCTTTACTTTAATACTCCAAAAAAAAAAAAAAATTTCACAACTCACAAGCTATTTACAGTGCAGCTTAAATTTTTAAAGTAAAAGTTGCTTTGGTTTCCAAAATTAAAGTAATTATACAGTGTAGTACAGTTGTTTATTTTGAAATACACATTTAAAGCGTTTTTTATGTGTATCCATATTTTGTGTAACAATAAGTTTTCACGGAACGCATAGATACACTTTTTTAAATCATTGGCATCGTTTTTTTACGGGTACTATGCTAGCTGTTTAGTAGGAGATAAAAAAAATTCATTTTCATTTTTCAATCATATTTGCTCTGGATTATTGGCAATATGCATAGAGAAAATTAAAATATGGGATTTTTTTTTTTTTTTTTTTTTTTACACATGAACAATTTGAAACGTTTGTTTCTATGACAAATAATATCTTGTCAAGATTTACACTCAATTTCAGCGAGAACATTTTTTTTTACTTATGTATACTTAGATAAACTGTGAAAATTTATTACCCTCAAGAAAACTGGAAAACTGGTTTCAACACACGTGCGTGTGGGGCTTAGTTTTTCAGGTAGTTGATGACGTGTAGATAGGTTAAGTTAAATGAAAATAAAAAATATATGAGAGAAAAACAATACATACCTAAAAAAATAATACTAATACAAATAAAATTCATCTATTACACAGTGTTTACTGTTTACAAAATAACTGCTTTGCATGCTACTACAGTACACACACATGTATTGAATCCTCTAACTATTATTAGGGAAACCAAGAAATAAAAATGTTTTTTTTATAAATATAAAATAATAAACACATATTTTACATTAATTTAAAATTTATATCGGTTGCTGAAAAGTAAAATATAGTGTATATACATTACATATCTCTACCACTCTATATTAAATAATGAACGGAAAATAATAACAATCATTAATAATTTTTGTATCAATGGTTGTGGCTATTAGTATTTTGATTGTGGGCCAACGTGCGATCGAACCATTAAAAAAAACTTTTAATACTTTAGTCTTTTTATAGATTTCATACGAAAATGAAAATTTAAAAAAATTAATTATATTCATTAATCTAAGAAACCAGAAGCAATTGTGACAATCGCTTTCAGGTGTAGGTAAATTTTCTTAGCTTTTTTTTTTTCCCTCAGTCCTCGCTTTCAGAAGATGGACTGTGGACATTCAAGCAAACAGCCTGGCTATCCAGTTGTTTATTAAATATTCATTTATTCTCAGTTATAAAAAGTTAAAAATGTTTTTGTGTTCTTTTCTTTGTTGTTTTAATCTCCGATTTCACCGACAGAAATTTTCAATAGAAAAATATTTGAAATGAGCCACAGGAGATTATAACTACTTTTTATCTCAAATTAATTTATTAAATATAATAATAATAATAAAGTTTTTTGAATAGTGAATCAGTAAATTATGAATAAAAAAAAAAGTCTCCACTAAACTAGTTTATATTAAATACCAAGTTTCTCTTTCGTTCTCTTTTTCTTTATAAACATCATTTTCTTAAGTCAACCAGAAATTAAACAAAAGTAAACAGCTTTACTTACCTTGTTGCTAGCATGTGCTCTACAAAGCAGGTGCTAGACATTTGACAAAAGCTAGAAGCTATAACAAAATGCTGGACCGTAGACATGAGCAATATATTTGTTTTAAAATGTTTATCTCCAATAAAAGATGTATAAATCTTGATATTTGTATGACCCAATGAAAAAAATCACGACTGCTTCTATTTAGAGAGAAGAAAAAAAATAAAATAAACGTCGCTGTTGTTATTATTATTATTACTACCTGACACTACTATAACACAGCCCTCCTACAGAATGACTGCCTCGCTTCTATTATCTAGCGGCACCAGACAGTCAGGAAATAAAAGGATGACTGCCTCGTTGCTTTTTACATAGCGACTGGGAGAGGGTAGGTGAGTGACAACTTGTTTGATAAAAATGGATTGAGGATGACTGCCTCGTTTTGTTTGATAGCGTTTTTCATCAACTGGGGATAACTGCCTCGTTTCTCTTACGTAGCGACCAATGAAGTGCGATCAAGTGTTGACTACTTCGATTCTTTCAACGAGTAGTGTCAAACGATCAGTAAAAACTGGGATGACTGCCCCTCGTTTCGTTATAGCGTTTAGACTAGAGATAGACAAAGAAATATAAGAGTACCTATCTCATTTGTTTACATAGCAGTAAACAAAAAAAAAAAAAAATAAAATAAGAGAAAGAAAAATAGGATGACTGTCTCAACTAGTGGTTGAGTTGTTAGCGAAAACAAAAACGAAAAAAAAAAAAAACAGTGAGAAGACTGCCTCATTTCGCTAGGTAATTATTTATTTCAGGTTGAAGAAGGATTAGCGATTTATTTTAAACGTAGCTTAGATGTGGCACAATGCCGAAAGTATAGAGCACTTAGTGAGGATCGAACTTACTGTATTCAGTCATAATTAAATAAGACAACCTTGCGCCACGTCAAAGTGGTCTGGTTGAAGGAAACACAGCAACGACTGTTTTGGTTCTTTATAATTTGAGGATGACTACCCCAACCTTTAGTTCTGTGTTGCTATGATGGTAGGATGACTGCCTCTTATAGTTGTAGGCAAGGGAAAAGGATGACTGCCTCAACTAGTGGTTGATAGTGTCACGGAATGAGGACTGTTTCGATCCACTTTAAAATAAAATAACATTTAATGAATATGACTTAATTAATTACTTATTTAGAATAAATGAGACAATGAACATTAAAAATTAGTAATATAGAATGAATGCTTAATAGAAAGTGTTAGCTTCCGTGATTTTTTTTTTAATCGTTATTGATAGGTTAAAAAATTTATTTCCTAATCAAAGAAACATTTTTTACCGTTACGATTTTTATTTTTTATTTAAGGTCATTTTTTTCTTAAATGTTAAAATGTAACATTTAAAAAATCCATGTACAGTGTTACTTCACAATCTGATCTTATTTTTTAATTTTTATTTAATTTGAATCATTTGAAATCTGACTGAGAAAATCAAAAAGAAGGAAATTGAATTGATATTTTTTGTAACGTTTAAAAAATGTGCTAATAGATAATTTAATTTTTAGTGGCTATTTTTAGTTTTAAGGAAGGTTTGAAAATAATGGATAAAAATTAATTCTGCCTTATTTTCTTATAATAAAACAATGAGTGACTACTATCTAATTCTCTTAAAAATAGTATCAGAGGATCAAGGAATACGAGGAGTGCTGAAAAGTAAGTGGCTCCAAAATCCGAACAATTTTTTTTAAATGCTTCTTGGTCGGACCGAGAACTTTTTATTTTCAAGCTCATAAAAAAAGAATGAATAAAAACCCTCCCCTACCAATCCTTAATAGTTGATATCGAGAAAAAACAGTTTGATAATAAACTGGGATGACTGCCTCTAACAAGAAATACAAGAGTAACTGCCTCAGAAGATTCCCAGAGCAATGAAGAAAGGGATGACTGCCCTTTTTTTGCATGTAGCGTTCGATACGTCTTGGTTAACTAGGCAGAAGGTACTGAAAATATAAGAACTGCCTCCGTTTTTTATCCTGCAATAAGCTAAGCAGGATAACAGTTGGGGGAATTTCATTTATTCTTTTAACTTATTTTGTGTAAGAGCGAAATTATATAATTGAATTTTATTCAGTTCTGCTATAGATTTGTGAAAGGATTTTAAATATGACTGCTACTTGTATTGGTTTGTTATTATTATTATACAAAGAAAGAGAACGAAACTATTTTTCCTTTTTTTTTTTTCTCTTACATCGTGGTTGAAAAATACAATGAATGAAGAGATGACTGCCTCATCTATACGCATAGCTATTTCTGACAGCCTCGTTTTCATACCTAAAAAAAAAAAAAGGAAAGAAAAAAAATTGAATGAATGATTTATTCGAACCAATTGCAGAGCTAATGGTTTCTTGAATGGATGATACTGTTAGTGTTCAATACAAAGAATTAGTGGACGACTGCTCTATTTGCATACTTTCACCAGACTTTCAAAATCATAATTGCATTTAGACTGATGCAGCAGATGGTCGGAAATTACTGCATCAGAACGTATTTATGTTTCTATAAAAAAAAAAATGCAAGAATTTAGAACTGCATTTAGACTATTATTATTATTATTTCCTGTGGGTATCGGATGATTATTATTGGAGGTTGGGTGACAGCAAGTTTCATCAAATCTCTAACATCTTCCTTAGTATCCTTCAGTCTCTAGTACAGCCATAATTTAAACAAATTAAATAATTCCTCTAATCTTCATGTAGTGATACTGGCAAATTAATATACCTAATTTGCATAAGTGCAAGAGACTACATAACTGGTCACTGAGAATAATGTAAAAAAAGAAGACAAGCTTAGCGAGTGACTAGTGCTAAACTTTGACTTTACAACAATGGCGTCGCCGATAGGATCGCATTTGTCTCTAGAAGATTCAGATTATGTGGATGCATGTATTCGCTGTTTTTCTGCCAGTGCAAGAAGTAAAAAGCTGAAAGACAACAAGGAGAAGGGAGGCGAAAATGAAATTATGGATTTATTTTTGGCTACAGCTGGATGCGAGGCGATAATGAAAGTCTCCACCATGGCATATCCCACAAACTTGGAAGACCTGATTTTCAAAAAAATAAGTCAGATTATAAGAAGAAATATGAGACCCAAGAAAAGGCTGGTAGTGGCAGAAAGAACAAAGTTCATGTCGATGAAACAAGAAATTGACAAACCAATTATAAAATATCTACACCGTCTACGAAATGCGAGTAGATATTGTGAATTTGAAAAATGCATCACACCGATATAAAATAATGGAACAACTACAAATAGGAAATATGTCTTTAAATACATGCATTGACTTTATCCAGCAACAAGAATTAATACAGAAATACAACCATTAAAAAAGTCAACCCAGCGAATAAATATTCGCTGATATGTTAAAAAAGATAAGAAAATGTTTGTATTGCGGACGTGAACACAAAATAGAAAGGGAAAAATGCCCAGCATTTGGAAAAACTTGTACAAATTGCTTAAAAAAGAACCACTTTCAAGCAGTATGCAAATTCGAAAAGAAAAACATTGAAAGTGTTGAAGAAAACGAAACCAATATGGAAGTCTTCACATTAAAAAAGAATATAGAAAAAATTGAACAAAAGAAAAAAAGACTGTATACAAATCAACATCAATCAAATCAACAACTGCAATTTAGATATGCAAATTGATACTGGGAGTGAAGTAACGCTGATACAAAAAAATTGGGGGGAATGCATTGGAAAGCCACATTTACGAAAGAGCAGTTTACAACTCGGCCAATTTGATGGGTTGGTCATAAAAACTTTAGGATACTTTGAAGGTTCCTTGGAATTAGAAGATAAATTTGAAGTAATACCTATAATTGTCACAAGTTGTAAAAAGAACCATGGACTTATTGGAAACGACGTGCTTAACATAAATTCTACCAAATTAATTAATGAGATAAAAATTGAAAAAACTGGAAAGTTAAAAAACTATAAAGCGAGTTTAAAATTAAAAGAAAATGTCTCCCCATCTTATTATGAGGCACGAAAATTACCAGTACATTTGTTGCCATTAGTAGTAACAAAACTACGAAAATTAATAGAACAAGACCTTTTTGAACATGCTTCCCTGTGGGTAGCAAGTGGGCATCACCCATTGTAGTTTTGAGGAAGACAGATGGTGATTTACATATTTGTGGAGATAACAAAATAGGCGTAAATCACAAAGTTTGTTCGGATTCATATCCAATACCGTATGTTGAAGTTGCATTACAACGCATTGGCAGGAATGAGCGTTTTTACAAAAATAAATTAAAAAACAGCATACCACCAAATACCAATAGACAATAACTTCAAAGAAGTAACCATGATAAATACGCCAATAGGGTTGCTAAGATGGAAAAGAATGCCATATGGAATAAAAACCGCAAGCGCCATATTTCAAAGGGCCATCGAACAAGTTTTAGAAAATATAGAAAATATGATTTGTTACCAAGACGATATATGCATAGGAGCTACCAATGAAAATGAATTAAAAAAGAAAACTGACACAATCTTGAATAGATTAAGAAATGCTGGAATGACAATAAATGAGAAAAAATGCGTAAGCAATTGTAGTAAAATATCTTTTTTAGGTTATTCCATTTCAAAAGGACCAGGCCTTGATAGAAAAAATACTAAAAGTAGCTACACCTACAAATAAAAAAGAACTGGAATCTTTTTTGGGATTGGTGAATTTTTACAGGTGATATTTACCAAAATACACGGACTTGACTGAACCATTTGCAAATTTAAGAAAGAAGAATGTTGAATTTATGTGGTCAGAGGAACAACAAAAATCTTTTGATAAATTTAAAGTAATTATGGCAAAGAAGCCAGTAGTGAAAATGTTTGATCCAAAAAGGGATGCAAGAGAACATTCGATATCGGGAATATTATCACAAGAAGGACATCCGATAATGTATTTATCAAGAAGACTAACGAACACTGGATTTAATTATTCAAATATAGAGAAAGAAGCGTTGGCTATTGTGTGGACAACTACTAGAGCCTGACAATTTTTAATTGGGAAAAAATTTCTGTTAAGAAGTGATCATAGACAATTAGAGTTTATATTTAACCCAAGGAAAGAATTACACGACATCGAGAATACTAAGATGGGCAATAAGATTGATGGCATTTGACTTTGATATAAAATATGTCAAAGGAAATTCAATTCCACATGTAGATGCACTATCAAGGTTGCGATTTTACAAGGAGTCAAAAGACAAAACAGAAGAAGAATTTGAAGATGCATTCTTACATTGGGTAGAGACTGATGTTTTGTCTTTAGATAGAATGGCTGCGGAAACTAGACATGATTCAGTACTAAGTAGGATAATATTGAGAATAAGAAAAAACTCATGGGGAAATTGTTCTAGGGCAGAAAGACCCTACAAAGAAATAAGACAGAAATTAACAATAGAACATGGAAAGATTTGTAATGGGGATTTGTTAGTTCCCCCAGAAACACAAAGAAAGTTGGTAATAAAAAGTGTACATGATGATATACACTGTGGAGTAGCGGCCACACAAAAAAGGATAAAATTAGAAGCATGGTGGCCGGGATATTCAAGAGATGTCGAAGAATATATAAAAAGGTGCAAAAAATGTAAAGAATTAAGAAACTTTACACAGACTACTTTACATTCGTGGCCCAGAGAAGTGGAGCCATGGAGTTGGGTGCATATGGATCATATGTATATTACTGGAGTGGGACTCTTATTAATTCTAGTAGACTCTTTTTCAGGCTGGCCTGAAATAATCCGGGTGCCAGACAAGAAAAGTTCTACGATAAAACAGATTCTAAGGGTCATATTTTCCAGAAACGGCATACCAAAATCCCTGGTATCTGACAACACACTAGAATTTTGTGATGAAGATCTTAATTTATGGTTAGAAAAAATAGGAGGTAAATCATATAAGACACCCCCATATCACCCTCAGTGGAACGGGTTAGCGGAAAGAATGGTGCAGACCGTAAAAACAGGATCAAAAACATGCTCTCAGCAAAAAGAAAAAGTAGAAGTTTTTCTACTGAGGCTGCTTTTAAGCTATTGCACAATACCACACACTGGAAGACTAGAAAGCCCATCAGCTTTAATGCTAACGATGTCGTATTCCACAAATGAAAAAATGTGGTACAAAAAGAACAAAGAAGCAAATCCAGAAAGGGCAGAATTTATCAGGCAAAAAGGCTACAATACAGCTATAATAAATAGAGAAAATGGCAACAGTGTATTAGCCCATGCAGATCAAATAAGGACCCAGGGTGAATATGAAGAGCAAAATGATGAAGAAATGTCTACGATTCTGTCCATTAATGATTTATTAGAACAACCGTTACAGAATGAAACATCAGAAGATGAAATAATGCAGGATCAAGTGGGACAGAATGAGTTTGAAAGTTTGGACAAAGATTAAATAATGCAAGAAGATGCCTATGATTACAGCGTAGTGCGGGATAGATCTAGGTCTCCCAGAGAAAGAAATTTGGGACAGAGAAGTAGAGCAAAGTAATGAAACTATCACAAGAAGTACAAGAGGTATACTACTATAGGTATAAAACCTATATGTTTCAGGGAGATGTAATGATACTGGCAAATTAATATGCCTAATTTGCATAAGTGCAAGAGAAAGACTATATAACTAGTCATTGAGAATAACGTAAAAAATGGAAGACAAGCTTAGCGACTGACTAGTGCTATACTTCAACTTCACAACACTTCACTTCTTTCCAATCTTGTCTCTGGTATTTTTGGCACCATTCCAAGTGTGTCTATTATTATGGGCACTACTTTATCTTGGTGTTTTGCAGCATCTTCATTTCTTGGTTAAGTAGGGTTTACAGCCATATCACATCTGATCACTGAAGTTAAGCAGCAGCAAACCTGGGCAGTACTTAGATGAGTGAGTGCTTGGGAATGGGAGGTGCTGTAAGCTTGGATGTGTGGGCAGTGTAATGTATAGTGACTTGGAATGAGAAATCTAAGAGCCAATTTGAACTGTTAATCAAAGAGCCGAGTTCCAATTCCTGTTGTGCTCATTACATTCACTTATGTGCAAATACTCTTGGGAAAGGTATGAATTCACCTATTGCTTCCCCCTTAGCTTTGCATTAAATAGTAGGACTTGATTTTCATTTTCATTTCCAAAAATTGTTTATTTCAATAGTCATCAAAAAAAACAAAACATTATGAATTATTCTTACAATCCAAAATATGTTTCAGCTTTAAATAACATACAAAACGGTTGACAAACCATAAAAAACAAATCAATAAATCAATCTTGGATAAGTGTGAGATATTACTATCTTTTTCATCTTAATTCATTTTTATCTTGTAGTCTCCTGCTACATTCATAATTTGGTTGAATTTCTTTGTTTCATTCCCAGCAAACAATAGTCCTGGGTATGACGATAAACTACATCTGGCAGCAAAGCCTCTGATCAAGAGATTGGAGGTTTTTGAGGAGTATGGAACCATCTCTTAATTACTATTATTCCCAGGTTAATCCTGATCTGGAGTGATAGCAGCTGTTAGGGTTCCAGCTATGGGCAAATAGTGAATAGCCAAAATAGTGATCAAAAACAAAATACTATGAAAGTATAAAAATACATTTTTATAGTAAAAATACCAGCAATACATTTTATATGAAAAAAATTACCAGCAATACATATAGTAAAATGACCAGCAATACATTTTATCTGTAGTTGTAGGCATACAGTTGTGTTCAAAATATTTAGATTTCAGTATTAAATAACCCATAGACATTGGTATGCTGCTAAACAAAACTAAACAACCAACATGAAGGAACTCTTTCATGACATTAAGCCATATAATATCTGACAATTTCTTCAAGAAATCAAACTGTATTTCAAAATATAACTTCAAAACTACAACATAAAACACACACATCACCACCTCTAGTAATTATATCCACACAAACATATATAGGCACAAAAGCTGAGTATCATCTACCACGTATTCAATTGTGAAAGCAGAATAACATATATCATATTTTTATTACTTCAAAGATACCAAGAAAATTAAATTCCAGCATTAAATGGCCTATAAGCAGTTAATATGCCATTAAACAAATCTAATCAAATCAAATGATATGCCATTAAACAAATCAAATCAAATGATATGCCATTAAACAAATCAAATCAAATTAAAAATCCAGCAACAAAATCCAATATTTTTGCTTGGATTGAGTGGTCTGTCTGGATATCCAAAGCATAGAACTTATGATTGCACCCAGCCAATTCAACTGTAAATTGATGAGGCTTTGTTGCCAATTTAGTACTGCACTTAAATTCATAGGTACCATAGCTCATCCGAATAATTACCATGAAATATTTATAGAAAAGGCACAGGGAAGCAACTTTAAGGTGATGGGAAAGTGACTAAAGCTGAGATTCCAGGTCAGGACCAATAATATTTCTGATTGTTCAGTGGATTTTATCAAGAATTTCTAAATATTAGGTTGGTGCAAAAATAATGACGTAATAATGTTGTTTTTTTGACGTTAAAAAATACGTCAAAAAACGATATTATTACGTCATTATTTTTGCACCAACCTAATATATAGCAGGAGCAGTGGACAACATGTAGCAGCAATATTTGAGGCACAAACAAATGGTAAATAAATTCTGGAAATAAAAATTATTTAGCAGATCACACTTTCTTAGCAGCAAACCTAACAAAAGATTCAATATAGTCATTCCACTTCATGCCAGCTGAGGTTGTTAGCCTTGAGAAGGTGCAGTGAGTCAAGAGGTTAGCATCAGCCATGCTAATGGAAGGCAGAAAGGAGTCTCTCAGATGATTAATAGAGAGCAGCTTTGTTTTGGAGGCATTAAAATTAACAAGCCATTCTTTGCTCTGGCGAACAACAGACTGTAGGTCATTTTTTGAGATGAGCTGCCAATTTGATCTTAATTAAACTGAACAGATAGGAGTAAATGGTTATGGTATCAGCAAAGCTACCAACTTAAGAATAGATGCCATCAGGAAGGTTGTTGATAAAAACAAGCATTTAAAATTTTTTATAATAAATAATTAATTTAATTTTCTTGTATTTGCCAACAAAAAAAAAACAAGAAAATTAAATTAATTATTTATTATAAAAAATTTAAAATTGTTAACTTCATTTTCAAAAATAATAATTCACCTGTAAGACTCAAATTACAGAGAACCAATATTACGAATTTACATGTTCCTTAAGGAGCTGTGTTCCTGACCAATCCAAATATGTAAATAATTATATTGGATATACTACAACATGTTTAACTAAAACACTCACATTACATCTATCTGACCAATCTGCTCAATTAGCTCTCATTTAAATACACATAAAGACCTATCAAACTCTATCCGTAATATATACTTGTTGATAATACAAATATAACATCATCAACATGTACAAATGGCTAAAAATAATGAAAACATTATTGATAAAAAAGAAAAAAACAATATTCAATAGTATCAACTATGAACATGGCCAAAATGTGCTGGCCATATTTGGAAAATAAAACATTCCTAAAACTCTAGATACATGCATAAAACAATCCATATATTCAGTTAAAAGTAAAATAAAATCAATTCTTGATAATGGCTAAAAGTATAGCTAAAAGCGCTTGGAAAACATTCGGACAATGTTTATATAATTTATGTCCTGAAAACAAAAAAATTATACAAACACATGAGAAATTATACAAAAAACTCAACCACAGCACCTTGTCAGTCGTTTTCAATGAAACTTGCATAAAAGAGGGATTGCTGCCCAAATACACAATTTTTAATATTGTTATGGTCCAATATCCTCACACCACAGTTATGGTCCAAGGTTAGAACCAAGGAACACAAGAGTAGAATAACAAGGATATATTACAACAGAAATATAGTACAAGAAGTTGAAGTTGTTAGTAATGACTGTCTATCTGATTTAGAGTGAACTAATATTGTCTCGACTTGTTACACCATTCATTCATTATACCTCTTGAGAGGCACAGTATTTATATTGTCGGGAAGAGTCCATTATCGTTATAGGTAAGTTCCCATAACAAATATATATATATATATATAGATATATATATAGATATATATATATATATATATATATATATATATATATAGAGATTTGTTGTGTACATAAGAGCACATAACTGTGTGTGAATATCTATTAGCTATTTTAATATATTTTGTGTTTATACGTTGTTTTTATAGATACAATTATTTAAGTAAATGTGTTGTTAATAATAAACAGTATTAATGACATTTACCGACCTGAATGTCCAAGAAATTTTATAGAAAATACATGTCCTTCAATGGGAACTAAACCCGTATCCTGCACAGAACTATCATTTGGCCTGACGTGCTATACCATTTAGCTACAGAGGAAGCATCTGGTTAGCAAAATCAAATTATTTTTTGCTAACCAGACACTTCCTCTTAATTAATACTGTTTATTATAAACACGGCATTTACTTAAATAATTGTATCTACAAAAATAACATATAAACACAAAATATATTAAAATAGCTAATAGATATTCACACACTGTTAGGCGCACTTATGTACACAACAAATCTATTTTATATGCACATTTTCCTCTTTTTTCCTGTATTATTATTATTAATATCATCGTTATTATTATTATTTTTCCACACGCACCATTTTCTGACAATGATGTTCCAAAATTATTTTTTATCAAGATGTTTTATCCCTTTTTTTGCTGTTCCTTTCCCCTTTTTTTCTCTTCCATTTTTCTCTTTCATTTTATTTTTATCGCCATTTTCCCTCTGTTCTCACACTATTTTCCTATCCAGCCAAATCTCTCAGCACTGACCATCCATGGGACCTCTTCCTCATCCCAAATCCAATGACTCCCTTCCTCTATGTTCAAAATCTCACTCCCCTACCACCTACACCAATAAGGACAAAACAGCCTAATTTTTGAATCCAAGTTTAATTTGACAAGAAGTTTCACACAGTGAAAAATCAGAGATCAGATTTTTACTAATAATACGATCTACACAAGAAGTCACACCAGCCACAAGGACAGCAGTTGGTGAGTCTTCCCCATTTCTCTGTTTAATTCTCACACTGTTGATGAAGGACACGGGTGTGCCTGAAAATTCTAGACCTTAATTTCCACGCTTCATTTTTGTCTTGTGGTTAATAATTAATATTTAATAAATATCTTTCATAATGATCACATTGGTACCCTTTCGTTTGCCCTTGTTTTATTAACCAGCCTATCTATTTTTTATATATATATATATATATATATATATATATATATTAAGACATTTTTTATATTTATACATTTTTTTTATAGATACAAATATTTAAGTAAATGCTCTGTTTATAATAAACAGTATTAATGACATTTACCGGCTTGAATATCCGAGAAATTTCCATAGAAAATATGCATCCTCCAACAGGAATCAAACCTGTATCCTATATGGAACTATCATATAGCCTGATGTGTTTTACTGATTGAGCCACAGAGGAGTGTTTTGGTTAGTAAGGTCAATTTTACTGTTTTTAAACTACAATTCAACATGGTTTTCTCTCGTACATTCATATCTGCTCAATGCGTAACCAAATGTAAACAAATGACATCACACATTATGAAATGGACAAAGTCCGACAATTATTTTAAGACATTTATATATGTATAAAATACCGCACAGTTAGTGCTGGTTTTCAATTTGCATTTGACAATTACTGCCTACATGAAACTCAGATTTACACTGAACAGTGAGGAACAAATACATATTTATTCATAGTATATATAAATGCATGTATATTAGTTAATATTAATTATAATAATAACATATTGGGTATAAGATCCTTGCAAGATACCCCCCAAAAGAATGTATGCATAAGAAATTAAAATCAGCTTTTTTAGTAGATTTATTTTCTCCCTCTGTAATG
This sequence comes from Acanthosepion lycidas, assembly GCA_963932145.1. Taxonomy (NCBI): domain Eukaryota; kingdom Metazoa; phylum Mollusca; class Cephalopoda; order Sepiida; family Sepiidae; genus Acanthosepion; species Acanthosepion lycidas. The sequence continues at coordinate 30,410,451 of OZ010614.1, read as the reverse complement.
TTATGGCATAAATGGCTTTTAATAAATTTGATTATGAATGGTTACATTTTGAATCTAGACAAGAGTATTAAGACATTTTACATCACAGTTCTATTGTGATCTGTCAATTCAAATAAAATCCATGATATTCTAGCTTTAAATGTCTGCTTTTCAAGTTCCCTGGAGCATTGCAAATTATTTAAGTATACAGCTTAAAAGGAACGGAACTTGAGTATTATATGCCAAATTCCTGGCAAGTAATTGCTGAAGATGCAATTTTTCATAGAAGATGATGGTTGTAAGTGCAAAAATCAGAATCGTGCAACTTAAACGTTTCATCTATCAGGTTGGTGCAAAAATAATGTCGTTTTCTCACATATGTTACTATGTGAGAAAACGACATTATTTTTTGCACCAACCTAATAAAACATGTCAGTTTCTTACAAGACAATCTGGCATTGACAACAAAAGCTAACCTTTGTAATTATATTAGGTTGTATCAAGTTATTTTCAGTTCTTTGTTTTCAAAGTTTATGTAATATTCTCTGAACAGTCTCTTTTAATGATCCTGATTCTTCCAAGACTTTTTTGGGGGGCTGGTGATTGGGTTTTTTATCTACCTTCATTTTAAATCATCATGATCAACGACTGATGATTACCCATTTTAAAAATTTATTTCAAGAGAAAAGTCACCAGTTCAGTCAGCATGGTCAAATATTTAAGTATTATCTACCACATTTCTGTATAGTAGACTGCTAAAATTGCAATTTTGAGATAAAGACTATGGTTACAAGTGGGAAAAATGGAATTTAAATTACTAAAATTTTTTTGCAATACACTGATGTGTTGAAATCTTCACAGTATTTAGTATTATTGAAGTTATTGATAACATTTTTTTTGAGATTTACAAAGTTCAATCAATTTCACAAACCAGTCAAAATAATTTGAATAAGTTGATTTGTTTGGAAAAATATTTTAACAAAAACCCTACTTTACAGTTTAATAATTTCTTTAATTTAATTTAATTTCATTTTATACGACTTCATGGTAAACAATATTTTTTAAGAAAATTTATTTTTTTCCTTTAGAACAATGAAGAATAAATTCTTCGGATTTCTTACTCTTCAGCATGCACCATACACCTGATCATGTGTAAATATTTTTTTCTCAAGCCAAATTCCAACTTTTGGAAGTATTTGGGTTTAGGATTTGTTTATTGTTCTCATAAATGCAGAGCAAACCAGAAACTGGATTCTTGTATATATAAAAGCTCAAAGAAAAGATATGCAAAATAGAATATTGCATTTTTATTAAATAAATATTTGTTATTTTAATCATTAAATTGTTTTTAAAATAGCGGAAGTAATTTGTAGGTTAAATAATGAAATTTTTAATTTTTCAAAAATAATTAATGAAAATTTATTGTACTAACCTATGCACTCTAATAAAACCAACTGTACTTTGTACCCCCTTACATGTTTGCACTTTTTCCAAAAATATGATTTTGACAAGGCAATTTATGGCTACTTTAGATATCTGATATTGACATTTATGATTATATTAGGCTGTATCAAAAGTATTTTCATTTGTTTAATCACTGTAGGTTAGTTAGAACTTATTACCTTTGGTTGACAGTCTGCCTCAAAGAAAGATCACTCTGATTTCAAAAACAGGGTAGATGGGACTTCTTAGTCACCTTGATTACAACTCTTAAAGAAGTCAACAGCTTCCTGCTTCCAAATAATGATTGATAGAGGATTAATACCAAATGACATCACCCTTTCCTGATGAGAATTATGGACAAGGGCTGGTGTAATATATAGTGGCTTGGAATGGGAAATTGGAGAACCATGTTCAAATACCAGCCGAATTCAAGTTCATTACATTTGTTTACATGTAAATACTCTTGGGAAAGGTATGACTCAATCTTTGCTCTCCTCTCCAGCTATGGGTTAAATAACAGGGCATACTGGGCTCACTAGCCATGGCTGGCAACCAGTTTAGGAGAAGGAAAATTCTGAAAACCATAACAAGTATCCATGATCTCTATCCTCAGTAGTGAGGATGGGAAGAAGCAAAGAAAAAAAAATAAGCAATTGTAAGAATGTGTATTTAAACATACATCATTTTCTGCATACTGATTTCTTTTCATTCACTTTTTCCCAAATGGATGTGCAAGTCATATAACAGTTATTGTGGAAAGTAGAATTGCTGAACTGTCAGAAGTAAAAATTTGCAGGCTAAAATTAATTCACATCCATCTTTTTCACACAGGTTGGAAGCATCAAATGATTTTCAGTTTTCAGGGGATTTCATAGGAACTCTCCCCCAGTGATACTCCTGTAGAATAAGTGAGCCAAGTTCAAATCCCAGCCTAGTCTTCTGCATTCACTACACACTAATGCCTTTAGGAAAGGCATGAATTCATAGCAAGGTAGGCTTGGCCCTCTAGCCTTGAGTAGAGTTAGTCATGAAGGAAAATTCAGAATTAAAATAAAATGCACAATTTATATGATAGATAGAAATCCTGAGAAAATAGTTTAATAACTTTACATAATAATTACTTTGATACTTTAATAATCATCAAACCATATAATAATTATCTATATGTATTTATTTATATATTTCCTTTCCCCTCTGTAGTGGGAACAGAGATAAATCAACTTAAGCTAATACATTTATGTTGGATTACTTCCCTTAGTCATTTTAATAATATTTACAAATAAAATATTTATCTTTATATTTAAAATATTTATCTGCATTTAGACAAAATTACTTCCCAAGCAAAATGAATCATTTAATTAATAAGTTCCTTTACTCCTACATTTCTTCAATTACAGTTTTATTTGTTCAAGCCTTTCATGTGAGGCACTCAGATACCTTTGTCTCTTAATTGATCATCTTGCTTCAACTTGGTCTTGAAATAGACTGTTGATGATGTCTGTCATTCTGTTGCTAATCTTGTTCTTCCAAGAGATATTTCCATTTCACTTTTATATGAAACATATAAAAGTTTTGACATGAGATGATATTGAGCAAAAAGTGATTTATATAATACCAAGTGTAATCAATGATTCATAGATACCATTGAACATATAAAAAATATAAAGGAAACAGATTAATTGTGTTTTAGTTGGAAATTCTTTACCTCCACTTTATTGAATCTCAATACATTGTTTCAAGACTTTTGTTTCATTGCATCTCACTATTAAAACTTTCTAACAATTAACATAATTTTTGATGGCACGGGTACATCAGTTTATTCATATAAATTCATAACATCATTATGAATAATGACATTATGAATTTCTATAAATAAAAGATTTTTCATCAACCTAATATAGAATTAACAGTTTTGTTGAAAGGTGTCATAAGGTTACAGAAAGCCAAAGAAAATATTCTGATAACTGAATAATGATGTTATCATTTATATGATTATCAAAAATTTGGTTGAATTTTGCATGGGGTATCCAATGAGGAATGAACTCACAACTCAGTAGTAATGGCTAACCATTAGCTATAGTGAGGTGTCCATTTTGTCAAATAATATTAGAAACCTAATATCTGAAAGGTTACATAGGGATATTAAAATCCAGCAAAAATACATTGATAGCTGAATAATGATGCTATGAATTTATATGAACAAAAAAATTATCAAAATTACTTGAAATGTTTACATAGACTTAATAATCAGCAAAATGTGCATATACGTTGTGGGGACATTGTGTGTTGGAGGGCTTCTAAAAACTGAAATAACTTGATGTCTCTAGATCCTTACAACATAGACCTTCCTTTTTTTCATTACCTCTCTTTTTTCAAATCTGACTCCCAACTGCAGTTAAAGTGAGAGGGTTGTCTGTAACAACAATACATCCACCCCTCTTTCTTTCACCAGTGTTTTTCTTTCACCACTCTAAGCCCAAATTGTCTGAAAAAAGAAACGGCTAACTGCAGTACTAATGCAGTCAACCTTTAATAAGATCAGACCAAAAATGGAGTATTATTGTAATATCTGAAATGGAGGTTTCCAAACCTCTCTTTCTAACCTTGACAGAGTTCAAAAGCATTTATATGGCCTTGTAGGTGATAAATTATTTTCCACCCTACAACCACTTTCCAAAAACAAAAACCTATCACTACACTATTGCTATTTTCATGAAGAAAGTTCTGAGAAATCAGATTCCTTTAAATCCACCAGTTCAGACATTTACAGCTAAAAACCATTATGTCACACACAAAGTATCAAAGCATCCGTGTTCTTTTTGTATTCCATTAATAAGAAGGAAGTTCTATTCGGACAATTATTTCCCAAGAGCTGTTATATTCTGGATCTGATTCCTGAGAAGACCATTCCCCAATCACAACAATCTTAACCTCTTCAGGTATGGGGTCAACCATTATCTATCCTACATATCCTCATAACCTGCACTTCTTCAATTTTCAGAGTAATTTTTGTCTATCTTCATATTTGCCAAAAAAATGAAGTATCAAAAGGATGGTTTTTTCTCCTTGACACCATTATTATTTTAACTACCTTCACTCCTCAGCAATTGATTCAAACTTCATAAAATGGTAAATAAGGATTTCCTTACAGTTGCTTCACATATTTTAATAATTTTGCAAATGTGTATTAATTTATGAATAAAAAATTGTTTTCATATTTATTTATTTATAAATTGGTAAATGATAAATATTGCATTGCATTAGTATTAATTGTATTAGTTGTTAGAATGTTGTAGATATAAAATTATTCTTGTCAATAATTTTTGTTAATAATATTTACAAATAAAATATTTATCTTTATATTTAAAATATTTATCTGCATTTAGACAAAGTTACTTTCCAAGCAAAATGAATCATTTAATTAATAAGTTCCTTTACTCCTACATTTCTTCAATTACAGTTTTATTTGTTCAAGCCTTTCATGTTAGGCACTCAGATACCTTTGTCTCTTAAGTGATCATCTTGCTTCAACTTGGTCTTGAAATAGACTGTTGTTGTTGTCTGTCATTCTGTTGCTAATCTTGTTCTTCCAAGAGATGTTGAAACAATCGCAGATATAGAAAGAAAACTACAAAAACTCCTCCAAAGATAACAAAGGAAAGCAAGAAGAAAAAGTTAAACATCAACTGCAAGAAGACAAAATGCCTGGTTGTTAGCAAAAGGGGACAGCCCAAAGTGCGAATTACAAATCGGAGATACCAAAATCAAACAAGTGCAGAAATTTAAATACCTGGGAAGTGTTTTAACAGGAGATGGAAATCCAAAGACATATTGGGATAGTCAAAGATGCATTCCAAAAGCTAAGCAGAGTACCAAGAAATAGAAAAACTTTGCTAGAAACAAGGTAAATAGTACTAAACTGTTATGTAATATCTGTTCTCCTGTATAGTAGAGAGTGATGGACAATCTCCTCAAAGATGAAGAAGAGAACAACAGAAATGTGATTCTACAGAAGGATGCTGAATATGTGAGCAATGACAAAGTTTTAGAAAAAATGGAAACAAAAGGGAAACTTATACTTAACATCAGTTAGGATTTCTAAGGTACATAATGAGGAAAAAGGGCTTGGAAACTCTGATACTCACAGGACAGATTGAAAGCAATAGGGACAAAGGAAAACAATGCATAACATACTTAGTAAGCTTGAGTAAATGGATAGCGAAACAGGATTTACAAAAAATAACTGAAAGATAAAATTTATTAAGAGCTACAAGAAACCGGATGTTGTGGAGAGCCATGATCACTTATGAAGAATAAATAATGTTTAGTGTTTTTGTTGTAAATTCTCAAGAACAAAAGAAAAATGTACAACTTCACTTTTATCATATGTGTAGGTCTTATAATTCTAATCATCTCTTTTTAAAGCAACAAACATTGCTAAGGAAGTGAAGATAGTTAAAACAATAGCGGTGTTAAGGAAAAATCATACTTTTGACACTTCGGGGTTTTTTTTGCAGGCATGGAAGTCCAAGTTTGCCTTATATTCTTTATTTCTTCAGTCTTGACATTCATTTTTGTTTTTCTTTTATTTCTCTGCAAATGTTCATTATTTAACCATTTCTGTCATTATCCCTATTTAAGGACAATTTTCTCCTGTAAAAGACAAACTCTGATAAAACTTTCATTATATTTTTGAGGAAACCTTGTATTCAGTTTGCCTGAGATAATTTACGTAATAAAATATTGTAATCTACTTGACACTGCGTTCACAATGCAATTCTTTTCAGCCTATTTAGATTATGTAATTGCTTTTTTTACCCCTGAGTGATACAATAGAAAACGAATGCTTAAAATATATATAAAAACAAAAAAATATAAAAAAAATGTAATTAAACATATCTTATTGTGTGTTAGAAACTTGTTTCCAGAACAGATAATATCCATAAGATTAATAAAAGAGAAAATAGCATGCAACATTTATTAAAACAGAAAATTTAAAACAAGTAATCATGAGCATATATCACCAATAATTTGAGCAGATATTCACAAAAATAGGCAGAGTGTGAAATGAAACATGCATTGTTGATTTGTGGGGGGAAATATGATTCAAATTTAGGGGTAAATTCATTCTTGGTCAGACTGATAAATTTTCAGCAACCAGCTTGAAGTATATTTTCTAATATTTTACGATTAGAGAAAACCTTTTTTTTTAAAATGTCATGTCACTTCAGCAAAGACAAACATGGCTCTCCACAGATTCCCTTTCTTTATTATCTCTGATTTGTCATGAATTCTTGGGAAAGATAGTGGAGTGGTTTCCCATTGCCTTTCCTACTGTTTTGAATTCAGAATTTCCCTCCTCCTTTACTAGCTGTTACTCAACTCTAGAGAGCTTAGTCCACCCTGTTATTTCACAATAGCTGAAAAGCAAATAAATGGATTCATTCCTTTCCAGTGAATGCAACAGATTAGACCTGAATTTGAAGTTAAATCAACTTCTTTCTGCAACGATAAGTTTTACACTACACACACATATGAAGGGATTTAGATCAGTTACTATACTTGATGTCGTATAACACTGCAAACTCATTTACTTTTAACTAGAAATACCCATGAAAATTTCACAGTTTTTCTGATGAATCTTAATTCTTAAAACAACAACTGAATAAGCTTCTTGCGTGTTCCATAACAATAAAATACCCTCTGAAAATTCCCTTACTGCATCCATTAAATATTTGAGCTTAACTTTAACAAAATATTGCAATAGCAATCATAAATATGAATGCTGGTCATTAAAGAAGTAAGAGGGTACAAATGATAAGATTTAAAATTGACAAGTTTTTTCATTTCACTGAAGCAGACTGTAAATATATGAGAATGTTACTGCCTTCTCTATCTTCCCTTTGTTTTTTCCTTTCACTCACTCTCACTAAAACCAAACAGCATCTCCAAAAGTTTATCCTTGTGGTGAAAATGGAATAGTCAATTATTTATGAGGTATTAGTAGAGTGTAACACATGTACTAAGGAACAAGCAGAATTAGAATCAATTACAACTGTATGAAATAAGGCTAGCTGCTCACATTTGGAAAAACATTAACCTACCAGATAACTCATTTTCATATATAAATACTGGGAGATATTGTCCTTCTTCTAGACCGGTTACTATCCAGAGCTACAGAATCAATCTACCTTGATATTTAAACTATAGCTGGGTTAGAAGAGATGAATGCATGTTTTTTTTTCCCCAAGGGCATTAGTGTGAACTGAATGAAAGTTTTAACTAGAATTGGAATTTGTCCTGATGATTCCATTTTCTGTGGTTATAAGCATTATGCTGCCCACATGTCCATGTTATCTTGTATGCATGATTGATTAGAATACACGTGAATCTTTTCATGTATTTGATATTGTCAACATAATATTTTGGCTGAGCTATTCTCCAGCCTTCTTCAAGTGTACTGTCAATATGGATAATGAAATCCTCTTTTTTTCTAGGAGTTTAAAACAAAAATTGAAAAACCATAACAAACAGAATTTTAAAAAAAATACCTTAGTAATAACACTTATTTTATAAATGGTATTCTATTTTCCCTTTTTTAAAACAATCTTTCATTCAATACAAGGCCCAAGAGCCACTCAATTTAGTTGGTTACTAAATGAGGTTGTTGGACAGGAATCAAAGTGGAAATTCTTGGGGCATAAACATCATGCCTGAGCATATTCCCAGACACCGAGACAAGCTTGCTCATTTGAGAGGACTAAAGGAGAAGATGGAGGTGTTCACAAAGGCTGTTTCGGAATCCCCTACCCACATTTGAGCATTCTTTTGAGCTTGTTCCATTAATTTATATGAAGTTGTTCTGAAAAATTTTATTTCTTAAATACCCCTTTTGTTGAGTAAAGAAAACTACATGTTGCTGAAATTTGTATGATGCAGCTAGCATAATATATGCAGCCTCCTACAATTTCCTCAATCTCCACTTGATCCTCTGTCATAATGTCAGTTATGACTTTGTTATGATATGCAAGATGCCATAGGTTGATCCATAAGTAATTTCCATTTATCGTACCAATTGTAATGATGACTAATTTGTTTGATTGATTTGTTTCTTACAGATTATCAACCCTTCGTAGGTTATTTAAAATTTCTAAGTACTGACTGGGCTTGATGCTGCGTAACTTTGGTGATTGATTGTAATGATGAACATATCATCCTAAGTACTAACCATATGTGGTAGTCAAGAATAACCATTGTACTATACTATATAGAAAACTTACTGACTGCTAAAAAAATATCTTTGCCCTAATAATAAGCCTTCAAATTCATACATAGAAATTGTTTTTTCTGCATATCTACCTCTGTTGTGATGTATATGACTGTTATATTCCATGCTAATAGGAATATTGTTATAGTGGAACACACCTATTCTATAGTTAATAGACTCTCCCACCTATAATAAGTAGGAGTAGTAGCAGTCGAGAGTCGGCAGTGAATTGGTCAGTCAGTGGATGTCGGACAACCATTAGACTGATATTAAATTATCAGCCACCCCAACTAGATTACTGCGTCATTGCCTATTATATCAAGTTCCTAAGGTTTTCTACGTTGAACCTATTTTAGTACAAATACAAGCCTCCACTGTGAAACCGCTACATAACAAATATATACTTGAAAAACAAGGTGGATAAAATAAGTAAAGGTTTATTGTAAAAATCCAGTACAATAAGAATAAAGGTAACAGTTATGCACAAGGTCATCACAAGTCAATCCAGTAGTGAGTGCTACTATTGGAAGGTCGGTAGTTCTTGTGTAAGTCTGAGTCATATTCAACAGATCCCAGCTAGACTCTGTAGTCCATTGACTTACAGATACTTATAGGTAGTTACTACCTATAGTGTAGTCACTCATGGAGGGGACAGGTTGTTCCATTACATCAATGACAAAGGTTTTGTCAATGTAGAAAGTTGATAAGATGACAAGACCCATGGCTATTTGTTATGACCCACTCCTGATTGAGATAACAGATAATAATAATACTCATTGAAGGGATCCCTGTAGCCTTAAAGAGATACAAATACAGCTCACACCTTACAAATGGCTTTATCTATGTAAAATGTGTCTGATCTTAGGGGGGGTCTGTTTTTTTAAAAAAATGCTTGTGAAAAAATGTCATGATGCTATTTTTGATCTTGGGTCTCTGGTTGGGTCCCAGAAAGAAATGAGTATGCATCAGAAATCAAAGGAAATAAAACAATAATAATATAGTAGAGTATGTATATAAAATAATTTCTTGAGTAAAGATCTATAAAAAAAAAAATACAGAATTTTGAAACACTGTAATATTAATTGTGACTTCTTAAAACAACCCAAACCATTTTCTCACAGTTTGTTTTTTTTTTTTTTTTTTTGGTACCTACAATTTTAAAAATTTTTCCATAAAATTTATGCCCAACAAGTCTTGTTTACTTACTTAACTTTCTTTTTTATCCTAGACTTTTTATTTCTTGACGAAAATTTTTTGTTAATACATTTTTTAAACAATCCTCACTTACAATGACTGTAATTACTGAAATGCCTACATTTAAAACTAGCCTGCGAGACAAAAAACAATAAATACAAATATATACTTTACCACACTTTCTCCACTTTGAAGTATATTATTTCTTGCCTATTATTCTTTTATTTTTTTAAACTTTGTGATGGGGGATATGGTGAACCTTCCACTTGTCAATTCCCCAATTCACTGTAAAGACTGACCTCAATAAAGATGTTCTGGAATGCAGTCAGGAGAAACTAAGATGCAATTAAGACACAGTTTTGGAGAAAAAAAAGAAAACATGAAAAAGAAGACTAGGAGAAATATTTTAAAGTATGTATTCCAGTCAACGTTATGTCATGTGAACTAACAAGCAGAAAAAGCATGACGAAAAAATAAAATAAAACTTGAGACACTGAAGAAGATGACAAAATAGACAAGTATATGAAGGGGCGCTGAAAATTTTTTTTATGGTTTATCATATTTTGGGAAGTTAAAAACTTTGCAGTACTCTTTATATATATATATATATATATATATATATATATATATATATATATATATATATAATGGACTCAGTTTTGATGTATGAGGATCTGACTGCTTATTGATTCAGTTATGAAAGTGTATGTGATAATCTTAAGTGGCATTTAAGACCTGCTAGTGATTTACAAAGGAGGCCACATATGGAGCAAGTGTGAGGATTGTGAGATGAGATCACTGTTAGATTGGCTGACCTTTTAGATCTTGCTCTCACTTCTTGAAGATAATTCAGACAAGCAGATTGAAAATTGTAAATATATATATTAAATTATTATTATATATAATATATATATTAAATTATTATTATTATTATTATTATTATTATATATATATATATATATAATAAAAAAGGCTCAAACACTAATATTCCATAGTTATAATTTATTACATTGGAATTGTAATCATGATCCAATTCATCAGACCTACAAATTCAAAAAGAAATCGGAAAATATAACATTGGGTATAAAAAAATAAAATTTTAGTGAGAGTGTATGTGTGGGAGTGGGAAACAAGTGTGAGAGGGAAATATATGAAAGCTCTAGAGAGGGGTAACAGAAGAAAAAAGAACAAGAAGGCCTAAAGGTGAAGGTGGGGATTAAAATTTAACAGAGAGAAGTTTTAAAGAGAGGAGTTAAGTAACAGTTTAAATGAGTGAGATACAGATAAATATGAATTATTGTTCAATGCATAATTCGCTATATAGATATATATTAATAAATATACATATTATCTTCAGGTGCTGAGTATGAACTCTCATAATCAGTGCCTGAAGATTGTGTTGTGCATGAAACTCAGAGCTCAGTGTCATGCTAACAGTGAGGGATAATATGTATTTTTATTAATATACACTTAATAGCACTGTTATATGACACTGAACACTGTTTTTTTAACATCAGCACCATATGCGCAATATATATATATATATATATATATATATATATATATATATATATATACACACATACAGAGTGCATCAAAAATACTTTTACAAATTTTGAGGACAGGTTACTCACACCAAAACGAGGACAAAAGTATTTTTTGATATGCCGTATATATATATATATATATATATATATATATATGTGTGTGTGTGTGTGTGTGTGTGTGTGTGTGTGTGTGTGTGTGTGAGACACCCACTGGTGGTCGCAGTCCAGCGCCAATATGTGACGTCCACTGGTCGCGACATCAATATATGACACTGCGCTGTCTGCCCGTGGTAAACCATCAGTTGTGGCACGAAGCTGTAAGGTTTCTTCCTCCAGCATTTGGGGTTGACTCATTGTCACTGCCATCAGCCTGTGTCCCAGTTGATCTGGTCATTCCTGGTTCGATACCAACTTGTTGTTCCCAGCTCACTTCCAACATCTGGTTACTGAAGTAACTGCTTTGATCTCAAGTCTAACCTACCCACATTGTGATTTTGATCTTAGGTAGACAAAATCAATCAGGCGTCAGGCCGTAGTGCAAGCTGAATCCGGGGTAAAGGTGATATCACACAAGCGTAAGTAAAAGAAAATAATAAGACAACTCAAGAGGTTCAAATATGTTGAGAAATAACAATTATCTTTATCCGTCTGTTGAATACAATAGTGTGTTTCTCTCCCAGCCTGTTTCTATGGATTCGTGACACTGTTTGCATTTCTTAAGCGAGTTATGGTATCTTAAATCGTTCGTCAATAAAAACTTGCTTTTGGTAGGAAGACTAAGTCAAGAGGACGTGGAAATATTTTGGTCAGCTTCTGTGAACCAACTTCAAACTTAAACTGTCTGGAACTGACTGCAACTCTGAACTCTCTTGAAAACTCTGGCTAGCTGCCTCAAGACGTTTGTTTATATGGACAACGACCCAAACTCGGTGTGGGGGCCCGATGTGGTTTGGGTTCCTTGACAATTCTCAATTCCCAATAATTCTCTTTGTTCTTAGGCCAGGAAAATTAATTACTTCCCATTTTTGGAAGATTAATCACTTTCAACTTCGGAGTTCCTCCCTCGTCCTCCTAGACTTTTCCTCTCTCAAACTGGTATCCTATACCAATCCCCTCAGTGGGCATTAACAACTTCTCCGTCTTTCTCATACATTCACCTCCACCTATCACCCATGCTACCAATGATCTCTCGGCAGTGTGGGTGTGGCTAGACCGGCCATCTTAGAATTATTCCAGAATTTTGTTTACAAAATCCTTTTTTTCTTTCCCTTCGGCCAAAACATTTACAAATCCCAGATTGCCAATTAATTCTTTATCACATCCCAAATCCACTTAGCTCAGACCTCTACTGACTCATTAATCATGTCGAAAAACCCAACATCTGGGTTCTCCGCCAGTCAACCTCCAACTGAGTGGCCGTGCCCACCCGACAATTAAATTCTTTATTTTTCTCATGTTTAAAATTCTCTAATCACCAGATGCTCATTTTCGAGATGTTATGTCTGATGTCAAGTTTGAATAAGCAATAATAATGATCCCCTTTTCAATTTCCTTTTCATGTCAAGATTTGTGCATATACCAGATGGCTTCCATTGCTGGAAACAGGAATCAAAGTTAAATGATATCTCTGAAAGATAATTAATACCTACTCTCCAGGGTGGTCCCAAGCCAAATTTTTTCCATGGCCGCATGCGTCGACTGGCTTTGTTTTTCTTTTAGAATTCTGTTTCGTTTGGTGTGTCACTCCCTTATTGTGACATTAATTAATTTTGAAAGAATCACAGTCTCACTTTTTCTTACGGATTTTAAGTCTTTTGCGAAAAGTATCTTTCTTTTGTAAATAAAATAAATTCTTCTTTTTAATGTCACTCAGTCTATCTTTCGATATAGCTCTTTCTCGCCTTAAGTATTTCCTGTTATCATAGCTAAATAGTGTCACATGTGTGTGTGTGCAAATATATAGAAAATAGGAAAGAATTCGTTAGGTAAATAATCCGAAGTTCTTTTGTATTTTTGTTTTTATTTTAAAAAAACAGTGCTCAATAAAAATACAGTGCTCAATACAAAAGTAGAGCCTAAATTATAGTTATTTTTTAAAAATATGATTTCTTTGCTACATAAGAGTTCTCATGTTTCTAAAACAAGAGCTGAAAACTTCAATATAATTATTAGAATTAAATTGAATTAAAGTATCAAATCAAGCTCTATTTCATCTTTAAGTGAAATTTTTGGAATAACTAATCTTGAAATTTATGCGTCTTTATAAGTTTTCAGCTCTTGTTTTTGAAACATGAGAACTTTTATGTAGCGAAGGAATCATATTTGTAAAAATTATTATATATATATATATATATAAATGGAATATTAGTGTTTGAGCCTTTTATATTATATACATATATATATTTATATTATATATATATGTATATTATATATATATATATATATATATATATATATATATATATATGTACACATATATTTATATATATTAGATAATAGAGAAATCCAAAATTACCTCATGAGTATAGACTATTTAAATGTATCAGTTTTATTCTAATCAAATGGTGGAATTCAGAAATTTAAAATTATTTAAAAAAGAGACAACAGTATGAGTGATAAAAATAGAGCAACTTTTATTAAGTTTGATATTAGAGACTTTTATTCCTCTATCTCCAGAGACCTCTTAGTTGATTGTATTAACTTTGTGAAAAACCATATGGAGTTAATGGATGATGAGATTAATATCATCTTAGTTACGAGGAAATCACTGTTAGCACTTAATGATTCTACTTGGATTAAGTGCTGTAATGACAATTTTGATGTTTCTATGGGAGCATATGATTCAGCCCAGGTTGCTGATTTAGTTTGTTTCTATATTTTAGATATTCTTAGTAGAATTGTAGATCCCAAACTAGTAGGCCTATATAGAGATGATGAACTCATTTTTGTTCCCAATAGCAATGGTCCATTTATTGTGAAGTTACAGAAGAAGATAATTAGGGCCTTTAAGTTACTGAGGTTTAGGACTGAGATTGCTTCTAACCTTAAAACAGTAGATTATCTAGATATCACACTTTACCTTAATAATAATACCTTTAAACCTTACCATAAAGAGTATGAAATCCCCAATTAAATTAATGTTGATTCTCACCACACCTATGCCATTGGGAAACAGATACCCATTACTGTTAGCACTAGAATTAGTAAACTTTTATCTAACATAAAAATAAAGAATTGTATGAAAATGCTCTCCATAAAAGTGGCTTTAAAAATAAACTATCCTATTTAAAGCCCATAAGTAACACTGAAGTATCTAAAATAGGTTGTAGGCACAGAAATAGAAAAAGAAAAATTATATGGTTACCCCCGACACACTTCTGTAAATTATCCAATACTAATATTGGACAGTATTTTCTGAAGTTAATAAATAAACATGTTCACAAAAACAACCCTCTAAGTAAGATCTTCAATAGGAAAACAATCAAAATAAGCTATTCCCACACCAATAACATGTACAAAATTATCAACTCTCATAATAACTACATTTTAAGTAAATTCTATGGGACTAACAATAAACCTGATATGGAACCCCCCTGTAATTGTAGAAATAGTGAAAATTGTCAAGCTGAAGGAAAATGCAGAGCCACTAAGGTGATATACCAAACAACCATTTACCCCCAAAAAAATAAGTTAAATCACAATATTTACATTGGAATGTCTGTGGGGGAATGGAAACAAAGACATTACACCCATAAGCACTCTTTTTCCAACCCAAAATTAAAATATCAGACAGCTCTTACTAAAAGATTTTAGGAATTGTGGGAGAAAAGTCTGAACCCTCAGATTGATTGGAAAATTATACTAATAATCTTAAGAATATGTGTGACCTATGTTTAGAAGAGAAAATTAGAATAAAATTCAGTAATCAAAGCAAACTAGTAAATCAAAGGAATGAATTAGTTTCTAAATGTCATCATAGGAGTAGGTTTAAGCTTCAATAATATTTTTGATCTTCTTCATTTTCTATTGATGTAGGTCATCTAATGTTAAACTTATTACTATAGTTATTTCTATATTTTGCCTTCAGTATATAAATCCTATCTTATAACCTTCCACTACTTTATGAACTTCCCTTTTTGGTTTACTCTTTATTTATCCTTTTAATTTTTTTAA
>OZ010614.1:30252348-30389848 GCA_963932145.1 Acanthosepion lycidas | reverse complement strand
TCATTGACTGAGCAGCCAGTACTGCTTTCAGCTAAAATTTATAAAACCTTTCTCTTAAAAGAATTTTTTAGGAAAATGAGTTTTTCAAGTCCACTAGCTGTTATTGTTCTTTTCAGTATTAATGGGGATTACCTTCCTAACCTTTTATTTGATGTAGTGTGGAATGTCAACATCTTGATTATGTCATTATTTCCTCTTTGAGTTACATGTGCTATCCATTTTAGTTGTTGCTGTTGTTGGCAGTCCTCAAGTGATGTAGTTTCTGTTATTTGGTACAGTTTTTTTGTTTGTGAATCTGTATCACCAGTCCATACAGTTTGAAGACGAATTACCTAAATCAGTGGTTTAACCTTTTTTTATCGAATGCACCCTTTTCACTATAAGTCAGAATGACACCCCCCCCCCCACTTTCCAAAATTGTTCAACTCAAAAGATGTATTCCAAATAATATGCATGCATTGAAAATCTTCATTCTTTCTCATATTAATACATATACATGGATTATTTTTATAGAAGAGTTTTATAAATTTAATAGCAATAGAAAATGTTGATGTGTTTTTGAACTTGAATACATGTACAGTAAGTTGTTTTAATTCATAGCTAATTATTAAATAAATCAACCGAAGCAGACTTCAATAAACAAAAAGTTCAATAGAATGCCAGTGTAATGCAATTCAATAATCAAAATTCTGTAAATAAAAAACAAGAAAAAGTTAAAGTTCCCCCCACTCCACATGAGAGATTCCCTGAGGAGATCCCCACTGGTTGAGAATCCCTGATCTAAATTATTAAATGATTTAATGAAGGATTAAAGCTAAACACCAAATTAAGTATTTTGATACATTTTAATGTATCAAGAGACAAGCAAAGGTTTTTCATTAAAGAAGCCAATTTCATTATTTAACTTGGCTTCAAAAATAACATTGCCTTTAACCCAGATGGCATATTGCCTTGATTTATCTGATGTCTTTTTTACACTGTTGATAAAATAATAAATTATTCTCATAGTTATTATCTGTTTTTGTTCTGTTTATATTTTGAAGACAAAAAATATTCATAATTTTTTAGAACTTCAGATCATACTGCTCATGGAATATAATTTCAGTTTATGGTCTCATCATGGCCATAATATTTGGCTGTCTACTTTGCCAAAAACACACTCCACATAGATGAATACCTACTGAGATATACAGTGGGAGCTGGTCAGGTGTGCAGCAACCCAACAACTACACCTGGTCATGGGATTGACCAAGATTGTCATCATAATCATATTCCTCAAGAAAAATGCTCCATTTTTGTATGAGGGAGTGGGATCATTGGTCTTGTTTTCTTGAAATTCTGAGATAAATCATTATTTCACCAATTTTGAAAACTAATATTCTCATCCTTTACCAGTAAAATTTTCTGTTTTTTTTTTCAATTCAGCTTGTTGACCTGCCTCAGAATGGATAAAAAATAGAACAATTTAAACACTTTGAAAAAAATAAAAAGATAAATTTAACAGTTAAAAACATTTAAATGTTAAATTATTTCTTTGACTGAAAATCTTGTCTTTGTTTTTATTTTGTTAATTCTAATTTACAATGGATATTTAAAAATATTTCTTCAGTAAAATTGCATCATAAAACCATGTTGAATAAATGTGAATACAGTGTAACCCAGATATAAGAGAAACCCGGATATAAGAAAGTTTTTCTCTGGTCCCAAATTAGAACCATACTTACCTAAACAAAATAGACCATACCCGGATATAAGAGAAACCCAGATATAAGAGACTTCTTCTCTGTTCCTGACAACTCTCTTATATCCAGGTTACACTGTACATAAAAGAATTGTTTATAAACATAAAAGAAAAATGACCTCAAAAAGAAAAAAATAAACAAATAAAAAATCATTAAAAAAATATAAGAGGCAAAAATTCACTGGGACTATTTTCTCTGTATTCTTACATTGTTAATATCTACTAAGAAAAAGGATAAAATTAACAGTTTTAAAAAAATTTAAATTTTAAAAATATTACTTTAACCAAAAATCCTTTCTTTGTTTTATTTTGTTAATTATATCATAAAACCATGTTGAATAAATGTGAATACTTGGAATGAATTGTTTATAGGTATAAAAGAAAAATGAAAAGAAATAAAATAATGAAAATAGATAGTTAAAATAATAATAAATAATAGTTGAATGATATTTTTATAAAAGAAATAAAAAAAAGGGAAGAAAATAAATTATTTATAAATAGAAAGAAAAAATGGCATTAAAAAACAAAGAAATTAAACATCTGTCTATATTTCTGAGTTGTGGCATTGTAACTATTTACACTATTTACATTGTTTGGACTGTTGCCCACATCTTTATCGCCATATTCATAATGCTTCAGCCATTGTACAATGGCCCAGTGGATAAAAGCATTAGATGAAGTAATCCAGAGACCTGACCCAAAGAGTTGTGAGTTCAATATCTAAGCAGAGCAGAGGAGAACGAAAACTTTCAGAGTTAAGTTACTAAAACTAAAAGAGAAATAACAAATATCCAGAAAAAGCATGGCATGTGGAATTAGAACAATCTACCCTGGTGGATGAAATAAAGGGTTCAGTTTGAAATTCAAATTACCTGAAGAAGGCCAGAGCATACAATGCTCAAAATGTTGTGAATATGACAATGAAGATGAGGACAACAGTCCAAAAAATGTAAATAGTGTAAAAAGAAATTAAACCTAAGAAAATGGTTGGAACTATTTTCAGTAAATTAACAGAACCTAGTAAAATTCCAAAGGAAACAGACTGATAAGGCATAATTTAATAATACAAATAAAAAAAAAACAATATTTATAAATACTGACTTAACCATTAAATATTGACAAAAGTTTACTAAAATGTGTATTGAAATACCATTTCTGATATAGATGACCTTCAGTGTTCATATATTGAGAACTTAATTTTTGTTAAAGATTCTAATTAATAAATAATTGAAATTTGTCTGATAAAAAAAAGAATGCGTCATTTTCAAGAATTCAACAAAAAGATAATATTCTTTATAAAAAAGATTCCTCTTCCATTTTCTTATTTTCTTGGTTACTTAAACATTTTAAAATTCACTTACATTGAACCTAACAACATAACGTTGTTGAAGGCTAAATGTTAACTGTGTAAAGTATATACCAAAGTTCTTAAAAGTTTGTTCTTGAGCATCATTTTTTGTTAACATATAACATAGGTTTCCTTTCTAACAGAATCATTAATGGATTCATGAGTAGTAAGGAAAAGTGTGTGTTGGGAGCATTGTTGTGTACTCTGGAAGTAATTACTCAGGTAGGAACAAGTGGTGTGTGATGAGACAGCAATTTTATAATTTTATCTATTGATAAGGAGAAATTAACCTTTAGCACTCTGCATTATTAATATTACTTCCCTTTCCACTGCATTCTGTTTCAAGGCATCTCTATTTCAGTATCCTTATTGTTAATTTTGCTCAAAGTTGGTTAGCAGGATATGACAACACATGATATGAAATTCAAACACATTATTGTTCAGGGATCAGAGTCACCTTCAGTAGCAGGGTAAACTTTTAGTACAGCAAATGAAGTCACATACAGAGTGATTGTACTATTAGGTTGGTGCAAAAATGATGTCGTTTTCTCACATATGTTACTATGTGAGAAAACGACATTATTTTTGCACCAACCTAATAGGTATTTTTTTTTTTTTTTAATTAATGCATTTGTCGGCAGAAAGGTTGGTATAAAGGGATTTGACATCTAAACTTGTCATTAATTTATCTGTCATATTCATCTCTCTTAGGTTTTCAAACGGGCTGCCTAAATTTTTAATATGTGAAGTGCTAATTGTTCAAAGAAGTTACGTTGAAATTTTTGTTATGGCTTTTGCTAGTCTATGGTAAATCACTATAAATTCCAGTAAAAAAATTTGCTGATTCATCACAGACCAATGTTATTTTACCTTTAATAATGATTTCTATAAACAGATGATGTATGCATTTCTAGTAAACTTACATAAATACAATTGTATTAATTTATTCATATATGTGAATGTATATAAAAGAATATAAAACAGTCAATTATTTAATATATTTCAGGTAGATAGATTTTATAGAAACACAGCTCAATTATAATTATTAGAATCTTTAACAAAAATTAAGTTCTCAATATATGAACACTGAAGGTCATCTATATCAGAAATGGTATTTCAATACACATTTTAGTAAACTTTTGTCAATATTTTTTTTTTTTCTCGTTTCATTTCATTTTTGGAAGTGCTATCTGATGATCCGGCATCCTTTAAAAGGGCTCTGGTGAAATAAATTATTATAATGGTACCTTAATGTGGTCTGTTTTTCTTTTAAATTTAATTATATATATATATATATATATATATATATATATATATATATATATATATATACATTTAGAAAAATAGTATGACAAGTTTTTGTGATGCGTTTCATCTGTTGGGATTTTATCAAACCGCACTTTGTTGATGTTGCCATGTCTAAACATGTGCATGAAACAAGAGACACTGGTAGTTTCAAAATATTTTTGAAAGAATTTTTTTTTTGAAAGAATATTTTTTCAATCTAGCCAGTTTCATCTGTATTCTTTTATTTTTCTTTCCATCGCCTTTGTCCCTGACTATCCCACAATGTGGCAACAAAATATCTTCCAAGAATGGTGATATATTGTAAGAGCCTGGACACAAATTATTGTGGTTAAACTAGTAATCAAGGCACTTTCCAGACATTTTCATCTTAGTGGATTATTTTCTTTAATCAAAGTAGCATTCCGTATGTCAAAATTGTGGTCAATTTTGTTACAGTGAACAACCAATGCATTTTGTGTGTTGTTTTTTAAAATTTCCCTTTAGTGTTCATATAGTCTTTTGTTTAAACTTCTTGAGGTTTCACCAATGTATACATTATGGCAATTCCTGCACTTGATATAATAAATTGCTCCTTCAAGTTTTGGATTGTTGGTTTGTTTTTTATTGATTTCAAGACGCATCAATACCCTAACTATTTCGTATTTAATGTGAAATAAAAGGCTAATAAAATATACCAAAATAGAAGAGCTGTCTTTCTTGAAAAACACAATGAATAAAAAATATATATTATTCTACCCACTAACTCTATTACAACTACAATCAAAAAGAATTTATCTGAACTCATCATAAAACAATCGAAGACTTAATCAATTTCTAATTTTTCTAATATATCAGTATATATATATATATATATATATATATATATATATATATATATATATATATATATAGGTCTTCAGTAGACTGCATATATATATATGCATATATATATATATATATATATATATATATATATATATATATATATATAGGTCTTCAGTAGACTGTATATATATATATGTATATATATATATATATATATAATTATATATAGGTCTTCAGTAGACCTTTACCTTTAATAATAATTTCTATAAACAGATGATGTATGCATTTCTAGTAAACTTACATAAATACAACTGTATTAATTTATTCATATATGTGAATGTATATAAAAGAATATAAAACAGTCAATTATTTAATATATTTCAGGTAGATAGATTTTATATATATATATATATATATATATATATATATATAGGTCTTCAGTAGACACTATATATATACATATATATATATATATATATATATACATACACACACACACATACTGTCGACTGAAGACCTATTTTTTCTTATTTTAGTTTACTTTAAAAAACATGTACAATGATTACCAAATGCATGAAACCAAATGGTGAGGAACAAATGTATATTTATTAGTAGTATATAAATTTTAGCTGTTATTTTATATCAAATACAGTTTTATTATCACCACCACTCACTGTGCACTATTTTATATATATATATATATATATATATATATATATATATATATATATATATTAATAAATATGCACACATATTTATATACTATATATTAATAAATATACATTTTTTATTCACCGGTGGCACATATTTTTTACTCAGAGGTAGCATGCATATTTATTAATATATACTTAATAGCTCTGTTATATTACATTGAGCACTATTTTATTAACACCAGGTCTCAATGTGCAATATCTTACATCCAAATATATAAGTTCATAGGCTAGCATGTTGACATCAGCTGAAGTTTGATTTTAAATTTTCACTGTATAATGTCCATTCCATGTGATTAACCTTCCCCTACTGAATTAAGTGCATTGAGAAGGAAGGAAATCGTGCCATAAAAGAAAATATTTCTTTTGTAAAGTACTTCCTTTCTTTTTTCATCATTAGTTATGCAAACTTATCAACCTACCTACATGTTGACAGATGCATATCTAGATGCTGGGAAGTGAAAAAAATCTCACTTAGATTGGTGTCAGAGTCTTCCCAAGTCTCATAGTAGACAGTAATAAAGTTCTTGAAAGAATAGAGTCTCTAAAGAATATCAGAAACAACAACACATACCTCGATGATCATCGGCCCTGCAGGCTAAATGGTCGCATAATGCTAAATGTTGTCTCTTCTAAGTCAAGCGGTTCAAATGCAATGTCCTCACTAAGCAAAACAGCAAGAGCTGACTGTCGTTCACGTTTAAGGTTTTTAAATTTTTGAATCACATCATATCGCTGTACCTCACTATTCGACCCTGAAATATCCAATGCATGGGACATTGGGTACACAGCTTCCATAAAGGCATTAACAAACAATTTTTTCTGCAGCTCATCATCCCGTTTAGACCCTCGGGTCAGTTCTCGCTGTTTCTCTATCCATGTATCCCTCAGCAGTTGCATCAGGTCATACTGGTCGGCAACAGAGGGAAATGTGGATAAAATTGGACTGTGCACAAGTTCTGTATTATCAACGTTTGGACGTTCCCAGAGTAGTGACCGTGCAAGAATATTCCTGTAAATAGCATAAAACTGAAGCAAACATGTATTACCCAATATTGTTTCTGGCAGGCAGTCAAGATGATCCTTCTGTTCGCGTTTTGGGTTGGTTACTTTGATGGTCAACATTGGCTTTTGATGACCATATATTATATTCCGTAATGTATTTTCTTCCATTGCTCTTGATGCAGTGGCATCAAGGGGTACACCTTTCTCGTAAGGGGTCCCCCCAGAAAGGTACAAATCATAGTTCTGATTTGGGAGAGTTACATTTTCTTTGTTGAGAAGCAGGAATTTCCAGCCACTGCTAAACTCACCAAATTCTTGACTTTCCTTGTGGACATATGTAATTCCAAGCTCAAAGAGTAAGCCAATATTTGGACCTGTGTGATTTGTTCTGACAAAGAATTCAGCATACTGACTCACATCCATGTTGTTAGAAAGACTGGATGAGAAATTCCAGGTTCTTTCAGACTTATCAACAGAACAGGTTTTGACAACATGGATGTTACTCAAGACATTTTTGCCATCGAAAAGACACACCCTCACAGTTCGATTGATCACTTTTAACCGGGCTCCAATTGTTGGAATATACCGGCATGATACAATGGTGACAATCCGTTGGACATTGACTGAGTAGGGTCGAATTTTGTTTTCAGAGGGAGAATAAAACAAGTCCTTATAATTAAGAGCAGAGGCACTGAGGCTTGGGTGAAGCGAATGGCTCATTTGATGTTTATGGTCTGTGTGGTACAAACTGGACAAAGTAGATGGACGAAATCCTGATGGTACAGCCCCCATAGCATGGAGAACATCAGTAACTGAGTTTTCAGTGATTGATTTTTGAACAGACTTCCACAGATTTTTGCCAGATTGGCCCTTACTAACAGAAGTTTCTCCAATCATACTATCACCTTGAGCAAGTTTTGAGTCGTCATCATCATCATCATCATCATCATCATCATCATCATCATCATCATCATCGTCTTCTTCATCATCGTCTTCATCATCATCATCATCATCATCATCATTATCTTCCTCCTCCTCTTCCTCTTCTTCAGCTTGTATTTTCTGCTTTGCCTTGCTTTTTTCTCTTATAGCAGGGCACAACTGGAGGTAAGTTTTGGGGACAAGTCCCTTATTACCACTGGTATCCATGGCATCCCACCATCCATCTTCATTAGCTCGAAGAATTGTAAGGACCTGGTCTTTTTTGAAGGCAAGATCATTTTCCTCTTGTTTTTCAAAATCTTGTAGGGCTATAAACTGTTTTCCTGTGATGTCCATATCTCCTTCCTCCTCCTCCTCCTCTTCTTCTTCCTCCTCCTTCTCTTCTTCAACCTCCTCCTCGTCATCCTCCTCTTCCTCTTCTTCATCCTCTACTTTTCCTTCAACCTCATCTTCAGATTCTTCATCTTCATCCTCCAAATCATCATCATCATCATCATCAACAAACCCTATTTTTCCTGCTCCACTTACAGAAGTAAACACAGATGTTGAGATATCAGAGGCCTCCTTTGTCTCTTTTGTCTTCTCACTTTCACTCAGTATCAAATGCTTTTGTTCCTCCTCAACCTTCTTCTTCTCTATCAGTCTTGGAGCAGGTTGTGGTGTAAGAACCTGCTCTGTTTTTTCTTCTTTCACAACAGTTTTCTCTACATTTTGGGAGATAATCTCTGATTTAACAGTGGAATCTTCTAGATCCAGATTTGCTGTTTTCTGTTTGGTTTCTATAGTCTTCCGTTTACTGTGAAGAAATTTCTGCAGAAATGGCTTCTTCATTGTAACTTTTTTTGTTGAATCTTCAGCCATATTTTCCGTTTGGGGCTTATCAGAACTAATTGCGTCATCTTTTATTTTTTCTTTCTTTGTGATTTCTTCGGTTTTGTGTCCAGTCTCGAAAGTTTCACTGGAAGGCGACTTCACTGCTGCTGCTGCTGCTGCTGCTTCTACGTCTGCCTCTTCTTCCGTTTCATCATCATCATCATCATCATCTTCCTCCTCCTCTTCGGCGTCATCATCATCGTCATCAACTTCTTCCTCATTTATCTCCTTTATATCATCCTTAACATCTTCAACATCTTCCAGCACATCTTCTGTTCTGTCTAATAATAATTTAGGTTCGGGCTCTTCCTTCATGACGCCATCATCTTTTCCCTTTTTTTCTTTATTCTTCTTCTTCTTGCTTCGGTCAAACTTAAACGATTCACGTACCTTAGCCGATAAAGATTTACTTGACTTTTTAACTGTTTCTTCTTTCTGGATGTCATCATTTGGGTCCTTTTTATCGTCTGAGAAAGCGCTAACTTTATTAAAATTTTCATTTTCATTCAAGGCAGACGATATGATCTCCTGCGCATTCATTAATTGTCCACGTAAAGAAGTAATTTTTCCGACCAAGTGTTTCTTTTTAGAATCAAAACTTTTTTTTCTTTTGACATCTTCTTCATCCTGGACTGTTTCAATTTCCTCTAAGGTTGATTCCAGTTCTTCCAACAATTCCTGGCATCGATTCGAATATTTTAAGAGCTCATCGCAACTTTTAAACTTCAACTTTTTATTAAACTTTTTAAAATCTTTCAAAAATAGCTCTGCCTTCTTTTTTAAAGCTTCGAAAGACTGCTGCTGGGTAGCCAACATCGATATAACTTTGGACGGCATGGCTTTAAATTTTTTTTAAATTTAAGTGTTGTTACTTTTCAAACATATTTGCAATGATTCTTACCTTAAAACATCATGCTGAGTATATTATTTTTGTTGTTGATCGTTGTTAAGACGACCATACCATGTGGCAGCACATGCAGCGACATCTAGTAGTCGGTAAGCGAGCAAATGAAACGAAAACAAAAACAAAATGGTTCATGGGAGATAACTCTTTATTTTTACAGACTTTTTAAATTATGTAAAAAATACTGTGTATATTATAAATTATTTTAATTATAACCATTTGGCAAACTTCTTTTTTTATATATAATTTAACCGATAAATAGACGTCATTTGAAGAATTTTATTTCAACAATATCTGCATTATCGAGACAAAATCTCATAAAAACGTTAAGTACATGGATACATGTTTTTTTTTAATTAAATTTCTAAAGTTAACTGTAACATCATGGAAATTTAAATATATAACTACAGTCAACTTATTTTTTTTTATTTATATATAATTGTAATACATGTTTTCCCGTTTTGTAATACATGTAATACATGTTTTCCCGTTAACTGTTATATATGATGTGAGTTTTACTGATTCTAATTCCAATTCCAGTGATCTAAAAATGCCAGGGTTGAATCAAAATTTGTTTACAATTCTAACAATACCAAGCTCTTGATAATGACTGAGATTGTCAAAAGTATTTGAGCAAAGCAAAAAGAAAACATGAACTTTGTACAAATCAAAACAATTAACATGAAAGTATTTATAGAGAAGCCACAGGTAAGCTTGTAAAGAGGTTATTATTAATAAAATAAAAATTAAAATAAACAATAATAATAATAATAATAGATATCATAATTAAATAAAATAATCAAAATTTCCCCAGCATGCAACAAAAAACATTTGATGAAACAGATTCTTTTCACCTATAAACATCCAACGCATTCTCTTTTGTGACCAGACTGAAAAGAGACAAGATGTCTGTTTTATTTCCTGTCAAAGAAGTGATTTACAGATCTTATCACACCTGAACTAAATACACACACCTGTACAATAACATAAATCCATAAAATTTTATACTTTTACTTCACCACTTCAATAAATCTTCATTTGTTCTTTCTTTATTGGTTTTTATTCCTTGAACACATTATCTCTGCTGCTAAGATGTGAGTGACCCTGTAGTGCCATGCCTACATTTTCTCCAATTCTAATTGGTCAATAAATATATACTAAAAAAACAACAGGACAATTTATCTATTGCATTCCACCATAGTAAATTTGTTCCTACACTTTGTTCAAAACAAGCTTTGCTACAAAATCGCTGATTGGTCCATTTTCCGTCCAATCGGATATTTTTCATGTATATTCAAAAATGTACCCCAGATAGTATAAATATTGGATGCATTCCAAAAATCCAGTAGTAGTAATTTCAGAACCACAGTCGAGATACCCAGAGACTATAGTTCTCATTTACTCGCTCGTGTATTTCATCCTACTCACTCCGCACGTACATACACACTACAGAACTTTATGTGACACACCACCAGTTCTCAGTGGACACACCAAGTTAAATCAACTCTGCAAGTTGCAACTACTGAACAATTTTCTGAAAGAAATATTCTATTTTCAACACTGAACTCTGAACATTTACTCAGACAAATCTTCTTTAAGACATTTCCTTACAGTCAAGGGGAAGCTACTTTTTTCTCCCTTTTTCACTCATATTGCAACTACTTTGTATTATTGTTGAATTTAATATACATATTTCTTCGTTAAACAAAATTGGTTCTCATTGTTCTTTTTCCTTGATGTTTTAAGTATTATGTATGAATGTTGATTACCTTCTCAACATGCAGCGGCATTATCTATTTGACCCATTCAACATTGGTGACCACAACACTCGAGAAGCAGTACATTCTATAATTGATCAACCCGACATACTAATCAACACTTTACAACCCCACAAAGTACATTATGGCATATAAACTGTGTTAAGATGAATGCGAGACAAATCATTTCCAGTGGAATTATCTGAAAATGATATGTATAAATAATTTGATAGATATTGTATATACATAATGTACAGTGCAACCCCTGGATTTTTTGCATTAATTTAAACACCTCCAGAAAAAATTTACTTGTCTGTAGTTGGTTGGTTGGTCAGTTGGTTGGTTGGTTGGTTGGTTGTTTTGTTTTATGGCATATCAACCTCTGTGGGTCATTTAATGCCAACAAAATTTTGAAATAGATTTATAGCGATAGTTTGGTAAAAAAAGGGTGTGTATGTATATATATATATATATATATATATATTTGAACCATTTTTCAATTATTCATATTTTTTCAAAAACATATTGCTGGTAATGTTGGATATAGTTTATCGTCTTACCCAGGACTCAGATGTAGTTTATCGTCATACCCAGGACGGACTTGTCTGTAGTAGTGTAATCAGTCATCGAAAATGCATGATTTTTAAACTCTTCAAACAAATTACTTGTGTATAGTGTGACCCCTATTTTTTGTGTAAAAAAACTGATCATAAAAACTTGCACTATAGTCAAGTATATATAGTGATGAGAATATTAATGACTGACAATTATTTTTAAAGAATTTGTTTTTATATTTTTATTCTTTTATTCATATCTCTTTACAACACAAAAAAAATTAACTTTATTTCAAAATAGTTTTAAGTTCCTCTCCATTAGCTTAAAAATTACATATGCTTTGAGAAATTTTCTAATTGTAAGGATTATAAATTTCTATAAGCAGTACAATGGTCTTTAATGTTGAAAATGGAATCCAGAAGCCATGTTCAAATTCCAGTGAAGGCTGTTATTAGGTTGGTGCAAAAATAATGTCGTTTTTGACGTGTTTTTTTAAACGTCAAAAAACTATATTATTTTTGCCCCAAACTAATACATTCATTTTATGCTATTTTCCTTGTGTAACAAGAGGGAGCTATGTTAGAAAGGTCCTTTATCCATTTGTATTTCCCCCATTATGGGCATTATTGTATCCATGATATAATAGCACCATACTTCACAGATGGAACAGAATGGCTGAAAGGAAAAAGAATGACAAACATGTTTTGTTCTCATTTTTATATCACTAACACATACACAAAAGTATATACATATATACACATGTGTCATGCGAAGAATAATATATCACTTATATCAACATAGCAAAGTAGAATGTAAGGAGAAACAAAACGGAAGGGTCTTACACATAATATGAAGATACTCCTGCATCTGGAGAAGACATGTTTAGGACTCAAGATTCAAATGGGTCAGATTCATCTATGTCCTAGACAAGGAGATATTTCATGAACACGAAACAGCAGATCTTGGGTTTTCCCAAATTGGGGACTGCAAGCTGGAGTTTCATTCTATATCTGGGAAATATATATTCACAAAGAGAAATGCCACCATGTGCTTGTAAGCTTCAGGAAGGCAGATTTGACCCATTCATAGGGCATGAATGTTTTGCTGATATTAAAGAAAAGGAATCTGTGGACAGCTATAATTACCTATGTCCTGAAGGGATATATCATTTAAAAATGATCTATGGCAAATTTCCTTTTTCATACATGATACACAAAGTGACCTTTCTGTCAGGGGCACTAAATAAGAATGTGCATATTTACATTATTTACATTGTTCGGACTGTTGCCCTCATATTTATTGCCATATTCACAATGTTTCGGCTGTTGTACACTCTGGCCTTCTTCACTGTCTATTCTACTGGTGAGGAGGATGGCATGTCACTCCACAGCCCTCAGGACAAAAAACAAAACCTGTCAAAAGACAGATGAGCTTCTTATAGGAGCCAATGGTAAATACACATACACACACACACATATATATTAATAATAATAATAATAATAATAATAACAATAATAATAATGCCAAAAAATCCTTAAAAATCCAAGGATTTTTAAGGATTTCTTGACTTATTATTATATTGCTCTGTTACTTACATTGAGCTCTTTTTGGATTAATATCCTCCTTATAATTATCTCTACCGATGACCATTTGGTATTATTAATATATATATATATATATATATATATATATATATATATATATATATATATATATATATATATATTTATGATTATATATATATATATTTATGATTTTTTTTTTTTTTTTCTCAATTCGTTGTTGGAAGATTTACCTGATGATCCTGAATCCTTAAAAAAGGATTTAGGTGAAATAAATTATCG
Organism: Acanthosepion lycidas; assembly: GCA_963932145.1. Taxonomy (NCBI): domain Eukaryota; kingdom Metazoa; phylum Mollusca; class Cephalopoda; order Sepiida; family Sepiidae; genus Acanthosepion; species Acanthosepion lycidas. Next base: position 30,376,057 of record OZ010614.1, on the reverse strand, counting down.
TAATGGTACATTAAAGTGATTTGTTTTTCATTACATATATATATATATATATATATATATATATATATACAATCTGCCTTCATGTAATGGATAACAATGTACATCTTTATATAAATACTTATACTTATGAAAAATATATATATACAAGTATAGGCTTGGTGTAGACGGAATAAATTCCAATAACCAAAAATACTATTCTTAAAAGATTGCTCAATACAGAGTAGGGCAAATATTACTTATTCAAAAATTGTTTTTTGTCTCTCTCCCTATATCCCTATATATATATATATATATTTGTGTGTGTATGTGTGTTTGTATGTGTGTGTATATATATATATATATATATATATATATATATATATATGTTGAAGTATCAAGCCTTGAATGACAACCTTCCTAGAGATGGTGTCTTGGTAAAAACACTTGGTGTATTTGGACTACCATGAGTGTAAAAGAGCATCCAACCTTGTAAAACCTTATCTAAAATCATTATAACAAATTCTCTGTCAGGCTGGACCCACTTTGCCTTATGCATGATTATTCCTCATCCTGCCTCAGCAGAAAAACATGGTTATTATTATATACTGTGTAACCCATTTATATCTGACACTTTTCACTTATAACTGTAATAATATTTGACTGAGTTCAATAAAATTGATCTATGTTGTTATTAGACAAAACTATATAAAGAAGACATGGATGTTTTAGCATTAACAAGTCCTTCTGAGACAGTTTTTATCCTCTTTACACTTAGATATGATTCTATCCATTCTCCTTTTAGCTGCAGATTTTAAAAAAAAGCAACAGACCAGACTTTCTAGCCTTAGATTAGCAACTAATCTAGGAGAAGGAAAACTCTGAATTCAAACCAGATTAAGCTTATAATTGCACCTTGTGAAATTCATTTCCTATTAAAACCATAGCCTCATCATATTGTATGGTTTTATTGCAATGCTATACTTCATGGGGAATTTACAGGTTTCAAGATACATGGATGTAAGTTGATCTTGCTTTTATGTCTTCAAATTTTTAGAAATTTTATATTAGGTTTTGAAGAAATAAAAGGTGTTTACAATTTTAATTTAAAAGGAAGATAGGGACTAAAATTTTTAGCTCATATCCTCCTGGTCACAGTTTAAATTTTAATTAAACTGATAATACCTTCTTTTTCCTCCCATATCTATAGCTATAAACAATTGGAAAATGAAAATTTTTCTGAAATATTTTGGAAAATTTCCAAGTTTTCATTTGAAATCAAGAAAATACAAACTTTAAGCAAAATGGTCACAATATATGATAAAAAATGAAGGCATCTGTTTTAAAAATGAGACTGATGCCTGGAAGTTGAGATCAGCTGAATCTCATACTTGAATATTTTAGTGATCAGATAAAAACCTGGTATTACTAACAGAGCAGTAAAAATATTTTCTCCTATAAAATTTTATTAACAACTCTAATATGTGCATATTTTACTGAAATTAGTCAAATATAATATACTAGAATTTTTTTTTAAACTCTCTGGTGTGTGTTGAAATCCTTACAGTATTTAGTATTGTTGAAGTTATCACTAACATTTTTTGTTGAGATTTATAAACTATACATTTTGTTCAATTTCATAAATCAATCAATGAAATTTTAATTAGCTGATTTGTTTGGAAAAATACTTTGGCAAAAACCCTATTTCGCTATTTAATAATTTCTTTAATTTTATTTTACAATATTTTTTACTAAAATTTCTTTTTAACAGTGAAAAATAAATTCTTTGGATTTCTTACTCTTGAGCATGCAATATACAACTGGCTATGTATAAATGTTTCTTTCTGGGGATAAATTTGAACATTTTGAAGCATTTGGCCTTGTTATTTCTTTAGTTATCGCAAACATGGAGTGAACAGGAAACTGGATATATATATAAAAACTTAAAAGACATGCAAAAAACAATATTGCATTTTTATTAAATAAGTATTTGTTATTTTAATCATTAAATTGTTTTAAAAAAAACTGGGAGTATTTTGTAAGTTAAATAATAAAACGTTTAATTTTTCCCAAAAAATTAATTTTTTGTACTAAGCTACGCACTCTTGTAAACCCAACTGTACTTTGTACACCTAAAATTTGGTTTCAATGTGTGGCTATTTTAGAGGGTGTGACGGACGGACAGACTAACAGAAGTTAGAATTTTATATATAGCTAACTAAAAGTGATTAAGATATGTCGGCGATAAAGGGATCATCAGATATATAGTTTTTAAAATAGAGTTGTGTCCCTTTAATCGGACAACTTCGCGATCTGTCCATTCTCAGTCTATAAAATGCAGATGAATACAATTTGTGTGGAAAACAAAGATATTTTTAAGATAATTTAAGTAAAATAAATTATAATAAATGAAAATTATTTTGCTTTCTTATGCCTTTTGATTGGTTGCATTAAAAATGATTTATAAAATTCAAAAAATATTAATAAATACATTTCATTTTATGCTAGCTAAAATAAATAATCACAGTGAGATTTTTACACATTCAGTTTAACAACTAAAAAACTAAATTATTGTTAAAACAGTACCAGGAAACCAGGTTTGTAATGGATGAGGATGCTGTTGGTCACCAGTTTGTAGCAGGAGTTATAACTGATAAAGATGAAGACTTTCAAAGTAAATGAATTCAACATTTTCAAAAGAAATTAATTCCATAAGTGGAGAACTTACATACATGGAATGCTTTTCAGGCACTTTCCAAATGTGATGCATGCTGGGATTGCCTCCTCTAGACCAATAACATCAAGAAAATTTCAAACCCAGATCTCATGCTCAGTAAGCGAACATTCTAGCCACTTGGCCACATGCCTATCTATCTATCTATCTATATATATATATATATATATATATATATAATATAAAAGGCTCAAACACTAAATATTCCACGGTTATAATTTATTTCATTGGAAATGTAATCATGGTCCAATTCATCAGACCTACAAATTTGTAGGTCTGATGAATTGGATCATGATTACGATTCCAATGTAATAAATTATAACCATGGAATATTAGTGTTTGAGTCTTTTATATTATATTCTTACTCTGTCCTGGACATTGAGTTCTACCTGGAAACTATCCTCTTGGTAATTTATTTATATATATATATAGAATTATATATTTTATACATATATATATATATATATATATATATATATATATATACGTATATTGACCATTAATATTATCAATATATATATATATATATATATATATATATATATATATACAGAACGAACAATATACTTCACAAAAGAAGAGAAAGAGAAAATTATATTTGCATGAATACAAATAGCTCACAAAAAGAAAAAAAATGTACTTTGTCATTGTGTGTGAGAGAGAGGCCCCGTGTTGTTGTGTGAAATTAAGTAGTCGGTTTACCCGTGGAAAGGAAGCTTCCCCAGGCAGAGCAAATCCCTTTGTTGTTGATATTTCAGAGTATAAAGAGAAAGAGAGAGTGAATCCTTTCCTTTTATACTGCTGATTGCCAAACCATCTTGCAGGTGTTATGCCAGACAAAATGTGGTAGTCCATACAGACTTTAGTGGAAGATCTACAGTGTAATGGTTGCTGATTCAAAATATGCCAAACGATGGGAATGGAATACTACAGAGCATTAGAAGAGAGAAATAGAACAAATAATTCTATTGTAGTAATTCATGAATAAGAACCAGGAGTTGTGTCCCATGCTTTGTTAGGCTATAGGAAAGGAAGGGAAGTAGAATTCTCATAATGCAATAGAAAGACAGTTTTGGCACGAAAATATAAAAGTCTCTCTGTAACCACTAACTGTTGGACCAGAAAGACATATTTTATTAAATGATCTTGCAAGAAAGATGTCTCTTCATACAGATAAGCTTAAAACCATTTCTTTCTTTGATTAAGCATACAATTGCTTACAAAATTGATTCATATTATTCACAGAACATATATATATACTGATTTGTATGTATTGGGTTGGTGCATAATTATCAGGCGCTTTTAAACAATATTTATTATGAAAAAAAAGAAACATAACAATTCAACAATAACACATTTAAATGATTATTCTGGAGCGTATGATTATTGATATGCATTTTTATAACATGAAAATAAAATGATATTTTTATGAAAAAAGTAAACAAAACCACAATTTTTATTCACAAACAACAAGCCTACAAAAATGCCTGATAATTATGTACCAACCTAATATTAATGCTTCTCATTTATTAATTACTATACTATCAATAAAATTCTATGGAGACAAGGTGAGACAGGAAAAGATAGAAAGATAACTGGATAAAACTTACAATTAGCCAACTTCTTTACCACTTCAGGTTAGCTACCAAAGCTGTTAAACATAATTAAAATTCCAAATTTCATTTTTTTTCTTTAAATTTATCAGCAAACAAAACCAATAAATTATATTTGACCACACAATTTCTATTTCAACAAAATTTTAATTTTTTTCAACCATAAGCAACAATTTAACAAGGTAAAGTAAATTTTATTTTAATCCCTAATTTTTTAAAAATGTTGATTTAAATGCAGTTAGGAACAGACATGCGATGCTGCTGGAGTGGAATATTGTTGTTAACCCTGTCTATTCCCCTGTAAAGTGTGGAGTCAGTCTTACCGTGCTAGGTGTTGCTTTTGTGGTTTCTATAGCAACTAGGGTATTACAAGGTGGAGTTGCTAGGCTCACACCCAACCAATTCAGATTTGTTCTTTGGAGGAATTTTCCTGGTTGCGCACGCATCTGTGTGTGTGTGTGTGTGTGCGCGTGCACACTTGGCAGTAAGAGTGGAATGAATAAGAACCCATGGTTTGAAATAACTGTTTAATACCTTTTTTTTTTTTATTTAGTTGAAAGAGAGTACAAAACAGTGGTATTTTGTGGGAAAAAGAGTTGGGTTTCCCAGTTAACAAAGTTCTTGAGTAGATGTTTCGTAGAGAAGGATTTCATCATAGTAATTCATCAATTCTAGAAAAATCATCAACAGAATGCAGAAAGCACTGAATGGCCATTTTGTCCTATTTTGGGACTCATCAGCAGTGCTCACCCACTATCAAAATTCGAACCTGGACCATTTCGATACAACGCAAGTGTCATACCAACTGTACCAACAAGAGAGATTTCTCTGCTTGTTCCTCCCAAGGAATAAGAAATCTAAATGTGAAACTGTTCAGACTGGTATGTGACTTCTGCAGCATGGGTTGTTTTTTTCTCTGGGTAGGTGTCTCGAAGGGAGATTTTTCAATCTGTTCTCATGAAGAACAAGAAAATCTGAAGTCAAGCTGGCAGGAACAGGTTTCATGTCTTCTGCAGCAAGGGTTGATAGCCCTTTCTGCTGGTCCTTGAAGGTAGCAGCCACTGAAAAGGAAGATGGAAAAGAGGCAGAATAGGGCTCTGTCAGTGTTTTTATGGTTTCTGTGACTTCTGGTTATACCCTGCTGATTACCTTCGTTGCTGCTACTGCTGAATCAAGCAAAGTAAGGAATTCCCCACATGTCACAGTAGCCAACAAGCAAGATAGCTTCTATATCTTCTCTGACCAAAGAGAGTTTTCTATCCTATTATTTAACCCTTAGCTGTGAGGAAAAGAGATGGATTATATACCTTTACAAGGATATTTGGATTATATCTAGATTCTCATATGGATGTCATGCATGATATCCAACTCATTCAGAGATGTCTAAACTATGATCTGTATACAACAGTTTCTCAGGTCAGTGATTCAAAAATGGCTTCAAATGAATAAACCCTATGAATATTAATGAAGACTATCCTTCATCAGATATTATAGACTGGCATTACAAAATCAAAGAACTTTACCAAATAACAAAAACCACATCACTTAAATACTTCCACCAGCAACAACAAAAAAAACTGGGCAGTATACCATGGCAAATAATCACAATATGTTGCTTGGCAATTTAAGTTTTATTAAACATTTGTATATGTGGAATTTGGTTTCTTGTTAAACATCATTGCACTAAAGTATAACTCAGCAAGTTGGGAAGGAAACTGAATTTAGGAACTTAAATAATGGTTGAGGAGAGGTAACTTTTACATGATTTGAATCATGGACAAAGATTGTGGTTTATTTTTACCTCACATACAGAAGATACAAAAGTAGACTGCTGTAGCTAGGGAAGGTTACTGAATAGAATAATCACACAAAGGTTGGTAATGAATGATAATACTTGGGACAAGAACACACATATAAGATTTGCCAGCAGTGTGTAGAGGAAATTGTCAACTGCTAAGAGTGAGTCAAGTGAATTCCACAATGAATCTTCAATTGCGGACCAACATACAGTATTTACTATTGTATTTATGTGAATGTGGGACACACCCATTCTTGTCCATAGGTATGCTACAACATAGACATACAGTAATAAAAAACAAAAGGTTTGCACAATACATATTCTACTGATTATACAAATGTATCTGTAATAACATATCAATAATAAACATATGTTCAGACTGTTTGCCCCTGCCATTCACACATTCCACTTTACATGCAAAACATTTATTATTATTATTGTTTTATAAAAAATAAAAATTATCATATTAAATGAGAACCGCTATTATAACTTTGATATAATACTTACTGTATACTTACTTTTGCAGCCTCCTGTATGTAGTCAGTCAGTTAAGTGCCATATGTGACATACCTTTGGCCAACTATGTCTCTTTTGATTCATGACTGACTAGGCAGAGATTCATGACTGACTAGGCAGAGATTTTCCCGCAGTAGGTTGCCATGTCTTTCTGTGATAGGCTGGTTGTCAACCAAGGCTACAGAGCCTAGTTTGTTCTGCTATTCAACCCATAGCTGAAAGGAGAAGATATGAATTTATACCTTTCCTGAGGATATTTTTATGCCTGTGTGGGGTATTTGCACACACCATAGTAGTAGCAATTTAGGCTTGTATTCACAAAGATAAAAACAGGAAAATAAACGTACACAATCATAGGAAAAACATGGTAAATTTTATGTTAATTTCATAGAATTTTATTTATGTATTTCTGTGTATAGCTGTGTGTCATATTTTTAAATTACAAAAGTGTTATCGTACATGTTATAAAAAGGAGAAATGTACACTGTAGTTGTTATATTCCGTGCTAATAGGAATATATACTTGAAAAACAAAGTGGATAAAATAAGTAAAGGTTTATTGTAAAAAACCAGTACAATAAGAATAAAAGTAACAGTTATACACAAGGTCATTGCAAGTCAATCCAGTAGTGAATGCTAATATTGGAATGTCGGTAGTTCTCACGTAAGTCTGAGTCGTACTCAACAGATTCCAGCTAGACCCTGTAGTCTGTTGACTTACAGATACTTATAGGTAGTTACTACCTATAGTGTAGTCACTCATGTGGGTGACAGGTTATTCCATTACATCAGTAGTATTACAAGCCACATCACAGAGTGAAGTTACAGAATTTCAATATGCATCACTAACTGATCAATGAATGCTTACTGAATGCTTCCTGTATGGAAGCAGCTAACTTCATCATAATCCTCATTTGTATGAAACACTAGAAAGAGTAAGAATTTTTTTAAATTGGGTAGAATATATACTTTGTGAAGACGACTTAAAAATGAAAGTTGTTGGATTACTACACCTGACAGTAATCACAGGCTGCACAATATATGAAAAGCTTTTTCTTCTCTATTCCCTTTGACTTTGAAAATGACAACATATTTTTCCTTTTCACTCTGACAGCCACAAGACATCTAAGTACTTCAAAAATATCGACTGAAGATTGTATTGAACTGTTCACAACTTCGATTTTGTTTCTTTCTTTACCCATTTGCAACATATCTTGTTAATATATTTATTAATTGTTGTTTACTTAAATTCTATATCTTGTGCATTCCCTTTTTTCAACCAGATTCACACGAATTTGCCAAAATATTGTTTACAGGACAAATAAGGCCAGAAGCCATAAAAATGATATTTCTTTCTATTCTACAACAAAGTAAATGAAAGTCTCATTTCCAATATGAGAAACATTCCAAACACATTCTAATGTACCAAAAAATAATAAAGAACAAATTATTACAACAACCACCAAAATTTAATATTTCAACAAACACGAAAATATTTTATAAATTTAAAATTCAATGTGTGACTGAATAAAATAAATACAAATAAACACAATGTTCTAGATAAAAGAAAAAAAATATTTAGTAGGATATTTTCAGTAGAAATATTTCAGTAGAACATATTCCCTCCAGATGTTAGAAATTACAGAACTCAATATCTTCTATGTATTTTCCTAAACATACCTATCACTGATAAAGTTTAATTTATAAGTATTGCACAATAAGAAATTAAAAGCAATAATAAAAAAGAAATGTAAAATTATATAAAAATAATTAAAAGGTAAATAAAAAATAATGCAATAAACTAGGCTTGTTTATTACACTTTCTTTTGAGGCGAGTGTTTAAAAACCATTTATTAACAGAAGAAAATTGTTAACACGTTTTTAAAATAAAAAACTCTACAATGATGCCAAATGGCTTGAATAAAATTTATTGATATTGTAAATGAACTGCCAAATTGAAGTCTGATGGTTTATAAAAAATATATGTATAATATTTAGCTTTCAAATTTGTAAAAATAAAAGAGGCTCAATTCTTATGGTCTCAAACACTGCCTAAATAAAGTTTGCAAACAGGCATGGTTTAAAAAAATGCATTTGTGAACTTTTAACCAATGGGGAGAATAAGTCATGACTCAATCGTATTGAATTTTTGATTCAAATGGGATCTGATCTGTGGCTATTTAAGAAGTCTGGCTTGTCAGACAGACAGAAGGGACTTGGCTTTTATAGGCAAAAGTCACAGGCAGCTATGAAAGGAGAGCAAGAAGCCAAAGTCTTTCGGCATTCACAGATGTGACACCTATGTCTACTATGATGACAAAAAGAAGAACTAAAATCTGACCACACTGCTGACAAAATGAAAAGGAAATAGAAGAAGAAAAGGAATGGGAAGAAAGAGAAAGAAAGAAAAGGTAAGAACATAAGAAAGGAGAAGTTTCTACAAATCAGAGAGATATATGATTATCTTTCTATAAGTTTTAACAAAAACTTAATTGAAGTAAGGGAACATTTTGTTGATACTAATTCTAATTGTTTTTATGAGCTTAGTAGTATTGTAATTAGAACTTATCTTGCCAAATTGTATGACACCCAAAGGAAAATTTTGTGCAAGCATGTTTTGTAAATTTTATATTCGGTCCTATTATTATTTTTTATGTCATTTAATAAATGTAAATTTCTTTCAAATATCACATTGCTTTTTTTTTTTTGTTTGTACCTTTCATAATACTCAGGACAATAAATTGGACATTCTCTTTTCTCCTCTACCCACAAAAAGTCCTTTTATGTGTACCAGATAATTAAGAAAACTATTAGGTTGGTGCAAAAATAATGACGTAATAATGTCGTTTTTTGACATCAAAAAATACGTCAAAAAACTTTATTACGTCATTATTTTTGCACCAATCTAATATTCAACAGAAAAAAAATTAATATATTTTCAATAAAATTGTTTATACCTGTTTAAAAAAGAAAAAGGTTATTTGATAAAACTATTCCCAGTTTTGAACAGTCTTAAGCACTGCTTTCATGTGACCTTGAAAGTAATTGCATGCCCGATCATGTGATTCTCGTTAATAATGGCTACTACGATGATGGTATTCATTGAGTCTATGACATTGAGGTGCTGCTGCTTAGTTTCATGTCTAGATTATACAGGTCTTATCAACTATTTAAATTATGATTTTGTTTCAACCTACCCATTTTTATTCCAGACAGACATCCTATTTATTTTATTTTCCAGTCTGTCTGTTTATTCCCACTTCCTCTGTTTTCCTTTTTGTTCTGAAAACAAAATCTTGAATTTTCCAATCTACTTTTTTATTTCAACCTACCCTTTTATTCCAAACTTAAAAGTGCAGATAGTTATATTCTAGCAAACCACAAGCATAAAGCTGAAAAACTATCTACCACTATAGAACATGAAAATGCCTATTACATGCATCATTACTAAGCATTGCATTCATCATTAATAAACCTTGAAAGAATTGTCAAGAACCTTCCAAAGAGGTTGGAAGGATAGGAAATCTAAAGAATAATCTAAAACAACAATATTATTGTTATGGGATCTTACCCATAATAATAATAATGGACTATTCCATACTTAATAAATGCTGCGCCTCAGGAATAGGCAAGGAGTCAGTCGCTCAACTTTTGAACGACTGCACGGTTGTACTCTCATCCTACGGACGGGAGGAACCTGAAGGAGGCTACGTCGAAGGGCGGAGTCTCCTTCGGGGAGGCAGACCAGCCCTGAACCCGTTTATGCGGGTTCAATGGGCTATTTTTTGGCCGAGCCCACGGGCTCGGAATGCCCACGGACTCAGAATGCCCACGTTAAAAAGGCCTTGTGCCACATGACACCCTCATGGGGGGGTGACTGAATATCGTCAGTCGCTCAAGTTTTGACTTGAGCAACTGTTCGGTTGTACTCTCATCCTACGGACAAGAGGAACCCGAGGTAGGCTACACCGAAGGGCGGAGTCTCCTTCGGGGAGGTAGACTGGCCCTGAACCTGTTTATGCGGGTTCAATGGGCTATTTTTTGGTCGAGCCCATGGGCTCGGAATGCCCACGTTAAAAAAGCCTTGTGCCACATGACACCCTCGTGGAGGAGTGACTGAATATCGTCAGTTGCTCAAGTTTTGACTTGAGCAACTGTTCGGTTGTACTCTCATCCTATGGACGGGAGGAACCCGAAGGAGGCTACGCTGAAGGGCGGAGTCTCCTTCGGGGAGGTAGATCAGCCCTGAACCCGTTTATGCGGGTTCAACGGGCTATTTTTTGACCGAGCCTACGGGCTCGGAATACCCACGTTAAAAAGGCCTTGTGCCACATGACACCCTCGTGGGGGAGTGACTGAATATCGTCAGTCATTCAAGTCGATCTCGGTCGACCAGCTGATCGGTTGAACTCTCTGCCTTTGGGCGGGGAGGAACCTAAAAGAGGCTATGCTGAAAGGCGGATTCTCTTTCGGGGAGGTAAACTGATCCTGAACCCGTTTATACGAGTTCAATGGGCATATTTTTGGCCGAGTCCACGGGCTCAGAGAGCCCACTTTAAACCAGCCTGGTGCCACATGATGCCCACATGGTGGGGGTGACTAAATATAGTCAGTAGTTCAAGTCTTGACCAGCTGTTTGGTTGAACTCTCTGCCTTCGGGTGGGGCGGAAGCCAAAAGAGGCTACGCTGAAGGGTGAATTCTCTTTTGGGGAGGTAAACCGACCCTGAACCCGTTTATATGGGTTCAATGGGCATATTTTTGTACGAGGTCATGGGCTCGGAGAGCCCATGTTAAACCGGCCTTGTGCCACATGATGCCCATGTGGGTGGGGGGTGACTAAATATAGTCAGTAGTTCAAGTCGAGTCAACAGTCGAGTCAGAGGCAGTCCGAAACAGAGTCGCGTTCAGACAATTACTGCATGTCATTGGAATAGTGATACTGGTCGAGACTACATTGTTCTCTCTACTAAATCTGATTGTTCATACTAACACTTCTACTTCTGTGTATATATTCCTGTTTGTAATATATCTGTGTTATTCCATACCTGTGTTCGAGTTCTTCTTTATTGGTTCTACCTTGGATTATCACCGTGGTACAAGGAACCGGACCATAACAATTATTAAAATAATCTGGAATACTGAAGAGAGTGCTGGAGGACATACAGTCACTTGATCTCCATTAAAAGCAAGCAATTTTGACTGGTGGGACAATTCAGTGAGAATAAATTAAATGTCGCCTAAGAGAAGAAAAAGAAAATCAGACAGTAAACCATATGATGTGTGAATGCAGCAAGTTGTTTCAAGAAGATTATAAAAAACAGGTACAACAATGTAGGAATTGTTATATGCTGAAAACTATGTAAATAACTCAGGTCCAACCATATAAACAAATGGAATATAAAAACAGAGTAGGAACAGTTATATGCTGTAAACAGTGCAAATGACTTGGGTTCAGCTAACTAGACAAACAGAACCAGCACTTAAAAAATGAATAATAGGCATTCCGTAACTCTGAAATTCAGACTAATCTAAGGTTCAATCTTTAGTATGTATGTGTGTCCAGCTTAAACTCCTAAACTGTAATATTTAGTGTTTGTCAGATGTAGTCTAGTCAAGAGAAGATAACTATCCCATAAGTATAGCGATACAGCCTTTTAGACAGTAACTAATTTATATATTAGATTGGTGCAAAAATAATGACGTAATAACGTCAAAAAACGACATTATTACGTCATTATTTTTGCACCAACCTAATATCTAAATTTAGACCCTTAAAATTATATACATCTTGATTTTGCATGTTCCAAGGATGGTTTTGATAAACACAATTTCTGAAATTTTTAAGTGAAGAGATTTGTGAATTAAAATATTTTTTTCATTTTATTTCAATAATCTTTTCATTTTTTAAAGATTCTTTATTACACTAAATATTGTTCAAATAGACAAAGTGTGTTTTTGAAAGGAAAGAGAGCCTATTGTTTTCACAGAAAAATGTTTGTAATTTTAAAACAAGCACTATATTAATTGAAATCATTGTTTGTGCATTCTTTAAATCTCTTCGTTTTCAATTTAATTTAATTTTTTGCCAGTGTTTATATAAAAAGTAATTGAATGTGTTATGGGACCTTACCCATAATAACATAATGGACTATTCCATACGTAATAAATACTGCACCTCAAGAGGAAGCAGGGAGTTCAGCCTGAAGTCGGGCAACTGGCTGATCGGCTGATCAGTTGAACTCTCTGCCTTTGGGCGGGGAGGAACCCGAACGAGGCTACGCCAAAGGGCGGAGTCTCTTTCGGGGAGGTAAACTGACCCTGAACCCGTTCATACAGGTTCAAAGGGAATATTTTTGGCCGAGCCCACGGGCTCGGAGATCCCACATTAAACCGGCCTTGTGCCACATGATGCTCTCGTGGGGGTGACTAAATACTGTTCAGTCTGAAGTCTGGAGTGAGGTCTGTCAGAAGTCTGTCAGGAGTCTGTCAGTCAGTCAGAGCGAGCGAGTCAGTCAGTTGAGTCAGAGGCAATCCAAAACACAGACAAGTACTACTAAACCTGATTGTTCGTACTAACATTTTCTACTTCTCTGTATATATTCCTGTTTGTAATATATCTGTGTTATTCCATATCCGTGTTCGAGTTCTTCTTTACTGGTTCTACCTTGGACTATCACCGTGGTACAAGGAACCGGACCATAACACTAACATTTTCTACTTCTCTGTATATATTCCTGTTTGTAATATATCTGTGTTATTCCATATCCGTGTTCGAGTTCTTCTTTACTGGTTCTACCTTGGACTATCACCGTGGTACAAGGAACCGGACCATAACACTAACCCTTTCTACTTCTCTGTATATATTCCTGTTTGTAATATATCTGTGTTATTCCATATCCGTGTTCGAGTTCTTCTTTACTGGTTCTACCTTGGACTATCACCGTGGTACAAGGAACCGGACCATAACACTAACCCTTTCTACTTCTCTGTATATATTCCTGTTTGTAATATATCTGTGTTATTCCATATCCGTGTTCGAGTTCTTCTTTACTGGTTCTACCTTGGACTATCACCGTGGTACAAGGAACCGGACCATAACACTAACATTTTCTACTTCTCTGTATATATTCCTGTTTGTAATATATCTGTGTTATTCCATATCCGTGTTCGAGTTCTTCTTTACTGGTTCTACCTTGGACTATCACCGTGGTACAAGGAACCGGACCATAACACTAACCCTTTCTACTTCTCTGTATATATTCCTGTTTGTAATATATCTGTGTTATTCCATATCCGTGTTCGAGTTCTTCTTTACTGGTTCTACCTTGGACTATCACCGTGGTACAAGGAACCGGACCATAACACTAACATTTTCTACTTCTCTGTATATATTCCTGTTTGTAATATATCTGTGTTATTCCATATCCGTGTTCGAGTTCTTCTTTACTGGTTCTACCTTGGACTATCACCGTGGTACAAGGAACCGGACCATAACACTAACCCTTTCTACTTCTCTGTATATATTCCTGTTTGTAATATATCTGTGTTATTCCATATCCGTGTTCGAGTTCTTCTTTACTGGTTCTACCTTGGACTATCACCGTGGTACAAGGAACCGGACCATAACACTAACCCTTTCTACTTCTCTGTATATATTCCTGTTTGTAATATATCTGTGTTATTCCATATCCGTGTTCGAGTTCTTCTTTACTGGTTCTACCTTGGACTATCACCGTGGTACAAGGAACCGGACCATAACACTAACCCTTTCTACTTCTCTGTATATATTCCTGTTTGTAATATATCTGTGTTATTCCATATCCGTGTTCGAGTTCTTCTTTACTGGTTCTACCTTGGACTATCACCGTGGTACAAGGAACCGGACCATAACACTAACCCTTTCTACTTCTCTGTATATATTCCTGTTTGTAATATATCTGTGTTATTCCATATCCGTGTTCGAGTTCTTCTTTACTGGTTCTACCTTGGACTATCACCGTGGTACAAGGAACCGGACCATAACACTAACCCTTTCTACTTCTCTGTATATATTCCTGTTTGTAATATATCTGTGTTATTCCATATCCGTGTTCGAGTTCTTCTTTACTGGTTCTACCTTGGACTATCACCGTGGTACAAGGAACCGGACCATAACACTAACCCTTTCTACTTCTCTGTATATATTCCTGTTTGTAATATATCTGTGTTATTCCATATCCGTGTTCGAGTTCTTCTTTACTGGTTCTACCTTGGACTATCACCGTGGTACAAGGAACCGGACCATAACACTAACCCTTTCTACTTCTCTGTATATATTCCTGTTTGTAATATATCTGTGTTATTCCATATCCGTGTTCGAGTTCTTCTTTACTGGTTCTACCTTGGACTATCACCGTGGTACAAGGAACCGGACCATAACACTAACCCTTTCTACTTCTCTGTATATATTCCTGTTTGTAATATATCTGTGTTATTCCATATCCGTGTTCGAGTTCTTCTTTACTGGTTCTACCTTGGACTATCACCGTGGTACAAGGAACCGGACCATAACACTAACCCTTTCTACTTCTCTGTATATATTCCTGTTTGTAATATATCTGTGTTATTCCATATCCGTGTTCGAGTTCTTCTTTACTGGTTCTACCTTGGACTATCACCGTGGTACAAGGAACCGGACCATAACACTAACCCTTTCTACTTCTCTGTATATATTCCTGTTTGTAATATATCTGTGTTATTCCATATCCGTGTTCGAGTTCTTCTTTACTGGTTCTACCTTGGACTATCACCGTGGTACAAGGAACCGGACCATAACACTAACCCTTTCTACTTCTCTGTATATATTCCTGTTTGTAATATATCTGTGTTATTCCATATCCGTGTTCGAGTTCTTCTTTACTGGTTCTACCTTGGACTATCACCGTGGTACAAGGAACCGGACCATAACACTAACCCTTTCTACTTCTCTGTATATATTCCTGTTTGTAATATATCTGTGTTATTCCATATCCGTGTTCGAGTTCTTCTTTACTGGTTCTACCTTGGACTATCACCGTGGTACAAGCAACCGGACCATAACACTAACCCTTTCTACTTCTCTGTATATATTCCTGTTTGTAATATATCTGTGTTATTCCATATCCGTGTTCGAGTTCTTCTTTACTGGTTCTACCTTGGACTATCACCGTGGTACAAGCAACCGGACCATAACACTAACCCTTTCTACTTCTCTGTATATATTCCTGTTTGTAATATATCTGTGTTATTCCATATCCGTGTTCGAGTTCTTCTTTACTGGTTCTACCTTGGACTATCACCGTGGTACAAGGAACCGGACCATAACACTAACCCTTTCTACTTCTCTGTATATATTCCTGTTTGTAATATATCTGTGTTATTCCATATCCGTGTTCGAGTTCTTCTTTACTGGTTCTACCTTGGACTATCACCGTGGTACAAGGAACCGGACCATAACAGAATGATGTACAGGCATCCCTCAATCAATTCACATTTGATTAACATGTTTTCAATTAGCAAACTATAATTTTTATATACCAAAATTCAATTAACGTATACATAATACTTGATTAGTGCGGTAAAAAATTCTTCAATTTAAACATAGTAATTGAAAATTGATATTTTTATAGATACTGATGTACACATTAGCTGCACTAAACAAGGGATTCCTGTAGTCTTTATGTATGTCAATAAATAGAAACTTATTTAATGTTTTTGTGTGACACTCACTAGTGGTAGCGGTCACAGCACCAATATGTGACGTCCTCTGGTCGCAACGCCAATATGTGACATGTGACACTGTGCTGTTGTCCCATGGTCAACTCCTAGTTATGGCGCAAAGCTGTAAGGTTTCTTCCACCAGCATTTTTGGGTTGACTCTTTGTTGCTGCCACCAGCCTGTGTCCCGGTCGATCTGGTCGTTCCTGGTTCAATACCAGCTTTGTCATTCCCATCTCACTTCCAATGACTGGTTACCGAAGTAGCTACTTTGATCTCAAGTCTAACCTACCAATGTTGTGACTTTGATCTTAGGTAGACAAAATCAATTGTTGGGCCGGAGTGCAAGCTAAATCTGGGGTAAAGGTGATATTGCACAAGCGTAAGTAAAAGAAGCAATAAAACAAACTCAAGAGGTTCAAATATGTTGAGAAATAACAAATTATTTTTATCCATCTGTTGAATACAGGACTGCAACTGCGAATCAACTGCTGGAACTCCTGGAACTAACTAACTGCTCAGCTGCCTTGAGTAAACAGAAATAGCTCTCTCAAAGAGAGTAGCAAAACGAGGGGAGACCACTCTTGATTATTCATAACAAGTTTATTCTATAATTCACTCATTTATTATTTATTCATTAACTTTGCCACTGTTTATTTTTAAAAAATAACTGAATAATATAGGGTTTAAATTAGAAACAATACAATATCATATTTTTTATTTTGTTTTCTAATGAATATTCTAATGCTGAATGTTATAATTTTAATTAATAAATTTTTTTGCTTATATAAAGAATACAGAAATAAATTGTTTATCAAAACCTTCTTTGGAACATGCTCAATCAGAATACATACGCCCTTGTGCAAATTAATTAAAACAAAATGAATAATTCTGTTATTATTTACTTTTTTTCATATTTTACCAATAAAACATGACTCAGTACGCATGTTAATACTTCGTATCTCCATGCCACAAAGTTGTTACTTGCAGAATAACGGGTAATTTGCTTTTTAAGCCCTGTGCTAAATATGTAATAAAAATTTGCCAAATAGTTATATTTAGGTGAAATCTACATGCTTAATAATAAATTTTGATAAAATCTACAGTTTAGGAGTTATCGACAATAAAAATTCAGACTAATTCGCGTTACAGGACAGCAGCCATTATTGGTGTTCTCTGCATACATTCACTGCTGATTAGATTTGGGCAGAAGATTACATAGTTAACAGCCTTTTTACAGTTCTTACTTGACTGAATTACTGCGCAACCAAGGACTCATTGCATGTGCAATAAAAAAAAAGGTTATTCTGCAGAAAATATCTGCAAACAAGTTCAGTAATGACTGCTGTTACATGAACGAGTTCAAACTTCTATTCTCAACAACTCCAAAACGGTAGATTTTATCAAAATTTCTTTGTTATTTTCAAATTAAGCATGTAAATTTACACCTAAATATAACTATTTGGCAAATTTTTATTACATACTTAGTGTGGGGCTTAAAAAGCAAATTACCCAGATTGACCATAGATTCTTAACTGAATTTAAATCAGGGGAGTTTCTGGGCCAGTCTAGTACTTTGATTTGCTCAAAATATGACTATCACCAACCAGCTGAAACATATAACAGTTGGAGTGAAATTCATAAAATATTAATACTGATGTTATTAATAATAATTTATATTCCATATATTTTGGCAGCATATTTTCATTTAGTGATGTCTGATTAAACAATTTAGACAGGTTGTGTTTGTTTATTTTCAATAATATCCATTTGTAATCACGTATAAGCTTTATTGTTTCATGATTAAAGATAGCTAGAAAAGTACCATGGTTATATCTATTCATTTTTATGTTTTCGAGTCCTTTTGAAATATTCCAATATCATCTTCAAGGTTATGATGGTTAAGACAAATAGTTGTGTTTGTCCAAAATAAACTTTTACTCTTGCGGTTAAACCATTAACAATTCCAGTCATGCACAAAGTCGCAAAAGATGATTTTAAAATTTTTCCATGTTGTAAAAATTTTTATGTAACTTTTAACTTGTATTACCAAAGTTCCATTCTTTGACCACAAAAAGCAATATATATGTACAATGTAATGGTGTTTCTATGGGTTCAGCTCTGGGTCCAACTTTTAGTAACTTTTATATGGCTAACCTTGAAAATAATATATTCAGTAATTTTAAAAAAAACTTCATCTATCTAAGATATGTTGACGATATCCTCATCTTAGTAAAAACACTGATGAAATACATGAACTAAAACAAGAATTCCACAAAAACTCTGTCCTTAAATTCACATATGAACTTAACAATAATAATAAAATTCCTTTTCTTGATATAACACGTTCACTATCTCCCCATATAAAAAAATCTACTAGCATGACTTCATGCACTCTTAATTATAAAATATCTGCAAACAAAACTAACTACTACAAAATAGTAATTATACAAAATTTCATGCTAAAGTTAACACACCCACACAAAAGATTTTCTACACTGAACTAAAAAAACATTAAACAAACTCTTATTAATAAAGACTTTCCTAAATAAATTGTTGATGAACAAATAAGGCGATCTATTAGAAATTTTAATATAAATTAAATAAGACATAATACTTTCTCAAATAACCTTAAACATTAATCTTTTATATCATAATCAGATGCATTCTAAATATAAACAAAAATTCTAAAAAACTCATAAATACTAACATATCCACCACAGATCTAAGTAAAAAAATAAAATGAATTATATACTATACTAAATTTAATACAACTAACTTAATCATCCATAATAACCTCTCCTCATCAATTAACATATTACAGAAAACCAATATTATATATCCATTGAAATGTCCCTTTGTAGATTGCATCTCTGGCAAAAAACATAGTGTATATATTGGTTATTCTACAATAATATTATCAAGATGGCTCACTCTACACATAAATGATTCATCATCCATTGCACAATATCTTCAAAAACATTCCTGTCTACATTCACAATTTAGAAGAATATTAGTTGACAATACCTGTATACTTCACCAAGAATGTAATAAGCAAAAACTACAAATGCTTGAAGCTATCTTTATTAAAAAATCAAAACCAACACTTAACAAAATTAATTATGAATATAATACAAATGTTCTGAAATGCTTATAGTACATAGTTCTTTAGAAATATCTATGTTAAAACTAAACAGTTTTTTAAAAATAAGCAAATTATAACCTTCTAATGAGAATTCAATTTTTAACCAAGTTACCTTTCTTGAATAAAATTTTTTACAGCATGGAAAATTTTGTTAAACCACTGTTTAACCACAGGGAAAAATTAAATACAAAAGTTAGTGTTGTGCCGATATAAATAAAGTGGCCATTATAGAAATAGTGGAATAGAGCAAAGAAAAATATGAAATATATAGGTTAGAGTTGTGCCTTTATGAATAAAGTAACCATTATAGAAATAGCAGAAAAGAGACAGGAAAATATTAAATACAAAGGTTAGAGTTGTGTCAATATAAATAAAGTAACCATTATAGAAATTGTGGAATAGAGATGAGAAAAATATGAAATATAAAGGTTAAAGTTGTGCTTAAAAAAGTAGCCATTATAGAAATAGGTGAATAGAGACAAGAATAATATGAAATATAAAAGTTCAAATTGTGCTTATATAAAGTAACCATTATAGAAATAGGGGAATAGAGACAAGAATAATATGAAATAGAGGTGCATCTCTAACATTTATATTTCATATTATTCTTGTCTCTATTCCCCTATTTCTATAATGGCTACTTTATATAAGCACAACTCTAACAAATAAAGTAGCCATTAAAACAAGAGTGGAATAGGGACAAGAAAAATATGAAATATAAAATATAGTGCTATGCCAATATAAAGTCACCATTATAGGACTAGTGGAATTGATTCTAGAAAAATATGAAATATAAAGGTTACTGTTGTGACTATATATATATAAAGTCACCATTATAGAACTAGTGGAATTGATTCTAGAATAATATGAAATATAAAGGTTACTGTTGTGAGTATATATATAATGTCACTATTATGGAACTAGTGGAATTGGTTCTAGAAAAATAAGAAATATAAAGGTTACTGTTGTGACTATATATATATAAAGTCACCATTATAGGACTAGAGGAATTGGTTCTAGAAAAATAAGAAATATAAAGGTTACTGTTGTGACTATATATATATAAAGTCACCATTATAGAACTAGTGGAATTGATTCTAGAATAATATGAAATATAACGGTTAAAGTTGTGCTTAAAAAAGTAGCCATGAGAGAAATAGGTGAATAGAGACAAGAATAATATGAAATATAAATGTTAGAGATGCACCTCTATAATAAAGTAGCCATTAAAACAAGAGTGGAATAGGGACAAGAAAAATATGAAATATAAAATATAGTGCTATGCCAATATAAAGTCACCATTATAGAACTAGTGGAAT
Organism: Acanthosepion lycidas; assembly: GCA_963932145.1. Classification (NCBI taxonomy): domain Eukaryota; kingdom Metazoa; phylum Mollusca; class Cephalopoda; order Sepiida; family Sepiidae; genus Acanthosepion; species Acanthosepion lycidas. The sequence continues at coordinate 30,355,221 of OZ010614.1, read as the reverse complement.
TGATTCTAGAAAAATATGAAATATAAAGGTTAGAGTTGTAAATATATAAATAAAGAGCCATTGTAAAAATAGAGCAGCTTTTCTTAGCATTTTTATCTACATGGAACCCTTGAAATAGTTTTCATGTCTATGAGAATGCCTGCATAAAAATTATTATATACTCTTGTCATCTATCTCTTTTATTTCTTTCATTTATTCCATGTGGTAAGCATAATATGTGGACAGTGTGCATGTGTACTGTATTCAAGTCAGCCTATCATGAATCTGTAATATACAGGTCTTGTCAACTAACAAATGAAAGCAATCAAATCATTTGATTAAGTCGTTCTTATCAAGTTGCAAAATGAAAGTTGTCTTGAATAGATGCTCTTGTAGATTTTGGTTACATTAATGCATAACTCTATCTTTGGACCTACTTTGTTTCTAAATTTCATCTTCCTGATGTCATCAATTTTCAACTCAGTATCTATGTTGATGATACAGCTCCTGTCTTAATGGTAAATCTGATAGGTTTGACAAGGTCAAAAAATGCTGCTGATCCAAAGAATGACCTTCAATCTGCTGTTAACTGGAACAAGAAATGGCTTGTTTATTTTAATGCCTCCAAAATGAACTCTCTTTGAATTGCCTGTGAGAACCTTTTTTGCCTTCTATCAGCATGGCTGATGCTAACCTCCAGGAGAATGACTCATTTTCTGCTAACATGAAGTGGAACGATTATATAGAATCAATTGCTAGATCTGCTTGCTAGAAAAATTGGTTCACCGTTGTGTTAGTCAGTTTCCCTTGCTAAAAATCTACCATTTATCCATACATTGAATATTGCTGCCACATCTGGTCTGGTGCTTCTGTTATGTATCTAGATATTCTATGTATTTGCATTCATCTTACTTCCTAAATATGTAAATGACTTCATATACTTCAAGTTCTTCCCATTAATCTGTATTGGAGTGTCTAGAATTTTTTTAAAATAACTGTATTTTTAAATCTAAAGAAGAATCTGCAATGTTATTGGTTCTGACCTGGCATCTCAGCTTCAGTCACTTTCCCACCACCATAATGTAATTTCTTTGTGTCTTTTCTATAAGTATTTCCATGGTAACTCTTCTAATGAGCTTTTCTCTTTGGTACCTCAAATTTATGAATTTTAGTATAGTACCAGATTACCAGTTAAGTCTCATCATTTTACACTTGAAACTTCTAGATGTAATCATAAATTTTATGCTAATAGTTCCTTCTCTTGCACTTCTTGCTTGTGGAACTCTCTTCCAGCTTCTTGATTTCTATTAACAACGTTCTTCAAAAATTTAAATGCAATGTCACTAATCATCTTCTGTCTCCTTGAATTCTGTTCTTTTATTGTTCTCTCTCCTTAATGTTTTTTTTTCTCTGATTATTTCACTCTAAGTACTCTTGTGGCTGTACTGCCTTACAAGGGGTGAAATCATTAAAAAAATGTATAGCATAAATAATGGTAATGTTAATGATCTTTATATTTCTCTCACTTAATTACATTTCTCATTGTCTTTTCCATTAATTTGAATACCAGCCTTAGTCACAAGTTATGAAAAAATAATTACATGAAACAAAAATGTCTTAAAAGATAGCACAATTAAAATAGTGTATTTGCACAGAGAATGATGACTTGTTATCTCATGAATTGAGACAATTATTAAACCCAATTATTAACAAAATATTCCAATATGTTTTTATTGTTTTGTGTAACTTGAATCATTGTACAGACTTTTGTTTTCAGGTCTTGCTTGTCTTTGTTGTTTTTTTTTCCTTTCACCATATTCAAATTTAAACAATAATGTGCAAAAAGCTGAGTAGATATTTTTTCTGTGATGACTTTTAGGTCATTTAAAAGAGCCAAGATTTTATTTATTGCAAATGTTACCAGCAAAAAACAGTTTTCAACCATGTATTCAGTATTTAAGTTACTTATGTTCAAGTTATTAATATTTAAATTACTTATGTTCAAGTAATTATTCCTCATCTATGTTTTTGTGGGTAGAATTCCACTATCCATGTCTAAGGATATTTCATCTAGTTCTTATTATCTTACTGCTCATTTACTTCTCACCTTGTTCCTATTGATTCTAAATCAGCACTACCCAAGAATTGAACTCACAATTACTATTAGGTTGGTGCAAAAATAATGTCGTTTTCTCACGTGATTTTTGCACCAACCTAATATATCACCAAATTCATGAATCATTGCTGTTACCACTCCCAAAGATTTCTTCTGGTAGAGACAACTCTAAGAATTGACTGATGCTTGAAAAGTTAATTTTGCAATCAAATCATCATCTTCTGTCTCCATGACTCCAGTTCTTTTATTTTTCTCTCTCCTTAATGTTTCTTATTGTGTTTTCCATTAATATGAATACTGTTGTGGATTCCGTGAATGGAATTCTGCACAAATTCACACCTTGTCTTCACTTTGTTCTCTGCACTTTGCTTTCTAGAAATGCCATTTAAAATTCAAAGAAAATAAAGAAATATTTCTAAAGATTTATACTGAGATCATAAAAATAGAAAAAAGACTTTTTTATATTTATTCTTTGTACTTACAATCTTTAGTTTTCATTTGTTTTGGTGAACATTATACATGCTTTTATTTCTGTTTTTACAGACACCTTAATGTGGAGTAGTGATTAGCAAGTCTAGTTGAGTATTAGTAGTGAGTTCAATCCTTATTGAGTGCACCATACAAAATTAAATAACCCAACAAGAGTTGACTTGTTATAAAATCAATCTATCTATTCTTTTTAACTATTCGGCCATCTTTGGCCGCCATATGGTCTTGTTTGTATTTACCCAACTCAATATTGGGTAATTATTCATGAGACTAGTCTGGTTGACAATTACTACTGAGTAGTGAGTTTAATTCTCATTACTAGTTACATTCTATCATTGCCACTCGGACCCCGAACTACGACCAGTTACGATGAATGGATGTCCCCTCAGGGAGGTACCATGCCTTGAAAGACTGTTGGGCCTCAAACTCATACCTGACCTTGATTGGAACACATACATATCATCCATTGATAAAGATGCAGGTAAAGTGGTCAGCTCCCTGTACTGCTCCAGTAAGTACCTGACTCCTTATGCTATCCTCTACCTTTACAAGAGTCAGATCAGGCCAAAAATGGTGTACTGTTACTATATTTAGGTGGGAGCTACCCAGAACTCACTCTCCAGTTTTCCAGAGTTCAAAAGTGTCTCCAAGCCCTTGTGGGTGACAAATTATTCTCCACCTTCTGACCTCTTTCTCACTGGCAGGAAGTGGCAAAACTTTTGTTGCTCTCTTGCTACTTCCATGGAAAGTGCTCTGACAAACTATATTCCTTGGTTCTGCCAGTTCAAACCTTCATGCCATGCCACTTAAATAGTAGCAAACCACCGAACATTTCCTCTGTATTCCATCAGTGAGAAGTAAGTTCCACTCAAACAGCTTATTCCCACAACTCACTGTTCTGTGGAACCAACTCCCAAGACAATGTTTCCCCTATCACTACAATATTAAACTGTTCAAGTCTAAAGTTAACTGTTACCATCCTCTCCTATCCACACAAGTTGCCTCTTAACAACTAGAATATCCACAAGCTATGTAAGTGTGAAAGTACTTCTTTAACAGTAGTAACTCCTTTTTAAAGATGATAAACTTTGAGCTTAGAATATGCACAAGCTATTTAAGAGAGAAAAACAAAGATAAGCTTGAATAAATCTATATCATGATGAGATAACAAATGTATTGTGTTTACAGGGTAGAAATGAACAGCAACTGTAGAGTTTAGTGGGTGCACTTTTGAATGGTCATTGTATTCAATGGTTGAATTTACAAAAAGATTGTGACTAGAACAATTATAAGTAAGAGAATATATATATATATATATATATATATATATATATATATATATATATATATATATATATAATAATAATAATAGCTGACCACTCATATTCAAGGATACCCATCTATTAGGGCAGCTTGCTAATCCCTATTGCAGACGCTAACTCATGCACATCATTTGTGTTTGTTCAACACCCACAAAGGCAACCTGTGGTTTATAATGCAACTATGCTGAGCAGACCTTAGTTACAGTTTCTGGGAAAGAGCGCATTATCTAGTGTGATCAAACATCTCAACAAGGCCAGCATACACTCAAACCCTCGGTCATGATGACTTGTGACTTTGTGCTAGCACAGCTATCGATGGTCCCCAAAGGTTCCGTCTACCTATTTTCACTCACATGGCTTGGATCAACCCGTGGTATAGTTTCCAAAGGCACTTTCCAAAGGTGCCACATGCTGGGTTCCCCCCACCCCACCTCCAGATTGATAACATCAGGAAGTTTTCTTCCTGACAAATTGACCATGGTGATATATATATATATATATATATATATATATATATATATATATATATATATATATATGTGTGTGTGTGTGTGTGTGTGTGTCCTTACATTTGCCATGATAAAGTCCATCAGAGGGCAAAACACATCATTTAAGATTAGTTTTCTTTTTGTCTTTCTTATTCAGACATATAACTATGTATGTGTGTGTGTAAAAAAATTCAGAAATAACTACAATATGTCTGTAAAAGGACAATATGAATAAAGACAAATGAAAACTTTATTTACATTATTCTGGACTATTGTCCTCATCTTTGTCACCATATTTATCACACCGTTTTGGATGTTGTACACTCCGGCCTTCTTCAGGTGGTTGGAATTTCGAACTGAATCCTTTATTTTGCTCACTGGGGTAGACTCTTCTAGTTCCACGTGCCATGTTTGATGGATGTCAGTTATTAGTTATATCCTGCTAATTTCCCTCTGAAAGTTCTCCACTGCCTTAACCGGGTATTGAACTCACACTTTTTGGGTCCTGTCACTGGATCTAACCAATGCCTTTATCCACTGTGCCATGTGTCCTTGACAGAGACATTTCAACGTCTGATGAACTTTATCAAGGCAAACGTAAAGATTTTATTTTGCAACAAGTATTTATAAACAAAAGTAAAATGTTGTTAGTTTTTTTAAATTTTTAAATTTAATAGATGCTAATAAATATTCATCTGGTTAACTGAAAGGTCTGAGTAAATTATGGAGGATGCTAAGTGACATAATAAAATATCTAATAAACAAAAGTGAGTGAATGATACTGAATTATTTTAAATAACAGGAGGTTATGAATTTAACCATTTTCTTTTAATTTTTATCATTGTTATAGTTATTATAATGCCACTATTCTATGGCTATTGTTATAGTTATTATTATAATGCCACTATTCTATGGCTATTGTTATAACACTCTTACTTATATAACATACTTCATATAAGGATTCTCTATACATAATGCTTCAGCTACTTGCCATAGTACTTGTATAGTTAGTCTGAAACTGACTCCAACTGGCTAGGTAATTACCCATGACATCCCCCACTTAGTATGTGACACAAGGTCAGGTTTCATATGGGGAACCTGAACACATACACACGGGCTGTTGGCCCAAAATTTAACCATTCCCTGTAACTGTGAGGAACAGGCACTTTGATTGACTGTTCTCCTCAGCTGAGTCTCTATCTGTAGACAAAGCCCTGGCTGAGCCAATCCCTGCCTGAATACAGAGGTCTTGTCAGTCACAAGCCAGATAGTGAACTGTCTGAATCCAAACGGCTAGGTATTCAATTTTTACGTGGGGCGATTCCAAGTCCATAGGCTCAAGCAAAAATTCCCCTTAGATCCTGCATACATGGGGTTGGGCTTGTCTACCTCCCCAGACAAGACCCCGCCTGTAGGTATAGCCATGTCTGGGTTCCTCTCTGCCCAAAGGCAGAGAATTCGACAAGTCGGTCGAGAGCCTGGCAGAGAACTGCCTGACTCAAAACAGCTACCAATCTTACCTGTAACCTGAAGCTCTTTATAGTAATGGACTAGTTTATATAGTCACAAAGGATGTACCATTTATTCCTCAACAGTTATTATAATATAGCAACAACTCTAAGTAGAAGCTTATGAAGCTTTATTTGACTAATTAAGCTTTAGTGCTGAAAACGTTTATTTTATTGAGATGGAAGGTTACAAACGAGAGGGGAGATGGGATGTGCTTATTTTATTACCACAGTTATGTATGTTGGCTTAGGATAGGAGTAATTCTTTCAAGAATAGAGATATTTGAAAAAATCCATGATGCAAATTTATATTTTGATAAGATTCAATAATGGCACTCTTGAGAATTTTCCATCAAAGTTACTTTTATCTTTTAATGAGTGTACCATTTTTTAGATCAAAGTTGAGGTTGAATTTATTTCTGTATATAACTGATTCATTTGGTAAATCATTGTGTATAATATTAATGAGCATCTCTTAAATTCAAAAATTTTTAAAACCTAACATTTTACTTTTGTTTATAAATACTTGTTACAAAATAAAATCCTCGTATCTGCCATGATAAAGTTCATTGGTGAATGAAATGCATTAGCTAAGATAAATTTTCCTTTTGTCTTTATTATTCATATAATATAAAGGGTGCAATGGAAAAGTTGTCGTCTAAATTACACAAACGTTATTAGGTTGGTGCAAAAATAATGTCGCTTTCTCACATAGTAACATATGTGAGAAAACGACATTGTTTTTGCACCAAAATAATAAAATAATACTACATCTCATTTTAACAGATATATTTACCAAAATTACACAAAAATATCTTGAAATACTAAAAAGTAAATTTATTCAATAAAATCACCATTGGCTTCCACCACAGCCTCAAGATGACTTCAGAATCTTCTGTAACTCTTCTGGATGGTCTCCTTGTTTAAGTTGGTGAATGCCTGCCATAATCCTTGCCTTCAGTTCATCTTGGGTGTCACAAGGAGTTTTGCTGGTTTCTCGCTCAACTGTTCCCCACACATAATAATCAATGGAGTTGCAGTCTGAGGAGCTAGATGGCCAGATGTAAGTGGGGATGTGATTGCAGAAATTGTCTGACAGCCATGACTGGGTTCTCCTGCTTGTGTGACATGCATAAAGATCTTCCAGCAGCCACCCTATTGACCCAGGGCAGCACTGCCTCTACAAGGCAATTGATGTAGGCCTCCATGTTGAATCTGAAGCCCTATAGGAAGATGAATAGAGGCATAACATTGCCATCACTAGTGATCACTCCAAACACCGTTGTAATCACCATTAGACTCATCCAACTCTTTCCAAATCCTTTGCAGTGCTCATGGATTTATACCCAAAAACTCTGAAATGTTTGTATTAGAGCTTCCAGCATGAAAAGCAAGCAGTACAGCATGCCATTTCCAAATTTCTCATGGAGTGAATTATGTCATGGTGCTCTTTTTCTCATAGACAGTGCCCAACTGACCCTACTATACAGTGCAGTTGACAAAATCAAAAACAAATAATGTACATGCACAAAATTAAAGATATAAAATGGCGACAATTCAGTCATTGATATATATATATATATATATATATATATATTAGGTTGGTGCAAAAATAATGACATAATAATGTCGTTTTTTGACGTATTTTTTAACGTCAAAAAACAACATTATTACGTCATTATTTTTGCACCAACCTAATATATATATATATATATATAACTAGATTTGTTTTAATCACACACACACACACACACACACACACACACATATATATATATATATATATATATATATATAATTAGATTTAATATAATTAAATTAGATTCATGGAAATGCTTCTTAACTTGAGAGATAAACAGCTTGATTACAGTTTCAATTCTTTGTATTTTGAGTTCAAACTTCAATAGCTTTCATTCTTATGGCGAATCATAAATATGGGTCTTACAAACTGAAACCTACCATGCCTTTCAGCTTATCTTCTAGTTGAATGAAGCACACCATTTCCCACTGTCCAAATGTAGGAGGTCTCATTGATACTGAATGAAAATTATTATTATTCAATTATTCTCAAAAGACTTTGTTAGTGAGTGCTTTTATTTCTAATGATGTTCACCCTGTACAAGGCTCAAGAACCACTTGAGGTAGAGGGTTACAGAGTAAGAGTTTTACAGGGATATGTAGAAAAGATAATGGTTAATGCTAGACTTGAACAAGTTAAGAGTGTAGTGGTTAGAGAAGCATCCTCTTGGGAGTTGGTTCTACAAAACAGTGGTTCATGAGAAGCTGCTAAAGTGAAACTTACATCTCACCAATAAAATACAATGAGAATGGCAGTGGTTCACTACAATATGCATGGTATAGTGGGTTTAGTCATGAAGATTAGAACTGGTGAAACTAAGGAATGTAGTTCGCCTGAACACTTACCATAGAAATAGCAGTCATGTAGCAAGAGGTTTGCAACATTTCATCTGTGGGAAAACGTAGATGTAGGGTGGAAAATAATTCATTACTCACAATGATGCAGAAATGTCTTTGGACTCTATCAAGACTGGAAAATGAAGACTGGACAGCTCCTGCCCATATATGACAGCAGTACTGCATTTTTAGCCCAATCTGGCTCTTGTAAAGGCAGAGGATAATGAAGACGCTTTTGGGATCTATCGAAACTGGAAAGTGGAAAGCTCCTTCCCATATATGGCAGCAGTACTCCATTTTCAACCTGATCTGGCTCTTGCAACGTCAGAAGATAGCAGAGATGCTTTTGGGCTCTATGAAGACTGGAAAGTGAAGACTGGGCAGCTCCTGCTCATATATGGCAACAGTACTCTTTTTTGGTCTGATTTGGCTCTTGTAATGACAGATGATACAGGAGACACTTTTGGGTTCTACCGAGACTGGAAAGTGAAGACTTGGCATCTCTTGCTCATATATGGAAGCAGTACTCCATTTTCAGCCTGATCTGTCTCTTGCAATGTCAGAGGATAGCAGAGACGCTTTTGGGCTCTATGAAGACTGGAAAATGAAGACTGGGCAGCTCCTGCTCATATATGGCAGCAGTACTCCATTTTCGGCCTGATCTGTCTCTTGCAATGTCAGAGGATAGCAGAGACGCTTTTGGGCTCTATGAAGACTGGAAAGTGAAGACTGGGCAGCTCCTGCTCATATATGGCAGCAGTACTCCATTTTCGGCCTGATCTGTCTCTTGCAATGTCAGAGGATAGCAGAGACGCTTTTGGGCTCTATGAAGACTGGAAAGTGAAGACTGGGCAGCTCCTGCTCATATATGGCAGCAGTACTCCATTTTCGGCCTGATCTGTCTCTTGCAATGTCAGCGGATAGCAGAGACGCTTTTGGGCTCTATGAAGACTGGAAAATGAAGACTGGGCAGCTCCTGCTCATATATGGCAGCAGTACTCCATTTTCGGCCTGATCTGTCTCTTGCAATGTCAGAGGATAGCAGAGACGCTTTTGGGCTCTATGAAGACTGGAAAATGAAGACTGGGCAGATCCTGCTCATATATGGCAGCAGTACTCCATTTTCGGCCTGATCTGGCTCTTATAAATGTAGGAGATAGCAGGAGTCAGGTACTTACTGTAGTGATACAGAGAACTGACCATTTTTCCAATATCTTTGTTGATTGATTGTATGTACAAGTTCCACTTGAGGCCAGCATTCAGTTTATGTTCCAACATAAATGAACAAGGTCTCTCTGAGAGAACACCCATGATAGGTGAAAATTCAGGGTTCACCCATTGATGATGGAACATCACTAGTTTGGTTTTTGAGTCATTGAATGTGATCAGACAGATTTTCCTCCACTGAACTGTTAAAGCTAGGTCAGAATATTGTGACCCTGTGCCCACCTAGATTTTGCTGAATAAATGTTTACAGAGTGACTCAAAATGTGTATTACATTTTGGTATCAATTTTTAAATAATTTTTCTTTTATCTTAATTCTGTTGCTTTTTTATCTCAATAGCCAAGTGTTTTTTTACATTCCAAGCAGCTACAATGGGAAATATAGAATTCACTACCGATCAGATTTAAAAACATTTCCCATATGTTTGGGAGCCTGTCTGACAGGCACGATGCATTATCAGTTAGGCTACAAAATGAACCAGCAGCTACTATTCAAATAGTGTCATCCTTATCTGATTCAGGCAATACTTGAAAGGTTGAAAAGCATTTCAGCTGATTCTTTACGTCTTTGTAAAAAGAAGAGAATAATTGTCATAATAATTCATTAAATCATGACAATGTACTCTATGCAATATTGTTTGTTTATCCCTCAAAGTAATAGATGTAATAGTCTAAAGCCTTCTGAATATTTTAAATGAAGCAGTGTCACTATTATGAATGTCTTACTAGGTTTTATTTCATCTTATTTTTGCTGCTTTTTATCTAGTTGTAATAACCCTCTACCTTGAGTGGTTCTTGGGCTTTGTATTGAGTGAATTTTTAGTAAAAAAATAAGTAGTATATGTAGTGGCATATGTGGGGAGCATAGTGTTTATCAACAAAGAAAGTGAAATTGAGTAGCAGAGTTCAAATTCTGGTGTAGTTTGTTATGTTCACTTTCTCTCCCAGCTATGGGCTAAATAGCAGTGTAGATTGGGCACTCTAGCCTTAGGTAACAACTAGTCTAAGAAAAGGAAAATTATGAATTGCAAATAGTGAGGAAGGTAATGGGAAACCACTCCACATGGCAATTCACAGATAATAAAGAAAAGGAATCTGTGGAGAGTTAGGACCATCAATGTCTGGAAGGTAATAAAACAAAATTTTCACACTTCAATTGAACATTTTCTAAACACATACAAGCATTTGTGTGCCAATCCAGAAATCTATTAGTGTCATTTACTGCAAATATAGCAACAGTGGGTGTGTCTACTGCAAGATAGCCTAATAGAAATCAACCCTTTTCAGGCTGGCTTTAAATTCAGATTTTTCCTTCTCCTAGACTGGTTGCTAATTCAAGGCAAGAAAGCTCAGTCTGTACTGCTATTTAACCCATAGCTGGAATATGCACTTTTCCAAATGTATTGAGTAAATATAACTTGTGTTGGCTGGTAGACGAAATAAATACTTAAAAAAAGAAGAAGTGTTTACTCAAATGCAGGTATCCACTAAAAATAATGTTTGAAATAATAAGAATATTATTTTACAATATTTAATTGTTCGGACTGTTGTCCTTATCTTTATTGCTATATTCAAGACATTTTGGCCTTTGTACATGCCTTCTTTAGGTGACTGGAATTTTGAACTAAACCTTTTATTTCATCAACCAGGATAGATTGTTCTAGTTTCATGTGCCATGCCTCTTCTAGATTTCTCAGTTATCTCTGTTTAACTCAACTCTCCAAGTTTTTGCTCACCACTACAGTAGCCAGGTATTGAACTCACAACTCAATATGGCAATAAAGATGAGAACAACAGTCCAAACAATGTAAATAATTGCAATTAGTCAGTTATGTGCCATGTGTGATACACAATTAGATGATCATATATCTTTTGATATATGACTGACAAGGCAGATTTTTTTCCCACAGTAGGCTGCCATTTCTTTCTGTGGTAGACCAGTTGCCATCCAAGGCGATAGAACCCAGTCTGTCCTGCTATTTACCCATAGCTGGGAGAAGAAGAGTATTCATACCTTTTCCAAGGGTATTAGCATGTAAGTGAATGTAATAGATTCAACTGGAGTTTGAATTCCAGTTGAATCACATTACATTCATTTATTTCCTTTGGGAAATTAGAATGTAAGGTAAAATAATTCCAATACCTCATCTCAGAAATATAGACAGATAATAAATATATGTTGGATTAAATATTAAAAATTCTTTAGAATTTGCTTTGTTTACATTTCAGATATAAAACTAAGTAGATATGACTTTCAAGAAAATCTCAATGAGAGAATGTACTTAAGGCAAGTTGAACCATACTTAATTGTGACACTCTCCATAGCTGAGCAGTCAAAGTATACTGGATCAGAAGGTGGTTTCTTCTACAATGGAGGAGGCAAGTTCAAATCTCGTTGGAGAGCACATTTTCTTTATTAAGTTTTCTTGAATGTGAAGGCCAGTAGATGAAATAAACAGTGTTTAAAAAAAAAAAGGAGAATCTACTCAAATATGGGTATCCACTAAAAATAACGTTTAAAGTAATAAAAATAACAACTTGTGTATATGAATTGTTATATTCCATGCTAAGAGGTATATATACTTAAAAAACAAGGTAGATAAAAATAGTAATGGTTTATTGTAAAAACCAATACAATAAGAATAAAGGTAACAGTTATGCACAAGATCGTTGCAAGTCAATCCAGCAGTGAATGCTACTATTAGAAGGTCGGTAGTTCTTGTGTAAGTCTGAGTTGTACTCAACAGATCCCAGCTAGTCTCTGTAGTCTGTTGACTTACAGATACTTATAGGTAGTTACTACCTATAGTGTAGTCACTCATGGGGGTGACAGGTTATTCCATTACATCATGAATTTCATTTGTTTTTTACTACAGTTAAAAATCCCTTGTTCTTCTTTGTGTTTCTTATAATAATGCTCATGGGCAGGGGTTTATCACTTGTTATTTACTACCCCTTTTGTTAGCTACTACTAACAATAGAGGAAAACTAAAAGAACAGCCCCAAAATATCTTATGCACTCTTGTCTATAGTGTCACACAGCTATATCATGGTTGACTAAACCGAATCATACTTATACTTTCTTTTAACCTTTACAAATGGTGCAAAGTTCAAAAGTTGTGAGTTTTAACCAGCTGCAGGCTAGATCAGCACATGGAACTGAACTGGTAGTATATCCAGAGTGATGATGACATGAATTTACAGGGCAGAGGACTTTCCAGGCTGGTCAATGGCCAGAGCAGAGAGTTGCCTCAATGGAATCAACAGCCATGTGTTTGTAACTAAGGTGAATCTTCAAGTTGAAGAACAACCCTTTTTACACTGACAAAATGCTGTAAGCCTCTCACTACTCTATTGTTATTTTGTGGAACAAAGACAGAAATAGACACCAAGACAATCAAAAATCAAATGACAAAAATATGGTTTTTGAGTTGGAGGATTTGTGCACCCTTCTGGTTAACAAATTAATCCTTTGAAAATAAATATTTAACATTTTCCAACCAATGGGAGTGTTCCTGCTGACAATAATAAAACATGCTTTGTGATCCCTTTGAAGAGTATTTAAGTAAAGTCTCTAGACAGACAAAAGCAGTAAGGAATGGGAACAGACAGCAACTATTTATGATACGGCTTAAAAGAGATGCCATTACTCATTCACCCATCTTCCTCACCAAGCTACATGACATTTACACTCTTTCTCACCAAGCTACATGGTACTTACACTTTCCTCCTCACTTTCTCTTTTTCACACATACGCACAAAGAAATCCCATTTCTTTTCATCTTACCAAACAATTACAAATAAGGAACTTTAGCACTTATACATGCTGAGAAAAATTTAGATGTAAAAACACAAAAATAAAAATATTTTATATTTAAAAAACTTTCTTACCTTTTTTGTGGGTTGATTCAAATCCACAGCAATTTCCATGGAAAGTGTTCAGATAAACTACATTTCTTATCTCCACTAGTTCTAACCCTCACAGCTAAGACCCACCATACCATGCATATTGTAGTGAACCATCATTACCTTTCTAATCCATTGGTGAGATGTAAATTCCATTCTAGTAGCTTCTTCCCATAAACCACTATTTTGTGGAACCAACTCCCAAAAGGATGCTTCCCCGATCATGACAATCTTAAATCTAGGGTTAATCATTATCTTTCCTACATATCCTCATAAACTGTGCCCTTACTTCTTACTCTGTAACCCTGTGTCCTTAACTTTTAACCCTCTAGAATGGCTCTTAAACCTTGTACAGGGTGGACATTACTGCAAAAAATTTAAAAAAAGAAAAGAGGGATAGGTTCCTCCAGGTTTATTTTACACAGGACACACTACGCATGAATGAATACCTACCAAGACATCTGAAGGATCGGATCAGGTGTTCAGCTGTGCAGCGACTGCACCTGGTCATGCAACTGATGATAATGACGATGAAGAAACTTCAAAGTTAAATTGTCATTGATTCTATTTACTAAGATCATACAGTTAAATGGTTTATCGATTAGATTCTAAGCAAAGTCCGGTACATTATATTCTATCAATAATTATCATGAGAAGAAAACAGTTGTGCTTGATATCTTTCATTTGTCCTATTTGCCAAAGTTGTTTATCATTTATAAAAAGTATTAATTTTTGAAACCCTGTCTCATATTTTAATTATACCTTATCAACTCTTGACAGCATTCTTTTGAACACAGAACAATTATGTAAAAAATAAAATATATATATATATATATATATATATATATATACATATTATACATATATATATATATATACATATATATATATATATATAATTATTTATTTAAAAAAAAAAAAATTTATAACATAAATATGTTATAAAATCACTACAAAAATAGCCATTTTGTTTCAACACCCTTGGTGTCTTATCAAGTGATAACGTTGAATGTAAAATAAATGGTTTTAAAAGTTTCAAATTAATTAACAACGATTGTTAATTAATTTGAAACTTTTAAAACCATTTATTTTACATTCAATGCCATCACTTGATAAGACACCGAGGGTGTTGAAACAAATTTATGTAATGTAATTTAATACATACAGATTCCAACATTTGCAAATGGTGTTTGAAACAAGCCTTATGCAAAATAGAGAATGAGTTGATATGTTTAAATTAGATATGTTAGAATCACTAAAAAAAAATACCTTTTAAAACTTTTAAATGTTTTAATTTTAATTTTTAAGGAACCATTATGTGATTCAGAGAATTTCTGTAGTGTTTGTGAGGAAAAACTTTAAAATCTCTCTAGATATATTTTTTAGCAATAAAGCCACTAAGATGCAAGGGGTTACTGGGTGTGAGAGAATATGAGAAAAAGAAAACATTATTATAGAGAAAGAACAATAAAAGAGCAGGAATTAAGAAGATAGAAAATAACAATTGACATTCCATTTAAATTTTTGAAGATCAAAGTTGACTGGAAAGCAAGAAGCTGGAAGAGTGTTATATAAGTAAAAAGTGCTAAAAAAGAAACTCTTAGCATAGAACTTACAGCTACATCTAGACATTTTACCTGTAAAATGATGAGACAATATAGTAGTAAACTTAAATTCATAAAGTCTAGGTACCAAAGACAAAAACTCATCAAAACAACTACCATGAAAATATTTATAGAAAAGGCACAGTGTAGCTACATTATGGCGGTGGAGAAGATTAAAATTAAGATTTGGTAAATAAATTATAAAGATTAAAATTATATTAAGCACATTATTAGAACATATTCTATTAATTAATCAATTTTAGACAAAATAAAACCCTTTTTTTATTGAAAATTATTAATAAAATATATCTCAATATAAAAGGATTCCTAATTAAAATAAAATTTAATCAACTTATAATTTGCAGAGAAAGATATGCATTACACAGCCTATAAAACATATATGAAATTATTAATCTGTAAAATCTCAGCATGTATAGTTATTTAGTTTCTTAATTGATTGATTTGTTTTTTACAGCTTATCAACCCTTTTCAGGTTATTAAGAGCCATAAAATATTTTTAGATTGTAAGAATTTTTTGGATAATAATGATTTACTGATAAAGTCCTAATTAACCCATAGCTGGAGAAGAAAAGAGGTGGATTTATACTTTGCCCAGGAGTAATTGTGGATAAGTACTGCTACCATATATGCTCCCACTGTTTGTCTTAAGGTCCTCGACAAAATTCAGAGAGGGATATGCAATGGGATTGGCCCTGATCTGGCATCTCATATACAGTCGCTCTCTCACAGATGTGCTGTCACCTCCCTCTGTCTTTTCTACAAATACTTTCATAGTAACTGCTCCAACAAGCTACTTTCACTAGTGTCCCAGACTGCATGAATTTAAACATGCTACTAGGATGGCATCTCAATCCCACCCTTTCACTGCCAAAACTGTTAAATGTAGCCGTCTCTTCTACTCCAATAGCTTCATGTCTTGCACCTTCTGTCTGTGGAATTCTCTTCCTATTACTTGTTTCCCTGATAGTTATAATCTCCAACTATTCAAATGTAATGTCAATCGGCATCTCCAGATGCCTTGATCTATTCCTTGTTCTTCTCTTCATCCTTTCCCCCACCATGCCTCTTTACTCTTGCTCCCACTCTCTGTAACCCCTTGTGTGCTAGTGGCACTCCTGCCTTGTTTGGGGTGAAATGCTTAAAAAAAAAAAAAAATCCAGAAAGAGAAAGTCTCTCTGGGCTGAAGTGAGTTAGTAAATTAGTTTTGCAATATGCAGGCAACCTTCAGTTTTTAGGGGATTCTTTGATATCCAGAGGGTAGTGACAAACTTTTGGCTTTTAGTGTATGCAATGTCAATCGACATCTCCAGATGCCTTGATCTATTCCCCGTTCTTCTCTTCATCCTTTCCTCTATCATGCCTCTTTACTTTTGCCCCCACTCTCTGTAACCCCTTGTGTGCTAGTGGCATTCCCACCTTGCTTGGGATGAAATGTTTTAAAAAAAAAATGAATATGACAAATCTAACAGGAATTGGAAGTCAGCTCTCCGATTTCCAATTCTGAGCACCATTATACGATCTGCACATCCAAGCTTACAGTAGCTGGTATTCTCAAGTGGTCACACATATAGGTATTGATCAGGGTAGACATTGCTTAATTTTGGTGATTTTGTGAGAAGTAGTGTTTAAATATGCCATAAGTCAGTTATTAAGTCATTAGAAATTTTATACTCTTTAATTAACGCCCTTATAAATAGAGCCAAGCATTTTTCTGATAAATATTGACATGCATTTAGTATCTACTACTATATCCCTGCACCAGGAATAAATAAAAGGACAATGTATCAAGTAGTCAGTTTGCCTGATAGTCTTGATAATTGGAGTAAAAGTCCCAGTCAAAATAATAAGAGGAGTTAATAAGAAATAATTCCTGTTTCTAGTCTATTCCTTGTTGTACGATAATGTCTCCCTAGAAACTGGACAAAAAAAAATAAATAAATGATTTTTGAAACTTACCTCAATGATTTCTGCAAAATAAAGTTTGGGATTAAAACTTTATCTGCTTTATTTTTATCCTTTACTTTTTCTCTCATGACAACTTTACAAGACCAAATTTTCACCTTCAACCTTCCACCTTTAATACTAGGAAGGCCGAGGTGTCGTTTTTGACACCTTCAAATTTTTAACAAATTACTATGGAATAACTAGTTTTGGTTCGATGCTGAGGCTTATGGATAATTATTGAATTTTAGCAAAGATGCTTAACAGACTTAATTCTTTAAAAAATATTCAGTGGAATAGCTGATATTTTAGGTTTTTACCTTTGAATGGCTGAGGTGTCATTTTCAACGCTTTCAAATTTTCAACAAATTACTATGGAATAACTAGTTTTGGTTTGATGCTGAGGCTTATGGACAATCATTGAATTTTAGCAAAGATGCTCAACAGACTTAATTCTTTAAAAAATATTCAGTGGAATAGCTGATATTTGAGGTTTTACCTTGAATTACCGAGGTGTCATTTTTGACACCTAGGCTATTTATAGGATAAATGCATTGAAAAATTTCTCACAAGCAATAATACTTGTTTATGTCCCCTATCTATCTATTTATCTATCTATCTATCTATACACACACACAGAATTTATATATATATATATATATATATATATATAATCACTTTCTTTCAGTATGAGGTATACTAATATTTGTGAATTTCTTTTCAGTTATTCCTGACTTGAATATTGAATATATTAGAGATGGCTGCTTCACGGCATAATGTAAATAAAGATGTCAAAGGAGCTGGCCATTCTAGTGTTAAGTAAGCAGCAGTTTTTAACATACATATAAAAAATACAGCCACATTACTAGAATGTTTTGAGTGGAAGGCTGGCCTTTAACTCATGGGAACACCACATAAAATTTTTTATGTTAATACATTCATGTGGATTTTAGCATTCAGTTGGGTAACAATAATTCATTCCCCGGTTTATTATAAAAGATTTTTTTTCTGAAAAGAGACATATGGTAGAAAATGAAATTGTAACAAGCACTGTAAATGTGATTCATAAATGTTGTAATAATTAGTACAATGAAATAGTATTTTCACAGGTGGTTGTCAAATGATTTTCTAGGCAACAGCCTGTTAAAATACAATTCAGACACTAAGACACAAAGTATCTAAAAGTTTGCATTTAAAGTAATGAGTTTTTAATCCATATCTTCAAAATGTAATTCAGCAGAATTGTTTGTACTGAAAAGGAGATGTGGGCTAAAAAGTGGACCACAGGTGTCTTAAAACTATTTGCTTCTTGCAGATAGAGTTCAGCCTGGGATAAAGCAGTTCATCTAAGAGAAGGAAAACTCTGACTTAAACCTTTATTACCTTGCAGTCATATCCAATTATAAAAAGGCTCTAGAAGTCTCCTTAGTGTTTTTTTTTCTCATATTCTCTCACACTCTAGTGACCGCTTGTATCTTAGTGGCTTTATTGACAAAAACAATTTCTCATTTGTGGAAGTCTGTGCTACTCTTGCTTTCCAGTTGTTGTGTTTTGTTGTTCTACAACATGCAATCAGTATTCAATTTCTTGCTTGTCTCTTAGTTTACTATAAACTTTATATCTCTTCTACTTAATATCGGCAAATAGGTACAATCCTATTTACCAATCTACTACACTTGTCTGAATTGAAGAGTTTTAATACCTGCTTCAAGGAAATCAATAAATTTGTACATAATAATAAGATAGAAAGGGAAAATAAGAGTGACCTTAAAATGTACTTTACTGAAATGGAAAAGCTTGTGAATTTTTAATCTTTTTGTTATGAAGTAGAGTACTCTCTTGAATAGACATTGTCAGGTCAACAAATGGTAGCTCAACTGGCATTTGCTGTAGTATGTTACTTTTATAGCAATACCTCATTTACACACAATGCTACCACCCTGAACTGAAATGGCCTTATGCCTTTCATTGATTTTTGACTTCTAATTATTCTTGGGAATCTGAACTGTCTTTCTTGGTGTGTATCTTGATTTCTTCTTATAGGGGACCTAGATATGAGTTCATTTTCCTTGTCAGATTTCTGGTCATTAACATCCACAGATTGTTCAGTTTCATTATTGGATTCATTAGTCTCCTCCTCCCCTTCATGTTCTTCACCTGAAGATTCTTTGTCCATTTCTATATTCTAGGGTTCCATTCTGCTTCTGAACTGATCTGCATGGGTCAGTACATTTTCTCCATTTTTTGTTAGTATTACTGTATTATATCCTTTCTATCCAACAAAGTTCACCTTCTCTGGATTAGATTCTTTGACATTTTTATACAATACACTTTCACTTGTTGAAAATGACATTATTATGGGAATTCTAATCTGTCTACTCATCAATATGGAGGGACTTTTTAGTCTGCCAAGATGTGGAATTGTCTTATAGCTTAACAGTAATCTTGGTAACTCTCTATATTATCATTAAATGGAGAAAATACTTTTAGTCCCATTTTCATAGTCTGCGCCATTCTTTCTGCGATTCCATTTCATTGTGGGTGCTAAGGTGTTGTTTTATATGGGACACATCCAATACACTTTAGCCATGAATATAAACTTCCCTTGAAAAATTCTGACATCATCTGAGAGCAAAGTTTTAAGCACCCCCTTCCTTGAAAATATTGTTCTTAATATTTATTTTACAGTGGTGGCTTTTCTGTCAGCACCCTTAATTATTTGGGGCCATCCTGAAAATGTGTCCACTAAAATTATAAATAGCCCCATGCCTTTAATATGGGCATGATCCATGAGTACCCAAGCCCATGGTTCTTTTTTTTTTAGACCACAAGAGAATTTTTATTTTGCCAAAAATTTTTATTTCTGCACATTTTGGGCACCTTTTTACACAGTCTACTACATCTTGAGATTATCCTGGCCACCACACTTGTAATTAATTTCATCATGTACACCTTTTAGTACTTCTTTTCTTAAACTTTGTGTCGGTATTATAGCTCTTGCATATTATGCCTTTCTCTACAGTTAACTTATGCCTTGATTCTTTCTAAGGTCTTTCTGCCATTGAACAATTGCTCCACATGTTTCTTTTTATTCTGTCTGAAATTCTACTTAACAGTGGATCTTGTATTGTTTCCATTCTGATACTATTTAGGGACAACACATCCATTTCAACCCAGTGCAGTATTTTCTAATCTAAATTTTCTGTTGCTCCTAATTTTTACTCTCAAAATTTAGTCTGGATAGTGGATCCAAATGTGGAATAGTGTTTCCTTTTATGTATATGATGTTGAAATCAAAAGCCATGAGTTTTATAGCCCATCTTAAAATTCTAGAAGATGTGACTTTTGTTAATTCTTTTCCGTGGTTAAATATAAATGCTAAAGGTTTGTGATCTGACTTTAATAAAAATTTTTGTCCTAATAAAAAATTTCAAGCTCTTTCTGTGCTTCATACTATTGCTAATGCTTCTTTCTCAATATTTGAATAGTTAGCTTCGGCTGATGTTAATTTTCTTGACAGGTACATTATATGATGACCTTCTTGAAATAAAATTGTCACTACAGCATATTCACTTGCATTTGTAGTCAATGTCCCTTCTTTTTTTGATCAAAGATTATTGCAATTGGTTTTCTTATTAATGCCTTTTTTAAGCTTTCAAAAGATATATTCTGCCTTTGAGTCCATTTAAATTCTGTATTCTTTTCCTGTAATTCTGCAAATGGTTTTATTAGGTTGCTGTATCTAGGTAGATATTTACTATAAAAATTAGTCAATCCCAAAAGGGGTTCTAATTCTTTTTTATTTTTTGATATAGTTACTTCCAATATTTTATTTATCAGTTTATTGTCTGGTGAAATTCCTTCTTTAGATATTTGGTATCCCAAATATGATAATTTGTTGCAATTTAACTCACATTTATTGCTATTTATTGTTATACCAGCATTTTTCAATTAGTTTAAAACTTGTTCATTTTTTAAAAATTTTTCTTTACTGGAAGCACCTATGACTATATCATCTTTATATATGATTATATGTTTCCCCCCCTCTGATAGAATGTCTTTTGAACAATATGGCTCAAAGTCTTAAGTCCAAATGGAACATGTGTCTATCTTCGTAAACATATTGGGATATTAATTGTAGTGACTTTAAATTTTTCATCAATTTCTATTTGATCATATGCCGATTTCAAATCGATCTTGGCAAAGTATTTAATTCCTGATAATTAATGTCTTGCCGTTTCTATGTTAGGTAAGGGGAATGAATCAGATCATGTCTGATGATTCACACTTACTTTGTAATCCCAGCATATCCTCAAATTATTATGTGGTTTTCCTATCGCAACAGTTGGTGAAGCACAACTGCTACCACCTTTATATCCTTTCAATAGTCCTATGTCAGGTTCTTCTGATTTTATAGTTTATTAATTTTGCCATATATATTAAAACATCTATTCCCAGGTGTCCATGATTTTTTGTGAATCCTACAACAGTGATAAGAATAATCTCAAAAGAGTTTTTTGTCTCAAAAGTTCTTTCAAAAGAGCCTAAAGCTTTGATGACCGATCCATCGAATTGTTTTGAATTAAGATTACTTTTTCTTAATTTGAGTTTACTCATTTTTTCCCAGAAATTCCTTGGGATCAAGGTAACATCGCTTCCTGTTTCAGGGGTAAGACATGCTGGCCCTGTCCCTCAAAGCAACCCCTTGGGACACTAAACTAGCAATTGAGGTAGAAATTTCTGTAAAAGTCACTATTGCAATATTGTGTAATGTTTTATGGCATAATTTTTTATATCTTCAAAAATATGTATTTTCTGAAAAGACATTTTAATTTTCTATCACTTTTTAAAAATATTCTTAATGCAAAACAACAATAAAATAAAACATAACACTGTTAAATTTAGTGTTTCAAACTATTTCAGCACACTAAACACTGTTTTATTTTCTTCATATCCCCATAGTTTTTTGGGAGAATTAGCCCAACATGGAATAATTCAGTGTTTATTATGCAAAAATCATTTAAAATTGAATACAAAATAACATAATCATCAGAGCTGTTTCAACTTAAAGGTACACTGCAAACCAGTGTAATTTATCATCTTCAACATCTGCTCATTTGTGAGCATCAGGACCAGTATGTTCTACCTCCCTCCTTAGGCTTGATTGGGTGCCCTTGGCAGTGCTTTGTGACCCTTGCTATCTTATCAACATTTGCTTTTTTTTCTACCTGCATTTATATACATTAAAAATTAAACTAAACACAATTGACTATTAAAGGATGAAAAACTTTTGCAGATTTTGACATCATTCTGAGGTCTTTTTTTTGTCTAATTCCGTGAATTTGTTTTGCTTATGCTAAGTCTCAAAAAAACTGATATGTCCCGGAAAGGGATATATTTGAACGAAGTAGCTAAGTGGTTTTGGCTACTATAACCAAGTAGAATATGGTAGCAGTAATCAACTGGTGTGCATCGTAGTCGCAGGTAAGAAGTGTAGATCAATGGCGTAGTCCAATGGGCGTCGTTATAGACTTAGCTCTCAGACTAAAGCTTTGACTCTCCTACACGTCCGTCGGTATTTATGATGGACACCAGCCAATCATATTCCAGTGAGGGGGAACTCAGGTGTACGCATATTCCATTATATCAAAAACACTATATAAAATTCACTATTTTTTATACATAATGTTGAGTGCATTAAAATTATTAAACTTGTTAACGAGAAAAATCTCAAGTTGATATTAAAAATTGACACAAAACATTAATTTATTTAAGATGGAATGACCTATTATGACATGTCTCTAATTTGTATTTATATATATTGTATTTATCTTAAATTTTTCTAGTTGAATTGTTCACCTATATTGCATAGGATCCATTATTGTACATAATTAAGTTACAATAAAATTTGTCTTTTACTACCTTATGAAAATTGAGATGTAGTAGTATTGGATGGGGTGCTATCATAGATTCAGAGGGGGTATACCCACAGAGCCAACCTATGGCTTATACTAGAACTATGTTGAACAGACCTTAGTTACAGTTCAAGGCTACATACTCTTTTGAATTCAGAGTTGTCCTTACTGATTCTCAACTACAGTTGGTGAGTCCAGCTTTAGTGAGTTTCTTTACAAATTGCTGGTGGGGGGGGGAGATGGATTTACACCTTAGCTGTAACAATCACAAACTAAATTTGAACATAGTTTGCTGATTACAACTCTTTCTGAACCTCTAAGCCTTACAAGAAAATAATGAAAAAAAACGAAGATGGTACAAGAAATTGAAAGATATCCATATACGGATTAAATTAAATTACAGTTTGGATCTTTTCTGTTAATTGACCCCAAATAATGCTGACTACTCAAAAATAGAGCGATTACAAAATTGTTGCATTACTGTGATTTGTAAATTGCCTGTAGTAATGTAGTGGTTATTTATTAACCAATGAATGCTTGGCATTGTAAATGTGATTTGTATGTTTGTATGTTTGTATGTATGTATGTATGTTCATGCATAATAGATCCGCACAATGTAAAGTTACAATTGAATAAATATTAATTCACACTAATAAATTATAAATTTTATTTTTAAATCAATATTTGTTTAACTTGCTTCACAACTCCAACCCTCGGAATGGAAAATTACTAGAAATCAGTTAAATTTTTAAAAAATCAGTTAAATTTTTTAAAAAATAAAAAAATCTGTTTTTTTGGCTTGTTTATCGAGATGAACGTGAACTTAGACACCACACTTAGAAATAGCACACCTGAGTCACCCACATTTGGAGCAATCTCAATGAGTCAATGGTAACAGAAGGGCAATAGGAGGGCCTTGCTCTGGGAGAATTTGGTGTGTATTTTGTTAAATATAAATTCTTTTTATTTTGGGGGGAATCAACAAAAAAGATCACTTCAGTTTTTTTTACTGACAGAAAGAAATAATTGAAATAAATTAATAATTATTATTTAATTAAAATAAAAGAAATAATTAATAATTGTTTCCCAGGCGGTGTTTTTTGACATTTTGATGTGTAACTTTTCAAAATTAAAGGTGATTGGTCCAATCCGATGTTTTTTTTTTTGTGTGTAATTTTTGCTAATAGTCGGTTTTATTGTTTCAAACGATTTTTAGTTTATATTTCATTTTTTTTTTTTTGTCATTTTGTCTGACGATTTTTATTTTTTTATTTTTTGTTTTGCAAATTCTGGTAAAAAAAAATTTGAATTAAATTTCATATTTTACTAAAAAAAAAAATAATAAAATTAAATGAATTATTTCGGATGCGTGATTGAAATCTAAAGAAGGGCTCAGAATATGAGACTAGTTAAAAAAAATGGTGAGAATGTAAAGGGAAGTAAATTAGTTTGGTATGAAGAAAGGTTAAAAAGTTACTAATACTCTCACCGTAAAAATAACAACCAAACAAAACAAAAGCAAACATTTTTAATTTTTGACGTAAAAAGCCTGTGGGGAAAATACACACGATGGTAGCTTGTCCCTGTATAGCTAAAAAGTGAAAGATCTTCACTGCCTCCTGAAACTCGTTCGACTTGGTACTGTTTTTAGTTTTTCAATTTTTGATTTCTTAGGTTTTGAACTTTATTGATTATTTTTTCCAACTTCTAAGTCCTTTGAAACCAAAAGTCAATGCAGGAATAATTTCCCGTATATATAGTTTATTTATTTTTCGTTATTTCAATCACAAAAAAAGCATCTGTACTTGACCCCCCCCCCCACTGTATGTTTCCTAATTAATTATAATTTACCTTCTCATGCTAATTTATATCGCACGATGAAAAGTGAAAATTTTTTTTTTTTTTAAATATTAATGTTTTATTGTTTGGTATTTAAAAAGCCAACATACAGCTGCTTCCTTGTATGGGTGGTAGTGGTTTGTTTAACAATTAGCGTGCTGTGGCTTTTGTAGCGATTGGGTACTGCGGTCAGACTTCAAAAATACAGTAGTAGTCTGTGTAAAACTGTAGTGTAAATTGACTAGGATTAAAGCGGGGGAGAAAAGTCGTTTATAAAAACAACAGTACTGACGAAAGGCTTTAAAAGCTCGGCTATTTTTATGTATTCGACACTACTTTTTTGAACAGCTCCAGTGAAATGTCTTTAGAAACTGAACTTTACCTTGACAGTAACTTAGAGGTAAGAACAAAATTTCGTTTTACCATTTAATTTCATTGTCTAACCCGCACTCCATGAAAGCCTATCCTAACTCTAAATAAGAAATCGAACTGCTACGACACTAACATCTTGCTTTGTAAGTACTGGTAGCCCCAAAAATAAATGTAATTCTCGCACTAGACAATTTTTTCAGGTGACTGACTTTAACTTGTAAGTTTCATTGGCGCCTGTATGTTGTAAAATTTACAGCTATACCGATTTCTAATACGATTGAGGGTTTTTCCTACGTTGTTTTTCGGTTTCCTCTGAAAAACAAGACTTCATCTTGCTTAAAGTCACTCGCAGCATCTTAATCTTGGCTTCATAAAGATCTCGATTTCACAAAGTACTGTAGAAGCTTAATAACATCCTGTAATTTTTTTTTCTCTCTCATTCACTTATGAATTTCAGTTAACGATTTTTTTTTGTTTTCTTTTTTTATAAAAGAAAAACCAATTTAACCAAACTTTATTATTCAACAAATTTTAATGTCAAGACCATATCCATTATTACTCTGACTTGGAACTTTTTTTTCTCGAACTCTGTTCAGTCTTTTTTTTTTTTTTTTTTTTTTAAGCGAGACAACCTTGCTAATCATTTATTTACACCGCGTTGAATGGCACACTTGTGGCTTGTATAAGTATCGATTTCTGTCATGTACATCACTAGTTTATTTATGGGTCCTCTGCTAGAAATTCATTGTAATTATAAAATCGATCCAACCTCTAGTTTTTCTGACGATACTACGGTCACATTCGATATACTTCCCGAGTTCTACTTGACTTCTTTCACTTTGGATTTGGAAAGTAAGTTTGCGTCAAACAAAAACGTAAACAACGGAGATCGTAAATGTCATAAATGTATCGAATTAAGGGCTTGAAGTTTTCATTCGAGAGCACTTTCTGGTACATATTGGATAGTGTCTTCTTGATGTAACAGTAACACTAAAAAACTCTAAGAGTTCCTGTTCCTGGAACTTTCAAATTTTTTTTCTAAAGACTTAATTCATGAAACTAGGGTTTTGTCCGGCTATTTTTTTTTATTTATTATTCAAACTTTAAAGTGTATCTGCTTCAAAATGGCATAGTTTCAGTGACCAGTGTGGATATGTAGCCACTTATGGCTACATATGCGCACAGACTAGAGAGTAGGCAAAAAGTGTGGTCACTCGAGACTAGAGTGACCACAGCAGGTTGTAGATAATTAAAGAAGTTTCTGATGAGAATTCTCTACCTCGGAACTTGCTGACTCTTACGACCTTATCTCTCTAGTCTGCTTACTTGGTTTGTAAACATACCTACTGGCTCCGGTCCTGTGCTGGTAGTATCACGGCTATGACCAGCTTAGACCAGTGGCCCGAGTGAAAACTCTCTGGTTCCCCACGTTAAAAACTGACCTTGTGTCACATCCTGACTCTGTGGGGCGTCAAGTAAATATCCATACCTAATCCTCTGACTGGAATGATATGTATCCACAGAAAAAAAATTTTTTAATCCTTGGAAGATTCCAAGAAAGCTTAGAAAAAAGCT
This sequence comes from Acanthosepion lycidas, assembly GCA_963932145.1. Taxonomy (NCBI): domain Eukaryota; kingdom Metazoa; phylum Mollusca; class Cephalopoda; order Sepiida; family Sepiidae; genus Acanthosepion; species Acanthosepion lycidas. The sequence goes on along the minus strand of OZ010614.1, from coordinate 30,328,506 downwards.
TGACAATATACTTCCACTGTACGCTATAATTCGTAATATGGCGGGAGGGAACCTAAGCTAAAAAAAAAACAAAAAACAATCAATCAAAAATTTGATTGGGTTTTCTTTCCATACCAACAGACTAGAGCTAGGTAAGCTGCTGTTGAACACTTTATCCTTTCGGTTGACAATTTGAATCTTGTATGATGACTGGACGAACGCGTTGGTTGTCACCGAACTTAAAGCCACTTTTAACATTGAACTGCATCTCAACGAGCACGACTTAGAACTAAGTCTACTCTTCACAATACAATTAAAAACTAAACAACTGGAAGCTTACTAATACTGAATCCCTTGAAAATGGTTAATGAACTGATAGAAAGCACTTTGTTTGTTAAAATAAGTAACCGACTTTTTTTTTTCTTTATCGAAACTGGTAAATTGAACTTCACATTCCCATTTTTTTAAATTGAACCAACATGAACTTCGAACAACTTAGATTCAATACAAAAAAAAATTCCTGAAAATGGAAATATACAAGGTTTTGACTTTTGATGAAACATGCCTTAATTTTTTTTTTTTTTTTTTTTTTTTTTAGTTTCTGTAAGTTCTAGGTACCGCCAAAGAAAAGCGATACCTCAATTTTAAAAAAATCTTGAAGCATTTATCATTTATTTTATTTGTTTCAATCTGTCAACGCCGTGTTTTTCTTTTAAGAAAAAAATGAACCTTTTTTTTTTTTTTTTTTTTTTTTTTTGAAAAGGGAGTTTGCACCTGAAAAGAAAAAGCTTGTACTGGAACTATTAATTACTTCAACCTCAAATTTCCCAAGCAATACTTGAGGCCTCTTAAACTTCTCATTTTAGTTACTCTGCCATTACATCTCATAACAAAGAACATTTTTTTTTTTTTTTTTTTTTTTTTAGGAAAGACCAATCCCAGGCTTCAGTGAGAAAAAGGCAAGCTCATGCATTTTTAGTCAAAATGGAAAAACTTACTAATCTCAAATCTTTTTTGTAACCTTACTATTTTAAATGACTGACATTTAATACTTACAATTGTCTTAGTATTAAGTTCAGCTCAAATATTTAACAATGCAATAGGAAATAGTGATATTTTTCACTGGCACTGGTCATATATTTCACTTGTTTTAGTGAACATGTTAAATTGAGTCAATAGCTTTGTCCACTGCAAGGAAAGTTGGCTCCTTGTGCCATGCTTGGAAATTTTTCTCTATGAATTCGATCTTTCAAATCGGCAATCTCCTTGTATGGAGTATTGCTGCTATATATGGTCTGGACCCCCTTCTGTTTGTCTCAAGGTCCTTGATAAAATCCAGAGACCAATATGCAATGTAATTGGCCCTGATTTGGCATCTTGTCTGCAGTTGCTCTAACAGACGTGCTGTTACTGCCCTGTCTTTTTACAAATACTCACAGTAACTACTCCGATGAGCTGCTTTTACTGGTTCCCAGACTTCATGAATTTAAAGTGTTCAACTAGGCTGGCATCTCATCCTTTCACTGTGGAAACTCTTCTACTCCAATAGCTTCATGTCTTGCACCTCTCGCCTGTGGAACTCCCTCTCCTTTTGTTTCCCTGATAGCTATAATCTCCAACTATTCAAATGTAATGTCTATCAACTTCTCCAGATACCTTTATCTATCCCCTTATCCTCCTCATCCTTTCCTCTATCACTCTTTGCTTTCGCTCCAACTTGCTGTAACCCCTTGCATGCTAGTAGCTTCCCACCTTGCTTGGGGTGAAATGCTAAAAAAAAAAAAAATCTGTTGTAACTCTGAGCACTTTGTATCGGGCTATGAATTGATAAGCTTGTAACAAGATCACTTGCAAAATGTAGCACTTTCTGCAAAATGTGGATATCAAAATAATTGAATTTCTTCAAAACTGTCCTTATTTACTGACTTTATCAAGATTCCCTCAAATTTCTAAATTTTAATGAGCAGGTATCTTTACTTCAGTCACTTTCTAACTGACACGGCTTCCCTCTCTTTTCTACAAATATTTTCATGGCAATTGTTTTGATGGGCTTTCTTTTTTTTTTTTTTTCCTTAGTGCTTCAACTGCATGGATTTAAACATACTACTAGATCAGCAACTAGGTCTCACCATTTTAATGTTGAACTAGCTAGATCCAATTGCTACTCCTACTCTTCTACTCCTCACCTGTAGAACTCCTTTCTGATTTCTTGCTTCCCTGATAACTATCTTGAAAAACTTAAATGAAACATCACTTGCCATTGGGTCTGGTTTTGTTCTTTGCTCGGTCATTCCCACTTCTCATTCTGTCTCACTTCCTGTAACCTCAATGTGATCTACTGGTATTACTGTGCTTGAGGTGAAATTGAAATCTGAAGTCAATAGTGCACCTAAAATATTAATGTGAGGTAATTTTAAATGAATACAAACTTTAAGGTAGATTATAACTAATGTTAGAATTTCACTTTGTCCAGTGATGCTGCAGACTCTTCTAAACTTAGCACATTCAAACAGGTTCTTGCACTTTTCTTGCTTCTTTATATTACTGTAAAGTAAACTCCTATTATGAGACAAAGCCAATATATTTGGTTAAATTATGGGTGCAAGCTACTGGTTGTAACAAAGGTGAAAATTGGTAAGATGGAACTGTGTTCCTCTTGTGGAAGTTAATTCTTTCTCCACCTTGGCAAGCATAATTCCAAGAATTGAACAAGAGGGCATAGAATATGGGTAGATGTATAATTTATTTATATATATATACAGACAGATAACTATCTGTTGCTGAGGCAACAGGGAGACATGAAATGGGTATTGTTGATCATCTCTCAGCATGTCTGACATCAAATGTGTGCCTGCCTGCCTGCCAGCCAAATACTGTTCTGTTTGAATTTGGGTATATATAGTTTTTAGTCGGGTTGAAATTAAATTTGGCTTTTGAGTGGGAGTGGCTCTGACAGGTCATATTGTTTTGGTTAAAGCAGATGTATGCATGGAGCTGATGAGCTGAAAATGTATTTAGTCTGCTTTGTGTTAAGTGGCCAACATCTGGTTTGTGTAGAAAATGTAAGTGGCACAGTATGGTTAAAATTCACATAGTATATTGACTGAGAATTTGTGAATGCTACATGAAACTGGCTATGTCACTTGCCATTCTTGTACATCCATGGTCAAAATCTTAAGACCAGATACAAATGGGTTAAAAAAAAATTACTATTTTAATAAAAATATATTTGCAAAACATTTACATTTTAGAAAATGTAGCTTAACAAATTTTAAGCTTTTAATTTAAACATTAAAAAGGATTTTTTTTTTTTTTTTTTTTTTTTTTTTTTCTCTAAAGATAAGACCATGCTTTAAATTACTGTTCAAAAATTTTAGAACTAGTCGGTGTACATAGGCCTCAACTTCACCATAAAACTTTCTGTTTACAATTTACTTCCAATTATCAAACTTTGGATATAGATAAATAGAATGTTTTCAGATGAGAAATTCAATCTTGATGGCCCAGGCAGTTTTCAGCATTACTGGCATGCAAAAGATGTCCCAAAAGAAATTCTCTTCACGACACGGTGAAGGTGGATCAATTATGGTCTGGGGGTTCATTTTCATGCAATAGAACTCTAGTTACAGGAGGTAAAAGGTCATCAAACAGCTGCTAGTTACATTGACATGTTAAAGATATCGCTAATTACTGAAGGCCTTCATCTATGTTGAGAAAACTGGATTTTCCAGCAGGACAATGCTGCAATCCACAACACTCCAGATCAAAACCCAATCGAGAATCTTTGGGGATAGATGACAAAGTATGGTATAAACATGGATTGCAACTTGTGCTGTTCATGCTGCATTTTATGCATCCCAGTTATGCATTTCGAGCATTCTCATGCAGAAAATAAATATGCCAAAGTGAATTTTTAAAGTAATTTGCAAAAATGGAGGATATACTGAAAATTGTCATTGTGACTTATTTATTCTATATTTGCTATTTTTATATATTTATGACCAACCAAAAAAATCCTTTTTAATGTTTAAATTAATCAACTTAAACTTTTCAAATTTTTGTTGAAAAACTACATTTTTCTAATTAAATGTAAATGTTTCACAAATATTTTAAAGTAACAGTATTTTATATTTTAACCCTTTTGTATCTGGTCTTATGATTTTGACCAGGGGTGTATGAAGAAAAATAAATTTTTTGCAGATCAATGACTAAAAATTTATGCGAACAAATTCTTTAACTCTCCTTCATTAAACTGTTGTCTGGCAGTAAGAGCTCTACAAAGTAACAAACCATATTGCTTAAATACTTCAACACAAATGGGCAAGACGTACAGTGCTGTTCGATAAAAGTGACTCGCCTAATATTTTTTACTAAATGTTCTCTTCGGTGAAACGAAGGTTGAGCTAAATTCAAAGGATAAGCAATCTAAAATCCGAAGAAGCTTTCAAAGCTCTTTGAATTTAGCAGTAAGTACTGTCAAGCATCCATTCAGTATAATGTTCTGAGGATGCTTTTCTTTTCATGGAACTGGTTTCTTGAAACCTATTGAAAAGACCCTTAGGAGCGAGTAGTAAAAAAGAATTTGTCTTTCCTCTCCCTTCTGTTGAAAGGGTGAAAATTGACCCCATCAAACTCATTTTTATGCAGGATAATGTCCCTTGTCACAAATCAAAATTGATGAAGGAATACTTTGAGAAGCAATTAAGTGTTATGACATGGTTGCCCCAATTTCCTGACTTCAGCCCCATGAAAACTTATGGAGCATGTTGCTCAACTGCTTTCTTGAGAGCCTGTACTTTATAATTATAAGGGTTTTCTATGGGGTTCAAGTTGTTTAATTTTCTGAAACTGTATGTGCGTTTCTATTAACTTTTTGACCAGTGCTGAACAGACCATGAATTTTTTTTTCTATGAGGCTTTGTGAAAGGCCTATATCCTTCCCGACTTCCTACAAGTCTAGAGAATCACCGAGATGTTGGAGAATGTTATGCAAGACATGTTAGACAGGAACTGGACTACCAACTTGTGTCACAGGTGGTGTGCATATTCAACATTTTGTAAAGCTTTGTGAAATTGGTTATAAAATCTATATTCCTTTTGAATATCTTGTTCAACAGCAAGCTTATTAATTTTGTTTGCCCGAGATGTGTAGTTACTCACATTTTCAAATTTAAAATGTCAATATTTTTTTTTTTTTTTTTTGGGGGGGGGGGTCTATATCCTGTATTTGGTTTTAGTGTTGGAGTATAAAAAACAAATCCTTTTAAATATTCATATCAAAAATGTGTAAATTCTTCTGTATTCCTATTTTAAAAGAATGCATTAATCAATTTTCATGTTTGGGTTTTATTAAAATTTGAAATGGCTTTTTAAAATAAAATTAGAGTATAGTTTTAGGTCTGTCAATAGAAACTTTTTTTTTTTTTTTTTTTTTTTCTGAAATCAATTAGTAAAGTTAAATATGCTCTCACTATTGAGTTTGTCAATTATCACCTAAAAGTGGGCAATTTCTGATGGAAGGCTACTTAATTGTTTAAACCTATACAAACTTAACCTGGGTCATAATTTTACTTGTTGTTGTTGTAATGACAAAAGTATGCAGGTTTAAGTTTTATTCAACTGCAGTACAAGACCAGTTCAACCGTCAACACGAAGAGGATACGTGACATGCTGTAAGGAGAGCCCAACTCCACCACCCACACTCTCCTGTGACTCCTACTTGTGACACTTCATAAGTGTGCAGGGCGTTTGCAGCCATCTCTGCCACCAGAAGGAAGATAGGGAATAAGATGATCCTGATGTGAGCGGGTGCTAACTAGTAATGGTAGGCAAAGTTTAACAAATATAACACAAACACTGGCTTAAGGACATGTCATAACTTCAATTCTGAAACCAAATATTTGGGTAAGTGAAAAAGATTGCTCAGTACTAAAGCAGTCTTGTTTGCTTGCTGCCCTTCCCAACAACTTACTGACCTCTACATAGTTCCAGGGACAACTGAGCTGCAAGGTCAGTGTCCTTCCCCCTTTTGCTAGAAAGTGGGACTGGCTGGTCTACTCCACTACCAAAGAACTAATCAGATTGGCTACCTGCTACAAAGGATTCTCTCCCTTCTTGTTTTAACATACTGCTAGTTAAAAGTTCTTTACCAACAAGGACACGAGCTTGTATTTGTATTCAAGAAAAACTTTCCAAAACATTTCAAGTGTTCATTTTGAATATAAAATTTTCTGCACCAACCTCCACAAACTTTAACAGCATTGTGGTGGAATAAATGTTACTTGGATTCAACACAACTAGCTCAGTTATCCAAAAATTTATTAACTTAAATGATTGTCATTTTTCTTTAAATGAATTATTAATCACTATTGATAAATTAGACATATACTCAAACCTGCAATATTTTGCTCACAACACCTAAGAGAAAGGCATACAGAATATACAATTGCAAAAAGTAACTTTTTAAATTAAGTAAAGATAGTTAAGTTATTCATAACATCCACTATCCAAAACCATCTATCCAATCTAAATATCAATTACCACATCCAAAACAATTATGGATATCGAAATCAAAACTACCCATATTTCTGAAGTTGGCATATATAAATTGCCACATGTTCCAATATACTGGGGAAACCTATAGAAATTTATACATGAACACAAAGGGGATTGTGCACACAATTTATAAAATGCATTAGTTATACACAGAAATAAATTCAACCACGACTTTGGTCCAGAGAATGCCACACTTACTAAGAGAAACTTATTTAGATAGAAAATTCTTGAATGCCACTATCAAATCTTATCTATTTGTTTTTTTTCAAATATCTCCTTTCCTGAAAGAATTACTTCCTCAAGCCAAGATAGGACTACAAACAAAAAAAATGAAAGAAAAAGATCAAATCCTTGACCTCCATGTTGTTCAAAGTATGTAACACATAAATTGATACCAAACTAAAATAATTTAAATACTAATCTGTATAAAAATTTTTCAAGAATTTCATTTTTCTTAGACATTGAATTGTCACTTAGTGTCCTCTATAGATTTACCTAACTTTTCAGCTAGCCTGATGGTTATTTGAGCATGCTTAAAATTTTGAAAAAAGAAATAACATTTTTGCTCTTGTATATAAATACTTGTTAGAAAATAAAATCCTTGCATTTTCCTTGATAAAATCCCTTGGAGGCTGAAACACATTGGCTAAGATAAGTTTTCCTTTTTGTCTTTTATATGAAACTACTAAAATGTTTCTATTCTTTATTTTTCAGTGTCGAGCTCTTCATCACCTGAACCTAACTGCACAAGGTCAATGTGCCTTTGTGAGAAACACGACAAATTGCCACAATGGAGAGGGCTTCATCTTCTACACTCTCTTCTTGTTTTGTGACTGTCTTCCTTTTCTTAAAGCTGGTATTATTCTCCTGGTTAGTTTTCAGATTTTTGAATATTGTAAAATGATCCAAATATTGTATAGTGTATAATATTAGGTTGGTGCAAAAATGTCAGTTTTTGATGTAATTTTTTTACTGTCAAAAACCGACATTATTTTTGCACCAACCGAATAGCATGACATTTTTTATAAACAATACCGTATAAAAAGCAACCAAGACAAGGAGTGGTACTGCCAGCATTTCATGTATGTGGCAGTGGTTAGAACATTCTTTCTAAACATGAGACCTAGATTTGAATCACAGAGTTGATTTGTCAGGAAGGTGAGTTGATGTTATGTCTTGAAGCAATCTCAGCATGTGGCACCTTTTTGGAAAGTGTCTGGAAACCATACCACTGGTTGACCCAAGCCATGTGAGTGAAATTGGGTAGAATGCTTTCTTTTTGGTGCCATCAATGGTTGTGCAAGCATGATGTCACAAGTCATCAGGACAAAGGTTTTGAATATGCTGGCCTTGTTCACGCTAGATAATGTGTTCTCTCCTAGAAACTGTAACTAAGGTCTTAGCATACTTGAAGTACAAACCACAGGTGGGCTCCCTAGGTGATGAACACAAATGTGCCTGAGTGAGTCTGCAGCAGGGATTAGCTATCTGCCCTATTAGACAGGCAACCTTAAATACAAGTGGCCAGCCATTGTCTGTTTTGGGGGTGGATGCCACCAGGTTACAGAAAAACAAATAACTGATGCTGCAACTTAAATTTTTGAAAATTGTATGTGGTAGGGAAGCAATCAATAGGGAGTCCCACAGGCAATAAGGGCAAGAAAAACTCTTACAACTTTTTTTTTTTTTTTTTTTTTTTTTTTAACAAGAGCCACATCAGGCAGGAGCTACCCACTCTTCACTTTCCAGTCTATATAGTCAAAAAGCATATCTGCATGCTTGTATTTTCTATACTTCAAACCGTTTTCCATAGATGAAATGTAGCAAGCCACTTGCTGCTCTATTTCCATGTAAAGTGTACAAACTACATTTTTGTTCTAACCTTAATGGCTAAGACTAAAAATGTCGCTCTCATTTTAGTGACCAATCTTAATTCTATTGGTGATATGTAAGTTTCACTAGAGCAGCTTCTTCCCACAAACTGCTGTTTTGTGAAAACTCCCAAGAGGATGCTTCTCTAAATCATTACAATCTTAACCTGTTCAAGTCTAGGTTTGCAGTTTTTTTCCTATAAACTGTGCCCCTTACTCAAGTGGCTGTTGGACCTCTTTTACAGGGTGAACACTTTAACTGATAAACATAACTATCTGATGCAAGCTTTTTTTTGGGGGGGGGGTTGTTAGTGTTTTTTTTTTGTTTTTTTTTTTTTAGGGGGAGGGGTGCATTCTCTTTATTTCGCTCACTGGGGTAGACTTTTCTAGTTCTACGTGCCATGTTTAATGGATGTCATTTATCAGTTACCTTCTGTTAATTTCCCTCTGAAAGTTCTCCACTTCTTTAACCAGGTATTGAACTCTCACTCTTTGGGTCCTGTCACTGTATCTAACCAATGCCTTTATCCACTGTGCCATCTGTCCTTGGTGGTTCAGTTTGACATTCCAACCACCTGAAGGCAAGAGCGTACGTCAGAAATATAAATGAGGACAATAATCTGAATAATGTAAATAGCGTCCTATATTGTTTGCCAACTATGGTTAAACTCCAGTCTGCTCCAGCTATTTAACCTATACATTGGGAAAAGTGCTGGATTTATACTTTTTTCTTTTTTTTTTCCCTCAAGGGTATTTATGCTAAGTGACTAACAATCTCAACTGGAATTCACCCTTCTCATTTTTTCTCTCCAATTCTAAGCCTATAATGATTTTAAAACATTTGCACCTCATATCCAGCTAAGATAAAACAAATAAGTTTCTTGAAACTTTATGCATGGCATTTTAGGTAGTCATAAGTGTCTTGTTTAAAACCTTTCATGACAGAAGAAAATGATAAAAATTGAGTGGAAATTCAAAAATGAAAACCTAGCTGACAGATTCCACTCTTCATGGCTCAATGGAGGAAATAAGTGCACCACACTCTAAAAAGAAATACTGTAAATGTTTATAGGATGAATACATGTCTTTAAATTGCTATTCATGGTAATTATTTTTCATTTGACTTCTATCAGCATAGTTCATGTCGACCTCTAGGAGATTGATTCGTCGTACATTCTCTCATGATTTAAGTTAAATTGACTAAACTGGTAGAAAAGTTGGTTCACTCTTTTGTGCCAACAATTTTCTTGCCAAAATTTATTTTGAGGGTTATAAATCTATCCTTTGTCTGCCTCAAATATTGCTGCCTTGTCTGGTCTGGTGAGTTTATGTATTTAGAGATTCATGATGAAAGATACTGAATCTGTAATGTTATTTACTCTACCCATATCTAGTTGGATATTTACTGCTATTATATATATATATATATATATATATATATATCTCTTTTTGACTCTTGACAAAATCCAAAGAAAGATTTGTAATGTTATTAGTCCTGATCTGGCATCTTGGCTTGTCACTGCTATAGCTTCCTTACACATTTTTTTATAAATATTTTCATGGTAATTAAGCTTTAATTTTTGGTACTTCAATCTTGTGATTTTTTTTTGTACTAGGTTGGCATCTTTTTCCGAGATGAGGTATCATGTACCGAATTTACACTATTAGGACTATTGTCCTCAGCATTGTCGCCATATTTATTACATTTCAGCTATTGTATGCTCCAGCCTTCTTCAGGTGGTTGGAATATCAAATGGTTGCTGAAGAAATTTGGTTTATAATCTCCATAAATTCATACATGGATGTCTTCAAGGAGACATGGCACAGTAGATAAAGGTACAGGACAGGGTGAGTTCAATACCTGGTTAAGGTGTTGGAGAACTTGGAGAGGAAATTAAGCAGGAGATATTAGGTTGGTGCAAAAATAATGACGTAATGTCTTTTTTCTTTTTTTTTTTTTTTTTTTTTTTTTTTTTTTTTGACGTATTTTTTTTTTTAACGTCAAAAAACCACATTATTACATCATTATTTTTGCACCAACCTAATAACTGGTAACTGACATCCATTAGACATAGCACATGGAACTAGAACAGTCTACCCCAGTGACTGAAATAAAGGGTTCAGTTTGACATTCCGACTGCCTGAAGAAGGCCGGAGTGTACAACAGCCAAACGTAATAAATATCCTGACAAAGATCAGGAAAATAGTCTATATTATGTAAATAGTGTACTAGGTTGGTGTTATATTTTCGTTAAAAAAAAAAAAAACTAGCTTTCTTGTCCACGTGACTTTTCACATGTTCCCTTTCCTCTTTAAAAGCTGCATTCTTCTTCCTTTTCATTCTGAATTCTTTCCTTTGTTGATTACTGACTGCTGTGAATTAAGTTCAGTAAAGCCTTAGAAGGTTATTCTATTCTAGTTTTCTTCTCTTTACTACGTAATAATTCTATTCTAGCTTTCTTCTCTATACTAAGTAACAATTTACTGAACTTAATTCCTCATGGACAAGATTATTCGTCTGGACAAGTTTGATATATCTTCTGCAGACTCTCAGGCTAGCAAGCTCTGGAGACTATGGTACTGTAATTTTAATTATTACTTATCAACTATTGCTTCTTTAAACCCGGACAAACTCTAAGTCCTTTATTTAAACATCGGTGCTACTGTTGCTGATGTTATCGAGGGTTGTTCTGGATTTGAACATGCTGTTGAATTGCTGAAAAGTGTTTGACAAGTCTCCAAGTGTTATTCATGCTAGACATTTGTCTACACGTCTGCAGCAGGAAAATGAGTCTGTAGACCAATACCTTCAGGCCTTGAATCGACTTGCTGCTGACTGTTGCTTCCAAGATGTTACTGCTACTATTTACAGGGATGAATCTGTCCATGATGCATTTATATGTGGTCTCTGGTCCCCCATAATACGTGCCAGACTGCTTGAAAGTGATACGCTAACTCTCAAGGAGGCTACTCAATGTGCTAGAGCCTTAGAACAGGCTCACTTTCGTGCTGAATCATACGCTTCTCAGATTGGATCAGCCACTGCTACTACCACTAGGACTAAAAATGTGTTTACTGATTCTGCCGAGGAGGCCACTTCCACTACTATTACTAAAAATATGCTTTCTGACTTAACTGATTCTCGTACGGAGTGACTCTGTACATTTGTCTGCTGCCCTTGCTCGTGGCAAGTGCTACAACTGTGGAGGGAAACGTCACTTTAAGGATAATCATCGCTATTTTCCTGCCCGTGATGATATGTTGAAACTGTGGCAAACTCTGTCATTTTTCTAAAGTTTGCAGTTCTACCATGCCGGTACCTTCATGTTCTACCTCAGCTATTATAGTAACCCATGCTAAAGATGATGATAGGTCTCCTCCAGTTACTTTAACTTTAGAATTAAAAGGAAAGAGATTAACTGCCCTCATAGACACCGGTAGTTCTGATAACTTTATCAGTGCCCGTATTGTTAAAACAATGAAACTGTCTACTTCTAAACGGAATTCCATAATTTCCATGGCATCATCTGCCATTTCCCTCAAACAATCTGAATATTGTACTGAGGACATTATCTTCAATGGTTACGAATATAAACAAATTGACTTTACAGTACTTTCTGATTCCTGTATGGATATTATACTCGGAGTGCCCTTCTTAAAACTACACCAGAATATCACTATTTCTTTTGGTGGATCTCAGGATATTCTAAAAAATCTGCACTTTAACCAAATTCAGTTGTGCACCTGTTAAGTTGTTTCGAATCTTGACCCCTGACTGCAAACCTATTGCTACTAAATCCTGAAATTACCTTGCGGAGGATGCTCGGTTCATTGAAAAAGAAATTCTGCAACAGCTTGAGGATGATATAATTGAAACAAGTTACTCTCCATGGTGTGCTCAAATTGTAACTTCGTCACCTAATAAAAAGAAACGATTGGTAGTCGATTTCTCCCAGACTATTAATCGGTTCACCTTACTTGATGCCTACCCATTGCCTCGAATTGAAGATCTCCTAAACCAAATAGCCCAGTATCGTATCTATAGTATAATTGACTTGTCCAAAGCGTACTATCAGATTGAAATTTGCCCCGAAGATCGCCCCTATACGGCCTTTCAAGCTGGAAATCGTCTGTACCAATTTAAACGAATACCCATGGGTGTTACTAACGGGGTTTCTGCCTTTCAGCGATTTATGAATTCTTTCATTTCTGATAACAAATTATCTGGAACCTTTTCGTATATAGATGATTATGGTAAAACCCAGGAGGAGCATGACGTCACTTTGGAATGTTTCTTAAAAGCTTCCTCGACATACAGCCTTGAAATAAACCGGGAAAAATCAGTTTTCACTTCGTTCTATTAACGTGCTTGGATATCAAATTTGTAACAGAACTATCCAACCCGATCCCGAGTGTTTGAAGCCACTCTTGCAAATGCCTCCTCCTTCCGACTCAAATTCGTTAAAAAGGTGTCTTGGTATGTTTGCTTACTATGCGAAATTGATACCTAAATATTCACACAAAATTCGTCCTCTGGTTGAAAATAAACAATTCCCTATGCCTCCTATAGTTATAAATTCTTTCGAAAAACTTAAGACATTGCCGAGTCATCTGTAAAAGTTATTGATGATGAATTGCCATTTACTGTTGAAACCAATGCCTCAGAAAAGGCTATTGGAGGCACTCTTTTACAAGCTGAGCGACCTGTAGCATTCTTTTCTTGGTTGCTAAACCCCTCTGAAATACGACTTCATGTAGTCGAAAAAGAAGCATATGCCATAGTCGAATGCGTTTGTAAATGGAGAGACCTCCTTGCTGGAAAACATTTTACTATTATTACTGATCAACAAGCCGTATTGTTTATGTTTAAGCCTGCTAATTGCGGAAAAATTAAAAACGATAAAATTATATGGTGGAAAATGGAACTTCTTCCCTTTTCATACAACATAAAACACCGTCCTGGAAATGAAAACACAGTTGCAGATACCTTATCCACAGTATGTGGTGCTGCTGCTTCTTCCTTGAAGGAACTTAAATCGATACATGATTCCTTAATACATACTGGGGTACAGCGCTTTTTGGCATTTTGTAAGGTCTCAGAATATGCCATATTCGCTTGAAGTCTGACATGTGACTTCTGAATGTACGACCTGTGCCAAAATAAACCCCAATTCTTCGATTCTGCTAGTAATGTTCTGATCCGTTCTACTGTGCCATTTCAGCGTCTTTCTATAGACTACAAAGGGCCTGTCCCTGTATCTCCGACAGGTTACCAATATATATTTACTGTTATCAACGAATATAGTCTATTTCCCTTTGCCTTTCCTTGCCGCGATTGCTCTTTGCAAACTGCTATTCAGTGCCTGACAAGTATTTTCTCCATTTTCGGGCTTCCCTCGTTCGTTCACTCCGATCGAGGAACTTCGTTTATGTCGAATTTAAACAATTTCTAACATGACTTTGAATTGGATGCAGTAATACTACTGCTGTAACCCTAGAGGCAATAGCCAATGCGAATGTTACAATGGCATAATTTGGAATACCATATTATTGGCCCTGGAATTGAAACAGTTACCAATTAGTGCTTGGCAGGATGTTCTACATGATGTGTTAAATGCTATCTGCTCCCTGCTATGCACCACTACGAATGCAACCCCCCACGAATGAATGTTCAATTTTGAAAGGCGGTCCTCCACCGGTACTGCGTTGCCTGTTTGGCTCTGTGAGCCTGGGAAGGTATTATTAAAACTATTCGGTGGCAGAGGTAAATATGACCCTATTGTTGAGGTGGTGGAACTCCTTGAGGCCAACCCTATGCATGCCAAAATGCGTCACAATGATCGCCAGGAAGATTCGGTGGTGCTGAGACTGTTGGCACATTTTCCACGCCCAGATGGACCTGAAAATACTCAACCCAACGTGGACCATGCAGATTCAACCCTTTTGCCTGATGCAGGTCCCGTTAATATTTCTTCATATTATACAGAAAATGAATCTGTGAATAATAGCCAGAATCCTGAAAGTCAGCCTTCTCAGAGGTCTGGCTCTTCCAGTGGTGAACTACCTCCACGCCGGTCTAGCAGGATTTGTAAACCAATCCAACGACTGGATTAATACTTTTCAATTACGATCCTCTTTTGCAAGTGGAGTAGAATGTTATATTTTCGTTAAAAAAAAAAAAAAAAAGAAATTAGCTTTCTTGTCCACGTAACTTTTCACGTGTTCCCTTTGCTCTTTAAAAGCTGCATTCTTCTTCCTTTTCATTCTGAATTCTTTCCTTTGTTGATTACTGACTGCTGTGAATTAAGTTCAGTAAAGCCTTAAGAAAAGGTTATTCTATCCTTGCTTCTCTTTACTACGTAATAATTCTATTCTAGCTTTCTTCTCTGTACTACGTAACAGTTAGCAACTCTAATTTTATTGTCAAAATAACTAGATGCAACTAAGTTCTATACAGTTTCTTTTCTTGCTCTTCTCATTTGTGGAACTATTCCAGCTTGTTTTTCAATCCACTTTGGTCTTCAAAGATTTAAATGGAGTGTCATGTCATCCTGAAACCTGTTATATTATCTTTTCTTCACTCTCGGTAAACCTTTACATGATGACATTATCAACTTGGTTGGTGAAATAATTTTTTTAAAAAAATTGTTCACACAAGGAAAATTTTAATCTTTCTAATATTGTAATTTTTCTTTATAAATTAACCACTTACCACTGGACTTAACCTTTTTGCTGCTGCATTATTAAATATGGTGAATGACTATTCTAATTGGAGGGTGGAAATAATTGGCTACAAGTAGTTAAACTTGATACTCTTGACTATAATTAACCTTCAAATAATTGAAATTCCTTAATTGCTTAGCAACAAGACATATCCTTTTGAAATCTACATTAACCTGGCTTACATAACTAGCTAACAAGCAAGTACCTACTACAGCATTTCTCAACTGGTATACTCCGGTTAACGGTACAGTGTAACCCGGATATGAGTTGTCAAGACCGGAGAAGTCTCTTATATCCGGGTTTGGTCTATCTTGTTTAGGTAAGTATGGCTCTAATTTGGGACCAGAGAAAATATCTTATATCCAGGTTACACTGTTTTTTTTGTTTTTTTTTTCCTCAGTCTTTTTAAAGCTAGACACTGTAGTGATATATATATGTGTGTGTGTGTGTGTATATGTATATATATATATATATATATATATATATATATATATATATATAAAATGTTCCACTAATCTTTGGTAACATAACTTCATATTTTCAGATTTCATAACTAATTTTTTCATATGAAAATTTAATATACTACCAGAGTCTGTTATACAGTGTGCCCTGATCTGTTAAAAAAAAAAAAAAATCTCTACTGCATTGAGATTTTTTGGTGTCCCCCCCCCTATCAAACAGTTGGTCCTAATTCTAGACTTTCTTATAAGCTTTTCTCCCTAGGAAGTCTGTCATAGGTTTTTATCTTACTTTTTTGGTTATGACTTGTTTCTAGAGCTCAATTTAAAGTGGATGGTTGGCATGCTTCTTATTGACATCTACATAACCTGCTTTAACTGCTATCTTATCAAATTCTCTCCTAAGAATTTTTAGTCAGGAGGCTTTTAAGGTAATTTTCAAAAAGTGAAATATTAAAGGATCTGAATGTAGCATAATGCTTTTGAACATCAAAAGTGGATTCAGCAAGCAATTGTGCTTATTGAAACGCTTCTATCAAGGAATAAGAAAAAAAAAAAAATAAAAAATAAAATCCTGATGGTAATTGAGGATTTGTACAATACTTAATTTCATTGCCCTGAGATTATAATTGTTGGTGTACTGTCTTCCCGTCCTCCCAACAATAATTACAGGTGCCAAGAGACTTGAAAGAATCCATCTCTCTCAGCAACTTTTCATTGAAAAGATGTATTCTTTTTAGTTCTCACCGATATGATTACAATTATAGACACTGAAGCTGGCTTTGAAATCATTTAATTTCATTTCTCATTTTACCTTTTTTATAATGTTGGCAATTTATTTAATATTTTTTTTTTCTTCCTTGGGTTTGCAGGAGTGTGCCAAAATTTGCTGGACAAATGTACCAGAGCATAAAATCTCATCAATATAGTTTATGCCCACAATTGAATACACTTCAATCTCTAGCCTAGATTAAAACCAACTTTAGAAAGTATCCGGATAAAAAAAAATTTATCAAATTATCCTCTGGATCTTTGAAATTAATATATATAGGTCAAATGCTTATGATGGCCAACAAATAAACTGGTTACTATAACTGCTTATACAACTGTTTCTGTTTCTCCAGATAATATGGTGGTTATTCTTGTTTATTGGACTATCTGTAATCGCTGATGACTTGTGAGTACCTTTTTTTTTTTTTTTTTTTTTTTTTTTGTATTAATGAGATTTTTCTCCGTTTTTATTCTGAAGCATCTCTTGATCTTGTGTTAAGAACATGCATATACCTAAATGGCAACATGTCCATGTATTGAAATTCTCATGGTGTTTAGCATTGTTGAAGTTATCAATTTCTCTCTGCTCATTTGAAACTCCCTACAGTGTTTATATTTCTCCAGAATGGAAAACCCGTGCGTATAAAATAAAAAAATTTGCCTTAAGTATTTTAACAATTAAATTGTTTTTACAAGTGTGTGTATACGTACTTAATTTTTCAAATTTGTACTAAGCTATTTTTCTAGTAAAATGAAATGTACTTTATACCCTCTAACCTGTTTGCACTACTCCCTAAAACTTGGTTTCAATTAGTCAATGCATAACTATTTTAGAGGGTGTGACAAACGAAAGTCACAATTTTATATATAAATATTAGTACTAAGTCTTATTTCTCCCAGTATGTGAGCTATGGTTATAGCTTTTACAATTAAAGCTTTAACTTTTCAAGGGTGGGTTTATTTGTAGAATACCAAATGACTTCAAAGTCTGAGTCGTGCATTTTTAACTGATTTATATGTTAAATACCCTTACATTTGGAAGATGTCATTTGTCTGTGAAAAAGATGCAAAAATCAAATTTAACTTTTAATTGTACTGCAATTCTAAAACTTATTACAATTTAAGTGGCACTTAAACACTTTTGTAGAAACTTACAAAACTGACATCTGAACTATGAATTGAAACTGCCTTGGTCTTGGCATGGATTTGAAGATTTTTTTTTTTTTTTTTTTTTTTTTTTTTTTTTTATCAATATCCTGAAGTAGTTTGGAGTGGGCAAGCTTATATTCAGATCAGCTTGCACACAAGTATACAGTAATAATAACAACGAAGTTGATAACAATAGTTTTAAAATAAATGTATTAACAATTGTTTCAAAAAATAAAATACTAGGAAAAAATAGTACAAACCTGCCAAATGCAGCTGACATTAAATACAGTTTAACTCAGATACAAGAGTTGTCGGGACTGGAGAAGAAGTCTCTTATATCCGGGTTTGGTCTATTTTGTTTAGGTAAGTATGGCTCTAATTTGGGACCAGAGAAAATCTTATACCCGGGTTACACTGTACAAAGGCTTCAAAAATAAATCTCACACACACACACACACACACACACACACACACACACACACACACACACACTTTACTTCAATTTCTGGATCAGGTAGTGAAACATTGGTTCAGCAGGAACATCAGACAAAATAAGATCAGCCAAATGATGTCCACCTAATCACTGGAGGGTACTTGACTGAAACCATGTATAACTTCTATATCAGCCAAGGTGGCAACAGTAGTTTCAAATAAAAGCACACTGACAGTTATTTCTCAAATGAAATTACAGTAGTTTTATTCATAAGACTGTTAAACTCTTATATTATTACAACTTAACATGTTGAATAATCTAATTTCTTTAAATTTTGGTTTTTGTTACAGTGTTGAATGTAAGTGATACTGATGTCTAAAATTTCGAAACTTTGTCTCCTTAATTTTAACTTTATTTCTTTTTCAATAGCTTGTGTCCCTCATTGACTGTTATAACAAAAACTTTTCGGCTTTCACAAAATATTGCTGTATCCTTTTACTCGTAAGAACTCCTCCTTCCTGCTTTCCGAAACTTGGGAAGTGAGTACTTGGAAACTTACGGATATACAATCAAACTTTAAATATTTAAAATATCTTTTTAATATAACTGAAAAAAAACATTGTTTTTATGCTACTCTCAAATTTGTTTCTCAGAACTGAGTATGCTGAAAAGTTCTGACTTTACAAAAACTGGTATTTTAATTGTCAGGTACTTTGCTCTTCCAGTTGGAACAGATTGGTCAGTTGAAAGAAAACCAGTTGGCTTAATTTTTTAGCAACAGAACTTAAATTATTACCATGGCAACCTTGCTACTTAGATTTACTTTGGTAATTTTTTTTTTTTTTTTTTTTTTTTTTTTTTTTTTTACAGTAAAGTATACTTAACATCAACAAAATATATAGGTTGGTGCAAAAATAATGACGTTTTTGGCATATTTTTCAACGTCAAAAACATTATTACGTCATTATTTTTGCACCAACTGTGTGTGTGAGACAGTGACTTGTAGTAAGAAAATAAATTCAGTATCAGTAAAGAATTATATATCCTAATTTGAAATTAGGCATGGGAGGAGGGGCAATATATAGATTTTTAAAAAAATTATAAAAATTAAGATGCTTAATCAGTCTTTTTTTTTGGGGGGGGGGGGTTATTTTCATTGAATTTTTAGACATTTTTCAGCTCATATGGCTTGGCTAACAACTGTTGCAATGTCAAACTTGGAAGCTCTGCATTGTTCATAACCAGTGGAATTGGTTTATTAGAAAACTTCTTAAAATGTAACTTGCTATAAAATCAAACTACTTTTTTTGAACACAAATCTGCCAAATTACAATGTCTTAATGATGCCAAGTTAAACTTTTTAATTCCTATCATAAAACCTACTCACTAAAATAAAATCTAGTATTGGGGGTTTCTACTTGTAAAACTGTGTTCCCATCCTAAAAATGGGACAGTGACCATTTAATGGGTTATGTCAATGTTTCACATGTAATAAAGTAACAATACACTTCAATGTTGCTTGTATGAAGTTAAATTCTAAACCATGTTTATACATGTGTATAGCCAGCCACTCATATTTGAGGAACCCATCAACTAGGGTGGCTAGCCAATCCCTCTTGCAGATGATTGCTTAGACACATTTGTGTTTATTCAACACCCATAGAGCCCACCTATGATTTATACTGCTAATACCTTAGTTCCTGGTGGGGGGGAGAGCATGTTATTTAGCATGATTAACAATTTGAACCAGGCCAGCATGCTCAAGCACTCTGCCATGATGACTTGACTTTGTGCTAGTACAGCTATTGCAGGTCCCCAAAGGTTCTGCCTACCCAATTTCGCTCACAAGTCTTGGGTTAACCTGTGGTCTAGTTTTTCAGGCATATTCCAAAGGTGCTGCATATTGGGATCAACTCCTCCAGTCCCATATCAGGAAATGTCCTTCCTGACAAATTGACCATGGTGAGAGTTGCATGGTTAGAATGCAAACCTTCTAATCACTTGGCCACATGATGTGTGGATGTGTGTGTGGATGTGTGGAAGTGAAATTAACTTTGTTTTTGTAACAGAAATAGAGGAAGATTTATTCTCCTGTTATGGACATTATTATAGCTAACACTAATTTCAGATGAATGGAATTGCTGAAAAGTGGGGGGGTATGCTTTGTTCTTGAAGATGCTTTTATACTAAGACAGAACAAAACTATATACACATGTCCCATACATAGAATAATACATGGTATATCTTCATGGCAGTGTCAGGAGAAATAAAAGGAAGTGTCTTGCATATAATATGGAGATACTCGTGTCTGCAGAGTCCATGTTTAGGACTTCAGATTCATCTAGGTCAGTCAAGGGACCTATTCTGCAAACGGGAAACAAGTCCTTGGTTTTCTCAAATTGAGGATAACAAGCTGGAGTTATCTAGGAAAGATTCTCAAAGGGAAATGACACCATGAACTTGTAAGCTGCTACAAAGACATTTAGCCTCTACCTGGTCCATTGAAGGTGGGGGGACTAAAGAAAGCAACCTTAGAGTTTAGCTGGTGAAAAGAAACTTAATTTTAACTGCCACTTTCATCACTATATAAAGTGATGTCCCTAAGTGGCAGTCATGTAAGCTCGAGCAAAGGGAGGTAATTGAGTTCTGTATCCCTACATTATGCATTTTAACAATTTGAGTGAATGTCTTGCTTATTTTAGCTATTGTACATTTTTCAGTTAATTTATGTAAATCAACTACATCTTATTGAAAATAGTTAATTTGATATCCTATGGATTTTAATAAAAAAAAAAAACTAACAAATATTTATGCAAATGCATTTGACCATAAATGTACTTCAATTTCTCAAATTCTTAACTTATCTTTGTAGAATACCAAAATTAACTAGATCTGCATTTCCTTTCTTTCTCTGAAACATTTTCACTTCCCTCAACTTTATTGTGAAAATGATGCAGGATATAATCTCTTGATAATATAAAGCAGATCTGAAGACTGATAAAACTTCCACATTGTGTACTGATGAAATGAGATTGAATCTTTGGTTCTCGGTTTCCTTTTTACAAAGATTCAACTTGCGTCAATTCTAAAAATATTGTTTCTTAATGAAGCTTTCAGGGTGTTACATTTCTAGCATTTGGAAATGGTGCTCCAGATATTTTCTCTGCCATTGCTGCTGTGTCTCGTTCAAGAAGTGGAAATGACAGCTTAGCCATTGGTGCCTTATTTGGTAAGTAATTTTAACATTTACTTGGGTTCCTTTTGGTATGTAAGTAATTGGGTTACCAATAGTAGCATGATCAATCATGTTTTATCATTAGCAAGAGCTTCAACTGTCTAGACAACTGTGCTTCTTTCATTGACTAAAACTAAACCTATTTTCTAATTCCTTTAAATTATGGCACAAAAGCCAGTAAGCAGAATAGTTCTTTGTATCTTGTCTAGTTCCACCCCCATTTGTTCTATTCAACTTTTAGATGGCTTTCATATCTTGTCTTAATTGCATTTCATTGCAAATACATCACTCAAGACAAATCTGTATATAAAGAACAGGAGAAAAATGAATCCATAGCAAATTCTGTCCTTCACACAAACAGAACTGGAAAAATTTTTCTTCATTCAAAAAGTTTTAGTATGTCTTTGTACCAACAAAGCCTTGCTGTTTCCATGCAAATTAGTATTACAATCTGTATAGAAATCTTAACAGTGCTACCTGTGTTGTCTTGCTACCCTCTCCAAATTTCTACTTATGAAAGGATAAGTCTTGCTGAAGGTATTAACTGGTCAGCAAATGCTTCAAGGGAGAAACTGCTTTTTCCTGTTGTACCAGATGCATCAAACTCCACACCTTCAATTCTCATTAATTTCTATACAAATAAAAAATAAAAAAAAATAATGGCTGACTTTTTTTCTATCAACATAAAAAGCAACTGAAATTGAGTCATTGTTTGATATATATATATATATATAAAAAATATATATAAAATATTTTATACATGCACACACTTGTATCATTCATTACCTATGGTAAATCCTAGAAAACAAGGGTTACTTTGTAATCTTAAAGACCTTAAGGTCAAATTCTTCCTTAAGCTTAAAGCTTAAGAAACATTACTGTAAATTGTTACAGTAATATATTTTGAAACTGGTTAGTAACCATGGCCAAATGCACAAAAGTAACAATTGTCCAGCAAACAGAATTGACAGTTTGCAATAAACGATAAAATTAAAGCATGGCAAAAAAATATGAAGCAATCAGACATGAAAGGCAAAGCAAAAGCAATATGGCAAAAAAATATGAAGCAATCAGACATGAAAGGCAAAGCAAAAGCAATATGGCAAAAAGTTCAAACTAACAATTGGGGTTGATGCACACAAGCAAATTCAAAGGGAATGTAGTGTTCTGACTTCAAGGCAAGACAGTGGGACTGTATCAGATGAAACAGCTGACCTATTGGTTATCAGATGAAACAGCTGACCTATTGGTTATCAGATGAAACAGCTGACCTATTGGTTATCAGATGAAACAGCTGACCTATTGGTTATCAGATGAAACAGCTGACCTATTGGTTATCAGATGAAACAGCTGACCTATTGGTTATCAGATGAAACAGCTGACCTATTGGTTATCAGATGAAACAGCTGACCTATTGGTTATCAGATGAAACAGCTGACCTATTGGTTATCAGATGAAACAGCTGACCTATTGGTTATCAGATGAAACAGCTGACCTATTGGTTATCAGATGAAACAGCTGACCTATTGGTTATCAGATGAAACAGCTGACCTATTGGTTATCAGATGAAACAGCTGACCTATTGGTTATCAGATGAAACAGCTGACCTATTGGTTATCAGATGAAACAGCTGACCTATTGGTTATCAGATGAAACAGCTGACCTATTGGTTATCAGATGAAACAGCTGACCTATTGGTTATCAGATGAAACAGCTGACCTATTGGTTATCAGATGAAACAGCTGACCTATTGGTTATCAGATGAAACAGCTGACCTATTGGTTATCAGATGAAACAGCTGACCTATTGGTTATCAGATGAAACAGCTGACCTATTGGTTATCAGATGAAACAGCTGACCTATTGGTTATCAGATGAAACAGCTGACCTATTGGTTATCAGATGAAACAGCTGACCTATTGGTTATCAGATGAAACAGCTGACCTATTGGTTATCAGATGAAACAGCTGACCTATT
Organism: Acanthosepion lycidas; assembly: GCA_963932145.1. NCBI lineage: Eukaryota > Metazoa > Mollusca > Cephalopoda > Sepiida > Sepiidae > Acanthosepion > Acanthosepion lycidas. The sequence continues at coordinate 30,305,356 of OZ010614.1, read as the reverse complement.
GGTTATCAGATGAAACAGCTGACCTATTGGTTATCAGATGAAACAGCTGACCTATTGGTTATCAGATGAAACAGCTGACCTATTGGTTATCAGATGAAACAGCTGACCTATTGGTTATCAGATGAAACAGCTGACCTATTGGTTATCAGATGAAACAGCTGACCTATTGGTTATCAGATGAAACAGCTGACCTATTGGTTATCAGATGAAACAGCTGACCTATTGGTTATCAGATGAAACAGCTGACCTATTGGTTATCAGATGAAACAGCTGACCTATTGGTTATCAGATGAAACAGCTGACCTATTGGTTATCAGATGAAACAGCTGACCTATTGGTTATCAGATGAAACAGCTGACCTATTGGTTATCAGATGAAACAGCTGACCTATTGGTTATCAGATGAAACAGCTGACCTATTGGTTATCAGATGAAACAGCTGACCTATTGGTTATCAGATGAAACAGCTGACCTATTGGTTATCAGATGAAACAGCTGACCTATTGGTTATCAGATGAAACAGCTGACCTATTGGTTATCAGATGAAACAGCTGACCTATTGGTTATCAGATGAAACAGCTGACCTATTGGTTATCAGATGAAACAGCTGACCTATTGGTTATCAGATGAAACAGCTGACCTATTGGTTATCAGATGAAACAGCTGACCTATTGGTTATCAGATGAAACAGCTGACCTATTGGTTATCAGATGAAACAGCTGACCTATTGGTTATCAGATGAAACAGCTGACCTATTGGTTATCAGATGAAACAGCTGACCTATTGGTTATCAGATGAAACAGCTGACCTATTGGTTATCAGAAACAACAAAAAAAAAAAATCCCAGCATGAATTTGTGCTTCTGCCTATAAAAGAGGGAGTATCTTGCAGTCATTAATACTTTCAATTGTAACCAACAAACTCTCTGCCTAATTAGTAAGTCCAGCTTTATTGCCAGCATGTCAAAGTGTTCAATATTTGATAATTTTTGCAGCAATATGTGCTTATAAAATAAAATAAGACGTATCTCAGCTGATTTACAGGCAAATACTCGAGAGTGAGAACCGGATGTGAACGGGACAAAGCCCCGTCACAAAATGACCATTATCTTTGTTTACAAATGTTCCCGACACACGAGTTCCGGTCGAAAAATAAAATATTTAAAGTTTTCTATTTTTCGTCCAATAAAAATGCTTCCCTCTTAATTATACTCGCTTCGTTTTTCGAGCCTGTTAAGCCATAAAAAAACTCTATAAAAGGGGTCACACGGAAGTATAACAGGCTGTCACAGGTGGCCAGGGAACAGACCTGTCACGGTCAGGCCGAGCAGTCAGCAGGGAAGCATCAACCACCGTCAACATGTGTGAACTACTATGAGAGATCGACCTAGATCCGAAGCCGGCTTATGAACTATACCACAAGGTAGCTGTCCCAAACCCTCACGTTCCTGTTGAAATAAACCACGTAAACCTATTTCTGCTGTTGTATTTCTTTCTTGCAACCATACGCTTGTCTATAACAAAGGTTTTGGGCAGTCTTGATTTAAACTTTTATAGTTATCTGTAAGGAACAATAAGTGTAGGACTACCTTTTACTTGAGTAAAATAACAATATTCAGAACTTCTTACAAGAAATGCCAAATTTTACAAAAACTTTGACAATTATGTATTTAGTTACATAAATAAAATAAATTTTGATACTATATTCAATTTGTTGTTGGTTATTTTTCATTTTCTCTTTTATTGGCAGCAATTTAGAATACTTTGGCTGCAATGCTAACTTTACTCAGTTGAACAAACTGAAGCTATTTCATTTAAACCTTGTTATCTCTTCCATTGTCTAGTTTGTTTTTTTTTTTTTTTTTTTTTTTTTAGTCATTTTGATAAGCAATAGTGAAACTCTGAAATTTAGACTGATTTTATTCCATTTTAAAAAATAATTCCTGTCAAAAGGAATTAATACAACCAAAAATGAGATTTTTGACAAAAACCATGATTTCACTAAATTATGTAACAATGTAATATTCCGCAAACAAATCTAGTTTCTCCTTGCATGATTGCACGATAAACGTAAATTCATCTTTAAATATTGTAATTGGTTCTAATTTTTGTAAAATAATTGGTGATATAATGCATAATAGCAATTTAAAAAAAAGCAATTTTCAACTTTTCTTTTGTTGAATATGCCCCCCCCCCACTGAATGCATTTAATTTTTTTTACTTTTTAAATTTTAATCTTCGATCCTATTGTTACAGGTGCTGGTATGTTTGTGACAACAATAGTTGCTGGAAGCATTGCTATTATTAGTCCTTTTCATCTTATGGAACGCCCACTTCTTAGAGATCTCATCTTCTACATAGCAGCAGTTTTCTGGTCATTTTCTCTTCTGTGGAAGGGATCCATTTCTCAACTGGAAGCCATAGGTAACTTTCAGCAATGTTTTAATGTGTCCACTAAGAACTGTTAAAAGGACAAGATTTCTTGACGCCCTTGAGTACTGTATTTATGCAGTTTAAGCAGAATGCTTTCTCACATGATGTCCATACTACTCAACCAGTTTAACAAATTAAACTCCTTCCCAGGCTAGTATGATCAGACCTTTTGAGCATACTAAACTTTCCTTTAACCCACCTATAACCCTTGATGTATTCTGTTCTGGGTATGACGATAAACTGTCCGACAGCAAGGCCTCTGATCAAGAGGTTTTGAAGAGCATGGAACCACCTCTTAATTGCTGGTGTTCCAGGTCCACTCTGACCAGGGGTAGTAGCACTTGCTAGGGTCCCAGCTATGGGCAAATAGTTAACCCCCCTGGATTGAGGTAAAAAACAAGTGTAGGTTTTAATACCAGTTTAGGATTGGGTGTTGGGTTTCCTCTAAAGTCTCTTCCTTATCTTTCACTTTCAGTGACATTATCACCATGCTTGTAACCCTCTACCTTGAGTGGTTCTTGAGCCTTGTCTCTGTCTGAAGCTACCTTACTATTAAAGAATTAATGACTTTAATTCCATCCTGAACTATCCCATCTATATCAGCTCAAACATTTGAAACAAAATGCATCTGATATCATCTCTTAATCTACTGGAGAGAACACAAAACAAATTTGTATAGAGCCAAGAAACTACTGACAGCCCCCCGCCACTCGGGAGCCCCGTTTAGCAACAGTGAAGAGAAAGCTGTTGTGGCTTGGACATGTCATGTATCACAATACTCTACCAAAGACAGTCCTTAAAGGTACCTTGGAAGTGGGTAAACAGGGAGGCCCTCCAAAAGCTGGATGTCCAACATCAAAGAATGGACCAGGATGGACATGCCTACATTGTTTCATGAGATGGAAAACTGATCTGGATGGTGGTGTTCTAGCTGCATCATTGTTGCTGATGTTTCTTCTATGATTGGCTCGGTTATTGGCTTGGTTAGCGAACTTTTCTAGGTCCCTTTCTTTAAAGGTAGCTAGGTACTTGCTGGATAATGTTATGTACAACTAATCTGAATTGTCTGAACAAGTAAAACTAGATTCAAAACTTAAATTTTATATTTTCTCATAAAAAAAAAAAAAATATAGAATGTGCTTAGCAAGCAAACTTTTGCTAGAGTTCCATTACAAATATCAAGGGAAACAATTCGGCTAAGGGAGTTAAGTATAAACTAATGTGCTGAGTTGTCAGTTTTTGCTTAACTGAGAATGGTTTATACAGAAAGATAAAAAAAAAAGTAACTTTTATTGACTTAAATGTCTAATTAGTAAACAAATGTCTATTAAACTAATTCTATATTCTAATTTTTATGTAATTTTAAAGGTTAACAACTTCCTGGCCATAAATCTCTCTACTATGCAAACAATTGGGTATCAATTCTTGCATTAATCTATAAAAAGTGCCTACTCTATGCAATTGCAATGTACCAGTTTTACTTTTAGAAATAACTTGGCTTTTTATACCTTCATAGCAGAAATATGAAAACATGCTCTTGATATTGCAGGTTTTATTCTCCTGTATTGTCTATATGCTGTGATTGTTGTGGTAGGACGATATATTCGGCTAAAATTTGAACTCGGGGATACGAATGAATCAGGTAAGTTTATTTTTATATATACACACACACACACACACACACTGCATAACTCCAATTTTGAATGAACCCTTTAGTGTTCAATCTACTGTAGCTTTCATGTATATTTTTGTCATGACGACATCCTGCATTATCTGCAATTGAGTCACATGGCAAGTATTTGAGAGCCAATATTTACAGGTCGGGTTTGAGGTGATCATGGATTTATAAAAATTACTTTCATCTGAAAATTTTTTTATGTGGGCTTGCAGGGGGAAGTGGTCTGGATGAGTTCTGATTGCCTTATTGTTTGGATTTCAGTTTTCCTTAGATTGGTTACCACTCTAATTCTAGAGAGCCCAATCTATACTTCTGTTCAATTTATAGGGGGCTTATGCTTCTCCCCCGAGCATTTGTGTGAAAGTGAGGTTGGCCTGGTCAATTTCACCTGCCACACACAAACTGCTACAATAATCATATCATAACTGGAAACCACTATTAGAGTAAAAAAAAAAATGGTGAAAACTAGTAAGATAATGGAGTGGAGATATTATTACAAAAACTGTCCTTGTCTGCTTGGACTTTTTAGTCTTAATTTTCTTTGTACTGAACTTCAACTTTTTCTAAAACAATTGGATCTGATATCTTGAATATTACAATGAATCTTCAACTTGATGTTTAATATTGTACATATCTTTTTATTCTTCAAAAATATCTTGTCGATGCACACAATTCTGCAGTGACGATTGTATAGCACAGGGAAAAACTCCTATTAAATTCCAGCTAATATATTTATGCTTATCCATATTTTATGTATTCCTGCATAGTTCTTTTTAGTGGTGTATGCATCCTGATAATAACATAAATATTCTCCTGCATTTTAAGGCAAATGACTAAGGCCTTAAATTGCTAGTCTCTTTAGAATAAAATTGAAACGGCATTTTGTCAAATCCACTAAAATTAAACCTTTTAAGTCATTTCACATCAATGTGGGCTTTATCCTTAGACCCATGTTATCTTCAATGACCTTCATGTCATCAGTCCCCAACTAGCTATCTACATTTGTTTACTAGTTTTAATGGCAGGTTGGATTTGTCTGACAAAGTAATACTGGCATCTATAAACTTTAACAAAAAATGAAATTCTGATCTTCTGATAACTAGATTTTTCCCTCCATTAGTATGGCTTCTGCTAATCTCCAGGAAAAGTAACTCATTGTGCCTTTTTGGTCTCATTTTTCACTGAAATGAAGTGGAGTGATTTACATTGAACCAAATGCTAGCTCAGGTTGGTTCACTTATGCTGGCAAATTTTTCTTGCCAGAATCTCTTGGACATCTATAAATTTACCACTCCTCCACTTAATATTGCTGCCATGTGATCTGGTGCTCCTGCTGTATATATAGAGTCTCTACAAAATAAAAAGGGTCTGTTATTGGTGGTCCTGACTTGGCATTTTTACATTACTTTCCAACTGCCATGACATGGCTTCTCTTTTCTACATTTTTATGGCAGTTGTTCTAATGCATTTCCTCCTTGGTAACTTGACAGCATGAATTTATGCCTATTACTAGATTGGCAATTAGGTCTCTTTGTGTTACTGTTTAACTAGTTCTTTCCTAATATTTTTTTCTCAATTCTTCTTGTGGAACTATTCCAGTTTCTTGCTTCCCTGCCACCTACAATCTTCAAAGACTTTGAATCTTAATAATATTCATATCACTAGTAATGAGACAATGTGAATATTGTTAGGAAAACTGTTAAATCTAAATCTAACCTTTTGATTGTTTTTCTTTTTCTTTCTGAAGTCTGCACAAAATCTTCAACTGACCAACAACCAAATGGAAATTCTTCAAATGAATCTGATAAATTATTGAATTCCGCACTTGCTGAAAGCTCAGACATAACTGGTATGCTTTTTGTCTTTTATAAAATTTTCATCTTGCTAATAATTTTAGTGAGATTAATTCAAGATCTAATTCTTACAATATTTAACAGCATGCGAGACTCTTATTTCAAATATTGTACTTTTTTTTTTTTTTTTTTTTTTTAAACTTAGCTGATTGTAGTTCACCACAGCTTACTATATTCTGTTGCCTTAAAACTTCTGAACTGATATTTATTTTAATAGATATATATCTCAATCTTAATGAATTTTGTAATTTTCTTTCTAGATGTAAATGAGACATCACCTTTAGTGCCAGTTAAATCCAGTTCCAAATGCCAATTCCTGACATGTATTAACCCCTTCAAATACACTGACTGGGACAATATGAAATGGTACCAAAAAATATGGTACCTTTGTCAAGTAAGTCTTTTTTTTTTTTTTTCTCTTCCTAAAAGTACATTTCTAGGTATCCATCTGTAGAAAAAATAAAAGTACAAATATATATATATATATATATATATATATATATACACACACACACACACACTTAGGTTGGTGCAAAAATGAGTCATTATTTTTGCACCAACCTAATAATTGCAATTTTTGCAACCTGTTGAAGTCTACCGTATTTAGTATTATTGCTAGCATTTTTTTTACACTTTCATTCAATTTCACAAGCCAATCTATGAAATTTGAATAAATCTGTTTGGAAAAATACCTTGACAAAAACTCTGCCATTTTTTACACACCCTAATAAAACCAGTTGTACTCTGTACCCCCACCTGTTTGCACTTATTTCCCAAATTTGGTTTCGATCAGTCAATGTATGGTTATTTTAGAGTGGCATACTAATGGAAGTTACAGAATTATATATATATATATATATATATATATATATCACATTCACTTAGCAGGTGATATTAGGTTGGTGCAAAAATGTTTTCCCGCATATGTTACTGTGAGAAAATGACATTTTTGCACCAACCTAATAAAAGGGGATTTACAATAAGACTTTTTGATGTTTTAGAACTCTTAATTCTTTATCCAAGAATGGTGATAATTCTAGAAAGGATGAAGAAAAAATATTGGCACACTTTGTTTTCTGAACTCTGAAACTGTTCAGTTATTGCATACTGAAAATTTTCAGCCCCCTCTCTGTATTAGACACTTAAAGGAAGCAAATATTAGGTTGGGGCAAAAATAATGACGTAATAATGTCGTTTTTTGACGTTAAAAAATACATCAAAAACATTACGTCATTATTTTTTGCACCAACCTAATAACTATAAGCTGGACAAGATAAAGAACATGTTGCTAGACTTAAATAAAACCACATTTGTCAGTCTTATGTAAGAGTATACAACTTCTTTATGAAACTATTATGGTTTTGGGCCAATAAAAACTCTGTATAAGTTTTGATAGTACAAAAAGTTTATAAAAGCAAAATTTATGCCTTATGTTCATATTGATAATTTACATTTTTACTTCAGGACTTTTGTTTTAAATGCTAGTTATTATCTTAGAATAAAACTCAAGATCTTCAATTTAAATGCTAAAGATAACAGCATGTAAATGGAATGATATACAGTTTGATTTGACTCTACTATAGGCTGTACAGATTAGCTTAGACACTGGTTCTCACATGATCACCAAAATTTAGAAACACTGAGCCTAGTCACTACCTAAATTAGTAACCACTTGGAAATACCAAGTGCTGTCAGTTTAGATGTGCCAGTGGTGTAATGGATTTCAAATTGAAAATCTGAGAAGTTCCAATTCCAGTTGGGTTCATTATATTCACATGTGCAGATATCCTTGGAAGGTATGAATCCACTTCTCCTCTCAACTATAGGTTAATTAGGACTTTTTAAATCTTTCTCAAAGATCTTACAATCTGAATTTCCTAGCTTTAATCAATCTGCAAAAGGTTTTTAAGGTGTTAAAAAAAATTTTTAGACAGGACTTTGAGGAAAGTTGTGATGCTTTTTCTGATCGGCATAGTTTTAGTCATAGCAACAAATCAAACTTGTTAGGGGAAGTAACTCTTGACTGATCAAAAAGTAATTTTCATACTCCAAAAGAATCTAGCATTTAATTCATCATGGGTTCCTGTTTGGGATACAGGTTAAAATGATCCACAAGGTACTTAAACAATAAATAAAAAAGATCATTTTTAACTTTTTTTTTTTTTTTTTTTTTTTTTATTTAAATGAATTTTTATTTAAAGGAATTTCATGTTTGTAAGAAAACTAGTGAAAATCAGACTTGCCAATCCACAAAGACAGTGGGCTATGAAGTCTGTTAACAATTATAAAGCCTATATCAAATATGTTATCTAAGTTGTACACTTTGTACTAGTGTCATTTTTCAGTATAACACTTCCTAATCTAGTAAAAGTAGTAGACTATGGCTGTTCTCCCAGCTGCAAGATAGTCTTCTTCTCGGCAGCTTTTTTATGTAAAAGTTAGCTTTATTGCTTAACCCTGAAGAACTTCATTGTAAAGCAGTTCAATTGCCCTCTTAAAGAAAAGGACATCTAAGATCTTGTGAAGCCTGTTATCTTTCTTTTCCTTCCTGAATTCCTAAGGAATATTGTTCACTCAATATAAGGCCTAGTAGCTATTAAAGTTAGTAGCAGTTGGTGGCACTGCTTGCATTGGGATCATCCTCTCTCTCTCCCTGGTCCTTTTTTCTGACAGAAGATGGATGTAATGGCCTACCCTTAAGTGTTGTGAATGGGAGTAAATTTTTGTGTAACACTAGTAAAAAAAAAAATATTGAGGCTTAGAATTCTTGTATAAGATTCCTTCAACATTCTTTTGGTAACTGTTCATTTTAACATTTCTTTCTAGGTTCCTATAATATTCCTACTGTTGATTACCGTTCCTTTAGTTGACTACAATTGCCAAAAAAATAACTGGAATAGGCACCTAAACAGTCTGCATATAGTAACTGGAACTTTGTTTTTTCTTCTGGCTACAGATAGTAAGTACTTTTATAACTACAGTTAAATCGCTTAAATTTTTTTTAAAGAGACAATTTCTTTGTATTGTATTCAAATGCATGAATAAATTTGGCATTAATGTTTCTGTAACCTTTACAGTCTTCACCAAGCATTTTGGCTTTATACCAGTATGGGTGATTGTTATACCGATCAGCATTATCATTGCATCAGTTGTGTTTGCTACAACTTCAGATGAGCCCCCAAAATATCATGCAGTAAGTACCTTTTTATTTATATATATATATATATATATATATATATATATATATATATATATTATATAATTCCTTCTAACTACAATGTATCCTGTATTTCTTTTCCATCGGAGAAATGGATTCTATAGTTTCAATTTTTAAAAGGCGCCATTTTTCTTTTAAAGCTTCTTGATCTAGACTTTCAGATTTCTGTGAAAGAAAAATCTGATACGAACTGAAATGTACATACCTACATGTTTGATTTTCATAAGGTTGAAGTAATTTAACTTTTCCTCTTTCACTTAATTTGCTAACACTTTTTTTTTTCTTTAAAGAAACTATTAAACTTTCATTTTGGTTTTGTGCTCCTCTTAGCCACAAAATGAAGGTTCTTTCAATGATGCTTTTCTTATATACTTAGTCTTTTAACACTGTAGAACTAGACAAAGGAACAAACATAGAACACAAAATTTTTTTTTTTTTTTTTTTTTTGACAAGGCAGTGTCTCTTAGCTATAAAGATCAATTTACTTTTACTGATTATTAGAAGCTGATATATTCACTCACCACTCTAGAACTAGACAAATGAACAAACCTAAACTATAAAACATACTCTGAGAATCTCCAGTTGATGCTTAGTCTGGAAGATGCTGATACCTTATGTGAATTCATAGGTGCAAGATTATCCCCAGGGGCAGTGGTCACTGATCAGATAATTCTGTCTGCAGCTTAGATAACTTAATATCTATCATTAAACAGTGGATAAGTATATGAAGTTAGCAAGCAGTTAAAATTCTAGCTTTTCATTTCCACACTAATGCATTGGAAGGATGTTTATATTTGCTTTACAATGTACGAGTTAAATAGACTGGACTCTGGATGACAACCATTGTAAAACTAGTGAATTTTTAAACAATGCCAAAAATAATTTGTCACTTTGTTATAGGAATTCACACACAAAGAACTTTGAAAAACCATGTTGCCTATATCATGAAAAATATGGAATTTATGACCTCCTGCAGATTATGAATTAAACATCTATTTTCTTTCTTTTATGTGGTACAAGACAATGGTTTGCAGACCAAATAGCTGTTGAATGAGATTGGTAGTAAAAAAAAAAAAAAAATTAGTTTAAAAAAAAAAAAAAAAAAAAATTTCTTATCCAAAATAAAATAAAATCCTTGAAAATAAATCTACAGTAACTGCCAATTTTAACTTCCTTTTTTCAGGTATACAGTTTTCTTGGTTTCCTGCTTTCTGTTGTATGGATATCTTTAGTAGCCAATGAAGTAGTTACTTTAATCCTGGTGAGTGAGCTTTGCTTTCAAACTTTTTTTTTTTTTTTTTTTTTTTTTTTTAATTAACCTTGATGTAATAAAAAAGGAACTAATACTGTCTTATAAATTTATTACTTAAAACAATTTGATTACTTTTAATGTACAAGGAAAGACTTGATGCATTTGAAATTCCTTTAGCTCTTTGCATTGTTTACAATTTGAAATGGAGCCTTGTTTCTATAGAACCTAATATAACTATGAAATACTATTTAAGGATATGCTAGTATTTGAAAGATAAGTTTTTTTTTTTTTTTTTTTTTTTTTTTTGTGCTTGTCAAACTAGCTTACAGTGGTACAAGCTCAAAAATAAGATTTTAAAATATTCTTGACATGAGTACACTTTCATACAGGGTGAGATATTTATTACACACATCCTCCCCCCCCCTTTTTTTTTTTTGTCTCCTTCACCTACAAGACACCTACCTGCCTTGATCTATTATTCTAGCAATATAGATCATTTTATTTTAATATTGTTTCCTTTTTATTCATTGTTACTTTTTCAATCATATGAAGTATATAACTCTTCTGTATACAAAACAATTTATATTCAGAATGTCAATTTTTTTTTTTTTTTTTTTGCAGACATTTGGCATATATTTCAATATAAGTGAAACTATTTTAGGCTTAACACTTTTGGCATGGGGAAACAGTTTAGGAGGTAAGTGTGTATTTCAAAAGACAAAAACCTAGTCATACAACTTTGAACAATTGATTTAAAGCGGATTATGGCATAAATCTAATACAACTATAATTTTAAGTGATTGTGCACTTGGATGATGTATTGAATTTCAAAAATTAAGATTATTTTTCCATTAAAGCCCTTTGCTTCACCCCTCTAAACTTTCCATTACTGCTTTCTCAACTAACAAAGGCGACACTCGAATAACATTAAAAATTGCAAAAATTTACTAGACCAAAGTTTAGCCATAGTGACTGAAAATCTAAAATAAGAGGCCCCATTTTTTTTTTTTTTTTTTTTTTTTTTTTTTAACACATACACTGGAAAATAATTTTGGCTAATCCCCCACCCCCCCCACAAACGCACACACACAAAAATGAACACTTTTGACATTAGAGAAACTGGACTGCAATTACAGAATTGCAAAGAACTGTACCCTTATAACAATCTACATCACTTGAATACCAAGAGAAGCAACAACTAAAATGAATAGGACATGTAACTCAAATGATATAATCAAGATGTTTACATTCCATGCTACTTCAAATAGTTTGAAGAAAACCACCAATACTGGAAAGTGTTAACAGCTACAGGACTTGAGAAACCCATTTTCCTAAAGCCTTTTAAGAGAAAGATTTCACAAATTTCAACTAAAAACTGTACTGTTTGGTCAATGAATGCCAAATGCTTCCTTTTAGGGGAAACGGCTAATATTACCATTCACAGAAATGAGATTTAATTCACTTAAATCTTTGAATCTTGAGTCTCTCTTCAGGACCGAGTACTTCCAGTATTCAAAATTGACACCAGATCCCCCTCTCTTGGGGGGAAAATGAGTTGGACAGACAACATCCCAACACCCTTCTTGCTAAAACTGAGAGCTAAACAGGACTAAACTTGTCCTATATAATTTGATGCCAGAATCCATTGCATGCAATTAAAACCAAACTAAAGAAGCCAGCTCAAACAGGCAGTTGAGCTGGGGTCACTCTGGTGCCCAAATGTAGAAATTATGGAATGAGAATGTTTGACATGTATAACTGTCAAAGAGATGACTTGTAGCAGTCTATCACACAAGATCAAGAATGTAAGGTCCACATGCTGGACAAGACATGGGGATTGCACCAGAGACTGGAAGATTAATTGATGGCTCATTGAATGAATAAAATCTTTTGAAGATTCAAGCATCATTATTTAATTGGCATTCCAACTTCATTACAATAATACTGTATGATTTGTCTAAAAATAATTAGTCATTAATTTTCCAAATGTCTCAAAACATTTTTTGAACACTTTATAAAACTTAACTTTTTTTTTTTTTCTTTCTTTTGTGTACAAGTCTTATAAAAGTAAATTTAAAATTTTTTAAACTTGAAGTTCTTACTTCAACAAATGTAAAGTTCTCTTCAAAAGATGAAGGAAAAAACAAAACTTAGAACTTTATCTTTGATTTCTTGCTTGTTGAAGGACAAATTGAGTGATAAACAAACTTGCATTTGTTGAATCTGGTTTCTCAAATTAAAGTATGCTTATTCAGTATAACTCTAGTACAAGAGCCAATATCGCTTCAATTTATATATTTTTATATTTAAGACTGCAGTTGGGATTTAGTCATTGCTAACTCCAATCCTTTCATTAGTAGTATGTGCTTTGATGGGGCTGCATACAGTTTATGAAGTAATTGTCTTCTAGATTGTTTGGCACCCAAGTCTGAAAAACCTCCTCTGCCCTATTTTTTTTTTTTTTTTTTTTTTTTCCTCTCTCCATGGTTTTAAATACTTTTCTTAGACTGGGTCCTATATCCATGGTTGGTGGTCTGTCATATATATATATATATATATATATATATATAATTTTTTTTTTTTTTTTTTTTTTTTTTTTTTTTTCTCTTCTCATTGGGAGAAGATGGATTCATAAATTTCCAAGGGTATTTACACATAACTGAATTTAATGAACTTGACTGGAATTCAAACTTGGCTCCCAGATTCAATCCAAGCCACTATCCATTGCTCCATATCTCTACTTAGATTTATAAGCAATACCAGTTTTTATAGAAAAGATTAAAATTTTTATTGTAATTGTTCTTATCTTTTTTAAAATGTTTTTCTTTCTAGATTTAATTTCAGATATTTCCGTTTCTCGTCATGGACAACCCCGGACTGCAATATCAGCTGTCTTTGGAGGACAGATGTTTAATATCCTTTTTATACAAACTTAATATTTGCAATGGTTAGAATAAAAATGTATATACCAACATAGAAAGGTACTGTGAAACTTAAAAAAAAAAAAAAAAAAAAAAAAAAAAAAAATTGGGAGGAGGAATCAAAAGCACCTATTTGACTGATAACTTCCAGTGTTTGGTATTCAAAATATTAATTGAATTCCAAATTGAACAAAGGGAGCTCCCAAAAAACTTTTCTAAGCAAGGAACACTTGGATAGTGTTGACATTGATACTAGCTTGACTTGCCCAGTTCCTTAATCAGCAAAGTGTTCCATCTTTCAGATTCTTAATACACTTACTAAATTACAAGTTAGTGTGTACCCTTCACACATAAATCTTGGCTTGTTATACCAAAATCTTCCTAAATGGCAGGAAAACTTCCCCCAGGTATAAAAATTCTTATACCTTTCAGATTTAAAAAAAAAAAAAAAAAAAAACAGTTGGGGGCCCCTAAATATTAACATGATGCTCCTGAAAATCTTTGCACCATTTTCAGAGCATACAATGGTACCTTCACACAGCTTTCTTTAATTGGTCAATGACTACCCAACATTGCATCTCTCTTTCTGTTCATGTAGGTCTACACTAAAAACTGGCAAATGCACCTTTGTAAGGAAACGAAGGATGAAAAAATTCACTGTTGAAATTAGTATTCTGACCATTTCGAATAATTTATAAAAATTTGTCTTCAGGCATTTGCTTGCTCAGTCTGAATTTGTGGTTAGGTAGATAACTATTAAAACAACTTCTGCCATGTCTAACAGCTCTTCCACCTCTACCAATTCTTTGACATGATGCAGGGCTGGCAATATAAACAGGCAGTGTCAGAACTAACTTCATCCCAACTATTAATGTTGATATACCAGCAACTAGAAATCTGTTTAGCTTTTAGCTTGACCTCAAATACCTAATATACTATTTGGTCAAGTGGATGTCATTTAGAAAACCTGACTTCAAAGACCACATCCACTGGCCATAAGAAAATTGATAAAAATTCTATATGGGTGTTCTAATTGGTATCACACTTCTCACTCTGGCTTGTTTTCACAGGTTTATTTGTAGGCAAATACTCGAAAGAAATGTTGCCTTGTGGATCTTAGAATTGCCAAAAGTTTAAATCTTGAATTGATTGTCACTTATCTCGATATATGCTTATCTAAACAATATTTCTTCTTTAACCATCCTCAGATCTCCTTATTGGTATTGGAATACCATTCACTATCACCACAACCGTTTATCACTCACACTACAAGGTAAACAATGATGCTTGATAGACCTTTTGTCATAATGTCTTTTTATATAACATATATTATTAATATGAAGTTTTTTTAAATTGTTCAAATCAATTATTCAGTTAATTTTAATTGAAAATGAACTTAAAGTTTTTCTGCCTCGCATATTTATGGATTTAGAAATTAGTTAATATAAAATTGGCTTTCAGTTTGTTGGTGAGTTTATTCTGTAACAGATATTTTGAAAATATACTCTAATTATAAATACTTATGACCATTATCCCAGTTTAAAAAAAGATTTAAACTAATCATAAGTCTATAATTATAAATTATAGTTATGTGGACTTATTAATTATATAATTAACTATAGTATAATTAATCATGATCACAACTGTAACACATTAGGAGCACTACATATACTGTAGCCATAGCATGTCTTGGGTAAGATGACCTGATGGGGGCCCCAATCCAATCCAGACTAGTTCGAATTCAATTTTTCTTAACTGGTTGCCAACCATGTCTATAAGGCCCAGTCTCATTTACTCATAGCTGGGGAAAGAGGTGATGTTCATGCATTTCTCAAAGAGTATTTGCATATAAGTGAATATGACAATAGACTAAACTGAAATTTGAACCCTGCTCTCTTTATTCTGAGCCATTATCATTACACCACTGCACATCAATTTATAATTAATACCAAACTTAATTTTAATTTTTATTAATATGAATTTTACAGTTTCTGTAAAAATTAAAAATTTAGCCTTAATGTAGGAGTTTACCAAATTGGTCAATATAAACTTGTGGGGAGGGTGTGATGGTATATGAACCATGTGCTGGCCAGAGCACATGCCCCCTCCCACTCTCAGCCAAACTGACAAAACCCTAAGTAATACAGGGACTAACTTGGCTGCAGAAGTTGCTAAGAGGTTGCTGGCATTGACAGCCAACCACCTTCTGGGGTTTCACTCCAGATTTTCTGTTTGATTTGTTTTCATAGCCTTTTTTATGTTTGGGTCTGCCCACAAGCCAACGGTGGTCTAAAATTGGGTTCCCTGACCTGCTGGATGAACTGCTTTCATGTGTGTGTGAAAACTGTCGGATTGTATTTGCACCTGAAGATTGCAACAACTGCATGAAATTCAGTTGTGCTATTGATGTTGGATATTATGTATATTTACATCTCTATCTTGTGTAACAAATGGGATAAAGCAATTTCTAACCATTTTTAAAGCTTTTTGTACATGACTTGGGCTTGATGTGGGGACCAGGGATTCAGTGAAGTTGATGGTATGTTTGAACCTGCAAACCAGGGGTCAGAAACTTTTTTGGAGAGAACAGGTCAGTTATATTTAAACAAAGTTCCTTATTTTACTACAGAGATAACAATTAACACGATCAACAGAAAATGCAAATTCCTTACTGTGGTTAAGTTGGTAGGCAAGACACAATTCCTTCATAGATTGGAGGGGGGATAGCTGGCCTTGCTGTAAACTATGGTTTACAAATTTTTTAATTTTCTTGATGCTAGTTTTAAACTTTAAATTAATTTTTTCTAATAATTAAACACATTAATCTGTTTAAACATTAAATTCATTTGATTTGTAATATTTATCAGTTTTGTTCATGTCTTTTTCAGTATTTCTCGTTTACTTTACAACCATTAAATAAGCAGCATGACCTTGAAGTGAAAAATAAGCCTATGGCAAGAATTGAACTCTCATCCCTTAGACTTGCGAACACCCTATGACATTGCTCTTACCAGTTGTAATTGTTCAAACTGGCAAAGTCCTTTTTAAATTGACACAGGTTTGATACCCCCACTTACAAAGTTTATTGCCTTCCATGCACTACTACAGTGTAACCCGGATATAAGAGTTGTCGGGACCGGAGAAGAAGTCTTATATCTGGGTTTGGTCTATTTTGTTTAGGTAAGTATGGCTCTAATTTGGGACCAGAGAAAATCTCTTGTATCCGGATTACACTGTATCAAAAAAAAAAACCACCTTGCTTTTGATTTGAGTTTTTAATTATCTCACATTTACAATTCATGCAAATTAGTCATCACAAATACCACTATTCAAAGACATTAGTACCACTTGTGCTAATCAGTTGCCTCCACCACACCCAAACAGCAAATTCAACAAGTAGACATATCCATCTGGTAGTAGGCACTACTTGCTCCCGGGAAGCAAACAGGGTTCACTCACATTACACCAAATGCACACTATCTGGTATCGCGTTGTCTCGTTTTTCTTCTATGCCACAAAGGCTTTACTCAAATAACTTATTTGAGAAATGCCTACCATCCATAATGCTGTCACTTAAAGATTGGCTTCAAAGTATTTGGCACAAAAGTTTGTCTCCCGACAAGCACATTGTTGGGAGGCACTTTTACACTCTCTAATTTAGTTTGAAGATAGTCTTAGATGAGTATCTTGCATTTGACTTGCATAGTGTGTGGTGGTCTCATTTTACAATTAACTTTTCTCTCTCCACAGCTGGAAGCAACGTTTCAACAAATCCTTTTGGCCATCTTCCTTGGTATAAGTCTGCTGTCAACATTCATTGTGATGCCAATCATGAAATTCCAGATGACTCGTGGTTATGGTTTCTACCTTTTCGCACTCTATCTCCTATTTATAGTTACCATTCTTCTTGCAGAATACCAAATCCTACCAATACCCAATTGGCTCACTTAACACTAAGTTTTAGCAAAACTAATTTACACCTTCATTCCTACCTCTGTAAACTCCAATGACTTTATTATAGACTTTCTCACTTGAAGTGCCTGACTGACTTAAGTTCTCATTGAAACCAAATTTGGAACTGACTGATGACATATCACCTGGTTTCATGGAAATTTCTGTATTCTAAATTTATTTTGTAAGCTTTCTCTGGACTTTCAGGTTATGATTCTCCTCTTTTACTAAAAGGGGGCTTAAAGGTAACTGAATTTTAAAATTCAGTCAGTTCTTCAAATGTTAGCATTAGATCTTTTTGAATTGGTAACTTTCAGAGTTTTATATCTGACATTGACTTAAAGATTGTTTGGAATAATCATTTATAAAGGATTTTGCAAATGTATTAATTTTAGAATACAATTCTGCCTTCCAAATTTTATTTCCATGAAATAATACTTTCAATACTTAAAAAATAAGCTAATACAAAATAAAATCTTAGTCTATAAATACCCACTTTGATAATTGATGGATGCTTTCATATCTTGATATTAGTCCATAGAACTTTCTAATATAAAAACTGTCCATGACGAAAGTAGTTGGGCTAAAATTTTCTCACAGCTTACCAATATTTTAATTAACATGGCACAATTTGTTACCTCATTCGAAAACTCTATCAATCGAGCCATCACGTGGAAAATTGGATAAATATTTATATGGGCTTCCATTTTGTTTACACTTGAATCTCACTTGTTTGTAAAGATAAAGATGTTTTTCTGCTGCCAACAATTTCAAATTTAATGTTTAAAATTTTTTAACTATTAAATCTTTGGATAAAGTTGATGCATTTCATATTGTTAATGCTTCCAGCCAAGTAACAAATTATAAATGTTATTTCTTTTGAAACGATTTATTGAAATATTTTTTGTATTGGCAGGGGGGGAAAGTTTATTTTTCTATTTAAAAATAAAAAATACTGTAAATTTTTAACTGTACTTTGTTCTGTTTTCATACGTTCTCTTCAACTGCTAAAGAACTTTTCTCTTTGAAATATGCATAAAATAGTCACTAAAGTGTTCTAAAAATTGGTGTTTTAGTTACTATATATTGGGTACCTCCCAGATACGTTTTTTTAAAAAAAAAAAAAAGCTGTCAAACTTAAAAACAATTTTATCAACCTTTTTAAGAGGAAAAAATTTTTTTTATTTTTTTTTTTTTTTTTTTTTTTTTTTATATTTTTGATCCTTTGCAGAACATTAGGATTTGTTTTAAAAATTCTTTCGTCAGCAAGGGATCATAAATTAATATAGATTTCTTGTCATCAAAAACACATTGATATGGAAATTCTTCCAAAAATTAAATTGTTGGATTTTAAAATTTTCAGGATTTATTCACAAATGAATGAAATTTTGGAAGTGTTCTCTTAGAAATTTTTATATACATTTTACTCTGCAGTTAATAAAATTGAGATTCTCTTTTATACTGCTTAGGTATCATAAATTTATTTACTGTGAACTTTTTTTTTTTTTTTTTAAACAGGACCGCAAATTACTGATTCAGTAATAAAACTGACCTTGATTAGAAAATTTAAATATTCTCCTTAATCTCTGTTTATCTTAAGATTACTTGGTAGTTAAAAAAATTAAAAATTTGTCAAGCTGTCAACACCTTCAATAAACAATTTCCATGTTACATGCATTAATATTCAAATATTTTCAGAAAAGTATTTTATCTCGTGAAAAGGTTTTTTTTCTTTAAATAAAGAGAATTAGATTGTGCTGACAGATGGCTAAAAATTTCTTTAAATCATTAAGTGTTTAAATTGCCCAAATATCCATGTGAAAATGGTTCAAACATAAGAGCTGGTTTGGATCTCAGCATGGCTGATTTGTCAAGGTGACTTCATAATCTTGGCATGAGGGTAATCCCAGCATGTAACATGTAAAGTGCTTAAAAACTACATCTAAGTTGATGAAGCTGTTCAAAAATTGTTTGTTTTACTAGCATGAAGTCACATGTAATGACATGTGACTTTTAAATTTAAAGTAAATAAGTTTTGAATCTGATTATACTTCAAATCTGTTGATATTCCTCAAATAGTTTCAGAAAGTAAGTTTCGTTTTTTTATTTTATACATTTACTTTAAGTTTGCTTTCTCCCCACCCCCACAATTAATTTGTATTGGTTTTTTTAAATACAGCATAGTATTTTGTTTATTGGAAATCTTAATCTATCAGCTTGAAATTAAAACAAAAATAAATGCTTAAAGACTTTTTCATTATTAAAAATGAATTTTAAACATTGGATATAGTTGTGAGGTACCTACCTATTTATTTTTATATATATATATATATATACAAAAAAATGCCAGATTTTGGAAAATGGTATTAATATGTATTTATTGATTCTGTTTTTAATCAAAAATGTAGTTTATTTTTATATGGCCTTAATGTTTCTTTCTTGGTCTTTCATTTCATTTTTCTTTTGATCCTATCAAATAGGACATGGGGTAACCTTTTTAAATGTTATCTACTCTCTCCTTATGCTGTCACTTTTTTTTTTTTTTTTTTTTTTTTTTTTTTTTTTTCCAAATCTACAAAATTGATTTGTCTAATTTCAAGCAGTTTTTTCTTTTGTCACTTTTGTACATTGATCAAGACACTTAAAATCTGACATCTTGCAGTGGATCCATAACATTGTATATTAAGTTCCCTCTCTTGACTTTTTACTTAGATCATCACCTGAAAGTAAATAACTAGAGCTGACATCACAAATAAAAATGAGATTAGCTTGTAACTCATTTTCTTTGCCGGTATACCTAAAGTATCTTTAATTTCGTGGGGTGGGTGGTTGTGTTTTTTTTTTTTTTTTTTTTTTTTTTTTTTTTGTTGGGTGGGGTCTTCTGGGTTTTTAGGGTTTTTTTTTTTTTTTTTTTTTTTTTTTTTTTAATACAAAGTCTTTGAGATTGAATAAACCCATCCAAAATATTTTCAAAAACCGTCTACAGATTTTGGGTTTTTTTTTTTTTTTTTTTTTTTTTTTTTTGCCACTGATTTTGTTTCTTTTTATGCCCTTCTGAACTTGAAATGAGTCCAATTGTCAACTTGTACATCAGATGTTAGTCACTGCTCAAATACTTCAAGGTATCTGTTTCTTTGCTACTATATTAAAAACATAAAAATTGAATGACTTTCCAAAATAATTGGCAAGGAAGGGGGGGTTAATAGCAATCAAAAAAAGGCAATCTCTAAAAAAAAAACTGACTGATCTTTACAGTCATGCTTTAATGTTTTAGAATGACTTATTTCTTAGGTTGATCAGTGAACTGATAAGCTGGGGTCCCTATGTCTTCAATGTTGCACAAGCTAAATTGATCAACTGACAGATTTCTCTATCACTTCAAAATCTTTGTTTAAGGTTTCTGTTTTGGATACAAAATAATTCTTTGATCTTATAGCAGCATAGAACTTGGGTAAATGAACTGTACATTTTAATCCCTATCCCAAGATGATAATGAAACACAGGTAATCTTAATACAAGATAAGGAATTTATTTATGAGTTTACACACTTGAAGTAGTGTCAGTAGCTCATTTTAAGAAAATAAATTTTTAAAGTTCATAGTTTTAATGAATTATCAAGAGGAAATTTTCATACATTAAATGATCTGACACTACATTTTTTTTTTTTTTTTTTTTTTTTTTTGTAAGACTTTATTGTTCAAACAGGATATACAGTTACATACATTTAAAAGTAGATGAAGATAGTTTGAAATACTGAGCTTTCTTGGATTTTAAAAATTCTTTGAAGCACTGCATGCTTGGTTAAAAGTTGATAATTGAGTGATTTGACACTAGCAAGAACCATTCAGGTTCTTGCTAGTGTCAAATCACTCACAATGAACAGAGCAGAAACAAAACTTTCACCTGATTTCAAACATTCTATTTCTCCTCATTTTATATCAAAAAGAATTTCACATAGGCTTATTTTCTTTTCTTTCTTCTTGGCTCAAAGGCTAATTTCTGTGAAAGCAATTTTTCATTGGTCCAAAAGCAATTTCACATAGGTTTGCAAATTTATTTCCTTTTCTTCTCAGCTTGCTGATCACGCTCTACAAAGGCAGTTTTCCTTGGTCCAAAGTAAATTTCACACAGGCTTGCAAGTTTCTTTTTGTCTTTTTCCTTGCCTCACCCAAATTTGAAGTGAATTCATTTGTACTCACCAGAATCTCATCTTAATTGTAAAAGAATCAACGGGATCAATTGAGGAGAGGGAATAAAATCAAATTGTCTGGATTTTAATGCCTTTAAAAATTTTATCAAAATATGCCTATACAGGGGGATCCTTGAATTTACAACAGTTTCATTCATGTGATGTATCGACACAATTTTCTGTGAATAAGCTCTTGCGTCACTCACCTATGCTAATGCAATGGTAAATAATAATCTAGGACATAACGCCTTTCTGTAACATATGTTAATATAATTACTACTAAAAAAATGTAGGACATGAAAATAATACATGTAATAAAATTGTTTTAAGCTGCTTGTATATTTATTATTCAGTATAAACAAGAACTGGCTTACACCTTCTTCACTCGTGTCCTATGACAGCGTATTTTCTGCCCTATTGTATGCACAAGGCAAACAGCATGAATTGAAACAAGATTAATGGAGATTCCACTGTAACCATGAATCATTGTAACCTGAAGAATACTGTAATATTAATACTGAAACAATAAAATTAGTCTTGATATAAGATTGAAAACATAGAATGTAGCTTTCATAACTTGTTTCTCTCTGCTTCAAGTTTTGTAGATATGGACCATAGCTTTGTTGATACAAAAACAATGTAATCAGTGTCTTGGTTATCCTGCTTGATATTCCTTTTGTGAGTGAGCTATTCTGTTGCTATGGTAACAGGAAATATTGCATAATACCAACAGGAGTAAATAGGTTTGTCTATCATCCAGTTCACTCCTTCCAGTCTTTTGAACAGGAGTAGAGGTCTATCCCTTGTTTCCTGTTTAGAAGGAACCAGAAACCCAATCCTAAAGTCTTTTTCATTCTTTCACTCCCAGTAGTCCCT
Organism: Acanthosepion lycidas; assembly: GCA_963932145.1. NCBI lineage: Eukaryota > Metazoa > Mollusca > Cephalopoda > Sepiida > Sepiidae > Acanthosepion > Acanthosepion lycidas. Next base: position 30,282,988 of record OZ010614.1, on the reverse strand, counting down.
TGCATCTTAGTGGCATTATCATCTTTCTTGGGGTGAATAGAGAAGTTTATCCCTTGTTTCCTGTTTACAAGGAACTAGAAACCCAATCGTAAAGTCTTTTCATTCTCTTTCATTCCCTGTAGTCCCTTGTGTCTTAGTGGCATTATTGCCTTGTTTGGGGTGAATTAATTTAAAAAGAAGCAAACATACCCTATTACCATAATACAATCCCTGATTAATAAATAGAATTTATACAGCTTTTTGTTTTATGTTTGAATAGTTTTATGATTTTAAAATATTTTTTTCTTAAATTTCCCAGCTAATATGACAGATAAAACTCCTAGACTACTCATGTGGAAAATATAAATACTGCAGTTCTGGCTATTTAATTATTACTTACAATATTTCATCATAGAAGTTTCAAATTTATTAAACAGCAATTTTAAAAACTTGAACTAGACTTGGTAATTTTTTGTCACTTAATTTATATCTTCCTCTGTCTCCTGACAAGGTGTGGTTGTAAGATTGCTGCATCGCTAAACATCTGACTACTACTCTTCACATACCTAGGTTGAAAGCCAGAGAGGTATTCAATCATCTTTATTCATTCATCAGCTGATTTATTCATCAGGTGTTGATTAATCAGTAGACTTGATGGAGCCCATCCCTCACTAAGTCAAACAACAGCCAATGTCCTCCAACTTGAAGGCTCTCTTTGGTCAGGGACATATGACCATTAATTCTATCTGGGGAACCCTCTGCCCTGGCTGTTGACTTCAGTCTGGGAAGTCCTCTGCCCAGAAAGGCTGTGTCATTGCTGCATACTTAGTTATGGAGCCCAGCCTACTATACACTGTTAGATGGCCATTGATCCTGCAAGAATGTTCATCAGCCCTTTGACAGATCCTGTTTTAAATCCTGCTGGGTATCTAGCCAGGTTCCTTACAAGCCTGTTGGAAGAAACTGGTTTAGTTGCCAATGATTTAACTAAACAGCATCTAGTAGCGAGTTACATTGTTGCAGTAACACTCATAGTAACTTGACAGAACTTTTAATTGGTCAAATTTGTTTCTGGTTTTTGATTGGAAAAATTCACCTTGTCTTTACCTTTGTTATTATCATGCTTTGGCTGTCATGCTCTTCAGGTGTCTGTCAATCTGCATAAATGTTAAGGGGTCCACCTTTTTTATACAAGTGAACTTGCCCAGTGCGTACTTGTGCTGGTGAATACCCGGGAGTGATACAGTGAGAGTGTGAGTTAACTGCTGTGTAGGAGTCACAGTTGCGAGCACATAGACTCGGAAGGAAGTCATACTTCGATACTGAATTTCCCAGACTGTATATATATATATATATATATATATATATATATATATATAATATTATTATTGCGACTAACCACATTTCTGGATCTACTAACCGTATTACCAATTGTATTATTACGTCAGTACATTTATTTGCTATATTTCATTCCTGCATTTGTCATTCATTTGAGACCGGATTTCATCCTGGAATCCACAACAATAAACTTCAGGGAATTTCAATCCAAATATTTTAATCTATGAAAGGAACTATTTTTGTTCTGTTGTCCATATCGCAGGATATGTCCTTATTTAGCACTGCTCAGTTATTGTATGTCCTGTTACCACTGAGCCCAAGTATGTACTACTTAGCCCAGAGATTGAACTCGCAATTATCTGAATATTAGCAATATATCCCAGAAATGATCTCATAAGCGTGAACACAATATATGGTAATTTTAACCTGTTTCTTAATACTAATAACCATTGTCACAGCATTGGTACTATGGAGTTTTCATAAACACTATTTAAAATATAGATTTATCAGTTATTGCTTAATTTTCTTATGTAATGTTTTGGGTGTTCATTGTGAGAAAATGAAATAAAATAAATAAAAAAAAAACTAACATTTTTTTCATTATGTTAGTAATAAAGGAACCAGAAATTTTATAACCCTACTTGGCTTCGTCAAATGCCCATTAGGTGGCGCTGTTTAAGTCTATAAAAAGACAAATATTTCCTTTCTCTTTCTTCCTCTTGCTCCAAGATACAGCAGAATGTGGAGGGGGGGAGAAACCTCCCCATCCACTGACAAATGAAGTCTCTTTCCACTTCTCAACGCATGGTGCTCACATGTATCTTCCAAAATCTCCACCTGTGAAGTAAATCAACCTTTTCTTTGGTCATTCCAACTCAGCACAAGGCTGATTTGAGTTCAAACATTATAACCATCCTTAAGCCTCCAACGATAAAGTAAGTACAAATTTTACTTTGATTATTCCAACACAGCACGAGACTGACTTGCGCTTGACTATTTTATAGTACTTACCATAACTTCTGGACCAAAAAGAAAATGAACATATCTACTAGACATTGAGAACTTTTTCACTACAGTGAATATAAAAAATGAGAATAAACGTTCTGTAGTATGAACCCAAGTTTTTGTATGTTTCTTTAATTATTTAAATGTGAACACACACCCATCTATAATATACACCCACACAAAACCTTTAAATTCCATATCTTAATAGGTTTTAGAGAATAAAAATTAAAAGAAAAAAGATTTTATCTTGAAAAATCAAATTAAAAGGCCAATATTAAAAAATAAATTTGTAAGTTCAAAAAACAGAAATAGGTTTAATTTTATTTTCAGTAAACAAATAAAACTGCTTGTAATTCACACAAATATTATGACTAAAACCAGAAACACCTTTTACTTACTTAACAAAATTCAAAAAGTTACTTGAATAATTGTGAAAATTTGACTTACCACTTGTTAAATATTAAGGAAAACAGTTTTGGGGTGTTCAAGCAACCCCATGGCACAAATAGAGGGTTAATAAATTGTCTAAATTTTTGAGACAACAAATTATTCTGTTAATGTATTTGAACTAGCATTCTTATCTTTGGTTATTGTTGTAAAGTAAATAGTACATCCCTGGTGACTATATGAACTAGTCCATAACTATAAGTAAAGATCTTCAGGTCAGAGGTAAGAAAAAAGAAGCCATTTGAATAATACAGACATTACAGCAAGTTGCTGTAACATTACTTATATAATAAGCACTATGAAGTGCATTATAACAATTATTATAGTTTAAATAAATCAAAGTATAATGATAATTTCTTATCACAAAAGTGAAAAAAAAAAAAAAAAAAAACCCTTTTACCATCATTTTTATGAGTCGGTAGACTTGTACAAAATACCAGATTTTAATAAGGAAAACACTAATTTTAAATTTCTGTCTGAATTTCTTGGTGTTATTATTTACATTTTCATTCAGGCTAGTGTCCTCATCTTCAAGTGTAGCAGAGCAGGCAGACAATAAAAACATTAGGTTCGAAGTTCTAGATTCAGGATTGTCCTACAAGATTAAAGCATTGAGAATTTGGTGGCATCATGATTGTGTTCAGACAGTGGAAACAGAGCAAGCAAAAATTGAACAGTACTATAAAAAAAAAAAAAAAAAAAAAAAAAATCCCTCGATGTGTGAAATGAGAATAATCTACCTCTGTAGATTAAATAATGGGATTAGCAAATTTAGACCTTCATGCCAGTGTCAAAAGAATGGGTTTTTCCATGACACTGCTATTATTTTAACTACCTTCACTCCTCAGCAATGTTTATTGTAATCAAATCAAAACATGTGAAAGTGAATTTATACCTTTTCTTTATGCTTGAGAATTGGCAAAAAAAAATAAACACTATTTATTTCTTAGATTGTTTATTGGAATTGTTGGAAAAACATTGGCTTATTGCTAATGAATTCAAAATTTATAAAATGGTAAATAATAAACATTTCCTTATAGTTGATTCACATATTTTAATCATATAGTAAATGCTTATAAATTTATGAATAAAAAATTGTTTTCATGTGTATTTCTTTATAAATTGGTAAATAATAAATATTGTATTAGTTTCATTAGTTTTTAGAATGTTGTAAATTAAGTGGGATTGGTTAGGCTAATACTAATTAGCATAACCATACCACTATATAGGCAGAACTTGAGATAGACTGGGGTGAGTGTCACTTGTGACGACTACTACTATTGTGTGTACATCAACTTCATAGCTTCGTTCGGTAACGCCATTTTGTTATGTTGGATTTGGAAGACCCTGAAGAGGTTATTATCTGGTTAAAGTCCTTTGAGGCAATGGCCAGAATGAAGAAATTAGCAGATGAGCAGAAACAAATCATGGATTTGTTTATGGCTACCGTTGGATGTAAAGCCATTAAGCAAGTATCCTTAATGAATTACCTGGAGAAGATTGAAACTTTAAAGATATTAAGCACATAATTTTAAAGTATATCCAACCAAAAAAAAGATTGGTAATTGCAGAAAGAACCAAATTTCTAGCATTAAGACAAGAGTCTGGGGAACCTATTAGGAAATATCTCGGTAGACTAAGAGATACTAGTAGGTATTGTGACTTTAATGAACTTGGATGAAAAGGAATAACAGAGGAGGAATTGATTCAGCTTTGACTGGTGGAAGGATTATATGATAATACACAAAGACTTACAGCTTTGGAGAGGTTGCAATCCAATAATATGAATTTGGAAGCATGTTTTGAATTTATACAGCAGGATGAGTTGATTAAAAAAAATATAATATTAAAAAAACAAGAAGAAATGATGGAAATATGTGCCATTAAGAAAAAAAACAAAATCAAAATGCAAGTATTGCAGTTATCAATATGAGCCAAAAAATGTCCTGCATGGGGAAAGATATGTGATAATTGTAGAAAAAAAAGAATAATTTTAAAGCTGTGTGTAACTGGCAAAGCAACAATGTAAAAAATGTGGAAATAGTGCAGGACGAAAAAAAAAATCAAATGGATGTTTCTGCGATAGAAATGAAAAACAAAAGGAATATGTTCAAGAGTATTAGATTAAATAGTATAAATTTAAAGATGCAAGTCAACGCAGGAAGGGAGGTAACTCTCTCTCCTAGAAATTTTGGGGGAAAATTAATGAGACTGAAGTTAAGAAGCCCAGGAAGCCTAAAACAATTCGATGGAACCTGTATCAAAAAATTAGGTTCCATTCAAGGGACATTTAAAACAGTAAAGAGATTTGAAACAATCACCATCATAGTAGTGGATTGTATAAAAAGTCATGGCCTAATAGGTACTGACTTAGTAAGTGTTGATAGTACACAATTACTGAATGCAGTCAATGTTAGAAGTGTTGAAATAGGAACGGTAGCTAAGTGGTTTAGGCTACTGTAACCGAGTAGAACAATCTAGTAGGTAGCAGTAATGGAACTGGTACTCGTCATAGTCACAATCAATAGGTGTAGGCAATAGGCGTAGACCAATAGGATAGCCAATGGCATCGTCCAATGGGTGACATCCTGTACCTCTACATCAGCCTGTATTTATGGCTGACAACAGCCAATCATATTACTGTGATGGGGAACACAGGTGTATGCATATTCATTACATCACAATGGAGATTGATGAAGAAAGAAGTAGGTCGAGATCTCCTATAAGGAGAAATCCTCTTGAAACCAGTGAAAGGGGGGAATGTATGTAGGAAAAGCAATAGGTCAACTCAGTGAGTTAAACCTAAAAGGTTTCCAGGAGGTGTAGTAGGATTAGTTAGGCTAATCATACCACTATATAGGCAGAACTTGAGATAGACTGGAGTGAGTGTCAATTCTGACAACTACTACTTTTGTGTGTATACCTACTTCATAACAGTAAATATAAAATTATTCTTGTAAATAAACAATCTAATAAAGTCTTTAATATTTTTGTTGTAAATTCTTAAGAACAAAAAATGTATGAATTCACTTTCATCATATGTTTTGGTTTTATTATAATTCTAATCATCATTTTTTAAAACAATAGACATTGACAAGGAGTGAAGGTAGTTAAAATAATAGTGGTGTCAAGGGAAAAACCATCCTTTTGAAAACTCCAGTTATTTTTCAGGCATGAAGATCAAAGTTTACCAAGGGCTCATTTAAAAATTTCCTGAAGGTTATCTGGATTGGCAGACACACACCTGAAAAAGATCAAAGGGCAGTGTCTTATGATAACTTGGGTGAGTTCATAACAGCTTCAGTAATAGCAGACAACAATATATTTAATTTCTTTAAACTGTTTTAATATTTAAACTCTCTAAAAAGGAGACAGCAAAACAAAACAAAGAACACAACCCAATTTCCTTATATAGCACATCTTCTTTCCCAAGATTATTTTTCTTTCTTTGGAAATGTAATTGTCTTGAATACATTTTCTGTTTCTCCATCCATAGAGGGGTGCTGATATGAACTGGTCTAGCCTTCTGTTATGTAGTGGTTTCACAGTGGAGGCTTGTATTTTGTACTAAGTCAGTCCTAAATAGGTTCGACGTACAAAATGTTAGGAACTTGATATAATAGGTAATGATGCACTAATCTAGTTGTGGTCGCTGATATTTTAATATCCGACTAACAGTCGTCCGACATCAGCTGACTGACTAACTCCCTGACTGACTGACCTGTTACTCTTACTACTCCTACTTATTATAGGTGGGGGAGTCTATTAACTATAGAATAGGTGTGTTTCACTATAACACCTTCTCATGCAACTTAGATGCTAGTTAAAATCTTTCAAATCTTTAATACCATGATAACCATTCTGACAGATTCAAAAGGTTGAAATTCTCAGGTGGTTAAAGTTTGAATATTCTGACATGATGTTTTATAATAACGTGGGTGGATTCATAGCAACTTCAGTAATAAGTGACACTGACAACAACACATGTGACTAGTTTAAAATATTTTATTATCTGAACACTCTAAAAGGAAAACAACAAAACAAGGGACACAACCCAATACCTTTATATAACGCAGGTACAATGGCCATAGGAGAATATTATTTTGAATGTAAATAATAATTTTAAACAAAAAGAAATCATTATTAACCACTGATTTACTCAGACCAGTGTCCCCATTTTGGTTGCTATAGTCACACTGTTTCAGCCACTGTACCCTCTGGTCTTCCTCAGGTGATTGTTGTGACTGATAATCTAGGAATTTCAAATCAAACCCTTTATTCAATCCATGGAGAGAAATTGTTCTCATTCCACTGTCTATGTTAAGAGAGATAACTCATATCAGTTAATTCCATTTTAGAAACAAAGAAAAGCATACTGAACTGTTATGTAATATCAGTCCTCTTATATGGCAGTAAATGCTGAACAATATCCTCACAAATGAAGGAATAGAAATGTTTTTTTTTTACAGAAGGATGCTGAGAATATCATGAACCAAACATGTGAGCAACAACAAAGTTTTAGAGAAAATGGAAACAAAAAGCACACTTATTCTTAACACCAGGGAGATACATTTGAAAATTTTGGGACACATAATGAGGAAAGAGGGCTTAGAAAATTTGATACTCACAGGACAGATTGAACGGAAAACAGATAGAGGGAAAACAATGCATAACCTACCTAGCGAGCTTGAGTAAATGGATGTTAGAGCAAGGTTTAGGAGAGATAACAAAAGGCAAAATTTATTAAGAGCTACAAAGGACAGGAAATTGTGAAGACTCATGATTGCCAATGCACATATAAGAAAAAGAAGAATGAGCTTGAGTAAATGGATGACAGAACAAGGTTTAGGAGAGATAACAAAAAGACAAAGTTTATTAAGCACTACAAAGGAGAGGAAATTGTGGAGAGTCATGATTAACTATATCCTGAAGGGACGCAGGACATAAAAGAACAACAACAAACTTGAGTAAATGGATGGCAGAACAGGGTTCAGGAGATATAACAAAATGACAAAATTTATTAAGAGCTACAAAGGAGAGGAAATTGTGGAGAGCCATGATCGCCTACATCCTGAAGCGACATATCACATAAAAGAACAACAAACTTCTGTAAATGCATGGCAGAACATGGTTTAGTAGATATAACAAAAAGACAAAATTTATTAAGAGCTACAAAGGATAGGAAGGTGTGGAGAGTCATGATCACCTACGTCCTGAAGGGACATGGCACCTAGAAGATACCATTTGTCTTTTCCACTGAACCAGATTATATAACTATTTTTTTTTACACTACCTAACTCAGGGATTGGAATCATGGCTGTCTTGTAATTTGAATGGTTAATTCTTTTATTCATAACCACATGTTTTTAAAAATGAGGCCATGAACAGTGGAATATAAAAAATCCCCATGGATTGAATAAAGATTCCTAGATTACCAAATGAAAGTGTCACGCCTCTTAACATTTTTCTACACAAACTGGATGTTGATTGTTTGAGGGTCCAAAGCTAACCTGGGTAAATCAGACCCTGGGTAAACTGCGGTATGCCAGGCTGCATGCCCGCCAAGACATTTGGAAAAAAAAAGTGCATCTAAAATTTCATAACCTGGTCAAAGTAAACTACCACCTTGGGCTAAGACTTGCCCTTCTTCTGCAATAGATTCAGACCCATGTTTGACAACGCACTACGTATGCACAATAAATCAACCTACCCACTTTTCCATTTCCTTTTGTCTTTTGATTTTTTCCTTGTAACAGTTAAAACAGTAAATTTCCTACCTTGTGGAACCATGAATTCTTCAAAGAAACACAAGGTTGGTGATGAATGCTGTGTATTTAATGATGACTGGATACACAAATACTTCTTTTGCAACATAGGTAATAAAGCACTATGCTTAATTTGCAATGAAACAGTTGCCATATTTAAGGAATATAATCTGAAATGACACCACCAAAATAAACATGAAGAATTTTGCAACTATTTTTGTGAGGAAGAACATAAGAACAAAGCTGCAGATATGATGTAAAATTTGCTCATAAATGAATAAAACTACCTCAATTGTTTATTTATTTATTAATTTTTATGCTTGAAATCACACTTTTTCAGAAATAAAACTCCATGTTCACTAATGAATACAATCAGTTCACCCCTCCACTGCCCTTTGCTCCAACAATGTGGACCTCCAGCCAAAACAATTGCCCATCCCTGGTTGTGGTGAACAGTCCCGTAGAAGCAAGCGAGCCAGTGTGGCTTGCATCTGGTGTATAGGAGAATAAGGGTCTTACCTTAACGGGCAGCACATAACATCAAGTTTGCTTCGGGAAAATGGCATTACTCTCCTGTCAAGCCATTCTAGCAGTATGTGCAAGAATGGGTTTTTTTTCCACCAATAGCAAGTCGTGTGCTGATTGGTAGAACTGGAGGAGGCAATTTGCCTGTGTAACCGAGAATAACAGCGAAGAAAGCTGATTGGCTGGGAACCGCGGTGTTGGTCTGATAAAAGAGTGCTGGAGCCATGAAAAAGGAGAGAAAAAAACACGTTGGCTATACGTAGTGACGTGTGAAGAAGGCGAGAACGGTGAATTGAACCAGCGATATTGTGATTTGTACAAGTGACTGTTGGGAGAGCAACAGACTTATTTATGCTACACTGGTCTAAATACATTTTCTGTACATAGGCTCCACACTTACATCTGCTTTAACTAAAATAAAACAAATAATTTATTGACCCATCAGAGCCACTTCTGCTCCAAAAAACAAAATCTTAATTCGTAGTCAATTGATGGCTATATATATTCTCTAATTCAAACAAACCCAAAACAGACTGGTATTTATGTCAACACCGACGCACTTAGAGAGAAAACAACACCAACAATCATCATCAATGTCTATTTCACTTCTAATTTCACCATTCTCTCTTCCTGTTTCCTTAGCAACAACAACAGATAGAAGATACTAGTTCTGTATATATGTAAATAAATTATACATTTATTTACCCATATTCAATGTTTTCTTTTTACTTGGACTTACATTTGCCAAGGTGGAGAAGAGATTAACCTCCACAACAGTAACAACAATAAGGTTCTATTTTCCAGGTTATTCATTTCCACCTCTGCAACAAAACAAACACCTGAAAGAGGTTATGACAAGCAAAATATTTTAACAATAACAACCAAAATATTGTAATAATAACCAAAATAAAAACACTTAAAAAACTTATTAAAATTCATTACTATTAACAGATTTGTTTGTAACAAATCTGTTAATAATAATGAATTTTAATAAGTTTTTTTTCTATTTTATTCTATTGTAAATATACCTCACCAAACACAATTTTCTTAGCCTAAGTAAATATATGACCCTCTTAAAATGTATATGCACATTATTAACCTATAAATCTACATTTTTTATGACTTTTCTTGTTACTAATCATAGATTGGTTTAACTATTATGCTCCTTGTCCTACATTCTTTGGTTCAGTAAATCTGTTGAATAATTGGCATCACTAAAATAAGAAAACAAAGTTGGGGACATTATCATGGGCAATATGATTGTCAACTATTTGAACATCTTAATAACTAAAATGACTACACTCAGTTGCTGGATTGAAGACAATATTACTCCTAAACCAACATTGTTTAAAAATCTATATTATAATGATCTGATTTCTGTCTGTGGATGTGTTATCATAAAATAGCAAAAACTAACATATTGCAAAAATTATTTTAGAACAATACCATTAACATAATCTAACTAGAATAATAAAGAAGCAGAAGAAATATCTAACTCGAATAATAAAGACATTAGAAGAAACTGGAAACCCAATACAAAACAGAGAACAAGGGATAAACCTCTACTCCTGTTCAAAAGACAGGGGAGGAGTGGGAACTGGACAATAAGCAAACCTATCTACTTCTTTTGAGGAAAAAATAATGTAATAAAAGTAAATAAAAAGTAAATAAATTTCTCAACAGAAAACAAGAGATAAATCTCAATCCTGTTCAAAAGACGGGGAGGAGTGTGAACTGGATGATAGGTAAACCTATCTACTCTTAATTTGCAAATTATCTTTACAAGAGCCAGATGAGCCAAAAATGGAGTATTGCTGCCATAACTGGGCTCTTTCCTACAGGCTATCCAATATTAATGATGCTGAGAAAATGGTAAACTCATTCTTTTGTTCAAGAGAGTACCCGACTTCTTCTGCCATGCTTTATTTTATAAGAGTCAAATTAGACCAAAAATGAGCCACTGCTGCCATATCTGGGCTGCAATTGCTTAATCTTTATTTTCCAGTCCTGACAGAACCTGACAAAGTTGAAACTATAAACTTAGTTTCAACTTATCTTACAAATTGGTGCTGACAGGTGAAAATTTAGGACAAATTTGTTCTTTCACTAAAATGTCACAGGATGTCTAAATATTTTAGGAGTTAGAAAGTGATGTTTCAAAGAGAAACTAGAAGAAAAATGTCTTTACTCAGGATAATCCATTAAAGGGTTGTTAGTAAAAGGAGCTGACCATTTTTCCAGAAAGTACTCAATTCATCCTACCATGCTTTATTTTTACAAGAGTTAGATTAGACCAAAAATGCAGTAATGCTGTCATATCTGGACTGGAGATACACAATCCTTACTTTTCAAACTTGACAGAGTTCAAAATCGTTTATACAGCCTTGTGGCTGATGACTTATTTTTCACCCTACAGCCCATTTCTCACATATGAATATCACAAGCCTATTGCTACTTTAGTCTTATTTCCATGGTAAATGTTTAGATGAACATTCTTTATAACCCCCAGCTCAGACTTTTGCAGACAGAAAACTGTGTTACTACATCCACAGTGTTGAATCACCCTCATTACTTACATACACCAAAGAATGATGTTCTACTCAAAAAGCTTCTTCCCAAAAACTGCTACTTTTTGGAACAGATTCACGTGTGGATGCTTCCCAGAAAACTACAATCATAACTTCTTCAAGTCTGGAGTCAATTGTTATCTATCCACCATATTCTCACAATCATCACTTCTTATTTCCTCTTTTCATTTATATCAAATACTTCATTCAATAACCCTCTATCTTGACTGGCTTTTGGGTTTTTTATTGAGTGAACTTTATTTTAAAAAAAAAAAAGAATGCAATGCACTAATACTCTTGGAAAAGTTATTTCTTCTTATTCCATTCAGTTATGTGGAGTTGTCACAAAGAAAAATCATATAAAGATTGGATGTTAATGGTAATATTAGATATTTCCTTATAGGGAAACATTTGGCATTCATTGACCAAGCAGCCAGTATGAGAAAAAAAAAATGAAATGATTAATATTTACATATAAACAATTTTTTTTACAAAATGATAAATACAATATTTGGAAGAAAAAAAATGCAAGTTTTGGATCTAGTTACTGACCTTGACAAACCATGCACCTATTGTATCATTATTTTCTTCAAAAAGCAGAGTGATCAACATATGTTTGCTTCCCTTGTCCGTTAGTGGGAGCACAACACTTCTGAATTTAACATGGTGATAAGCTAACACGCACATGGAATTCATGGTTTAAATCCAAACTAATCCTTGCTGTTTTCAAGCAGTAAACAAATAAAAGTTGTTTTATTAAGTGTTAAAATACATTTGTATTTTATTTTCATTCATTTTTTTTCATCCCAACTACATGAGATATAACAATAATGGCTTCAAAATTTATTCCTCTTAAACAATGATAAATACAATATTTGGAAGAAAAAAAATGCAAGTTTTGGATCTAGTTACTGACCTTGACAAACCTTGCACCTATTGTATTTTTATGACTGGAAGGAAAAGCTAGAGAGGTTATATTGGAAAAGGATATTACCACCTTACATGTCAATGATGGAATTGAAAAATTATATGAAAAGTTGAATATGCTCTTTTTATTAAAGGATGCTAACCTGTCAGCCTTTATGACAGCCGAGTTTTTCAAGTATTACTGACAACAGAATGACATGTCAATAGATGACTGTACTATAAAATAAAATAAGGCATATCTCGGCTGATTTGCAGGCAAATAAACTAACAAGAGCAAGAGCTGGATGTGAACGGGACAAGGCCTCGTCACAAAATGACCACTATCGTCATTTACGTATAGGCCCAATGCATGAGTTCCAGTTGAAAAATAAAATAATATTTTAAAGTGTTTCTATTTTTCGACCAATAAAAATGCTTCCCTCCTAATTATACTCGCGTCGTTTTTTGAGCCTGTTAAGCCATAAAAAACGCCATAAAAGTGGTCACATGGGGAAGTACCAGCAGTCAACAGGAGGCCAGGGAAGAGATCTGTCACGGTAAGACTGGGCAGTTAGCAGCAGTCAGCAGGAGGAGCGCCACGCCAACCAGTGAGAACTACTATGAGAGATCAACCCAAATCGGCAACCGACTTATGAACTATACCACAAGATAGCTGTCCAAAACCCACATCTATTTCTGCTGTTATCGTATTTCTTTCTTGCAACCATACGCTTGTCTATAACAACTGTTATATTACAAAGTAAAAGAGTACTTACCTACAGAGGATTAAAAGTATGAATCTGACACCAGACAATGAATGACTAGTGAAAGACATTATTGGAGAACTAACACTAACTGCCATGTTCAAACAACTAAAAAAAAAATAAGGGCAGACAGTTTTTCAATGCTTTGTTGTCAAATACTCCAACAGTCTGGTAAAAAAATGATGTAGATTTTGACTACAATTAAAACAACCAGGAAAACCCTAATAAAGTGTATTATGGTCACTTATCAAACCAGCATCATTCTCGTTTTTCTAGTCGGCATGTTAGTGATAACAGAAGAACAAGATTCCAACACCTTCTTCGGACAAAAGTTTAAAACCTACTCGAACCTGAAGGCAACACCACCAAATGCTTCACATGTGGCTGGAAATTCTGCAGAAGTTATGAATTTCCATATGCTGATAGCACCAAAAATAAACCTAGTGCAGTGGAAATGTGCTGGGCCCATAACCCAGTGATCCATAGATTACAACTATGCTCTGCTACCAACATAAATTTAAATTAAGAAAGTTGGACAAGTGATGGAAAGAGAATAATTTATTTGAACTGTTTCATTCTCCACATGGGTTTCCAGCAAAGAATGGCTTCTTGTCCCTTCTTAGGTAGAAGAGTGTCCAAGGGGAGCAACTCATGAAAATTAACAGTCATATTAGCTGTTTCCTTATAAGGAAACATTTCACATTCATTGACTGAGCAGCCTGTGGCTGATATGTATAAAACCTTTCTATTAAAACAATTTTTCAGGAAAATAGGATTCTCATGTCCATTAATAGTTACCACTCTTTCCAGTATTGATAGGGGCTTTCTTCCTAACCCATTGTTCAAAGTGTTATGGAACATCAACATTTTGATTATGTCATTATTTTCTCTTTATGTTACATTTTAGTTGTGGCTGTTGAAGGTCCTCAAGTGAGGTCATTTCCTTTATTCAGTAGAATTCTTTGCTCATGATTCTCTAACACCAATCCATGAAGTTTCAAGAAGGATGTTCTTTGCAAAGACTTACATGCTTCCTTTGTTCAAGTCCATTTTTAACCATTGATCTGAGAAAGCAATTGTATATAACTGATAGTTTAGACATTTCTGAAAGAGTTTAGCACCATGCATTATCTATATGAAAGACACTCCTCTTTAAAACCTACAGGATTCATTTTACTGAAGCCATTTTTAATCATTGATCTGAGAAAGCAGTTGTATATAGCTGATAGTTTAGACATTTCTGAAGGAGTTTAGCACCATGCATGACCTATATGAAAGACACTCCTCTTTAAAACCTACAAGATTCATTTTACTGAAGCCATTTTTAATCATTGATTTGAGAAAGCAATTGTATATAGCTGATAGTTTAGACATTTCTGAAGGAGTTTAGCACCATCCATGACCTATATGAAAAACACTCCTCTTTAAAACCTACAGGATTCATTTTACTGAAGCCATTTTTAATCATTGATCTGAGAAAGCAATTGTATATAGCTGATAGTTTAGACATTTCTGAAGGAGTTTGGAACCATGCATGACATCCATATGAATGTCTTGATCTAAAGAGATTATTTAAGATGATTCAAGTTTTTTAAGGTTCAAGAACTTGACATCAGGTGACAGGAGCCATTTTTCACTTTCCCAACAATATTATTGGTTTTAAGTTGACATGGATTACCTCAGTCAAAATTTAAAGGTTTGCTAATTCTGACTTCTATATCTATAACTCATATGCACCCCGTCCTGCACATACATAAATTTAATCTTTCTTTATGCATCCAACATGTTGCTAAATTTAGTTAAAAAAAAAATGTCACTCTTTCTTGCCCTCTGCCTCTCTTTTGATCAAGCTTAGATTAATATAATACAAGGAAAGGGAATGACAGATAGGCAGGAAATCAATCTTCCAAGTTGAGATGGTCTCCTTGTCTTGGAAATAAATATTATGAAATCCTTGAAACTGATCTCTTGGCATTGACAAGAAATGTGTAATGCTTTCAGCTTGGAAGTAGGCTATAGACGGCGACTGATTTGGTTTCAAAGTGTTAATTTATCTATTAATAACATATCAAGTACATATGTGCAGCATCTTGTAAGGCTCCAATTCATTATATAATGTTAATTGTCTATGAGACTACATTGCTAAACATGGCGCAACTCTCATTGCTGATATTTACTGTAGCATTTAACCTAATTATGAAATCAATCAAAATCAAGAAAATAATCACAGTAGGTATAGAAAGTTAAATATCTGGTAAGTGTTCTAACAGGGGACAGAAAGTGTGACACTGAGATCCAAAGACATATTGGGATGGCCAAAGATGCATTCCAAAAGCTAAGCAGAGTATTAAGAGACAGAAAAATTTTGTTAGAAACAAAGAAAAGAGTACTGAACTGTTATATGATATCTATCCTCCTGTATAGCAGCAAATGCTGGACAATCCCCTCAAAGATGAAGAAGTGACTTGAAGCAACAGAAATGTGGTTCTATAGAAAAATACTGAGTTTACATGGGCTGAACATATGAACAACAACAAGATTTTGGAGAGAATGGAAACAAAAAGGAAACATACATAGCATCAGGAAGAGAGAGCTGAGGTTTCTGAAGCATGTAATGAGGAAAGAGGGCTTGGAAAATGTGATAGTCACAAGACTGATTGCGGGAAAGAGGGACAGAGGAAAACAGAGCATAACACGAGCTTGAGCAAATGAATGGCAGAACAGGGTTTTGAAGAAATAACATAAAGATGAAACTTATTAAGAGCTAAAAGGGAAAGGAAAATTTTTGTTATCACTTTTGTAATGTCAACAAATGCTTGTCATCTTCATAATGCGCATTGTAGTAGAGACTTTGTAATCACAGATACAACTACAGTAACGCCATTGAACAATACTGGTGTCAGATGCCTTTGAATAACACTTGCACTAATAGTATTTGCTCAATAAT
The DNA here is from genome assembly GCA_963932145.1 of Acanthosepion lycidas. Taxonomy (NCBI): domain Eukaryota; kingdom Metazoa; phylum Mollusca; class Cephalopoda; order Sepiida; family Sepiidae; genus Acanthosepion; species Acanthosepion lycidas. Next base: position 30,266,745 of record OZ010614.1, on the reverse strand, counting down.
ACTTACTTGAAAAGTAACCATCAAATAGTGATTCGAATAGTAATCCTTATAATGATCAGTATAGAGAAATAGTATAGTGAATAGTATAGAGAATAGCGATCTGTATAGTAATAGAGGATAGTGTAGAAATAGTGATCCATATACCAATAGAGGATAGAATAGAAATGGTGATCACTTAGACACCACGCTAATTCCCATATATACATTACCTTTACTACCATGTGATCTACTTATTCAAAATGAAATCGCCTGTGTTTGCTCACTGGCAATCTCTGTTCAAACTACAGTATTGGCAGCGACACTTTACTCCTATACAACAAAAATGTGGAGAGCTATGAATGCCTACATACTGAAGGGACACAGCACATAAAAGAAGAAGTTGATCATCAACAAGAAAGGTAACCAAAGGCTTGAGCTTTTAATTGGAGACATCAGAATCAAACAGGAAAGGAAATAGTGTAATAACAGACTACAGAGACACAGAGACCCAAAGACATATTGGAATAGCAAAAGATGTCTTCCAAAAACTAAGCAAAGTATTAAGACATAGGAATATTCATTAGAAATTGATATAATGGAATATGCGTTCACCTGTGTTCCCCCTCACTGGAATATGATTGGCTGGTGTCCGTCATAAATACAGACGGACGTGTAGGTACGAGAGTCAAAACCTTAGTCTGAGAGCTAAGTCTATAATGACACCAATTGGACTACGCCATTGATCTACACTTCTTACCTGCGACTACGATGCATACCAGTTGATTACTGCTACTGTATTCTACTTGGTTATAGTAGCCAAAATCACTTAGCTACTTCAATTAAATATATCCCTTTCCAGGACATATCAGAAATAAAGAAACAAAGAAAAAATTTTATATGGTAGTGAATGCTAAACAGTTTCTTTATAGCAGAGACTTAAAGCAATAAGGCTTATGGCTCTATCACATGGAAACACCAGTTCTTTTATGATCACTGAAGTTATGTAACCTTAAACCTGGTCACTACCTAGATGGTGACTGTTGGGGAATATCAGGTGCTGTAAGCTTGGATATATGGGTGGTTTAATAGATAAAGGCTTGGAATGAGAGCTGAGCAAATTCCAGTAGAATTCGTTGTATTCATTTATGTGCAAATACCCTTGGGAAAGATATGGGTCCACTTTTTCTCCTCCAAGCTATGGGTTAAATATTAAGACTTGTATCAGAAAATCATTATTATCTCCAAAAAATTCTTACAATCCAAAAATATGTTTTAGCTTTAACTACCTGGCAAAAGGTTGATAAGCTGTAAAAAATAATCAATAAAAGCAAAACTGTGGTTCTAAGTGTCTGAAAGAGATTCAAAAGCACATTGGAGTAGTGGAAAAGAGCTTCCAGAAATTAGGCAAAGTATTAAGACAATATTTTGTAAGAAAGAAAGAAAGAAAAGAATGCTAAGTTATATCTATCCTCCTTATATGGTAGTAATTAACTATTTCCTTATAAAGAAGCAACATAGATGTGGCTCCACGACAAGATGCTGAGAAAACCATGGACAGAACATGTGAGCAAGATGAATGTTCTAAAGAAAATGTGGACTAGAAAGACACTTACACTTAAAATCAGAAAGAAATGTTGGGATTTCTGGGACAAAGTATGAGGAAAGAAGTTTGGGAAAAATTAATACTCACAGAAACTTTTTTTTTTTAATTGATTCATTTTCAATGGTTTATCAAATCTTTGTAGGTTTTTTTAGATTTCAAGAATTTTTTTTTTGAGATAATAATGTTTTTTTTTTGTAGATAATAATGGTTTAGTAATACAAGTCCTACTAATTAACCTATAACTGGAGAGGAAGAAGAGGTGTATTCATACCTTTCCCAAGATTATTTGCACATAAGTGAATATAATAAACACAACTGGAATTGGAACTTGGCTCTCTAATTAACAATTTTAAGCCATTATCCATTACACCACCTGCACATCCAAGCTTGCAGTACCTGGTATTCCTAAGTGGTCACCCATCTAGGTACTGACCAGGCTTATGTTGCTTAACTTCAATGATCATACGTGAACCAGTGTTTCTGCATGATATGACTGTAAGCCTAGAAAGTATGAGGAAAGAAGCTTTGGAAAAATTAATACTCACAGAAAGTATTGAAGGAAGGTTGGTTGGTTGGTTGGTTGGTTGGTTGGGTTTTATGGCATATCAACCACTGTGGGTCATTTAATGCCAAATTAAGGTATATATATATATATATATATATATATATATATATATATATATATATATATATATATATATATATATATATATATATATATATATCTTAGAGCTAGAAGAGCTATGATCACCCACATCCTGAAGGGACACGGCGCATATATAATGATGAGTTAGACTTAATGAAGTGTTTATAAGATGTCCCTCAACATACCTACTTTTATTTTTTAATTTTGAATCTATAGAGTACAAAGTGATAAAGAAAATGTTCCAGTATCTGTCTATATTTCTGAGATGAGGTATTATGTACACTATTTAAATTATTTGGACTATTGTCCTCATCTTTGTCACCATATTTATTACAACGTTTCAGCCATTTGGTATCTGTCTATATTTCTGAGATGAGGTATTATGTACACTATTTACATTATTTGGACTATTGTCTTCATCTTTGTCGGCATATTTATTACAGCATTTCAGTTCGACATTCCAGCCACCTGAAGAAAGCCGGAGCATACAATGGCTGAAATGTAATAAATATGGTAACAAAGATGAAGACAATAGTCCAAATAATGTAAATAGTGAAAATTTTCCAGATTATAAATTCTGTTATTGTACTGTTCATTGGGAATGTGTGAGCAGTTAACACTCATTGGGATACAGTCTATTGACTTTAGTCTGTGAATATGTTCTTGCTGCTTACCCATGTCCAATTATTACACAAGGTTTTGTAATATTGTATAGAAACAGCTCTGCGAGCTTCATAATAGCTGGCAAACCTGAGCAACATGCTTATTTTTTTTATTCATTTCCCTCATGCAAGGCAGTAAAGCCACTAAACACAAGGAATTACAGGATGTGAAAGTAAAAGAAAACAGAAACTAAGGAGTGAAAACAATAGAAGAGTAATCAGGAAGACAGTAGATAATGACTGACATTGCATTTAAAATTTTGAAGGTTAAAGTTGGCTGGAAAGCATGGAGCCACAAGAGATAAGTGCAAGAAAAGAAACTGTTAGCATAGAACTTGTAGTTACATCTAGCCAATTCAACTGTAAATTGATGAGACCTCGTTGCTAAACTAGCACTACACATAAATCCATAAAGTCTTGGTACTATTGGAAAGAGCTCATCTGAACAATTACCATAAAAGTATTAGGTGGGTGCAAAAACAATGTCGTTTTTTGACGTTCAAATTCAAAAGAAAAACGACATTATTTTTGCACCAACCTAATATTTATAGAAAAAGCACAGAAAAAAAAAACTACATTATGGCAGTGGGAAAGTGACTGAGGCCTAAACACCAGGTCAGCACCAATAACATTGCAGATTCTTCTTTGGATTTCATCAAGAATCTCTAAATATATAGCGGGGGGGGGGGTGCCAGACCATATATGGCAGCAATACTAAAAGCATGAATGAATGGTAGACTTATAGATTTTGGAAAGAAAATTGTCTCGTATGACACAGTGAACTTAGAAGCTGACATAAAAATAGATGCAATATAGTCTTTCCCTTTCAAGTCAGCCAAAAATGCTAACCTGAAAAGGATCATTGAGTCACTCGCTTGGGGGTTAGCACCAGCCATGTTGGTGGAAGGCAGAAAGTCTCTCAGTTGATTAATAGTGAGTAGTTTCATTTTGGAGGTGTTAAAATTAACAAGTCATTCCTTGCCCTAGTTAACAACAGACTTCAGTTCATTTTTTAGATCAACTGCCAATTTAACATTGTTGAACTGATTAGATTTACTATCAAGACAAGATTAAATGATTGTGGCATCAATATAGAAATCAGTACTGGCATCAAATTTTGAGTGAAGTCCAGTAATTCTGGTACTAAGATTTTCAAAATACTCCATCAGAATTTTAGATTGGACATAGTTTTTTAAGTTGCATGCATATTTTAAGGCAAGCTGGGTATCAGTTCAAGAAAATAAGTGTTCAGGCTGACCAGTCACCAAAAAAATACCAGAAAATGTGAAAAAATCTGGAAAAAAAATTGTGATCTCATTTATCAGGATTGTTGTCAGCTGTTTCATATGATTTGAATCCATTATGAAGTCAGTCAGGAGGACCTCAGGGCAAACATGAACATGCATTGCATTATGGTTTTCAGGAAGAGGATTTCTGCAGTGTGACACTAGCTATGGTAATTGATTAACTAATTAGCCATAAAAATTAAACAAGAAAATACTGAGAACGGAAAAGAAGATATCTCAAGATTTTATTTTTACTTTAAAAAAAAATTACTTTTCTCAAGAAACCAGGGAATTGTGTCAATGATAAATTCACAGAAGGACAATTTGGTGAGCTTTTGACAATTGATTAATGAAGTTTGTAAAAGTACTGGTTAAAAAAGCACGAGAACCAGAAAGCGTCCAAGATTGCAAAGATTTTAGGAACTGACCAAGTGACAAAGCTATATGTTAATTGTAAGAATTTTTGGCAAAGGAAGATGTTTTGAGAGATATGTTTTCAATATGGAATTATTTTATTTTTACTTTTCTCAAGAAACTGAGGATTTGTGTAAACGTAAATTCACAAAAAGGCAATGTGGCGAGCTTTTTACAATTGATTGATGATTACTGTAAAAGTACTGGTTAAGAAAATACAAATATTGTTTGAAATTGTAAAGATTTTAGGAGTTGGCCAAGCGACAGGGTCATGTGTTATTTGTAAGAAGAAAAAGGGAATTTCATAAACAAAGTTGATAATTCTGAACTCAGAAATCCTGAATAAACAGGGATGTCAAAGAGTTAATTAATGATGCAAGCTTAGCTACACCTGCATGACTGAGACGCCATCGGTCAGGTGGTAGCAATGGTGATAAGCAGAGGTAAAATAGTAAGAAAGATGGAGAAGTTACTAATGCCCACTGAAAGGAATTGGTGTGAGGTACCAATGTGAAGAGAAGGGAGTTTGGAAGGATAGCTATTCTGCAACCTCTCCTCATGGGCAAAGGGATCCCCCCAGAAATAGGAAGTAATTAATTTTCCAAAAATGGGAAGTAATCAATTTTCCCAGCTGGACAACAAAAAATTCCCTTGTCAGAAATCAGGAATTACCAAGAACCTCAGGCTGCGTCTAACCCTGCACCAATTTTTGGTCGATGTCCATATAAGTGAGCCCCCTCGGGCAGTTCACCAGTAGCAGTTAGTTTTCAGTTCACTAGCAGGAACCAGAGAGTTGCCTTGCAGAAACTGGCCAAGAGATTCCACAACTTCCGCCTCCAACCTTGCCTTTCTGCAAAACAGCAAGTTATACTGATGAACGAAGCTAAGCCAGCACCTAAAAACTAAACCAGTTGACTTAGAAGACCAGAACTTGCCTAGAAGTATAATGGTGTCACTCTCAGAAGAAACGGGTTGGGAAAAACCCCTGATAAAAGTTGATTTGCTTCTTTTCGACATACCTGAACCTTTTTCTGGTTTTTATTTATTTCTTTTTACGCCTGTGTGACATCACCTCCAGTTTAAACTCATCTTGCAATATGGCCCAATGCCTGATTGATCTTGTCTAGCTAAGATCAAATCACAACATGGGTAGGTTAAACTTGAGATTGAAGAAGTTACTTCCGTAACCAGTCATTGAAAGTGAGCTGAGAACGATGGAGCTGGTGTCAAACTGGTTGCATCTGGTGTGAAGCCATTAGAATCAACCAACCATTCCATTTAGTACTCTGAACAAAGGATCCCACCAGGCAGCGATGACTGCCAATTGACCGGGTCACATGTTCGTGGCAGCGACTAAGAGTTAATCTCAAAATGCTGGTAGAAGTATCACAGCTTCACACCATGACTGGGAGTTGACACCGGGCTGACAATACTGTGTCACATATTGCTTTAGAGATGTGGAAAAAGCATTGGGATCAATGTGTATTTTTTAAGGGGGACTAATCCTAAGAGTATGGTGACCAAATTTAAGTAATATATTTTATATATTATTTACTGTAGCAATGCGTATAACTATCATGTTACAAAAAAACAAAACTCGAAACTTGATAACTACTTAGCCTATACTATTCCCCAGTTATACCTGTAAGTTGTATATAATTTCACTCTCAATGTTGACAATAGTTGTAATAATTTTCTATAAGTATTACAGTATAGCTAGTAATTATGTATTTATCTGCCTCCTCACAAGGGTGAAATAGCACAAGGTGGAGACCGAAATGCATTCAAATAGGTCAGTATTTCTCAACCTTTTAAAGAAATTGCTAACCTAGGATCAAATGAAAATATCACAGTACACTTGGGAAACATTTTTAAAGGGTATGCATTTAAATTTTATGAAATAAAATCATTGATTTAAAAAAAAATACACATACACATAAGAACTTAATTTATTTCAAAGTTACTATTCAACTATTTGGTGCAGCTTATTTAATGTGAAACCTGTGCCTAGTGTTTTTTTTTTTGCGATTTCTTCAATCTTTGGTTGAATGTGCAATAAGCAAATCCTTATTTCTTCTTCTGTTGAGTGTAGCCTTTCACACTTCTTATAATAAAAAGAATAATGAAAAGAATTATTTGAAAAAAAGTTTAATAGTTATTCATTTATTCAAATACTAACACTGTACGATTACTACTTCCACACACACACACACACATATATATATATACTAGCAGTAGAGCCCGGCGTTGCTCGGGGATGTAACAGTAAGAGATAGATCAAGTATTGACCATCATAAAGACTGAAAAATAAAATTGACAAAGATTATTGTTTAAGGTTGACGAACATGCATGTCTTAATTAGTTTTTTTTTTGTTTTTTTTTATGAATTGGTCAAACCCAAAATCAAACAAAAATATTGATTTCAATCATTATGAGTCTACCGATTGAATAGAATTTTTCAATTTTATTATAAACAATTGTCTTGTAAATGGAATTTTTAAATCATTCTGAATGTAAAAATAAAGAAAAAAGTGTGCAAGACAATAAGAAACACTACCTGCCAAAAAAAAGTGAAGCTTTGTTGAAATCGGTTGAAAAATGTAGGAAATCCGATCCCATATATAAATGAACACACACACACAACCTGGGTTTTATAATAAGTATAACTCGATATGAGTTGTCCCCCTTTCATTCTTGAAACAGCAATGCCTCTTAATCGTGTTTTCAAATTAATTTCATGCAAAAACAATTGTTTTTCCAATTTATGGCACTATCAGAACCACCGCAAGGTAATTTTATGTAGTCCTGTGAAGTTTTGTTGAAATCGGTTGAAAAATGTAGGAAATCCGATCCAATATATAAACGAACAGACACACACACACACACACACACACACACACACACACAACCTGGGTTTTATAATAAGTATGATGTCATGACAATATTTTGCAAAAGACTTAAGAGGATCACATGGCACACTTCTGTGCCATGGCGCAACAGTTGAGAATCACTGATGTACATAGATCCAGAAATTGTTCAATTCTTTCAGAAATTTTCTTTTAGAATATCTCAAGTAACTGAATTCTTCAAATGTCTGTCAACCTTGTAACATTCATGGAATTTAAATTAAATCCCTTATTTGGCATTCACTTTTGCACAAATACTCTTCTTCAAGGAAGACTGGGCTCTCTATCTTTGGTTGGTAATTAGCTTAGAAGGACAACTCTGAATTCAAAAAACGGTTAGATTTGGGGATAGCAACACCACACTGTTCATTTTGAGATTCATTTTAAGATAATGGATCAATAATCCCAGAAAAATCACAAAATCATATCAAACTCTGTAATAGCTGAATAGTATCAACAATATGATTATATTTATATATATATATATATATATATATATATATATATATATATATATATATATATATATATATATATATATAACTTTGATGCCACCTACAGAATTACCATGGGATGAATTTGACAGAAGAATGAAAAAAAAATGAAAAAGAGCACTTAGAGTCATTGAAAAAAAAAATGGAATCAATTATCAAACTTATACTTTGAGAAATTTTTGCAATGAATGCTAATAATTTGTGCTGCAGTAATCAAAGCTAACAGAGGATATTTTGACAAAAGCAAAATTTAATTATAAAATGCTTTGTTTTTTGTCATAATAAAATTTCTAATAAAAAATCATGTCTCACTTTTTTAACCATTTATAATAATTTTCTCTTATTTAAAGTTCAAAACAACTACTTTTGAAGCCAATTTATAAAATTACCATAGGTGACCTCGAACTTTTGAACTGCAGGGGATATATATGTGTGTGCGTGTGTGTATGTTTGTACATGTGTGTGTTCGTGTTTGTGTGCATGTGCATATATATATATAAATATATATATATATATTACTAATTTTCACACAACATAAGGCCCAAGAACCACTCAAGGTAGAGAGCCACTGAGAAGGTTGTTGTATGAGTGCTAAGAAGGAGATGTAAGAATTTCAGTTTATGGAGATATATGGGTAAGTTAAAAGTTAACCCTATACTTGAACAGATTAAGATTGTAGTGATTTGGAAAGCATCCTCTTGGGAGTCAGTTCCAGAAAGAAGCTGTTTGAGTGGAACTTACTTCTCCCTAATTGAAAACAAAAGAGAATGAAGTAGTTCACCTGTGTATGCACTGGAGTATGTCTTAGCTGGTAGGTTTGGGTAGTTCTTCACATAGTTACATTTGGTGGAGCTAATGATTGCAGCTCGTCTGAACAATCCAATGGATATAGTGATAAATTAGCGAGAATTTTGAAACATGATACAGGTCCCCCTTGGTCTACTACATCTCAATTTTCATAAGGTCGTATTCATATAAAATACAAATTTTATTGTAACCTAATGTACAATAATGGATCATATGCAATATAAGTGAACACTTCAACTAGAAAAACTGAAAATAAATACAATGTATCTAAATCCAAATTAGAGACATGTCATAATAGATCATTCCATCTGAAATAAATCAACAATGTTTTGAGGAAATTTTAAATATGAACTTGAAATTTTACTTGTTAAAAAGTTGGATAATTTAAGATATTCAACATGATGGATAAAATATAATTACATTATTTACATTATTTGGACTATTGTCCTCATCTTTGTCGCTATATTTATTACAATGTTTCGGCCGTTGTACGCTCCGGCCTTCTTCAGGTGGTTGGAATGTCGAACTGAACCCTTTATTTCACTCACTGGGGTAGACTGTTCTAGTTCCACATGCCATGGATGTCAGTTATCAGTTATCTCTTGTTAATTTCCCTCTGAAAGTTCTCCAATGCCTTAACCGGGTATTGAACTCACACCTCTTTGGGTCCCGTCATCTAACCAACGCCTTTATCCACTGTGCCATGTGTCATTGAGGACGCATAGCACAGTGGATAAAGTGGATAATTAATTTCATCCAAATCCATGAATTTGGATGAAAAAAATCCTTGGAGATTTTTCATCCTTTAATTGTGCTTAGTTTAATTTGTAATATATATAAATGTAGGTGGAAAAAACAAATATTGATAAGATAGTGAGAGTCACAAAGCACTGCCTGTGGTCCCCCAATCATCCATCCCTCCACCCAACATCAAGGTTTTCGGAGGTAGTACATGCCAGCCCTGTCTAAAGAGATATAAATTTCGAAAGTAAATATAACACGATTTAGAATTAAATCTAATTTCATTTCATTAGAATGTGAAACACCTGGTTGAAGTCAGCAACACGTTTGGAGAAATGGTAAATTTGGTGTATTGTCGCTAATGGCTGGAAAGAAAACCTTAAAACCAGCTGACGTCCTAGCAGACGAAGGCATAATTGCAATGGCAGCAGTGACGCATGATACTCTTATGGACAATAAATAGTGTCAAATGTCATCTGGCAGTCAGTAAAAAATGTCATGTGTCTGTCTGACATATATAACGGAGAGTAGCTGATGTGATGAGAGTCTCTGGGGAAATGTTAGTATTACTTTTAATGAATGTATTTTATTGGGTGGATGGAGATAGAATAAAAATAAAGAAATTTAGAAAAAAAGAAGTAGATACTACAATGAGAGAAAAGAGAGAGAAAGTGGAGAGAAACTGTGTGGAATTAAAAAGAAAGAAAGAATAAGAAAATTACAGAGAGGAGATGAAACAGATAAAAAGAAAGATAAGTCAAAACATGTAAGCAGATGAGAAAAATAAGAGTAACAAGAAAAAGAAGAAAAACAACGTAAGGAAAGACAAAACAGAAAATAAACTGAACAAAAAAAAAGCTAATGATATGATTTACTAATTTTGCAGTTTTTATTCTGTATGCATCGAGTAGAAATGTAAAAAAAGGCAGCATTTACAAGAAAGACAAAGACAAAAAAAATGATAGAAATGAAAGTCAAAAAGCAAAAAAAAAGAAATTAAACTAAATTAAAATAGCAAGAAGCATAATTTTGAGATGCAATTTAAGAAAACTGACCTCAAAGAACAGGTCTTGTCTCAAAATTTCTTCATATATATTAACCTAGTACTTTCTGTCTTATTTTAATTACATTATAGGAAATAGTCCCCATTTCCAATACAATTACATACCCACATATATACTATATTAAAAACATGCCCAAACTTTATTTTCTACCCAATAACAGACAATATTTACAAACATTCCACACTACAACAGACATTGTTTACATCAACGTGTCTGTTGGTCAGAAATTAACATAATCCTGTGAAATATTTGACCAAGCAAAGAAAACTAAAACTCTATTTTTTTAGCCTACTTTCAGGAAAAATTTCTAGTAAAAACCCACAGATTTTGACTTTCAGAAGCAGGGATGCGACCTGCTCCAAGCTATTCAAAAACAAGCTACATAGCTTTTTCCTTCCTTCCAGTGCATGCTGAAAAAATGTGTCAGTGACTTCAAACAAATCATCTCCAAGATCAACAGCTTGGATGGTCAGTGAATCTTCACTGATGATCAAAGTTTTTTCTAAACCATATCATTTTCTGTAGACCAACTGCCCAAACACTTTAACTCAACTAAAGGCTATATTTACTCCTTTTTAACTCTTTTTCATTCATGTACATATGTTTGTAAGTACAAATGATTTATTTAACAGGCATACCCATATTTTCTTTATTTTTATTTTAATACTATCTGGAATTTGGATGTTCAGATTTTTAATATAAAACTACCTTGATAACAGAATTTTCTACAACATGCAAAACAGAAAAATATAAAAGAAAAAACACAAGAAATGATCACCCTATAATAACTTTATTCAGCCAGTAAAGCTTACTTTCATTCCTGACCACTGACAATGTCAGTTTTCTTAATTTTGAGTGCATTTTGATAGCAAAATTATTAGCAATGTATTCATGCAATTAGAAGTTATCTGTCAAATTGTCACAAAGAAGACATTTCTTTTTCAGCTTTTTTTCCTCCTTCTATCCCCATCCAACAATAAACTAATTCTGTGACTGACTAAAATAAAATAACCCAAAATTTTATTAAAGAAAGACAGAGAGAGATAGAGAGAGAGATAGAGAGAGAGAAAGTGTGTGTTTGTGTGTGTGTGTGTGTTGAAGGCAGAGTGTATTGATGGATATGATGCTGAAAATGCAATCATCAAACAGAATTTGAATTTCTATGGAGGTTGTTTATATTCACTTTGCACCAATTCTGATTGGGAAAGGCGTGAATCCACTTCTCTCTGTTTCAGCCCTATTGACAAAACAACTTGACAACAGACCTCATTACATGCATGTCACAATGACCAATGAAGGAAAAAGATGGTGAATAAAGATTTGAGCAAAACAGCTATCTTACTTGGCCTGACTGCAGCCATAACCAGTTATGTTAGGTTTCTTTGTGTGTGTGTGTGTGTGTTCTCATAGGCAAGTTTCTCAGTGGCTTCACTGCCTTGATTTGGGTGAAACAATTAAAAATTACCACTCCTATGACAACAAAGATTTTCTGCTTTGTTCCCTAAAAAACTGAAATGCCTTATGCAAGATATATATATATATATATATATATATATATATATATATATATATATATATATATATATATATATACAAATATAGGTAACTATACTCATTTCGAAAAACCCTCGAATTTTTGATTTGCCAATAATCAAATCAATCTCGAAGGGAAAAAAAGGTTTTAAAAAAAGAAAGAGCTAGAAACATGAAAGTCTGTCGAAAAAAATCGAACAAATACAGGTTTGAAGCCCAAAGAAAAAACCCCAATATGAGTAAACAACTAACTAACAAAAGAGCTGAATACAACCGTAGAGCAGACTTAGATAAACTTAGTGAGCCAGATAAACCTACTCAGGTTTCACCTAAGCGGTTCGTCAGGGAAAGCTGGCTAAAGAGGCAAAGGGAAACGCATATTTATAGGTGATAGCCAAAATTATACCACGTGACCAAAGAAAGAAAAACACAAAAACACCGGGGGTGGGGGGTTTAAAGATTTATTCAACTAAAAGGGGAGGGGATATTAAAACGAACATTAAATATACGTTTCCCTTTGCCTCTTTAGCCAGCTTTTCCTGACGAATTGCTTAGGTGAAACCTGGGTAGGTTTGTCTGGCTCACTAGGTTTATATATATATATATATGTATATATATATATCTTGCAAGATATATTATGCAAGAGATATATATATATATATATATATATATATATATATATATATATATATATATATATATATATATATATATATATATACACATGTTTAGTTAAATATGACTGACAAAGTACTGACAAAGTTTTATTTAATTTTTCTTGTGTTCATACAATTGCTTTCTTTTCTGGACATACAGTATATAAAAATTCTCCAAAAGTTCTGCATATTCAAGCACTTTCAGCTATTCTTTTAGGACAGTTTTTATTTTTTATTTTTAACTGAATGTGTGGGGTTTTTTTTATGTACGTATCTGAAGTTATATGAATGTTTTATTTTCCAAACATGATCAGTGCACTATGGCTGTGTTTATAGTTAATGTTATTGAGTGTTGGCTTTTTCTTTTTTATTATTAGTGATTACATTGTTTTAATCTTTTTTTACATGTAGATGGGGCTATTATACTTGTATTTTGTACTAGTATATTTCAGATGGAGTTTAGTAGGTTTTCATGTCTGTTTAAATGAATCCTGATTGAGCTATCACCATGTAGGTGTAACTTGAGTTATCTAGATAAGCATATAGTAGTAGGACCAATATAATTATTTATGAGTTTGGTTTGAGTTCCTGAAGGGGCATTTGAACTAATAAATAATATTGGTTCTCTGTAATTTTGATTTTGTGTGTGTTGTTATATTTGATGATAAGGTTAGCCCTTTTTAAATTTTTTGTAATAGATAATTAATTTAATTTTCTTGTTCTGGTCAACTGGGGTTGCGTATTTAATCCATCTTCCTTATAGCTAATATTTATTTCACTTTTATCGAATATGTTAATGTTATTGTTTTTATCTGTATGTTTAGCATTGCTGTTAGTTACTTTAGAAAGAAATAACCAAATCTAGTGGTTGATGAGGTAGTTAGAAAAACCATTGTTAACTAGCATTTGTTTTACATTATTGAGTTCCTTAAGGAAAAGAGGATGAGTGGATGAATTCTCATGTGCGCTCTTTAGGAAAGTTTTTTCAACTAGTATTTTATATCTAAATGGGCATTCACTCTTAAAATTAAGGTGTAAAGAGTTCCTGCAAGTGGGTTTTTTTTGAAGTGGTGAATCTGTTATGACTGAATTCTATAAGAATGTCTAAGAATAGGAGATTATAGGGAAAGTTAAGGACAAAGATTATTAATTTCTTGCTTGTTTTTCATAATTAATTTTTAAAAATCTTTCGGTATACACTACATTTATTCCGTCTTGGTGTTTACCTGTAAATGGAAATATTACACCCTGAAGATGACAATTTGAAATTGTCAAAAGTACATGGCCCAGGATCATCAATTCCATCTGACAACAATTCAAATATAAGGATCGCATTATTCAAAGAATAGATAGTAAGTTAATATCTCATTAAGTCTTGCTAGTGAAGTGATTAATCACATTAACATTGCTAATTAATTCTTTGTATAATTACTTCTTTATGATATATACATACATATATACATATATATACATACATATACATATATACTTACATATACATGTACATACATATACACATACATATGTATACACATACATATATAACATATATGCATACATAATGGCTGGACACTTGTATCTGAGGATACCAGTCTACAAGGGCAGC
>OZ010614.1:30207348-30249848 GCA_963932145.1 Acanthosepion lycidas | reverse complement strand
AGAATGAGTTCAATAGTCTGAAGAACTCTTGGAATGATAATGACTCTTCTCAAAATTATAGAAGGTAGACATAGAATGGATTGAGTGAAACATTGTGGTTGCAACAAAAGCAATACAAAGAATGAGTTCAATAGTCTGAAGAACTCTTGGAATGATAATGACTCTTCTCAAAATTATAGAAGGTAGACATAGAATGGATTGACTGTAACATTGTGGTAGCAACAAAAGCAATACAAAGAATGAGTTCAATAGTCTGAAGAACTCTTGGAATGATAATGACTCTTCTCAAAATTATAGAAGGTAGACCTAGAATGGATTGACTGAAATATTGTGGTAACAACAAAAGCAACACAAAGAATGAGTTCAATAGTCTGAAGAACTCTTGGAATAATAATGACTCTTCTCAAAATGATAGAAGGTAGACATAGAATGGATTGACTGTAACATTGTGGTAGCAAGAAAAGCAATACAAAGAATGAGTTCAATAGTCTGAAGAACTCTTGGAATGATAATGACTCTTCTCAAAATGATAGAAGGTAGATATAGAAAGGATTGACTGAAACATTGTGGTAGCAACAAAAGCAATACAAAGAATGAGTTCAATAGTCTGAAGAACTCTTGGAATGATAATGACTCTTCTCAAAATGATAGAAGGTAGATATAGAAAGGATTGACTGAAACATTGTGGTAGCAACAAAAGCAATACAGAGAATGAGTTCAATAGTCTGAAGAACTCTTGGAATGATAATGACTCTTCTCAAAATGATAGAAGGTAGATATAGAAAGGATTGACTGAAACATTGTGGTAGCAACAAAAGCAATACAAAGAATGAGTTCAATAGTCTGAAGAACTCTTGGAATGATAATGACTCTTCTCAAAATTATAGAAGATAGACATAGAATGGATTGACTGAAACATTGTGGTAACAACAAATGCAATACAAAGAATGAGTTCAATAGTCTGAAGAACTCTTGGAATGATAATGACCCTTCTCAAAATGATAGAAGGTAGATATAGAAAGGATTGACAGAAACATTGAGGTAGCAACAAAAGCAATACAAAGAAAAGGGTCAATAGTCTGAAGAACTCTTGGAATGATAATGACTCTTCTCAAAATGATAGAAGGTAGATATAGAAAGGATTGACTGAAACATTGTGGTAACACCAAAAGCAATACAAAGAATGAGTTCAATAGTCTGAAGAACTCTTGGAATGATAATGACTCTTCTCAAAATGATAGAAAGTATATTTACACCTAGCAATTAATTTTTGCATTTTATTGATATAACTGTAACATTTAATGTAGTCTAAATGTATTTTTCTATACCACATGATGTGTGGTAAAATACTGATAGCTATAAATGTTCTCTAATCCCAAGGTTGTGTAACTATTAGGTTGGTGCAAAAATATGCCGTAATAATGTCGTTTTTTGACATATTTTTTAACGTCAAAAAATGTCATTATTACGTCATTATTTTTGCACCAACCTAATATTAATTGTTAATTATCATTCTTCAGAGTATTCCTTTGTTTTTATTCAATAAAAGTTTTCTTTCTGAAAGATTGCTTTAAAATTAAAAGTTTTACCTTCTCAGCTTCCCAACTGGGTTTGTCACCTTGGAGCAACATTAAAACACTACTTCCACATACCTTTGTAACTGTAGGTACCTTTGTATTTACTGAATGCTTCATACCTGTAGTTTTTTGCTGCATTCAGCTATGGAGCTGTGGTTAAATTAGAATCACAAACCATTACAATTGTAATGAGTCAAGTATTACTGAGCACTCCCCTCGTGTGGCCTTGTATCAGACTAAACTAAACATAGCTATTACCAATATCAGTAGTCAAAATCAAAAATGAAATCTTCAACTCAATAGAGTATTTGGTTGTATATAAAGGGAAAATGAAGATCTTAGTGTCAAATATAGTGTATGAAAACTTTTATTTACTTTTATATTTACATATATGAGATGATGATTGATTTGTTTTTATGCTCTATCAACCCTTTGTAGGTTATTTAAAACTAAAACATATTTTTAGATTGTATCAATACTTCTTTTTTTTTCTGTTCAATGAATGTTACATTAACAATTTTTTGAGAATGGCAATGATTTTTTCATATAGAAGTTTTACTATTTAACCTAATAGGGTCGAGGAGATGAATTCCTACCTTTCCCAAGGGTGTTTATGCATAAGTAAATATAATGAACCCAACTAGAATTTGAACTTGGCTCTCCAATTTCTAATTCCAAGTTGCTACCCATTATATCCACAGATATACATGGTGCTACCCAAAATTTTTGGCAATTTGAAAAGTTACACAGTACAGTCTATCCTTGTTATCTTTTGTAAGCCAGTAAAGGATTAAGAAAAAACTATTACTTCAAAGGAGACTGTGGAAATAGGGTGTTTGGGTAAATCATTTTCGTGGTCAAATTCCTCAGACTGTTAGGTGGAACCCAACAGAATAAAACAGGAAATTCTAGCCGGGAAAATAAGCAATAAACAATAATAATAGATTCTTCTTTTTTTTAATAATTTCACCTCAAGCAAGGCAATAAAGCCACTAAGATGCAAGGAGTTACTGAGTATGAGAGAATATGAGAAAAAAAATCACTATTAAGTAGAGAGAACAAGAAAAGAACAAGAATGAAGAAGACGGGAGATAACAATTGACATTGTATTTAAATTTTTGAAAATCAAATTTGACTGGAAAGCAAGAAGCTGGAAGACAGTTCCATAAGTGAGAAGTGTGATAGAAGAATCTGTTAACATAGAACATACAGTTACATCTCAGCATTTCAACTCTAAAATGATGGGATTTTGCTGCCAATCTAGTACTGCACTTAAATTCATAAAGTTTAGATACCATAAAGGAAAGTTTATCAGAACAATTACCATGAAAGTATTTATAGAAACGGTACAGGGAAGCTATATTACAATGGTAGGAAAGTAAGTGACTAAAGCCAAGATGTCAGGTCAAGACCAATAAGATTGTAGATTCTTCTTTCTATTTTATCAAAAATCTCTAAATTCATAACAGAAGCCCCACACCTGATGTGGCAGCAATATATAGCTCTCCATAACTTCCTGTCCTTTGTAGCTCTTAGTAAGTGAGTTTTGTCTTTTTGCTATCTCTCCTAATCCCTATTCTGCCAACCATTTACACAAGCTTGTTAGGTAGGTTATTTGTTGCTTTCCTATGTCCTTCTTGCCTTCAATATACCCTGTGAATATCAAATTTTCCAAGTCATCTTTCCACATTAATGTGCCCTAGAAATTTCAATTGTCTCTTTCTGATGTTATGTATTCTTTCTTTTTCTGTGCCATGTCCTTTCAGGACGTAGATGATCATGGCTCTCCACCCTCTATCCCTTGCAGCTCTCAGCAAGCTCCTTCCCTCTGCTTTCTCCCCAGACCACATTCTGTCATCCACCTGCTCAAGCTCATTAGGTATGTTACGTGCTGCTTTCCTTTGTCTCTCTTTCTCTCTATTTGACCCGTGAGTATCAGATTCTCCAGGCCCTCCTTCCTCATTCACTTCAGCTGATGTTATGTATAAGTGTCCTTTTTGTTTACATTTTCTCTAAAACTTTGTCACCTGTCTATAAAACTGATATAATGCAATATGCATACACCCGTGTTCCCCTTCACTGGAATATGATTGGCTGGTGTCCGTCATAAATATCGACGGACGTGTACGAGAGTCAAGAGCCTTAGTCTGAGAGCTAAGTCTATAACGACGCCCACTGGACTACACCATTGATCTAAACATCTTACCTGCAACTACGATGTGTACCAGTCGATTACTGCTACCATATTCTACTTGGTTATAGTAGCCAAAACCACTTAGCTACTTCGTTCAAATATATCCCTTTCCAGAACATATCAAACATGGAGACTTTTCAATAAACTTGCTGAGAGGTAATAATTTTTAATTTATTCACCTAATTTCCTTGGACCCAATGCCTTTTGGTGTTAACAGTATTTCTGGATAAATACTCTTCAGTGTTCTCTATTACTGGCAGCTCTAGTTATCTCAGCTATTCCTATGTTACATCAATTAATGATGCTGTCTATCCCTCACATCCTTGGCCTGACCTTATTCAGTTGAGCATGCCACCTACAAGCTGACACACTGTATATCTGTTCACAAGCAGAAATAGTCGGGGATGAGTGGATGTTGATTTGGTTAGAATATTTGAAAGACGAGGCAGCCAAGGCAACTTGAGAGTCACAACTAAATTTAGGAAGACCCTTGATCAGAGACTATCTGGGCAGACTTGAAGAGCCATCTGCAAGAGTGTGCTTCTTTTATCAAAATCAGTCACCATATTTCACATATTTGGCTGTGATGCATGTACCTGTTATAAAATACTCTTATGTATTGTTTTCATTTATTTTTAACCAAACTTGTATACATACACACACACACAAATATCTATATATATATATATCTATATATATATATATATATATATATATATATATATATTATGCACTGTTACGTTAGGACATGTAAATAACTACTACAAAATTGTATATTATTTTGTTTTAACATTTAGTAAACAATGTCCCATCAGGTAGTTAACAATAATAATAATAAACTATTTTATTTAAAATTGCCATCATTGTTACCTACCTGATGAGACATTGTTTATTAAACGTTGAAACAAAACGTAAAATTTTGTAGTAATTAATTACATGTTCTAATGTAATAGTGTATAATAAATATTGATTGCTCTACTCTTGTACTGAGCACTGTTTTAAATGAATATTTTGAACGTTGCAATTTTATTCTTCATTCTTTTACATTTGGATATATATATATATATATATATATATATATATATATTAGGTTGGTGCAAAAATAATGACATAATAATGTGGTTTTTTGACGTAACGTCAAAAAACAACATTATTACATCATTATTTTTGCACCAACCTAATATATATATATATATATATATATATATATACTTTGAACAATAACAAATATTAAAAAATTAAAATCTTCAGACACCCTGGGTTGTGTATTAATATTCCTTCGTTTTTATTATTATTTCATTTCATTTAGATTCCTCAACTAGTTTCGGCCAACACACACACACACACACACACACACACACACACACACACACACACACACACATACATATATTGGAAGCATGGTAGAGTAATGGATAGCGGCTTGGATTGAGGAATTGAAGAGCCGAGTTCGAATTCCAGTCAAATCCATTACATTCACTTACGTGCTAATATCCTTGGGAAAGGTATTAATCCTCTTCTTCTCCCTCCAGCTATGGGTAAATAGCAGGACAGACTGGGTTCTATAGCCTTGGATGGCCACTTGTCTAAGAGAAGGACAACTCTGAATTTCAAACCTGCGGATGGTCGTTTGGGGACCTTGTAGTGCACCAGGTCCGTGTATTCAGCCCTTCAAAAAGTGTGGGTGGTTCTGTACAAAACCTTCACCCATATAATCAAATTTCATGTGCTGGTGCTGGGCTGTCGGTTCCTAAGAACTGATCTGCTTGACCCTCATACGTCAAATTCGACAGGAGAGTTGATTATATATATATATATACATATATAATTATTTATTTAAAAATTATAATATAAATATGTTATAAAATCACTACAAAAATAGCCATTTTGTTTCAACACCTCTGGTGTCTTATCAAGTGATGATGTTGAAAGTAGATTGTAGAATAAAGGTTTTAAAAGGTTCAAATTAATTAACCACCCCTCGTAAGGGGAAACGCTGTCACATGAGCTGAAATGACCAATCAAAATGCAAGTATATGAGAATTCAAAAAACTTGACAACGAAGTAAGGTTATAATAACTATTAAATGCTTTAAAGTTATGTTTATACTATATTAATATTTAATAAATATATATATATATTTAATAAATATATATATATATTTAATAAATAATGTTCATATATATATATACATATATATATATTTAATAAATAATGTTCATATATATATATATATATATATATATATATATGAATATTATTTATTAGATATGTATATTTAAGAGTTAGATAGTCAATATGAATTCTAATAGATTTTACTCAACAGCTCAAAAAGAATACTCAACAAGGTAGCTGTCATTGTTCACAGTTGCTATTAGTAAACAACAACACAATAAATTTACTATCCTACTCATACTAGCCATCATGCCAATGACACTACTTCTGATATACCTGACATTTACTTATTAAGAGCGTTTTGCTGTCCACAGTAAGGTTGCTATAGTACCTGAATGAGTGAAAATTATTCTGTAGTTTGCTAATTAGAATGCCAAGTATCTGGAGAGAAAAAGCCAAGATTCAGTGAAATGAGAGTTCACACAGCAAACTACATATGTTTGAGTAGCAGAGAGAGTTGAGAATAAGTAGCCCTGAGATCAATGACTATTGGTAGAGGTTAGCCTGCAACTTGGGGTCATAAGTTCAACAAGTATTTGTAAAGGAAGTGTTGCACTAATAAGGTAAAGAGTGAGAGAAAAAAAGAACCACATGAATTTTTATTTTGTGAACTAGACGATAGGTGAATCTAAGTGGAAGATAAAAAACAAAACATACTTTTCTAATTAAAAATAGGAGTTTTGGTCTAGAAATCCTAGTGTGCAGTGAAGAGCTGAAATTCCCAAAAGGAGGTTAAATTTAGTGTTTAACACAAGCTTCTTTTGGGGGGATTTTTAGTGCCAAAAATGGATTCGTTACTTTAAAAAAGGAAAAGGAAAGGACAGAAAAGGAAAAGAGGTCTAGGTCATGATTTTAACTTTTCGATAAATACAAGGTTGTCAAAAACTGATATTTGATGCCAAAAGTGGGTAATGTTAGTGTAGTATCATATGCAAATTAGATAGACAAGTATAAAGAGAGAACAACTAGCAAACATAGGGGACAGCTATACCTAGCAAACCTGGTTGCTATTCAGGACACAGAGAACTGTACTACAACTATTTCTATGCAGAGAGATATGCAAACATAACAGGTAGGTCATTTTCTAAAAAAAGTGACATGTTAAACATGTCTGTCACTCACAACATTCATTTCAACAAGATTCCAATTACTTTCTGTTGTAATGTTTTCTTTGTTCAAAATAGCTGAGAATTAGGAAAGACAGAGAAAGTATCAAAAGAACAGAAAACTAGGTAGAGAAAACAAAGAAGAGGTTTATTGAATATTCATGCATAGACTGTAAAACCTTGAGTAAATCAACTACTACTCAAATCCTCCTCTAATGTCGATACTTGCCATATTTATATTTATCAAATTATTGCAGTCAGTTGAATTTGCAATGAGTAAGAGTGTTGTGATGTCATTTTGTAAAAAAACTCTCCTCAAACTGTCAATCTATCAACTTATATATAGTCCAGATTTGGATCTCTACAATTTTTAAATTTTCCCAGGGTTAAAATTGCAATTGAAATGACGTGGAAGAAATGAAGGAGAATGTGATGAGGCAGTTGATGGCTATCACAAAAGAAAATACAGTAAACTCTTTTTAAAAGCAGAAGGGGCACTGGGATGAATGTGTAAGATACCAAGGGAATTAGTTTGAAGTAGACTAAGCCACCATTGTCCTAGGTAGGGTATTTTTGGTTAATTTTAAATGGTTGGGTACTTCCTGGATAAAACTTATTTAACTTGAAAAAAAAATTTCTCTAGAAAATCACAATTCAGATATCATCTTTATACATCAGTCTTTTGGATCTTGTCATGTTTTTTTTAATTTTTGTAAAATAGCTTATAAAAACTGAAAGATGACAATTTATTTTCAAACTCTACTCAAAAACCAAGTAAATGGTCCAAACTGACAAAAAAAAGTAAAATATATATTAAACAAAGAACTCCTGTTGGTTTTCAATTAAACATGGATAAATGAGAAACTGCTGCATTTATAAACCTTTATTTCCGTGCTTCACTTCTGTCATCCCGTTAATAATTAATATTCAATAAATGTATTTCACAATGTTTATATTGGTGCCCTTTTGTTTGCACTTCTTTTATTAACCAACCTACCTATTTTACATATATATATATATATATATATATAGAGAGAGAGAGAGAGAGAGAGAGAGAGAAAGACAGACGCGGGCACGGTGGCGTAATGGATAGCGGCTCAGACTGAGGAATTGGAGAGCTGAGTTTGAATTCCAATAGAATCCATTACATTCATTTACATGCTAATACCCTTGGGAAAGGTATGAATCCTCTTCTTCTCCCCCCAGATATGGGTAAATAACAGGACCTACTGGGTTCTATAGCCTCAGATGGCAAGTGGTCTAGGAGAAGGAGAACTCTGAATTTCAAACCTGCGGAGGGTCATTTGGGGACCCTGTGGCATGTAGTGCATCAGGTCTCTGTATTCGACCCTTCCAAAAATGTGGATGGTTCTGCACAAAACTTTCACCACTATAATCAAATCTCATGCACTGGTGTTGAGCTGTCAGTTTCCTAGGAACTGATCTGCTTGACCTCATACATGAAATTCAATTAGAGAGTCGAGTATATATATATATATATATATATATATATATATATGTTTTGACATATGAGGATCTGACAAATTAACCAATTGATTCAGTTATGAAATTTGTCCGATAATCTTAAGTGGCACTTAAGACCCGCAAGTGATAGCAAGAGTGGATTGTAGGATGAAGTCACTGATAAATTGGCTGACCTTTTAGATCTTGCATTACCTTCTTGAAAATGATTCAGACTAGCAGATTGAAAACTGCTGAATCCACTAAAACATGTTGATCTGCACTCTACCCACTCCAAGGCTAAGCACTAAAGGCTGTTATGAGGTATATTGACTGCATATATATCCGAATGTACAGCCAGTTAGAGCAGGGTTACAAGAATGTAAGACACCCATGGCTAGGATACAAAGACAAGCTAAAAAGCAACTTGTCAGCAGTCAATATACCACATAACACCCTTGAGCACTTAGCCTCGGAGTGAGTAGAATGGAGATCAATGTGTTTTAGTGGACTCAGCAGTTTTCAATCTGCTTGTCTGAATCATCTTCAAGAAGCGAGAGCAAGATCTAAAAGGTCAGCCAATCTAACAGTGATCTCATCTCACAATCCTCATACTTGCTCCATATGTGGCCTCATTTGTAAATCACTAGCAGGTCTTAAATGCCACTTAATATTATCGCACAAAATTTCATAACTGAATCAACTAAGCTGTCAGATCCTCATACGTTGAAACCGATGTGAGAGTCCATTATCATTATTATTATTATACATATATATATATATATATAAAATCACTGCTTGAAGGAGAAATTTTTCCTAAGCATATGGAAAGTGGCATGCATATGCCCAGTCTTCAAGAATGCAGTTAATTGATCCTCTTCTTCCAGTATGGACTCATTAGCCTCCTCAGTATCATCAGTAAGCTTTTTGAGGTCTTAATCAATAAGAAGGTCGTTAAGCACCTGGATAGGAACAACCTCTTGTTTGATGAGTAGTATGGGTTTTGATCATCCTGATCCACTAATGACATCCTAACTACCTTTACGCACACAATTAGTGAGGCAAGGAACATAGCATTAGATATCTCAAAGGCCTTTGACAAGGTGTAACTGTTAACAAGAAATAGATTGTTGTATGTATGTATCTATATGTTTTCATTTTTAAAACACAGTCATGATATTGTGTCCATGTTCATAGTTGATATTATTGATGATGACCGATGACCAATGATATTATTGATGATGACCGATGACCAATGATATTATTGATAATGAAACGTGAACAAAAATTATAAACAAGATGAAAGTAGAATTAAGAACATTATAAAAAAATGCACAACACCAGTAGACAATAGCAAAAAAAATTAGACTAATTATTTATTATAAAAAATTTAAAACCACTAATCTTATAGTTAAAATAATAATTCACCTCTTAGTAAAAAATTAAATAGAACAAATATTATTTACAAATTTAAATGTTCATTAAAGAATTGTATTCCTAAAATTTGTAAACAATTATATAGGCTACACTACAACATGTTTGACAAGAAGACTCATACTACATCTTGCTGACCATAGCTCTGTTAGGTCTCATTTAAATACTTATGGAGATATAATATACTAGACCCTATTCATAACATACTTGTTGATAACACAAATATAATAGCATTATCTACATGTAAAAAAAGCTAAAAAATAATGGAAGCCTTATTAATAAAAACAAAAAATCAACACTCAATATCAACTATGAACATGGACACAATATCTTGACCGTGTTTTGAAAATGAAAACATTACAACAATCTATTTCTTGTTAACAGTTAATATACTTCAAAGATCACATGAGAAATTGTATAAAAAACTAAATCAAAGCACATTGTCTGTCATATTCGATGAAACGTGCATGAAAGAAGGATTGCTGCCTAAATACACAAAAATTGTTTCCATAAATAAACAGAATTTTATTCCTGGAAAGTGGCTATTTACTTTTAGTTAGTAATACAATTATGTCGAAGTTCGTAAATAGAACCTCAGTTGTACAAACAGAACAACACTGCACAAGATTCATTCATATATTTTGACGTGAATGTATGGAATTGTGTGTATTAGTAGAGATCGGTCACGTTGAGAGAAGATAATGCACTTTTTTACTTTAGTTTTCAGAGTTTTCTCTTTTCGCCTCTCCGTGCGCTTACACTTAGCGCCTTCTAAATAAAACGTGCCATTGACGTCATTGTAAATATTGATTCTGTTTGGTCCGACATCATTGACGATTCTGCTGACGTCACGAGACCCGGGATTTGTTGACGTCACAGGTCACCCTAGGCACCCAAGCCTAAGATAAGTCTTCTTATCTCCCCTTAGATCCTCACTCGCCACCGCCACAAGTTGTCTTTTTTCTTTTTTTTTTTTTTCACCGTTTTTCTTTTTTATCCGTTTTTTTTTCCTTCCGTTTATTTTCATTAATTCATGTTCGTTTTATATAATTTGTTAACTACTCCTCTCTTACTTCCGTTTATTTCTTTTATTTTTTTGTTTGTTAAGTTCTACACTGGGCAGTCGTAAAAGGTGGGGAAAAAGTTGTATTCTGCAATTTTTCGCTAAAACTAAAAAAAATCTATCCTGAATTAAAATTAAAATTGTCTAGAAAAAAAAAATTATCGAAAGAACAAAATTCACATGGACAATAGGAAACATTACCCCCAAAATACAACATGGAGGAAATTAGCAATAAAGTGTAGAAAGAAGAAAGAAAGATTAAAAGAATGACAAAACGAAAAAGGAGAAAGAGGTCTTCAAAATGGTAAGGAAACATTAAGTGGAAAAGAGAAGAAGAGTGATAAAAATAGAGAGGAAGAGAAAACAAAAGAAAGAAAATATCACGTAAAAAAGGTAAATAGAACTTAAAGAATAATAAACGAAACCACACGATAAGAAAAGAGACAAGAAAATAAGAACCAAAAGCGGTTAATAATCGAAGAAGGAAGAAAAAATGTTTAAAAAAAAAATTGATAAAGCAAAGAAATTAGAAATTCTTTTCAAAAATTAATAAATTTCGTTGTTATTCTTAGAATTTTTCAACGGGAGTCTGAAAAAGACAGTTCATGACATTCGTTACAAGTCCAATTATTTTACAACTCATTATCTTGAATTTCAAGATAGTTTTTACTTTTTAAGTTCAAGGTTTTCTTGGCAATTTTAAGTCGGAAATATGTTTGAGATAGTCAACAGATACAGTATCAGGACTTATCAAATTATTACTTTTGTTTACTTCACTAATTTACATTGATTTTATTTTTAATTTATCCAGATACAATGACTGCACACGATTGCTTTGACGTCATCTCGACGTCCAAACTAAATATGGTAGAACTGAACTTCCAACTGATATGCGCACTTCTGTTCTCAACACAATGTCTCTTTTTTTCTCTCTGAAAAGAATTAAATAGAAGAAAAACATCTATCGATAACATTGAAAACCTCTCAAAACAGCGATTTTATTTTTGCTCAATCCTTATGAATGACCTTATTGAGACAGTTTTTTCAGTCAATAACTGGGTTATTTATGTTTTACTGAAATAAATTAAAAGATAAGAAGAGGAAAACCTTTATCCCCACGC
The DNA here is from genome assembly GCA_963932145.1 of Acanthosepion lycidas. Lineage (NCBI taxonomy): Eukaryota > Metazoa > Mollusca > Cephalopoda > Sepiida > Sepiidae > Acanthosepion > Acanthosepion lycidas. Next base: position 30,237,717 of record OZ010614.1, on the reverse strand, counting down.
GTTTCGTTCCTTGGGGAACTTTAAAGCTCCTCAATGAACGAAACGCGTTGGCATAAAAGTTTTTCTTTTCTTTTCTTTATATTGTCTTTACACTATAAAGATATATTTTATTTATATTTTAATTTTTAGACACATATCTTTCCATGTGGATAGATATAAGGAGACACATAGATATCACTTTCTTCTCCACCCTCCCACTCTCTCTCTCTCTCTCTCTCTCTCTCTCTCTATATATATATATATATATATATATATATATAAACTATTTTATATGCAAGATAAAATTCATTGTTTGTTTGGGTTTTATGGCATATCAACCACTGTGGGTTATTTAATGCCAAATCCAGTTTATATGAATTTTAAATGCCTATTTTGTATGGAATAAAAACGTATAGCTGGTAACATTATTGTTTCAAAAACATATAGCTGGCAACATTATTGTTTCAAAAACGTATAGCTGGCAACATTATTGTTTCAAAAACGTACAGCTGGGCAACATTATTGTTTCAAAAACGTACAGCTGGCAACATTATTTTTTACAAAAAGCGTATAGCTGGCAACATTATGGTTTCAAAAACGAATAGCTGGCAACATTATTTTTTACAAAAAAACTTATAGCTGGCAACGTTATTGTTTCAAAAACGTACAGCTGGCAACATTATTGTTTCAAAAACGCATAGCTGGCAACATTATGGTTCCAAAAATGGACAGCTGGCAACATTGTTTCAAAAACGTATAGCTGGCAACATTATTTTTAACAAAAAACGTATAGCTGACAACATTATGGTTTCAAAAACGTATAGCTGACAACATTATTGTTTCAAAAAAGTATAGCTGGCAACATTATTGTTTCAAAAACGTATAGCTGGCAACATTATTTTTCCGAAAACATTATCTGAGGCCTTGCTGTTGGATGTAGTTTATCGCCATACCCAGGACGCGGATGTAGTTTATCGCCATACCCAGGACGCAGATGTAGTTTACCATCATACCCAGGACGTGATAAAATTCATGATAATGACGATGGCTTGTTTTATTTGTTCTATAAACAATAACCTTTTTATGATGATTTATTTCCAGTACTGGGTAGATATTTGTCCGCGCACTCACGTCGCAGCAGAATGTGGCACAAGGTCGGAGTTTTAGACAAAATTTCGGAATCGCCGTACAAAAATTGCTCAAAACACTTGTTACTTCTTCTTTTGGTGACACTTCAGGCGCAAGGTAATAAGCGCCATCCCTTTCCGAAGGAGAAATATTTCCTTAGAGCATGGTTTTATGATTTATATAAATTTCAACTTTCCCGGCATAAAGATACCAACAATTCTTCGTCAACGGTGATAATGGAATGTCTTTTATCATCCCAGATCACCACGTGGTCTTTTCTCAACAGCAGCAGGTGCCTGGTGACACCCTTACACCTGAGTGACTTAATTGCCTTCTCCGCAGCAACAGCAGGTATCACTTAGAGGTGGTCTACCCCTTTCTGACCTACTTTTCGGCCTCGACAGACAAAATGTTCACTCTTGTGCTGTTTCTTATTTCATTTTCCACACACACATACACACAATAAAAATTAACTCACACCACGTGTATCCAAAAAAATACAATTGCGCGGGAACTCTCTCCTTACCATACCCTGTGGGGTCAAAAACAAGGACGGCGCACCCAAAAGTTCGGACGTAGTGGAAAGCACACCACGTGATCAAAAATATGATTTATTGACCAATCAGGGCTCGACATAAGAAACCCATTTCTTAATCTCCCCGGAGCCTCATCATTCAGATATAAGGAAGATAGAAACTCTCATCAGACCAGAGGGAGTACAGCGACAAGCTGACATCACGGCTTTACGGACAATTCCATTGTGTACAAAAAAAAATAATTCTTATATATATTTTTTTACGAAAATAAACAAAAGTTTATTTTACTTTATTTGTAGTATTTTATTTTTATTATTTGTTTGAGGGACTTCTTTGCTCCCTCTACAAATTGGTGACCGACGTGAGATACTACATTTAAAAAAACAAACAAAACGAAGAGGAAGGACACAATGGAATCACAATCTTCGGAAACCCCTCTCGCCACACTATTGTTGAATATCCCGGCTTTCAACACGACTAACACTAAGTCCTGGTTCGTTCAAATCCAAGCATTATTTGATGCGAAGCGAATCACCTCCCAGAGAACCCGGTATTGTTACTTAGTGGGAAAACTGCCAGCGGACATCGTCGAGGAAGTAATGGATTCACTGGAAAATGTCCCGGATGACAACCCGTACGATAGGCTCAAGGAAGCAATTTTAAAACGTACCGGTGTCTCGAACGAAGCCATGCTACGCAACCTTTTCACTCAGGTTGAATTAGGAGATCGCACCCCATCGCAGTTATTGAGGCACATGCGAACCTTACTGGGTGACAACAAAATGTCCGAGAACATTATGCGGAACTTATGGCTGGAAAAGTTACCCACTACAACAACACAAATCCTCGCACCCATGACGGAGGAAACGCAGACAGAAAAACTCGCAGACATTGCAGATCGGATCCATGAAAGTTTTCGAAACCGCAGGGTAAACTCTATCCAACCACAACCAGCCCAACAAAGAGACAGGGAATTTAACGACCTCAAGTCTACTGTAGAAAGGTTGTCTATACAATTACAAGGCTTACTCCAAAAAGACCGACAGTACCGCCGCGATAAATGTCCAGGCTACAGAAAGCGAAGTTTCAGCAGAGGCCGGACTGACAACCGCAATAGAAAAGATGAAATTTGTTACTACCACAAAAAGTTTGGTCCTGAGGCAAGACGCTGTATACGTCCTTGTTCTTTCAACAACGCGAATGCGGGAAACGAAAATTCCAGCCAGTAGAGACGACGGCTGTTGCTGGATTTTTAACAAAAGGTCGTCTGTTTTATATCCGTGACAAAATTAATGGATATAACTTTTTAATAGACACCGGAGCTGAAATAAGCGTGATACCACCAACACAAAATCAGGAGACTATGCCACAGTCTTATCATCTTCAAGCAGCTAACGGTACCAAAATACCAACTTACGGAGAGAAATCGCTCAATATCAATCTCGGCATGCGACGGAATTTTTTCTGGAATTTTACCATAGCCAGTGTAACAACGCCTATATTGGGGCAGATTTTTTAGCCAGATTCAACCTGTCTGTCGACATGACTAATCGCATACTAGTGGATAATCAAACCAAGATTTCAGTAAGAGGAATCACCTCGAAATACCAATCTACTGGAATCAGTTCTGCCTTACCCGAGGACCAGTACATCCGTCAGCTACTAAAAAAATATCCACAACTCTCCCAGCCATTTAAAAACACAGACACTATAAAACATAATGCCAAGCACCACATCAAGACAACTGGACAACCTGTCTATGCCACCCCCAGACGATTGAAACCGGACAAATATAAGATTGCGAAGAACGAGTTTCAACATTTATTACAGCAAGGGATCATCCGACCCTCGAAAAGTGCTTGGTCTTCACCGCTACACATGGTGCAAAAGTCTGACGCTACAACATGGCGTCCTTGTGGCGATTTTAGAAGATTAAATGCTAAAACGGTCCCGGATAGATACTCTATTCCACATACCCACGATTTCGCCATCGCTCTGCAAGGCACAACCATATTTTCCAAATTGGATCTCGTAAAGGCGTACTGCCAAGTTCCAGTGGCAGAAGAGGACATTCATAAAACTGCACTGACCACACCATTTGGCCTTTACGAGTTCGTAAGGATGCCTTTTGGGCTTAGGAACGCCTGTCAAACCTTCCAAAGGTTAATAGACGAAGTTTTTAGAGGTCTGCCATTTATATTTGCATGTGTGGATGACGTTTTAATCGCCAGCAGAAACTTCGACGAGCACAGACAGCACTTAGAGCAAACATTTGAAAGAATATCACATTACGGTCTGAAAATAAATACAGAGAAATGCATTTTCAGCCAACCAAAGGTTAATTTCCTCGGACACTTAATTGACAAGGACGGAATATCTCCACTACCCGAGAAAGTAAGTGCAATTTCAAATTTCCCGCAACCAACATCAGTCAGACAAGTACGCAGATTCATAGGCGTAATTAACTATTACAGACGATTTTTACCTAACTGTTCTACATTACTTGCACCGTTAACAGATTTGTTACAAAACAAAACAAAGAACCAACAGTTAAAGTTAGAAGGGCCTAGCTTAGAAGCCTTCAAACAAGCTAACTTTACAAAACTAAACTACGTAACGTACAGCGAGGACACAAAACTCACGCTTAGAACAGATGCATCTGAAATAGCTGTAGGAGCAGTCATACACCAACTTGCTAACAATACAATGATTCCTATATCATTTTTTTCTGCTAAGCTAAGCAAGACACAGACGAAATACAGCACCTTTTCAAGGGAGCTTCTAGCAATTTACCTTGCAATTAAACATTTTAAACATTTGCTGGAAGGAAGAAATTTTTGCATTTATACAGATCACAAACCATTAACATATGCACTACATACACATGTAGATAAATATGGTCCACGAGAAATCAGACATCTCGATTATATCGCCCAGTTCTCCACAGACATCTGATATATTAAGGGACAAGAGAACATTATAGCAGACGCATTATCTCGATCTACAATAGCCTCTTTAAATTACAGTTCTTTAAGTATGGAATTAATCGCACAAGAGCAGAAAACAGATGAAACACTTCCAGTTGTACAACTGAAAGAAATGCCCATACCATTTGGTACAACAAAATTTTATTGTGATGTATCACAAACACATCCGCGTCCATATATACCACCGAACATCAGACGACTAGTTTTTCAACATTTTCACAATTTATCTCATCCAGGAAAAAGAGCCACTGTAAAATTAATAGCAGAACGCTTTGTTTGGCCCAATATGAACACGGACATTCGCAATTGGACTAAAACTTGTATACCTTGCCAAAAGAACAAAATCCACAGACACACGAAATCACCACTTGGCACTTTTAGCACACCTGATGCTAGATTCACCAACATTCATATCGACTTAGTAGGACCATTACCCACCTCAAAAGGACATACACATATTCTTACTATAGTTGACAGATTTAGCAGATGGCCTACAGCCATAGCAGCCAAAGACACTTCAGCTGCAACAATAGCCAGAGTTATACTGCAGGACTGGATAGCAATTTTCGGAGTACCTTCAGTAATAACAACAGATAGAGGTTCACAATTCCAATCAACACTTTTTGCTGAATTTACCCAGTTGTTAGGAACGAATCACATCAAAACAACCGCCTATCACCCTTGTGCAAATGGGATGGTTGAAAGATTCCACAGACAGTTAAAAGCTTCTCTAGCTATGAATTTAAATAATGCGGACTGGACAGACAATTTACCACTAATTCTTTTAGCGATAAGAAACACAGTGAAAGAAGATTTGCAAAGCACACCTGCAGAGGTAGTTTTCGGATCAGCATTAACCCTACCTGGACAGTATTTTAATCACAAGACAGACATTTCACCTACAACAACGTTTGTAACAGAATTAAAACATAAAATGTCTCTTCTCAACTTTGCACCAACCAGGAAAACAGAGAAACAAACTTATATCACAAACGTTCTTCACACCTGCAAATATATATTTATCAGAAATGACGCGGTTAAAAAACCACTCTGTCCAAATTATTCAGGACCATATCAAGTTCTGGACAGGCATGAAAAATATTTTACTATTATGAGAAAAGAAAAGAAAGACAATATCGCTATTGATCGCATTAAACCAGCGTACATCGAGGAACAACCTCATACAATTCCTCCACAAAAACATATTCACACAGAAAATGAGGAAGCTGGAAAACAAAATACTGACATCACACCTACAACGAAAACCGGCAGAAAAGTCCACTGGCCGAAACATTTTAAAGAATATATCACATATTGAAAAACATGTATCTTTCATATATTTTCCAATCTGGGGGGGAGTATTGTGCTGTTTCTTATTTTATTTTCCACACACACATACACACAATAAAAATTAACTCACACCACGTGTATCCAAAAAAATACAATTGCACGGGAACTCTCTCCTTACCATACCCTGTGGGGTCAAAAACAAGGACGGCGCACCCAAAAGTTCGGACGTAGTGGAAAGCACACCACGTGATCAAAAATATGATTTATTGACCAATCAGGGCTCGACATAAGAAACCCATTTCTTAATCTCCCCGGAGCCTCATCATTCAGATATAAGGAAGATAGAAACTCTCATCAGACCAGAGGGAGTACAGCGACAAGCTGACATCACGGCTTTACGGACAATTCCATTGTGTACAAAAAAAATAATTCTTATATATATTTTTTTACGGAAATAAACAAAAGTTTATTTTACTTTATTTGTAGTGTATTTTCTTTTTATTGTTTGTTTGAGGGACTTCTTTGCTCCCACTACACTCTGCCAAACACGCGGATAAAAACCGAATCGTAAACCAATTCTTTGAGGGTCCTATAAAGTTTATCTTCATTGATCAAAAAATTGAGAATCATCGTCCAATTAAACTGTTCCCGTTTTCAATTCAAATTTGGTTGGTTTTGAAAACATCAAAGGCGAGCCGATCCTGTAAATTCTTTTCCAACGAAAGTTTAAACCGTCTAGCTTCATTTTATCGTTTTTTATAACATCAAATGGGAGCCCTTTTTTTTTTTTAAATCTTTACACATTATTTCCCATATATATATATATATATATATATATATATATATATATATATATATATATATAATAAAATTCATTTTAATTAACTACAATTTTAATTACAACTTTGAAATATTTTCATTATTAGTTTTTTATAGACTATATTTTATTTAATAGAAGTAAATGTATTAGACTGGGGCAGTTACAAAATTAAATTCGGGGCTTTTAGCTTCCATTTTTGAAACATGGTTGGAACTGTGTAGCGAAAAACCATATTTTAAGTCTATTAATTTATAATATTAATGCTCTGTAAATTTACATTGAGCACTATAGCATAAATATTATAAATTAATAACTGATTTAAAATATGTTTTTTTCGCTACACAGTAATAACCATGTTTCTAAAATGGAAGCTAAAAACTTCAAATTTAATTTTGTAATTAAATTAAAAACATTAGTTGCATTTCATCTTCAAGCGAATATTGGAAAAACATATTTTATAATACATACATACATATATATATATATATATATATATATATATATATATATATATATATATATATATATATATATATATAACTGTTTGGCTTCATTTCCTTTTCAACAAATTGTTTTAGGAAATTTCTAATTTTCTTAGTCTTTAATATAATTTAGTATTTTCTTTCATTTTTTTTTTTTTTTGAAAAATAGTCTCTATATCAATTTTTACACAATTCCAAACATTTATTTATTGTTTTCTCATTCAATTTTCATATTATCATTTTTATTAAAAGTAATTCTGATACACCTTAATGGGCCACACAACTAAGCGTACCATTCGAACTCTGATGAATAGAGGACATCGCAGAATTAATATATTAATAATTATATTATAATATATTATAATATTATATATAATATTATATATAATACCATATATTATTATATATATAATATTATATATAATAATTATGTATTAATAATTATACAGCTTAATGAGCAACACAACTAAGCGTATCATTCGGACTCTGATGAATAGAGAGCATTACAGAATTAAACCAGAAATAGAGCAAGAACATGATGGTTTCCTTAAAGATACTGGAACAAGAAATGTCAACTCCCGGCGTTAGGCTTACACCCGATCGCTATCCTGACGATCGCCCACTGAAACTAACATTTCACCTAGCTTCAACATATCTGTGGGATATACAGTGTAACCCGGATATAAGAGAGTTGTCTGGACAGGATAAGAAGTCTCTTATATCCAGGTTTGGTCAATTTTGTTTAGGTAAGTTTGGCTCTAATTTGGGACCAGAGAAAATCTCTCTTATATCTGAGTTTCTCTTATATCAGGGTCTCTTATATCCGGGTTACACTGTACTACAATTCACCGTGACCTCGATCAATCAACACGGCACCAACCATACCCAGCGACGTTCACACCAAGCCCACACAAAAAATTAAGTCAACACCTGGCGCTATACTTACACCCGACTGCCATCCTGACTAATGGTCACTGAAACGGACATTCCACACATCCTTCAACGTCTCTGTACTCTCTACCAACAATAAACGTTATTCAAAATTTAATCCTCGTCATTACTTTTTCCCGCTACCAAACTTTTAATACAACGTTACCTTTCTTCGAACATCGACTGTTCTGGATTACTTCTGCGCATGTCAACTGACTCAGTTTACCTCTGTTCCGGTTATTATCGGCATATTCACAACTAATTCGGCATTTTTCTACCGCCCGTCACCATTTCCGGTTTTTACTTTTTGTGAATTAACTCTTCCGAGCACTATCATCATATCAGCCTTCTCCTGTGTACGCAATACTAACTTTGTATAATTTACCAATCGTTGCGGTTTTCTCGTCAGCGGCATTATATAAACTTTTTTTTCTCCGATCTACTTTAAACATTTCTCATTACTAGATTTCGAATTCCGAATCACTGCTTTTGATATATTTTCTACGGAACTTTTTTCAACATAAACAATTCGCATTTTCTTTCCTGAATTTGTATTGTTATTTACCAAAAATAAATCTTGGCATATTTTATTTGAATTCCTCGTTTTAATTGTCATTGTCTTTGACATGTCAGATCATTGAACTTTTATTTTTAAATTGTTAGCGGACACGTCTGAAAACATCTCAGACCCGTGTTACCTCTACATGGGTGAACTTTAGTATTAAAAAATTAACAGCATACTCTAGCATAAAGTATGTTCCACGAATTTGCCAAAAAGATGGCATATAATGAATATGCCCCAAACTTGAAAAAACAAAAAACAAACTAAGTTTTATCATCAAAATCTTTACGTTATTATTAAGAAAGACCAAAGTGTTTTTAGATTATTTTAGTAATTTTTTAATCTATAGTAGGATTAGGTAGTAATAACACCATACGAAAATATACACTTTCTTCTTTACTAAGTGAGTGACAAAGAAAACTATCTCCCCCTCTCTTCTGTATATATTCCCTTTCCTTTCCTTCTTTCTGTTGTTCCTATCCTCAATAACGGACATGAACTCGGACTTAGTTTATGTTGTTCAGTGAACGCCATAAAAAATCAACCAATGACAACACCTCCCTCCAAAAATCAAACGGTAGGCACGGATGTGTCAGCCCCAATAAAAAGAAGAAAACCACGTACAAGACTAGAGACGCCGCAGTGGAGATGAACTTGATTCGAGGTAGCAGTTCGAGACGCAAGGGTTGGTGATTCATCGGCTGTGAGTTTGACCTGACGTACAACTCCAGAAGAGAAAGAAGAAAGAATGAATGCAATGAATTAGTTTCCGTCAACCAGAAGGATCACAACAACCCTGTATGAACTCTCAAATCAGAAAAAGAACTATGACGATAGTCAACCACTGTAAAACACTGTAACCAAATGGAATCAACAATAAATGGTACTATAGACAGTAAATTTGGCCTTTACTTCATCTCTATATGCCATAAATCCTTTTTAGAAAATTCGAAATTTTTAATTGCAGATAATTACAATGATGCTGTGAGTTCAATCTTTTTCCGGGTGCCCCACATTCTTATGCAAGATGAGGTAAGTATGGTAAAAATAGTTATTACTAAATGCAATTAATTAATGAATCGTCTCGTATCAAGTATTTGATGTTTTCAAAAGACGTAGTTAAATTTAGTATATATTATTCTTTTCTGTTGGATATTTGATGAAAATTTTGCTGAAAATAAAAACCTGAAAAGTGAAAACCCTTTATTAAGATTTCATATACTGACTATTTTTAGTTAGTGAGATAAGAAAAAAAGTGAGATAAACGAAATCATTTTAAATAAAATTAAAACTAACTTACAAAAAACGAATCATCTCAACGCAGTCGGTCTTCCTTCCTCCTTCTTGAGTAAACGGGGTTGAGATTTCATTTAACAAATTACACGGATTTATACGAATTTATGTCGTCTGCAGTGAATTATCGTCCTGACGTCAGTTTAAACAGACGCCTTCTTATTTTTATTGCAACCATTTTGATTAAAGTTCATATTTACTTCATCTCAGATGAAACCATGTAAATTTTCCAACGTATTGCAATGAAAATTTCACTTTCAAAAATTATAATTAGTTTTACGGAAAAGGAAGGCATCATTTCAAATCGAAGCTAGGGGGATGTGGTGTTTTAGGAGTATCAATGCGCTGTGAAGATGTGAAATCTCGTCAATTCACGGATTCTATCAAAACTCGTTCACACGTACCGACAAAAAATGACGATGATATTTAAGTTATTTTGTAATTGCATCGGCTATATTTTCTATATACCCAGAAAGAAAATGATAAAAACAACTTTTGCTTTTTAAAAATCACTAAAAGTATGAATATTCCAAGATAGCTAACAGTAACACGTAACAAAAGAAAGAAATAAAAATGCAATATAGGTATTTTATTTATCCACGCAGGGCAGTGCTTTTGACCCCCGCTAATATTTGCTTTTTCTACCTACACTACAAATTAAATTAAGCAAAATGACTATTAAAGGATGGTTTTTTTTTTCAGGTTCTGACGTCATTCTGGGGTATCTTTTCTTTTTCTTTTTTTTTTTTTGTCCAAAACCTGAATTTGTTTTGCTTATGATATGTTTCGAAAAGATATAAAAAATTCACTATTTTTTTTCATCCATAATGTTGAATGTGCTAAAATTATTTATTTTTTAACCAGAAAAATCTCAAATTGTTGATTTAAGGTGAATTGATATATTTATTTATGACATGTCTCCAAGTGATATGCATGCATTGTATAGAGAAGTATATCATAAATAAATGTTAGTGAAGGAATGCATGGAAATTGATTTTTAAATAAACCCACTAAAAATTATTTTACTATAGGAATATACACTGTAAATGCTTTTACTGTGTAGAATTCACTGAAAATGATTTTACTATGAGATAGGAATGCATTGCTATATATTTATATAATATATAATTTTAGTATAATTTTAGTATCACTTGTTTATGTGACCTGTGACATAATGAGTAAAATGTATTGGCTATGTTAAACATTCCACTTTAATCAATAAATATGTAGTAATACAATAACTTTTTTATTTTAAGTTCACCCAGTACAAGACACAAGAGCCACTCAAAATAGAGGGTTATTGAATGAAGTGTGATATGAAATTATGAGGAGGAAGTAGAAAGTGGAGATTATGAGTATATGGTGAATAGATAATGATTGACCCAAGCCGTAAAGAGGTTAAGAGTTTATTGTTTGGGGAAGCATCCCCACGGGAGTCTGTTCAACAAAAGCAGTTCTTAGGAAGAAGCTGAGTGGAACGCCCTTCTTATCAAAGGAACAGATTGAGAATGGGGATGATTCAACCCTGTGGATGTAGCAAGGCAGTTCTTGGTTGCAAAAGTCTGAGCTGATGCCACTGAAGAATGGAGCTCGTCTGAGCATTTGGCATGGTGTAGTGATCGAGTAATGATATGTGGAACGCCTAACATTTTCCACAGCAATATTTAGACGTGCGCATGCGCGGATTGCATCCCTTCCCTTCTCGTGTAGCTAGATATAGTAGTAATCGTCGGTGAGCCAGCTGCTGCTGATAGTGTTGCCGACGCCCTCGGGATTGGCTGCTACTGATGTTTGAAATTTGTTTTTTTTCCCGCGCGATGAGTTCTACGTCACGAGAGACCGGCGTTTTGATTTCAAATCAGTTGCTGTTCTGATTCGAAGCTGAAACAACACAATTACCCCACGCTCCTAACCATAAACGAGCTGGGATATTTAACGCCTTCCAAGACTAACTTTCGTCTTGATGAACAGAACATACGAACTATTTCTACTCACTACTATATTCTGCAATACGGTCGTCACACCTTTCCAAGACTAACTTTCGTCTTGATGCACAGGACTTACGAACTATTTCTACTCACTACTATATTCTGCAATACGGTCGTCACTTACTTTTCCAAGACTATTTCCTCGTCTTGACGCGAACAACCAACTCAAAATTCTTTTCGACCAAAATTGCTAAACTGATAACGAACTCTGTATTTCTCTCGTGCGAACCAGTTACCTTAAAAAGATTCGCATACACTCACATTAATACAAAATTACGCAGTGAGTATTTTTATTCCTTGCAATATTATTCATGTTTCTAATTACTCGGGCAGACATCCTTCCAGAACTTTCTCACAGAGAAACTGTTCCCGCCAAAGCCATCTTGTTTCCTCTTTTTTGGCGCAAAAATCGGATGAACTATTTTTGACTGCCTCATAGTTTTTTTGCAAGTTACAACAGTTTAATCTCTGCCTCCACGTACGAGACAATCTACTTGTTGATATTTAATAAAATTGTAATTGTGTTTATCTGCAAGTCTTGCTTCAGTCATTCTTTGTGCCTACCAATTTTTCTTCCTTCTTATGCACGTTGATATGACCCTTTTTCCTTTTTCCTTTTTAACATCCAGGAGATTGTGAAATTTAGTATGAGAAAGAACACGTGTTGAATATTTATATAATATTCCTCTTTCTCTCCTCTCCTTATTACTTTGTTTGTGGATCCGGTAGTCGTGTGTAGTGTCTGGCACAAGGCCACCTTTTTCGTACGCCAGCACTGCATTAGCCACATTCACACACCGGGTCCGCAACAGATATGCTTGCGACATTGTATCTGTGAGAAAGGGCTTATGCAGTGGAAATATATACCACCGTGACATCGATCAACCAAACGTGCACCGACCATATCCTGTGACCTTGGTTAGGCCAGCATAAAATATAGATCTACTCCCGACGCTATGCTTACACCCAATCGCTATCCTGACGACCACCCACTAAAACTGACATTTCACCTAGCTTCTATATATCTGTACAATATACTACTCTCCACCGTGACTTCGATCGACCGACATGGGCACCAACCAAACCCACACAAGAATTAGGCGCTATCCTTACACCCGACTGCCATCTTTTACGACCCGGCACTGAAACGGACATTCCACGCATCCTTCAACGTCTCTGTACTCTCTACCAACAATAAACATTATTCAAAATTTAATCCTCGTTATTCTTTTCTCTTACTACCAAACGCTTAATATAACATTACCTTTCTTCGAACATCGACTTTCCGAGTGGAATGCCCTTCTTATCAAATGAATGCATCGGGAATGATGATTCAACCCTGTGAATGTAGCAAGGCAGGTCTTGTTTGCAAAGGTCTGAGCTGAGTAGCGATCGAGTAATGACATTGTATCTGTGGGAAAGGGCTTATGCATTGGAAATATATATTTTACTAGAGAAATTAATTTTGCTATTTGATTTTACTGTATAATGCTAAGGCTTTTTGTTTTATTGATTCATTCATTTTGCCTGGATTATCAACACTTTACAGGTTATTTAAAGCCAGAAAATATTTTTAGATTGTAAGAATCTTTTGAGGTGGGGACATAATGGTTTTGTGATTCAAGTCTTACTAATTAACCCATAGCTGGGGAAGAAGTGATGGATTCATGCCTTTACTAAAAGTATTTGTGTATAAGTGAATATAATGAACCCAACAAGATTTGAAACTTGGCTCTCTGATTTACAATTCAGAGTGATTATCTCTTACACTATCCACACGTCAAGGCTTACAGCTCCCGGTATTCTCAAGCAGTTACCCATCTAGGTACTGACCAGGTTTGACGTTGCTTACCTTCGGTGATTGTATAGAAACTGGTGTTTCAAGATGACGTGGCCGTAAGACATACCGACCACACATCCAGAACCTGGTATTCCCAAGCAGTCACTCATCTAGGTACTGACTACGCACAATGTTGTTTAACTTCATTGATCATACAGAAACCAGTGTTTCAATGTGATGTGGCCATAAGCCTCTAAAATATTAGGAATTATAAGCCAAGTTTATCAAAACTTTCATTCACCCATAAGATTATATTTTGTATATTTTGGTGGTAGAAGAAAAAAAAAATAGTACCAACTGAATTTGAACCCAATATGCACTGTCAAGGTTCCAGATGTTCTTATCATAACCCACTGACTTTACTGCTAATCCACCAGCAAGAGTTATTTTATGCACCAACAAATATTGCTGAAAATAATGATAAGTTCTGTTTGAACAAGTTTTCATGTCCAATTTTCACGTTGCCTCACAAAATTGGAAAGCCAGGAAGAAAGGGATTATCAGTGGTCAGGAAGCACTGCAAGTATTACTGAGAGAATAGTGATTATAGGCATGATGAAAAGGAATTACTAATAATTTTATTGTAGATGAAATAGATTGTAAGTGGTCAGGAATTAATTCAAATATTTCTGGCAGAATATACTGTAAATATTTTCTTATATTAAATGATTTTATTCTAGAAATGCATTGAATTTCAGGAAGAAAGATTTGGCAAATGTCAGAAATTAAGACAGGCACTACTGAGAGAATAGGACTGTTATAGGTATAATGTTAATAGATTGTTAACAATTTTATTATAGAAATATATTAAAAATCAGGAAGAAGGGGATTGAATTTCAAATTTACGGTCTATGTTTTTGGTCATACACACTTTAAAATACATTTGGTAACTATTGTAATCTTTGCTATTTTTTGAGTTGCGCCATGGTGAGAGTGTCTCTCCATTATATATGTTTAATGTTAATAGATTGTTAACAATTTTACTATAGAAATACGTTGAAAATCAGGAAGAAAGGGATTGTCAGTGGTCAGGAATCACGGCAATAATTACAGGCAAAATAAGGCTTTTATATGCATAATACCAAAGCATTGTCAATGAATTTATTACAGACATACAATGAAAATTAGGAATAATTTGGTTGTCAGATATCAAAAATAAAACAGCCATGACAGAATATCTTGGAGCTTCAAATAGATGGTTTATATTTTTGGACATACACCTTATAAGACAGGTTTTGTGACTATTATACTCTGTACTATTTTTTAGTCATGCCAGGGTGAGGGTGACTCTCCGCTTGTTGAGGCATATAAAATCTCCTACGCCACCCACAAGAGACTTGAGACAACCAGTGAATTAATTAATGAGTAATATAAAGTTTTATTTTGGGATGTGAGACTAAGATAAAAAAGGGGGAAAATTGTTTGTTAACTCTGAACAAGGAATAGAGTAAATTACTGAGAAAAATAATTTAAATTGTTACTGGCAATAAATTAAATCAGTTAGGAAGAGGTTGAAGGTCAAGACAAGGTTTGAACTGGTAGATAACTTAAAATGTAAACCATTCACATCACAATAAATCCCTACACCCACATGATTAACCCCTACTTTTGCCGAAGTAATGAATCAAAACTATATAACATTGATCTTGTCAATAGAAATTATTCAAGAACCCCCAAAACATATTTCAGGCAGCACTGAAATAGACGGGTTCAATAATAAAAAACAGGGAAGAATTTTTGGAAGAAGTAATTTTTGTATATTAGTATTCTTGAGAACTTCTTTGGTATGTGACACTTTTTTGAATTGAAAATTATTGATTTTTAATCAATTTATCCTGTTTATAATATCGATATCATATAAAATCGATCCCTGACTTTTACGAAGTTATTGGGGTAACTGTTTTGTACGAAAAGAAACATTTTTTGATGTGTGGCTACAAAAAAGGTCTATTAAATAACGAACAAACTGATATGTGCATTTTTAATTAAAGAAAAAAATTACATAAATTAATAAAGTTATGTATCCGTTTATTTTTCATTTAAGATAAATAATTATGAACCCAAAATGTTTGTACCTGTGCCTCGGGAAAAAATCCCATAGGAAAAAAAATGTTTTTTCAATTTTAAAACGATAAAAAACACTTTAAAAATTCAGAAAATTAAAAAAAAATGTAGATTAATGTTACTGCCACACTTTCAGATTTGCCATTTGTAAATAACAAGTTTAATAACTCCCTAAAAGCCAGGGATTAATTTTACTATATATCGATATTATAAACATTATTCTAATCTTAAAATTATTTAAAAAAAAAAAAAAAATTTCGATTCTGACAAGTGTTGCCACTCAAGAAAGTTCCAAAAAACACTTAACCTGCAAAAAATTTATTACTCTCTAAAAAATGTGCCCTAAGTGGACTAAGTTCTCTTTTCAACAAATGACCGGTAATGAATCAAGTCAAAGGAAAAGGTCACAATTTTGGCAAGGAAAAGTCACAATTAATTTATAGTGGCCGGTAATAAAGTCATCTTTTTATGTCCTGTACTTCACGAGTTTATGGGTTTGCTTTGTTTGCAACAGAAACTCATAAGAAATGTAAAAATCGATCTAACATCTAGAAAACGTTTTCTACCAGCGCTGCGGTCACATATTCGATCATGTTCATAGTTTGGGAAGCCTGGTATCCCATAAAACCCGACTTTATGTGAAGAAAGCCTTAAGAAGGGTGTATGGCATATAGATGATGAAGGTTGAGCTAATACATAAGTAAAGTCCAAATTTACTGTCTATAGTAACATTTTTTTTTATTATTGACTCCATGTGGTTACAGTTATTTAAAGTAGGTGACTATGACTTAGTCCTTTTGTGATTTAAGAGTTCATATGGGGTCGTTGTGTTTTTGGTTGGCAGAAATTAATTTGTTGGATTCACCCTTTTTTCTTTTTCTTCTGGAGTTGTATGTCCTGTCAAACTCACGGCACACTTCTCCTGGTGCGCACGTAGTTTTTTCATCTTTTTATTGGGCCTGACACATCCGTGTTTTCCCTTTGATTTTTGGCAGGACGTGCTGTCGTTGGTTGATTTATTTATGACGTTCACTGACCCACATAAGCTATGTCCAGGTTCTGTCAGTTACTGAGGATAAGAACAACAGAAGAAAAGGAAAGGAAGTATGTTTATAAGAGAGAGAGAGAGAGAGAGAGAGAGAGAGTTTTCTTTGTCATTCTCTTAGTGAAAAGGAAAGTGTATATTTCCATATGGTGTTACTACTGTCGGAGTTAGCTCCTCCTTAATTCCCTGATTATTCACTAGGGGTCGCTCTTCCTACATTATAAATAATGGGCGACTTCTTGCCTCGCTCTCTTTTTCATTTCTTTATTTCAGCGAACACATCTACAATTTAAGCTCTCGCAGAAGATAGCGTCTTCCCATTTGTGGGAGATGCCATGAACATTATACACACATACACGTACGTACGAACATTCACCAATATACAAACTCTTTACGTTCACACACAAACACAAATGTTAATGTCTTTGTCACTTGTAAATTTGTTGTTCAATACATATACTTGTTGACATATATATATATATATATATATATATATATATATATCGGTCTTGTTTGTTTTCTTTACATCTTCGGCTGGACTCAACTTGAGTCCGCATTGTTCTTGTAGTTGGACCTTCTCTAACAGGAATAAACAGCACGTGTTCCTAATTCAACAACACTCAAACCCACCCGGTCCTCCACACTACTACCTAATCCTACTACAGGTGTTTTTTAAAGTTTGCGCCAAAAAGTAAACAAACGACGGTGATTGTATATTATTATGAAATTAGATTTAAGTCGTAAAAAGCATTTTTCCACAATGCTACAGTCACATATTCGATAATATTCAGAGTTAGGGAGTCCTAGTATCCCATAAAACTCGATTTTATTTTTATGTGAAGAAAATCTCAATTTGATATTAAAATGAAATTTGAATTAAAATTTCTTTGAATTTTCACAAATCGGCATCTAGTTTTTAAACAAAGAACGTATTTTTCACCAAAATACGTTCTTTGTTTAAAAAATAAAGGAAATTACTCATTTCGTTTATTTTATAGAGCTTAACCTCTATATGCCAGTGGATCAGAACCAATTACTGAGTGCACTACATCCTCATTGGACAAGAAATGCTAAAAACATTTCTAATTTATATTTTCATGTTAGTTATAGATTTTTGTGCAAGCTAAACACAATCCAGGCTCCAGACACAAGTTTTACAATAATTGCTTCTGATTGGCCAATATATCTCAAAGTAATAACAACGCCTATGCACACGTGTTTAAACACAAAATACCGCCAAAAATCTTGAAATGTGTTCGCGTGCCACACACGTGACCAGCAATGTAAATAAATACAATACACGAACACAAGTTTACCAGTGAGCTTCGTGACGGATAACCAATTGCTAAACTACTCCACGTCCTCATACTTTTGAAGTTGCAAAGTTAAATTTATTTAACACGAAACAACTCCAATACACTCACTCACCAACCTCTGAAATCACTCCTGAACTTTTACCAATTTTAGAACTCACAATTCCAAACTTTATTCTTCTAAATTACAAGATCAATATTACTTCTTCTTAATATGAACTCCGGTACAACTATTACCAAATCAAAGGGACACGACTCTGTCCTACCTTTTCAGTTCGCATGCTTGTACATCAAACATTAATAAATCTAATTGTTATGTTTTGAAATCATTCCGTTGAGTTTTGTTGTATCTTATTCCATGTATGAATATAGAGATTTTAATGTTAGTGGAAATCGTTAATTTTCACGCAACCTATTCTCAACAAGTATTTACCCATTATAACTAACACATCCACTGCAATTTCTTTATTAATAAATTCTCTTGTTGGTCGATATTCATAAAAGAAACATATACACAAGAACGAAAACTTTTTGGCTCGGCGCTGCTTATGTCGAACTGTAACGTCACCACCCGCAGTCACGTGATCAAATGAAGGAGCTGTTGCTGTGTCCAACGGGGATACTTGTAATGAACGCACATACACAACCTATAACGTAATTTAAGGGAGTCAAAATTTTAGCTCCTTTCTCCCGTATTCAAGGACAATGCATCATCCATAGGACTACTTACAATATTGGTGATTTTCTAAGCATAGCCTAGATGTGGCACAAGGCCGAAAAGTATGGAGTACCCAATGAGGATCAAACTCACTATTCAGCCATAACTGATCTCGTGAGACAAGCTTGTTAACCATTACACCACTTCGAAGGACTGCTTATAATATTGGTTGTCTCGAATTTCTGTGAGATTTATGAACATCTTTAGTAGAGCTACATTTCTTCCATCAGTTCAGATTTTAAAGTTAGATGCCATGCCATGTACACTGGAACAGATCATCATCATCATCATCATTCCTTTCGTATTCCATTTGTAAAGAGGAAGTTCCATTCAAAGAGCTTACCGCTACTTTGTGGAACATACTTCCGAGAAGATGCTTCCACGATCACTACACTCTTAACATCTTCAAGTCTACGCTCAACCGTTACCATTCTTATGATACATATCTCCATAATCAGCACTTCTTACCTCCCCGTTCATACAATAACCGCATTCAGTAACCCTCTACCTTGAGTGGCTCTTTCATCTTCGAAGAGAATGAGATGATTTGACCCTGTGTATGTGACTTGGCGGGTCTTAGCTGTAAAGGTCTGAATTGGGGAAACTAAAGAATGGAGCACTCATCTGAACATTTTCCATGGAAATAGCAATAGAGTAGTAATAGGCTTGCGACGTTTTGTCTCTGGGAATGGGGTTCCACGAGTGGGAGTTTTAATTCATCAGTAACAAGACCGCATAAATGCTTTGGAGCTCTGTCATAGCAAGAAAGCGAGGATTGTGTAGCTCCAACCCAGATATCGCAGCAATTTGGTCTGATTTGACTTTTGTAAAAATGAGGAATGACAGAAAGATTCTATCAAAGCCAGAAAATGAGAATTGTGTAGCTCCAGATCAGATATCACAGCAATATTTCATTTTTACTCTGATTTGACTCTTGTAAAGATAAAGCACAACAGGAATCTTATGAAATCTCCGTAAAAATTTAACTTCACACTAATATTTCAACTGTTGATTTTCAAGGCAAACAATGCACTTTTTACTTTGAAAATTGGTGCAACAGAAATTTCTTGCACCAATTTCTACCTTCCTTTAGTTACTAACCCAAGTTTCATGATCATGAATCCTAGGGTGTATAGCATTTTTAATACTCTTATTAGCACAGTGGAGTAATGGATAGTGCCTCGGATTGAAGAATCGGAGAACCGAGTTCGAATTCTAATCGAATCCATTACATTTACTTACGTGCTAATACCTTTGGAAAAGGTATGAATCCTTTTCTTCTCTCCTCCCCCAGCTATGGGTAAATAGCAGGACAGACTGGGTTCTGTAGCCTTGGCAGAAAGAAATGGCAACCTACTGCGGGAAAAAATCCGCCTCGTCAGTCATGTATCGAAAGATGCATGATCGATTAAGCGTGTACTATAGGCCTTTCTTATGCATTGTAGACTCTAAATAATCCCTCAATAATTTTAAACACCAACCTAAATGGCTTTACTCAAATTGTTTAATTTAACACACTTACATTTTCCTCTACTTGTGAGAATGGGGGATTTGGCGGGCCTATCTTTTTCAAAATCCGGCCCTGCTGGTACCATATTACCTGGTCTGAAAATTCAGGTTCTAAGTATGAAAAGGGGTGAAGTGGAAAAAGTACAATAGTTGAATTTCACACAGAGGTATGAATAACCCGGTTTGAGAACTCCAGAGCAGTCGTTATGGATTCGGATAAGAAGTGCAAAGTAATTTGATTTAGCACCAGGGACACGAGCGCAAATGTTACATTCTTCCTAAAGCCAGATCTTCTTTTGATCCATGCTACTCTAATTTTCACCGCTGGCCAGATGTGAACGCTCCGAACACCCAACACTGAACTAATATTCTGTCAACTGCGCAGAGATTCCGCGCATAGCTTCCGTTTGTACTCACACATTCAAAGAAAAAAATTAAGCAGTACAATCCAGAATTTCCATCCAATAGCACCCACTCCCGCCTAAAGAAACAAAATAAAAACCGAGCTGATTTTAGCTTAAGACATAAAAACCAGTCAAAGGGACATCTTTGGCAGTTGGACGGTATCTTGGCCCGGGTTAACAGACTTCGGGAAGCGACATCCTATCTCCAAGAGATAGCTTGCCAAAGGCCGTTGCCCTAGTAAGTCATAATTCATCCTCTTCTTCCGTACGCCTCAACGGACGCCTTTCGCAAGTCCACTTATCTCTTTTTTCAACGAGACATCTACACCGATTTATCATTTGTTGTATTTTACGTTAATACAATTGTTTATTTCTTTAAACCTTCCTCGTTCCTTCTTTGTTCTGCCACTATACGCTTATAATAACACAAACTTTACTTCCCTTGAATCAAAAGAGGGAAATCAGTACATTCGTTGATGTCTAATACCCTTAATGTCTCATTATACAAGAATAGAAAATGTCAAAAAATCATAAAGACTTTTTTCTGGGGTAAGTAAAAAAGAAAAACGGGGAAAAGACGGGAAGAAAAAGAGAAACAGAAAAGAAAGAAAAAAGAAAGAAACTAAAGACGTGCAAGCAAGTAAGTACAAAAAAAATAGGTAAGCGAAGAACGGAGAGGAAAAAGAGGAGGATGAGGAGGAGAAAAAGAAAGAAAAACGGATGACATAAAATAAATGGAATGCCGGGAAATTTTATTGATTATTTTTTTCTATTATTATTTTACTTCTTCGTTCTTTGCAGCAGCGTCGCTTCTTTCTTGACATATTCATCATTCCTTCCGATGACAATCACAGAAATATTTCTGCCAAGTTATAGGCTTTCTGTTAAGAACGCCGGGCTCATTTTAAATTGTCGATCGGTCATTAACCTTCAGTAGAGATTCATTGAACTGATTTGACATGCAGTTTGAAATCGATAATACATTCTAACAAATGTATATTTCACTGCTCTTGGTAAATACACCCGTGCCTCAAAGGCAAATATTTTTTTTATTTGGCTTCATATAAGAAATTCTCAAAAGAATTTTACAAATTAATTATAATTACCGAAGAGACAGGAAAGTCAAAAAATTAAGATGGGATTTATATCTATTAGGTTGGTGCAAAAATAATGACGTAATAATGTCGTTTTTTGACGTAAAAACTTCAAAAAAAGACGTTATTTTTGCACCAACCTAATAATTTTATAAATAAATAAATAAATAATAATAATAATGAACAACTTTCACAGTTTTGTTATTTTAATCTGATGAATTTTAAATCTTAAGTTAATAAATGAATTAGCTCCTATCTTCTGTTGCAGACCGGTGTGTGCGCTGAGAGATGAATACGTGTGTCTCCTGAAATGCCCACAACAAACATGGCAGACTCGTGATGTGAGTCCACGTAAATAAATGAGGGAAATGTAAAGAAACGAAAAGAACCAATGTATATGTACAAACAAATGATAATGTATTAACAACAAAGGTATACAAGCGACAAAGACAATAATGTATGTAACAAATGAATGTGAAAACCGTTTTCGTTCAAAGTATGCGTAGTGAGTGAATGTGCGTGTATCTACTGTTTATGCGTTTTCCAAAGGGAACGCGTTCTCCGCGAGAGATTACATGTTGGCCGATAAGATCAGAAGAAAGTGATAAAAATTATCGCAGAGTATTTATAGTCCTGAGAGCGTCTCCTAGTAGCGGTTTTGAAAATTAGGAGGAGGTAACTCGACATCTACCTACCTGCTTACCTACCTTCCTCCCTTCCTTTCTTTCTTTCTTTCAAAACAAACAGCGCTTCTGACATATATTTTCTTTCATCTATCCACGCAGTCAAACAGAAATGGCCCATTTTTTAACTGGGGTAATGACAGGAAGTAAACTACGTACTAACTAACGAATTAATTAAGGAACAAACAGAATGATATCATCACCAACATTGACGACGACGAAAAATATAATATATGAAGACCAAAATATTATCTATGGTCACAGGAACTTTGGAGAATGAACAGAAAAATTCAACAATTGTTTCGAGGGCAGTCCCAATATCTGTGCCCAGAAGATCGAACTTCTTGAAACATACTACGATTTAATCAAGTGATATTTCTCTTGCAAGCCTCGGAGCCATAGTTTTGACCCAGTCGTATTGGATGAAAAAACGGGAAGCATAAAATTAAAACTTAGTATCTATCAAAATCAAGAGTTGTTTCGTCCCTCTAAGTTGATATACTCCAATACAATAGTCGACGTATATATATATATATATATATATATATATATATATATATATATATATATATATATATATGTGTGTGTGTGTGTGTGTGTGTGTGTGTGTGTGTGTGAAAATATTGTAGAAAATAGGAAAGAAAGTGGTTTGGTAAATAATCCAAAGTTCCTTAGTATTTTTGTTATTATTTTTAAAAAATAGTGCTCGATACGAAAGTAGAGCATAAATATAATTATTTATTTAAAAATATGATTCCAACTCGCTACATAAGAGGTCTCATGTTTCAAAACAAGAGCCGAAAACTTCAAAATAATATTTGAATTAACTTCAGTTAAATTAGGCTCTGTTCCATCTTCAAGCGAAATTTTTTTGGGAATGACTTATTTCTGAAATTTACGAGTTTTAATAGTATGGTCAGAATTGAAATCAAAAATTTCCATGGTAACATCAAGTTTATCGGATTGTTTAGAATCGGCCGGGGAGGGGTGTTAATAATTTGTATCAGTATAGAGTTATTTTCATAGATGCCGGGTCAGGGTAAGGTGGGGGTGGCTAAATTTACGACGGGGGAAGTTTTCGCATAGTCCGGATTGAGCGTCTACGGAGATTTATTTATTTATTTTTATTTTATTCTTTTATTATATCTCTTTATGAAAGGGATTTGTGTATATAAAAAAGCCGT
This sequence comes from Acanthosepion lycidas, assembly GCA_963932145.1. Taxonomy (NCBI): domain Eukaryota; kingdom Metazoa; phylum Mollusca; class Cephalopoda; order Sepiida; family Sepiidae; genus Acanthosepion; species Acanthosepion lycidas. The sequence goes on along the minus strand of OZ010614.1, from coordinate 30,213,868 downwards.
AACGTTTGTTATTTGACGACTTCATAAAGGGTTGTCAGTTTTTGTAGGGTATTAAAACTATGTATATGGGCTATGGATTTTAAAATTTATTTTATTGTATGCGTGTTTTTAGCTAGTTATTCAGAGCGTAAGTTCGGTTGTGTCGGCAGAAAACCGTTAATTCTTGCCTGTTATTTAATAGGTTTTTATTGTTTAGAAGCTTAATAATGTGTAGTTTCTCATGGAGGCACAAAGGGCATGGGTCATCTCAAGTTTTGCAAGTTCTAGTCCAGTTAATGATTTTCCATTTTACTTTAGGTGTCCTATTTTTTTCTTTCAGGTGCCAAAAATATTTAGATAGAGAGGTCTGATGTCTTAAGTTTATGTTGTTGAAGGAGCATTTATGCTGCATCCATCTGGTTTTAAAGGTATTTTTCGTGGACCCAATGTATATCATATTATTGTTAGGGTTCTCCGTGGATGATATAGTGCATTGGTATACCACAGATTTGATGCAGCACTTATTTTCTAATGGGCAGTCTACAATCGCATAATTTTACCCTATCATTATCTGATTTAAGTGTAGAGTTATTTAAACTATTCAGGTAAGGGGGTTTGTTCAGGATTTTATTATTGTGTCTTCTTATTATACCTTCTAGATTTTCAGTGCAGCTGTAACTCAATTTTAGTGTGTTCTTATTGAATATATTACTAAGCCTACTTTTGGTGGGGAAGTGTTTATCGATTAGACAGTTCTTACACACTCTTTGTCCAGAAAAGAAAGCACTTGTTAGAAGACAAAAAAAAAATTAAATAAAAAGCTTAATCGTAGTACCTCGTCTGTCGTTTTTAATAAAACATGCATATATATATATATATATAAATTGCTTCTAGTATCTGTAATCTGAATTTGTTGTTTTCATGGTGTAGGATAGTTGTGTTGTCGATTATCCTATCCTACTATCCTACACAAAACAACAAATTCAGATTACTGATACTAGAAGCAATTTATATTAAAAACTAAAGCCGGCACTGAACAGAATCAACTATATATATATAAATATGCACACAAATTTATATATATGTACATCAGTAAATCAATGGCGTAGATGAGAAAAACGTACAAATTTGGATTTTCATCTAAACTCCTTCCTTGTCAATACACTTAATTCAGTGGTGAATATTAATCCAATAGATTGAAAATCATATGATCAAAATTTCTGTTCAAAATTACTTTCAGCTAATAACTGTGTTAGGCGATGAAATTATTGATCAATTCATATGTATTCCAAGATATACCATCTGTCGTGTCAGGAAGCAGTATTCTGCGACAGGGTGCAAAATTTTTAATTCGCTATCGTAAACAGTGTTACTTATTTTTATAAATATATATAACTTGATCCACTTTTCACTGGATGAGATCATGTCTAGCCATTGGATTATGCTAAATGGCCCATTGCCCTTTAACGTAACTTGCACATTACATGATCATCATGAGAGCTGTTTCGATTTGAAAACTCACTGTAAATCAGTGCGATTTTTCATCTTCAGCAATATTTTAGCAATTTTTTTCGAAAACTGTTTACGGAAGAAGTGTTACAGGTCTTTCAAGCTCTTCAAACCTTTTTACGAGGAATGATGCAATTTTATTGATAGTTAATGTTCTTTAATGTATATATTAGGTTGGTGCAAAAATAATGTCGTTTTCTCACATATGTTACTATGTGAGAAAACGACATTATTTTTGCACCAACCTAATACTATGATCATACTAATGGGCACGAGGCCGAATGGTTAGAACGTTCGCATTCCGACTATGAGATCCTGGTTCGAATTTCACCATAGTCGATTTGTCTGGAAGGAGACTTCCTAATGTTATAGGGCTGGAGGGATCGATCCCAGCGGGCCGCACCTTTGGAAAGTGCCTAAAAACTGAAGTCATTACCTTCTTCACCAAAAAAAGATAAACATTTAACGCAAACAACATATTTCATTTTTTTTCTGTCAATAATTGTATGCACATTGAAAAGTAATATCTGTAATGGTTTTATGTGGCATCTGCCGGTCTCGAGAGACCATAAATCTGCCTCCGTTTCTCCTCCCCTCCGTGTAAATCGCGTCTCCAGCTTGAGTGATCGTTGATGACGCTGTAGCGACACTAAGAGCAGAAATAGGAAGTTACCTCTTTCATATCTTAAAACATACTGACATATTTCGGACTTTGCACAATAGGCTCCACGCATAACGTCCGCTTGAAGTTGATTAAAAACAATCCTAAATAAATATATGTTGACCAATAAGAAATGAGAGTGACTCAATCGGAACCTCTTTCAACTTCGCTGACAATATAAATATACCCCTGTCTAAAAGAAAAAAAGAGGTTCCAGCAGGAGACACAGAGAAGAATACTGACAACTGTGAGTGGATACATCAAAGGCATCTCGGCTTCAACAACCACTAGCACTCCTCACTCGTCATTTTCACAGCTTTTACTTCTCTCATACATTCAACCTACTTTTCCTTATTCACAGGACATATTACCAAATGAAAATAGCATCTCTCAAAAACACTTAAGTACTTTTACGAACTCATTGAAGTGTAATAAAAACATTTTATTTAATCTTACTTAAATACCAACCTTGTACCATCTATGAATATTACTACTGCTTTTGTACAATACTAAACCACTTATTAATGTTTATATAAATTACTATTGTTGTACTCCAGACTTAATTGTCTTTAAAATGTGATTCATCGTGTTTTTTACTCATTCATATATCCCTTATAGCGGGTTAATCCTAACAAGGCCCAAATTGAACCCCACAATAACGTCTTCACATCTCTCGATGTCCATCCCTCTTATGTCCCTTTTGCAGACATCCTTGAAGCGAAGATGAGGTCGCCCTGGTCGGTGGTCAGTTCCCTGTTCAGGACCTTCGAAATCCTCCCATTCGTCATACATATCCAAGCCAGCGGATCCGGCGCTATTGAAGAAGGGCATATAGTTTGGGTAACTTGGGCACGGGTGCGAACTACGACATTGGTGACCCGATCGGACCAATTGATGCCAATAATTCATTTCAGGGAGCGATGAAAAGTGCCGAGACTTGGCTCTTTTCTGCAAGGAAAATCTCTTCTTAAAACAGCACGTTTCTTACATCTTGATGCTCTATGTTTTTTAGACTTGGGCGACCAAAGCTCTACTAAGCTGCTCTTTTTATCGTTTCTACCAATACTTATAATGCCTCGCAGTCTTTGTGCTAGGTGTACTATGATCTCAATTTGCTCGAAGCTTGTCAAGTAGGCTGCTTCTCTTACCTTCGATAGGTCCTGTGATTGTAAAATTCTCCACACCTGCTTTCCTCTACATCCTTTGACTTCAATGTGCCGTTTTCCTTCGTCGTCACGTTTCCAAAATTTCAATTGTTTATGATTGCTAATAGCAGTTGCCTTGTTGTTCGTATTCACTTCAAACTTCCTTATTTGTCACATCCTTTGTCCATGGTACTCTCAATGCACGTCAGTAATACTATAGTAATGGATCTTGCCTATCTAACTTCAAAGGGGTATATTTTCAGTGCTAACAATCTTTTTGTCTATTCCTTGTCTTAAAGACTTCATTATATTCAGAAGCTGTTGTAACATTTAGGATAACTCATATCATTTCAGGACACAAGGAATCATGCCTCTTCACAAGTTCTCTATTTTTTGTTTCAAGTCTGTACACTGCACATCGATAAATTGTTAGATTTGTTTCTTGTCGCTTTCATCATGGTTTTGAAATAGGAAATTCTTTTAGACTTTCTGAAATTTTTGGGATAAGGAGTTACCATTTACATGCGGACTATCTTCGTCTTTGTTAACGTTATCACAATGGTTTGGCCTTTGTGTCCTCCAGACCTATATTTAACCTACAGGGGTTGGGATTATTCTTCTTTCGCTGTCCATATCAAGTTCTCTATTTAGTACTGCACAATTATTGCTCGCCCTCTTTCCACTGTCCAAATACACACTATCAGCCCAGGGATTTAAATCACAATTACTAAGTCACCAAATTTACCTAGAGGAGAGTCCTGAGTGGAAACAGACAAGCAATAACCGAACATTACTAAAGAACCAGACAAGATCTCATAGCTAGGTTATGAAAATTACAAACCGAAAGAGGCAACGAATGAAAAACCATTGTGAAACTGCAGTTTTAATCTAGACCCAGTGTAATAAAACAAGACACGATGTATTAAAAAAAAATTCTTTTTATCGAGTGAGAGAAACAAGCCTTTTGTTTTTGCTTTAAAAAGCAAGGAATGATCAGGTGTCAGTAGAAAGTACTGATTAAAGGTTTACCCCTAGGTGGATGTATCTATCCCTCACCTCGTGAACTACACCCATGGCGTTCAATTTTCTTTCTCCAGTCTTAATTCAGCTTCTTATTCAACAGTCACTGCATTATAACTGCACATGATGCTTTATCTTGTAAACAATAATCAAAGGAAGATGCGATCACTAAAGTTTCAGTGGTCATCTCTGGCAACATGGACTTAAAGCAGCATGAAGGTTTCTTGCTACCTGGCAACAGCAATAAATTTACGAAACTGGTTTTGATAACCCTATTTAAAATCGCTTACTTCAAAGCTGTTCTGTAGATAATAGCATTCAGAAGAATGAATAATAACAAAAGTATTTTTTTTAAAGACCAAACAAAAAATGGATTTATCTACACACAGAAAATACCCACGTGATAAAAATCAGCTTTCACGTCCAAAACAAATGTACATATATACCAGAGTAACACAAAGCAACACTTATGCCGCTTTCTGACCAATCACCTTATATATTTCAACTTTTAAACTATAGTAAAGTTTTCCAGCAATTAGCTCATGGGGTGGAGTGCTTGCCTTGCATACAAGAAGTACTGGGACAGAAGACAAAATTAAAACAGAAGTCCTTCTCCTGGAGGTCCTAAATCTGAACAAGAGTTGGACATCTATAGAACAGTGGTCAGAGGAAAAGGCCATTTTTGCCTATATCTACATGATTCACAGGCTGATGGCTAAATTGAACACTGATTTGCACATGAGACAAATAAACGTGATCTTAGGTTAAAGTCCATCTTTCCTTCATTGCAACAATTTTTTTTCCCCCTTTTGATTATCAAATTGTTAGGTCAAATGGGACTCCACATTAATTTATTAGCATCATTCATATATGACAGTGTTTCAATATTTAAGATTATACTTTGTGGCTACTTTATACAAGAAATTTTTTTCAGCAGATGTCATTGAATGGAAGGTAATTTTGAAGAACAAAAACAGACTTAAAGTAATTTATTTTTTCTTTAAACTATTTCCTTGCAATTACAACAATCAAATATTTAATTATTTTAAATTTGAAACCTGTTCATTGGAGAAATTTCTACATTTCTTTAATCATATAATGAAAGAAAGAATAATAAAATAAATACACAAAGTGTAGAATAGAATGCAATCTTAAAACCCTAAAATTTTATCATTACAAAAAATGCAAGCTTATGGTCAGAATTAAATCATTGCTCTGTTTTATGCTAAGACTTTTGGTACCTCTCTAGTTGAGTAAAATAGGATTATTTCTGGATTATGTAAACAAAAATTTGAAAGGCCTAGCCACTTAACTATTAACACAAACTGTTTTGGGTGTCATTACAGCCACTCGTTTGATACGAGAAAGCGCCCGTTTCTTATTCTAAACAAAAGCTACTTTCTATGTATTCAACTGTAACTCATTTTCTTAAAATTACAAGAGAATAACCATAAGAATTAAAGCCAACCGAGATGAGGGGGGGAAAAAAAAAAAAAAAAAAAAAAAAAAGAAAAAAAAAAAAAAAAGATACCATGACATTTCAATAATCTCATGTCTAACAAAAGGTTTTAAACAAATGTAATTCTGACCATAATACTTTTTGATTTTGCATCTGTAAACTGCCAGTATTTTTTTTTTTAATATTATGTAGAAACTTCTCCAATGAATAGGTTTCAAATATTATAAAAAAAAAAAAAAAAAATATGGAGATAATCTAAATGATAATTGCAGACAATTTTTTTTTTTTTTTTTTTCACTTTGGACCCGGAATCCATAGAAATGGCACCATATCTAATGACATACGGGAATTTATACCTGCTACACCTCTGTATGCAACTATTACATAGAAGACTAGCTATTTACACTCCATAAATAAAGTTTTTTTTTATTACTGATCAAAGTTTCAGGTGGATGTTATATGAGCTTAATGTGATACAAATGGTATTGAGAACACCTTTTACAATTGCCACTGTTCTTGTTACTCTCTCCAAAGGGAGTTTTAATTCACTGATCTTTATTTGTAACCTTGCCAATTCCATCATTCTGTCCTCTGTGTGCAATTATATATATATATATATATATATATATATATATATATATATATATATATATATATATGCGTGTTGTCAAAGTAGGCAGTGACTACTCTAAGAAAAAAAAAAAAAAAAAAAAAATGAAAAGTCAGCAGCCACATAATATGCAATAA
>OZ010614.1:30147348-30202348 GCA_963932145.1 Acanthosepion lycidas | reverse complement strand
AGCCCATCAATGCAATCATTAGTGAAAATAAGATCATGCCAATCATGAATGAAAATTACAAATGTTTAACAGATTAGTTACTGTAAAATGATTAAAACATTACTCCCACAGAAACAAAAAGAAATGACAAAAATAAAACTATAACCTGATGAACTCAATATAAGTCAGAGAAAAGGACTACCCCCCCACGACAGACAGGTATTTAAGACTAAGACTACTTTGTTCCACAATTGTTTCTTTTTTCTTGTGCCAGATTAAGTTAAATTTAGTCAATACCTCTATGAATAACAATATTTTTGCTATTAGGTTGGTGCAAAAATAATGACGTAATAATGTCGTTTTTTGAGGTATTTGTAACGTCAAAAAACAACATTATTACATCATTATTTTTGCACCAACCTAATACAATTAGCATTATCTAAAAACCATATTTCTTTCTGTTTACTAGAACTTGAGAGATGTGGAAGCCAACAAGCAAGTCAATTTCTGATAGCAAATCTGTAACTAGTTTAAATTTAACTCATTAGGAATCTAATCATTTGAGGGTGATAAAAAAAGAAGTTTCCTCAAATTTGATATTCCAAATCATCTTGACTTATCTCCAAAAATGTATAACCAGTCAATTCAATTAAGTTGATAACTATTTTAAGGCTGTCAAGTGTAAATTTTTTCTACTTATAGCTAGAAGTTATAAAAAATTTTTTTTTTAGTCAACCCCCCCCCCCCGCCCAAAATAGTAAAATGCAAAAATATCCTTACCTGATGAGCTCGACAAATAAGATCCAAATCATGTTTGTGTAAGAATTTGGCCACCACTTCAGCACCAAATGTGAATGATACACCACGGTCATTTTCACCCCAGCCCATTGTTTCTTTGTCAGGATCTGACCACAATAAATCACACAGCAAGCCCTGATCTGGGACATCAGTAGGGCGCATGATTCTCCGGATTTGTTCCATTGACTGTAAATCTGGACTCAAACCTATTAAGAAAAATAAAATAAAAGAAAAAAATATGATCATGTGCTGAAAAGAAAGGCACAAGGTAACTTCAAAACATCTAACCAAATGTTGAGGTTTTATTTTTTGGCTCCTTTCCTCCTGAACTTTAACACCACCATAAGATTCTAAGACATCAATATTTATAAATACTATGCAAAAAATGTCAGAATATCGTCATTAGTTTTCTTATTGAAAATTATATTAGGTTGGTGCAAAAACGACATTACGTCATTATTTTTGCACCAACCTAATAACATTCACCCATTAGAAATAATTCTATTTTATGTTTTACTGAAGTCACCAATTCTTGAATTTTGAATGATCCAATCATATTCAAAGCCCAATAAAACTTTTTTTCTCTCTCTCTTTTTGGAAATTTTTAATATTACTTAATTTTTTTTTTTTTAGCTACCAGGCCAACTGTTATAGGAAATGTAAATAAATCAAGATTCAAATACTCTTAAGCCACATCACAACTTAACATACAAGTAGTGTGCGATGGGTAAATTGGTAATATTTTATATTGAATTTTGCACGTTTGCATTGATTGTTTGTCAATTACACAGTATAGCAGGGTCAGTTGGGCACTGGGAGAAACAGGGGACCATGACAATTCAATTCACCAGAAAACTGGTTTGGTTTGTTTTGCTTTTACAGCATATCAACCTCAATGGGTTATTTAATGCCAACAAAATTTTTATTGTTGGTATTTTTAAAAAAATTTTTTTAAATTTATTTCTGGTAATATTTTTCCTACAAAAAATTCTATTTCTGGTAATAATTTTCTTTGAAATATGTATTGCTGGTAATATATATATTTTTCTTTTTCCCAAAAATATATTGCTGGCAATATTTGTTTTTCAATAATAATTTTTTTTTTTTTTTACACTTTCATAGTGTTTTGACCCCTGTTACAATTCCATTGAATAAGGTTTTGCATCTTGATTATGTATTAGGTTGGTGCAAAAATAATGACGTAATAATGTCGTTTTTTGACGTATTTTTTAACGTCAAAAAACGACATTATTGTTTAAATTTTTTTTTTTTTTTTTTAAATGTTTAAGTGTCCATCATTTCTATATACTTTTGACTATTAGCATTTTGTTTCTTATGTTTTGTTCTTGGAACTTCTTTTGTTTCTACTCGTTTGATTTTGCTCCCTTAGTTTTACCATTCGGTTCTTTCAATGAACTTTGTCTAGATGATCTTTCCCTTGTTTGTGAAGGGCTAGAGTTTTGTTCCTCTATGTCCATTTTCCTTGGTCCTTCAATAACCATTTCGTTATTTTTTTTTTTTTTTGTATCTTTTCATTCTCTTGAGAAGATTTCTATTTCTTGGATTTTATTTTTTTCGTTTGGATTTTTCGGGTTTAATAGTTTTGTAGATGTAGAGTCATTTTTGTTTGCAGTTGACAGTATAGGGTTTGTTTTTCCATTAGCTTCTTTTAATGATCTTTGTATAGATGATGATTGTTCCCTTGTTTGTGATGGGCTAAAGTTTTGTTCCTCTATATTCATTTCTCTTGATTCTTCACTAAAAGAAGAGTTTTTTTTTTTTGTTTTTATGTAACTTTTGATTCTCTTGAGAATGTTTAGAGGTTTCTATTTCTTGGATTTTTGTACTTTAGAATTTTTGGATTTAATTGTTTTGTATATGTAGAGACTTTTTTTGTTTGAGGTTGACAGGATTTTTTTTGTCTATGGGCGTTTGATTTATGAGTAATATACTACATTTTAGTAGTTCTACTAAACTTTTTAATTCGTTAATAAGAATTATAAGATCTTGGCTTCTTAATGCATTCTTTTCTTGGATGACTTTGTTGATTTGAGATTTTAGTGATATTTGCATATGTTTCCTGGCTTCTTGGAATCAGATATTTAGCGTATATTTTCTTCTAATTATTTCCTTTTTCCAAATGTTACACTCTTTGGAGTCTGCTGAATGTTTTTCTTTACAGTTTGGACAAAGGAGACCTTTCACAAGGTGATTCATCATTCTCAGTTTCCGGTTCCCCATATCTTCGACAGACTGATGTTCTCGTACAAACATTTTGAAGATGATCAAATTTTTGACATTCATGACATCTACAGGAATTAGAAATATATGGCTCTACCTTGGCTATTGTGTAACCTATCTTTATTTCTTTTGGTAGACTTGGTTTGTCAAATGTCAAAATATATGTGTTGGTGTTTATTACCGTGTCATTTCTTTTTACCTCCATTACTCCTTGCTTTTTTAGGGTGTCATCATTTTCAATTTCTTCTGATGAACAAAGTGAAAGTTCTGGGAATTTTATTACTCCTTTTGATGAATTAAGGAATTCATGGGGTTTGGCCATAACTTTGTCAATTTGCTTGATTTTTAGCAATTTCTCTGCATCTTTTTTGGATATCACTTGAATTAATAGTTATTTTATTTTATTTTATTTTTTTTTTTAAAACAGATTGTGGTTTGATCATGTCTGAAATAACCCTTTGTAACACGAACGGAGACACTTGATATATCACCCTCAACTGATTCTACAACAATGAAAGTTGAAAATTGATTTTTTTTCTATTTCATTTTCAGAAGTCTCATATTGTCTCTTGGTTTGCTTATAAGAGATAGCCATATAATTTTAATTTTTGTATTCGTTGTCTGTGCTCCCCACCCACCTCGGAGTTCCTTCTTAAGGGACGCTATCAGTGGGGACTAACCCCATTCGCCCTAATCCACAAGGGCTACACAGACAGTATAGTTGTGATGAGAGTAGATATGAGCACCTGCACTCCCCCACCATATCTATCCAAATATAGTATGATGTAAGGTTTCGTGGCCCTGTCAGGCACATTATCATTCCAACTAGCCCTTGCCACAATGTAACTAGACGATTGGAATGGATTGGGCTATTCCATCCGCCCGTCTATCCCGAAGTGACATGTGGAAACTTCTGGTCATTTTACACCAGATCAGGAGTCACTCAGTCACCAAGACTCCGTCCCCAGGCATCATAGGTCGCCACCCACGGCAAACGGGTGGCCCCATTTAGGGGAAATTTTAGTTTTTTGAAATTGGGTTTTGTGAATGTGCACTTTATATACTTGTGTTGATGGTATTATTGTTACAAAAGCCCATTCTTACACTTTCCCAGTATTCTGATTCCAGATCAGGGGAGGGGGAACTATTTACCTATAGCTGGGACCCTAATAGGTGCTACCACCCCTGGTCAGCAACTAAGAGGCGGTTCCACGCTCCCCAAAACCTCCTGATCAGAGGCCTTGATGCTGGATTCAGTTTATCGTCATACCCAGGACAAACCAGAAAACTGGAAACTGCATGCTGTACTGCTTGGCATTCGTGATGGAAGCTCCAATATGAACATTTCAGAGATTTTGAAAGTTGGATGAATCTAATGGTGATTATGAAGGTATGGCAGCTCTGAAAACTTACTCTGATCATTCTAAGAAAAGAACTCCTGAATTTGTTGGCGAGAGCCTCAAACTCAACACAGAAACCCACATGAAGTACCTTAAGAAGGTCGTGCCATCCTGGGTCAAGAGTGTGGTTGCTGGAAGACTATCTGGCAGCAAGACTCCACACCATGTCACACAAGCAAGAGAAACTAGTTATGGCTGTCAGACAATTTGTGACCACATCACCCCTTCCATCTGGCCATCTAACTCCCCAAACTACAACCTCCTTGATTCTTATGTGTGGGGCACAGTTGAGCTAGAGACCAACTAAACTCTTTGTAATGCCAAAGATGAACTGAAAGATTATGGCAGTATTCACCAACTTGAACAAGAAGAATTGCAGGAGATTCCAGTCAACTGGAGGCCATGGTTGAAGCCAATGTTGATTTTATTTGATAAATTTACTCTTTAGTATTCCAAGATGTTCTTTTCATTTTTGTGTAATTTAAATGACAATTTATCCATAGCACCATGAATATTGAAAGGGAAGAGAGGACATTCTTAAAAAAAAAAAAAAAAAAAAAAAAAAAAAAAAAAATGCTTTCTGAAGCCTGATGCAAAATACTATCTCAGTAATGTTTTTAAGTAGGCATGTCCACTGTTTTCGCGAAAAAACAGCATAGCGTAAATGAAAAATGCCACAAAATTAAAGAAAATAAAGTATTATCGTCAAAATGTTTATGTTATTATTAAGATGAAAGAAAAAAGTATTTAATTATTTTTTGAAATTTTTTAATATTTTCTAACACGTTCAAAATTTCGGTTAAAATCTTCTTTTGTTTACGTCACCGCGGGAACGTTAAAATAAGTTTTTTTTTGTGCTTCCCCCCCCCCCCGTTGAAAACACATTGATTTGGAAATTCTTGTAAAATTAAAGTAATTGTCCAATTTTAATGAAATTTTCAGGACTTATTCACAAATAATTGAAATTATTTTTTAAATATTTTGTTTTTAGAAATTTTTGGTAAAAAATATTTTTTTTTTAAAATATGTTACCCCCCACTTATTTAATTTCATGAAATTTCGCCCGAAACCTTTTCGGCTCCTCAATTTTTTTTTTTTTTGTTAAAAGAAGGAGTCTTTGGAGATGATAAATAACCTACTTTTTTTTTTCAAATTTGCGCTATTTAACTGAAAATCTTGTCTGAATTGAAAAATAATGAATCCAATAAAACAATGATATTACTTAATTAGAAAAGTTTTTAATTGCTTTTGTAAATAAGTAATATTAAGGACATTATTGTCTGAAGAAATAATTTTTTTCTGATGAATAATTAATTTTTACAAGAATTTTTTCGTTTTTTAAAAAATTTTAATTATAATAATTTATAATAGTTTAACATCGTGTAAAGCTCTGTATTAGGAGGGCTCCTCGATATTATGTAGTAATTAATTAGAAAAAAACTTTACGAATCCAAAATTGATAAGTTTAATAAATTTAGTTGAGCTACTTTTTTTAAAAATAATTTTTTATGTTGTATTTTTTTACTTAATACATTCCTTATTTCCGTGTATGATATACTGAAATTGCCAGTATTATTACAAGGTCACGTGATTTAAGGGTTTTGTCCCTTTACGCGGCCTTTTCATAACATTTTTTATTTTCCATTCAACTTTAAAAGTGTAAACTTTAAATTTTAAAGTAATTTCTTTTTTTCATTTAATATTTCACTAAATAATTTTATTTTATGTATTGTATTTCCATTAGTGTGGCTCATACTCAAATAGAATAATTTTTTTTTTTTTAACTCCGACTTAAAAATTGTCATTGATGGTAATCCGTAGTAGCTGTCATCGCCTCGTCATTCAACAATCCATCAATAGGTGGGTCAGATTAACAGGATCGATCGTTAATAATTGGTTGTATATTATTTTTTTTTACGCTATAAGAAAGATTTCTTTCAAATCAAATTACTTTAACTTTAAATTTTTTAATTTTACTAAAATAACGTGTCAGAAATTTAAAAAAAAAAAAAAAAAAAAAAAAAAAAAAAAAAAAAAAAAAAAAAAATCGATAAATTTGTGTTTGTTTACAAATTTCTTAAAATTAAGAAAATGGCCGTTTTTAAGAAAATTTAAAAATTTAAAATTATATTTGACAATCAAATGTATATAGTTTCTATGTGAAATACACCAGAATTGTTTAATTAATAGAAATCGTAAATTTAATCATTAAATTTTCAATTAAAGCTAAAATGAATTCTTCAAGTATGTTTTTTCGTTGTAAAAAATTCATTTTAAACTTCAATATAGAAAATTTATGCCGAAATAGTGGAGGTACCTATTTTTAAGAGTTGTTCAAATTCACATTCATATTGATGACAGAAAAGTAAGCTTCATAACTTAAAAGAATGTTACCAGGATTACATTCCTTTATTAAAATATCCATCTGTTGAAATCAGTTATGGTTTTAAATAATTAACTTCATAAAACAAGTCTGCTATTTAAAACTATGTTAATTTTCTGTATAGAGTAAAATATTCAATATAAAGCAAATAGTTTCCAGTATAAAATTAAGCAAAAGCGTACATAGAGGAAATGTAAACTCCAGTCAGCAGCAGACCGGCAGATAAAAATAACGAGAAAGCAATTGTTAATAAATTAAACCAGCTGTTGGCTAACCAGTTTTAGCCAGTCCAACTAATAGTTTTTCAAATCTTTCAGAGTGAGTGTTTACATACCAACTTACCAATGCTCACCTGCAGAAGTTTCCCACACTAGAAATACATTTTAATACAAATGTTAAAGTTTAGAGAAAATGTTACAGTAATCTACATGTGACAACAGGTTTGATAGTGAAGGAATTTTTAGTTGTTTAAAACATTACTTAAAAACAAAAACAGGATGCTTGACATCTGTTTAAAAAGAAAAACCAATTAAAAACTTAAAAATCTAAGGTTTGTGAGCATTTATTATTACTATTACAGTTGCAACTAAAACCATCAAACAAACTTTTAATATAAAAACAAAAATTTGTTACAAAGAAACATTTAAGAAAATTGCTGTTACTGTTGAAAGGATATTTTAACCATTCCATTTTTCTAGGATTTCAACATTTACACAATTCCTAATTTGAATCATATTGAAAAATGCAAACCAAAAGCAAAATAAATTTTAAAATGTTGGCACATTTCCATACTTCATTAACAAACCAAACCCCACATTGTACATTCAGCCATATATTAATGGCTAGTGCAGTTAGCAAATCAATGTTTAAACAGTATATCTACAATTGCTAAACAAGTCACATGTAAATATAAACAAAGGTTGACAAAAGATTAGCCCAGGATGACTGGTTAAGTTTTTAGAGATGCAAATTAAAAAAAAAAAAAAAAAAAAAGCCCCAGCAAACTTTTAAGTGATTTTTAAACTGCTTTATGAAAAAGCAAGATTGAAGGACAAATTTAGATATTTGTTTTATTTATATCTAAATGGGAAAGAAAAAAAAAAATAAGAATCTAATTGTAAGAATTTTGCTTCAATAAAGAAAATATTTTGGGGGACAACATTTGGTTAAAAAAAATTTGAATGACCTATTAAACATTTGTTATGCTTTCTGCTAATAAACTAACTTAAAAATTGAAGGGAGAATTTTAAAATGATAAAACAGGAAATTTACTCAATGTAAATCAGGCAATTGTAAATGACAATTTTCATAGAATGACTTTACAAATTTTTCTTCAATTGTAAAAACTTAGAATGCAATATTCTTTATATAGAAAATGAATATACACAGCATAATTCTTAGTACAAGAATTTACTGAATATTTCTGTATAAAATTATTCAAGAAGAGTTAAAAGAAATCGGTAAATAAACTTAAGGGCAACAAGAGCACTTGTAGAGAAGCTGAGCCAACATGTGGTGTGCATTCCTGTGATGTCATCCCTCCTGCTGCCTCTTAAAATCAAAACCGCCATGTCTGCCCCTTCCCCACCCCATAAAAACGAATAAGAATAAGAAACTACCCTTTTCATTGATACCATTTTATTTAATAGTGTGGGACCACACAGAAAGCAACAGAGGCAATCCCAGCATGTGGTACTTTTGGAACATGCTTGGAAACAACCAAGGGTTGACACAAACCTCGTGAGGGAAATTGGTTAGACAAAGTTGTTGGAGTTATCAATGGTTATGTTAGCATGAAGTGGAAATGTCATTGTGACCAAGGGTTTGAACATGTACACTCTCCCAGAAACCGTAACTAAGGCCTGCTCAGCATAGTCCCAACATGAACCACAGGACAGGTGAGCTCTGTAGGTATTGAACAAACCTATGTCTGAACAAGTGCCTTCAACAGGGATTGACCAGCTATCAGTGTGTGCTTGGAAAACAAGTAACCAGATACTATAAAACAAATGTAATTATGATGGTCACTGAAAAATTATCTGCCTGATCAAGAAGCTTATATTTGGTCAGATTCAAGAAAGCAAGTTGGAGGAAGAAAAAAAAAAAAAAAAAAAAAAAAAAAAAAAAAAAAAAAAAAAACACATTACATGAATTTTACCAGGTTGAGTCACTAAACAGAAAAGCACTTCTTTGTCATATAAAAAGAAAAACAATAGCTCAATACTTAAGTGAGCAGTGAAATCTTCCAGAGACAGCCGAGAACCACTAACAAATTTTTCACAAGACAATGAAATTAAAACACAACATATTGGGAAAATATTTGAGACCAATATAAAACTATAAATTTTGACCAGATATATATATATCTCCAACAGACATTTATTTAAACAGACAATATCCGCCATCTAAATGACCCATTTTAACTAGATTTTTCATTAATTTGTTTGGGGAGGGACGGACGGAGGGAGGGAGGGGGGTCTGTGGTAATGTTCTAATATCCAAACATGCCTGGAAATAAAGCTAAGACTGGTTTTGCTGATAATCTATAGTTTTATTTTTTGTGGAAGACTGGCAGGGTTTGTTTAAAATTAAATCACAATATAGAGAATATGAATTCATGAACAATAAAATAATGTGTTTCTACAAACCTGTAAAAATTAAATCATTCCTAGCTAGATGAAGAGTTTATTCCCTTCCCCACCATGACTGCTAGTTTAAGCACACACTCAATATAGATTCATTTGTGATCTACTTTTAAATAAATATAAACATTAGTATTTCATGTAAAAAGAGTAATTCTAATAACTCCTTTATAAAGTATTTCAACAGCAGTGCAAGACACCCAAGTAGGTTTGGCTGGTTTTCAAGTTCACCAGCTCTGCAGTTCATTCCACCTGCCTAAAAGTTCACTACTGACATAATAGAAAGAAAACAAAGCTAATTAAAACAGTTCAGCTGTTGAAAAATTAGTACACTCAAACAAAAGACAGTTACACTAGCCAATCCAATTAAACTGAAATTCAACAAATCAGTGAGAAATTTCCCTTCTGAAATTGTATATTGTTTATTCATTAGATAAAGATGTTGGAGGTGAGAAACAAAAACAGCAGTAACACAAATGATACTCTAAATATTTCCATAAAGTTTTAGTAAATTACTTTTAATATCATAGGATTCTGTTTATAGCCACCATCATAAAATCAATCTATATATACTCACCTCCATGGCAACAGAATATTTTTTCATCAATAATTGCAGCAATAGGCAAGCAGTTGAAACAATCTGTAAATGTTTTCCACAATTTAATATTGTATCTCCGTTTACCTGAAAGTAAAAAAATAAAAATATTAGCATCAGTTTTTATTTAGCAATTATTACAAATCCTTTTTTTATTTATATTTTTGTAAAATTTCCAATTTAATCTTCAAATATAAGCAGAAAGTGAGGAATATTTCACCACTCACCAACACTTATTTCAGTGTTGATAAGAAACATTTGTAACATTTGTTAGTTACTTTTAGATTATCTCTAAAAAAAAAAAAAAAAAAAAAAAAAAAAAACGTGCAAGAATAATCATTGTTCTGTAATCAATATTATCAATCACAAATGTCAATTTCGTCAGTCTATCAACTTTTAGATAACATTAAAGAATTTAATTAAGCTCATTTCTGACCTGTGACAAAAATCAACCTGAGCATATGAGGGGAAAAAATAATTATGATCTAAAACTACTGACCATGATTAGCATATAAGATCAATTTAAAATTACTTAAAACCTAACTGCAAATAACATTAAATGAGAGTAATGGCAAAAATCAATAGAGAACACACTTGTTACGTTCCTGCTTCGTTCATGTAGTTACATTTTCTTTGTACTTGAAGTCATCAGCACAGAAATTGGGTTATGAAAAGTGATTGATACATGCAGTTTCATATAAACATTTAAGCAATATTTCAAGGATGAAGATATGAAATTAGGAGATAAATGATAGATAAAAATATCTACTTTAAAACTTAAACAAAAATTTGTTACGGCTGCTAAAAGTCAGATTCACTGGAAGAAAGCCATTCACTGAATAAAATGTCCTATAGTTGTCAGTATATATTTTAAGGATTTGATAAAATCAAACGTAAACATTTATAAAGGTTTTTCAGGAAACTTTGGTATAATATTGAGCAACATTTAATAGTTAAATGAATTTTTGATCCTGTTCATACCAGGTTGTTTAAAGAACCCCCCCCCAAAAAAAACTGCCACCTTAATGAGTTCAAAATGTCAAACACTGTCAAATAATGTAGGGGCAGGACAAAGAAGAGACCAAAATCCAAGACATTATCAGGTTCAGTATGCTGGTGGTGTCTTAAAATTCAGAAATTTCATACATATGAACTAAAATATCAAAATTTGAACTTTTTTTTTTTTTTTTTAATTCAATTCAAATGTTGACCATCACATGTCTTAATTCAGTTCTTTTGTCCGTCCTTCCTCTTCGATAAAATTTACTATTTTAACCTCTTGCATGGACAGTAAATGGAGAAAGAAAGAAAGAAAAAAAAAAAAAGGTCAATCAAAATAAAGGCAATAAATAAAAAAAATGCAAGTTTCTCCCTGTGGAAGAGTGTAGACAAAATTAGATTAAAAAGGGAAAAAGATTACCACAATACTCTGGTGGATGGAGGTGACAATAATATTTAAGCAGTTTTAAGAACTGTTCTGACCACAACCATTATGCATCACTTGAAACAGCCCAAAAAAATTGTGACATTTTACCCATCATAACAAGTGAAACAAAGATGTGGCCTTAACTTATTTTCATTTTTAATTTCTTTAGATTTGGGGAGAGGGAGAAAAAAAAAAAAAAAAAAAAAAAAAGAGATAGAGAGACTGAGGAGGCACAAAATTCACAGAATTCCCTTCCCAAAATAAATCAAAGAAAGAGTTGGTAATGTGTACTTAGATTCTGATTTAGGATTCAAACTATGAACTTCAAAAAAAGGTATAATAGATAAAAATATGTAAACAGTGGTAAATATTCTGGACTGAATTTACTTGGTTAAAGCATTGTTCAAAGTACACCAGATATAAGAGTCATCTCCATAATACAAGCATAATGGACATGAGAATTAAAAATACAGGTAATGTTTCACTAAAATAAGTTATTTTAATACAAGTCTACAAAAATACCAATTTTTCTAACAGTGGTACCATGAAATATCTTCAGAAATAGGGTATTCGTAGCATTTTAAATTTTCGTAACACAAATCACTGACTTTTCTAAAAGAGACTTTCTGAATGCAGATTAGTTTTCTTTGAAAGAAAAATATAAATGTAAGAAGTTTCTCATGACAAGTCGTTTAGGGTGTGAATAAACTGGATCAAAATTGAAAACATTGTTAGAAATCTGACCCTAAAAATTATTCAACATTGTAACTATATATATATATATATATATAAAAATTAAGGATTCATATAACTAAGCTTTTAATCCAACAACTGAAATGGCACTCACTGCAATCAAAAATTAGCTTCCACAATTGATTCCAATTCTCAAAACATTGCAAATACTTAACTTCCTACATATTGAGGTGTTCATGTACTAACATTCCCATTAGACTACAAGAGCAGTTAAGTCTTTGAACCTAGCAATAAACAAATCAAACTTACTAGAGAAAAATAAAAAATAAAGGGCAGCTATGAGCGAGTGAAAAAGTATGCCGACTTAAATGTAGAGATGTTACGTATATTAGCATACTAACATAATTGATTGACATAGCTGAGGCACCCAACAATTACTCAATTGTTAAGAATAAGGCATTTATCAGGATTACTTTCACATAACCAAAGGATAGGTTATTAACTAAATCAGATATAAATTAAGCTAAATACTGTTGGGCAAGACTAGAGTTAGGAAAAAGAAAAAAAAAAACAAAACATTTGCATCATAACCATGTTTACTGCCTCTAGTCTCTGAAACTAAATTGGCAACTCAATATTTAGGTCAAGTTTAAGTTATGTTTTGTTTTTACAAAGGAAGCTTTCTATATTTGATATAGGTCAATCAAGAGTAAAAATTATCAGCTCAATTAAAAAGATTTCTCAAGCAAAGACTTCTAAATAGAATTTTATGCATTTACAATAAATTAAGTAACATAACTCAAGAACTGGATGTTATATCAATAAGGAAAGATTTTAAGTAAAAAAAAAAAAAAAAAAAAAAAAAAAAAATCTACTGGCAACTCTAAAATTTTTCTGAAGCAATACAAAAATTGAATCTTGGCAAGAATGAGCTCTGAAGGTGGGGTACTGCTTTTATTTTAGATAGGACAACAAACCATTTCAAAAAAATTTTAGGGGATAAATGTTTGAATTAGATCACAAATATCCATTTACCTCTAATTTGAAACTTTATGAAAACAACCAAATTATATATACACACAAGAAAACTTCAAAAGTGGAGCATAGATTATAAAAGTTATTCAACTTGCGTAAACTATCAAAGAAGTATAGAGAAAAGTGAGAATTTGCTATTGTCAAATGCTAATCAATATATATAACACTACAATTTCAGACTATATAGCACATCACCATACCAATAATGTTCCATAAATTAATCCTCACTTTTCATTGGCAAAAAGGAGGAAGGATTCAAATATTTTACTTAAGGGTGTAATAAATCCTAAATATAGGAGCAATTATGCCATGAAAGATTTCAAAAATTAGATTAACTACAATTTCAAATTAGATTTAATTATATGAAACTGTACATTATAAAACAAATTTGAAAACTACATTGTTTTCAGGAGAGAAAAAAAGCATTTAACCAAGTTGTAACCTGTTAACTATACTAAATCTTGTTTTGCTATTGAAACGATGGTTGGTACTTGTCTTAACACATCAAAATCATTGCAAAAATCTTAAAAATCATGACTATTAGGAAAGGTGGGCCAGGTTTAAAAGAGACTAAATAAAAAACAAATACAAGTTTGGACCTGTAGCAAAAAAGAAACATGAAAAGCTTTCAAAGCAAATGTTTTTCTGTCAATTGTTTGAAGTGTGATAAACAGTGTTTTGTATATCCTGTAGTGATTTTAAGTAAAAGAAAACTAAGTATTTGTGAAATCTGAGATTGTAAGTACTTGAGATAAAGGGGGTATCTACTCAACTCACTCCCAAAAACTTGACCAAGTCTCCCTATTTTTTTTATTTTTTTTATGAGAACTCCCTAGGTGAGAATTTTCCAGTCATATAGTATTACTATTTATGCTTTTCTTAGAAAGTGAAAGTTAAAAAAAAAAACAAAAAAAAAAAAAAAAAAAAACTACAACAGACAAGATGGCATAGCATTTGATTAAATTGTGTAATAGATCAAATTCATGGCTTTTTGGCATTTTAACCTTATATCTACTTTTTTCCCCTGTAAAATCAGCCTTTGTTTACCTGATCACAAAGAATAGTTTTCCGTCTTGTTGATGTAAAAAGTTAAAGCCAAATATTTCATCTCTTTTCCTAATAAGTACTAGGAACTGTACTTAGGAAAAAAAAAAAAAAAAAAAAAAAAAAAGTGAAAAGTAATGGCTAGCAAATAAATTTATCAACAGAAATCGGTCATTGATCAAAAATGTATTATTGCACAAGCAAATTGTGCTACACATAGCTTAAACATGAAAAGTAGGATGGAGTTTTACCATCTTCAATTAATGTTTTATAATTTTGACTGCACATGTAACATCAACTTTAAAATTTGCCATTCACATTCTTTGAATACTAATCAGTTATCTTGTTCATCCAGCAATAATAAATCAGTTATAAGAGAAAATAAGAAAAAGCAATTGAAGTAAATTATTTCTATTTCCTGCTATTAAAGTTAGGTGAAATCTAACTGGAATAATCTTTTGAAAAAATTCCAGATTACCTTTGATCTATCAGAACAACCATACCAATTACACCAAGGTCTATTTATAGATATAATAGCAAATGTTAAGAGTAAGTCTGCAGGAGACAGTTGGTAGCAGCTATGAAAAAAGCGTTATTCAGCTGAGGTGAAGAATATTTTCAGGAAACTAATACATGTTAGTATCTAACATTTAGATTGTCTCATGAATTTAATTAAAATTAAATAAACTTCAAGTAGGTTTGTTTATATATAGGACACTTTTTCTGACAAGATTTTCCAAATATTTAGGCTGATACATGTAGTTTGGAAAAAAAAAAAAAAAAAAAAAAAATATTGCAGCAAACAAATCTTAGGACTACAATATAAACATCACAACCCATCCCAGATAAAAATGTTACTCAAAACTAAAAGCATTAAAAGATAACCATAAAAAGGAAGACAACTTTTAAACAATACCTATAAATACTTAAAGAACTTATGCACAAGAATTGCTTTTCATACGGTTAGTATTGATGTCTTGGTGAAAGTTACACATTTAGATAGAAATTTTCTTTTGGGGGTCCACTGCAAATATATATTACTATAGAAATTAGAGATCACATTTTGACAAATACTAACATTAGAATTTAACAGTTCCAACAAATTTAACAAAATTATAGAAGCAGTTGATTTGAAAAAATATGCTGATGAATAAGTCTTGGATAAAAAGTGACCCCCCCTCCCAAATTTATACAGCTTTTGAGGGGAAAAAAGCTGCCAAAAATTGAAGAGAAAATAGAGACACTAGACTCCAACTGAGTGTGCACATCTCATAAATATACAAGTTAATAGCCCAGGGATTACTATTACACTCACTGAATTAAAATGCAATATCTGATCATAAAATAATTGACAAGAAACATTACAGGTATTAAATCTTATTTAGATGTTCTCTATCAATTACATAATTGATTACATTACAGATTTTCATTTATCATTTGTTGAAAATTTAAATTCATAACGAAGAATTCTTTAAAAACAAAATATTTCAATCATTCATCAGAACCCCCAACATCATATCTAACTAGATAAAAACATTAGCCAATGCATAATGCCAAATATTTTCCTACGACTCTATAAGGGAATAGTGGAAAGTTTTCAGCCTAACCTACTTCCCAAAATCATATCAAATTGACCAAACACCAGAATTGGTTGAGCAGAGAACTTTTCAGCACCCTCTCAAAGTAAATAAAAATATTTTTTACTTTAACAAACTGCTTTCCTTTATCTAAGATTCTAGGAAAAATAGAATCAAATATCACAAAAACTGCAGTCTTGCTAAACATTCTTAAAATGCTTGTCAACTAGCTAGTAATATACATATTAAGCATTAGAAAATGTTATGTTTTAATATTGCAAATGTTTTATGAACATTGTCTTTTACAATAACTAAGTCATTGTATGTATAACTTCAGTCCAACCTCCAATATTTGCATTAAATAAAAGAAACCTTCCATAACATTTGAGATATGCAAATGTTTCTGATGGAAACAGTTAAAAGGAACAACCTAAAGAATTCAAAAGGAAGATTTTGAAACTAATGGATTCTATAATCTAATATACTGGAGTCTATTCAAATACTTTGACTAAGTAAAATTTATTGCAGTCAAACAAATCAATTTAAAAACAAAGTTATGAACTAGTTATACAGTTGTTAATAGTCAGCAAGATCATACTGTAGAATAATCATTAATAATACATAACCTGACTCATCTAAATCATCTGACCTTTAAAAGACAGGATATAATTTGATAGAATTGCTAGACTGACTAAAACTCAGAAACCATATACAGATTGGTATGTTTTCACTTAACTACCTATTAACTCCATTTTCCCTAAGTGAATACCATGTTAGTATGCCACCGAGTGACATAATGAAGATTATACACATATATACTGAAAGTAAACCCACACACTAGACAATCTACAGTTGGCTTTGAAAGATGCCATGGTTCAAAGCAGATGAGAGCTATATAAAGTATTATGCTTGTCTAAGATATTCATTTTGTCAGACACTATTAATCATGAAACAAATTTTCTATCTACATTTTTCAAAACACCAAATTCTTTTATTTGACAAGTACCATATATATATATATATATATATATATATATATATATATATATATATATATATATATAAGAGAGAAAGAGATTCCCTCAAAGTTGATCAACACATTGTATATGCATAACTATACTAATATAAATTATTAGGTTGGTGCAAAAATAATTTCGTTTTCTAACATATGTTACTATAAGAGAAAACGAAATTATTTTTGCACCAACCTAATACATTAAAAATTCTATGCAAGACATTTGGTCTTGAGGCATTATAGCCCAAATGATAGCTTTTCTTCTAATGCTGTTTTACATAAAAGTCATTCATGTAATACTGAACAGGCTTTTAATTTTATTTTGATTACACAAGCAGATGAGCAGTTCTTCTGGACGGCATACCAATATCTTATTTCTATGTTTCACTCCAAGTGACAATGCTACTAGAATGCAGGGGCTATGGGGAATGAAAGTGAAAGAGAATAGTGAGGATCAAAGGACAAAAAAAGGGAGAGGAGTTAAGATAATGATTGACATTGTGAATTGTCCTTGCTGCCAAGCATTCGCTCACCAGGGACATGGGCCTACATTTATATTGTAATGTGGTTGTACATTTCAGCACTAAAAAGTTGTGTTCTATGAATTACAAAGTAATTTTAACTTAATTCTATAGACCAAACTATCAGAAGTCTTTATCAGGAAAGTTTAACCCACAAAGAAAAAAAAAAAAAAAAAGAAAACCCCACACACAATGCAAGTTATCCAATGTAACCCAAAGAGCAACTGATAACTTAATTATTCCTTCAATGTGGTGTAATGGTAAGCAAGTTGGTCTTGCTAGATAAATTATAACTGAATAGGGAGTTCAATCCCATATTTTCAGCCTTGTACCACATCTAAGCTAATAATAACATGGAAAATTGGTATTAACTAGTTAAAAGAAATTTGTAGTTTCAATGCCTAACAATACTAATTACTGTCATCACGATTGTTTAAAGATTTAATGAGGTCTTCAATATCTCCTATATTCTGACAGTAAGCTAAACTAAGTTTCAAGCCCAACAAAAAATATCAGTGATTATAACTTGATACCAAGACAATTTAAGCATTCACTTAAGTACGAGCCAAGGAGAATTTTTGAAAATTTTTAAAAATCTAAATTCATTAAGTTTCTTTGTTTTGTTACAAATAAAACACAAAATTCAAGATTTGACTTAAGGTAAATCAATATTTATATTTATCATTAGTACTCTACTTGTGTATAGGCTGACTCTTAGATTTTATCCCCCTCCCAAAAAAAAATCTGATCATAAAAAGTTGCACTAGACAAGTACATATTGTATATCAATTATGCTATTTTTGATGGTCAGTAAAAAACGTTTATGCTGTAAAACTATAATTATAAATAAACCAAAATAAAAATAACTTTATAAAATAGTTATTTCATGATTGCTTTTATGGAAATACTTTAGTTTAAAAGGTAGAATAAAAACTTTTTACACAGGCAAGATCTTTTCCCTATGAGCATTGTTCAAGGTCCAAAGTGGGTGGTGCTGGATATTAATATCCATCAAGTGCTGGAGTCATTTTATAGATAAGTGCCAACAACTGAAGCTAGTGTTCTAATTTATAGTAAAAGTGATCAAGAAGGATATAGTTACTTGTCCTAAGAATTGATTGTTTGAGCACCCAGAACTTTTTTTTTTTAGTGTCTTATCTAAATGCATCATTTATATCTACCTTGAAATATAAAATTGTCATCAAAGAAATACATTGGAAAAGCTTTAAAAGTTCCTCTTTATAATTAAATAAAAATTCCCCCATTGACAGATTGAATTGTACCAATACCATGAAAATTGGCTTAAAACCTCTGTTACAAAAATAAACTAAAATGTAGTAAAGTTAATTACTTGCAACTATTGCAGGAAATTTACATAAAAGTAATTATCTTATTCTAGCCATGGCATTTTTTTTTAATACACTGGATAATGCTAATACTAAAAACCATGGGAGTGGAATTTTCAGGTTACAGAAAATCCTGAATCATTTTCTCAAGTCTAAAGTCACCTTTACATATTTAATAGATGCAAAGATATACAAGATTTAAGATTCAACATGTTCAAACTTACAAAAATGGGTACTAAAATGTTAGATTTTAACAAGAAATTTTCAGGACTCGTATTAGATAAACTATGCAAGAAATTACATTTTACTTTAGAAAAAATAATCTAAAGGGAAGTTAATTTTAAAGATAAGGTTCAAGTGAACCAACTATGAATCAGTTATGTGGTATGCATGATACATGCTATGGTGATCATTTATCTTTTGATACATGACTGACAAGGCAGATTTTTCCCTGCAGTAGGTTGCCATTTCTTTCTGCAGTAGACCAGTTGCCATCCAAGGTTATAGAATCCAATCTGTCCTGCTATTTACCAATACCTGTGGGGGTGTTGGAGAAGAGGATTCATACCTTGCCCAAGGATATTAGCACGTAAGTGAATGTAATGGATTCAACTGGAATTCAAATTTGGCTTACCAATTCCTCAATTCGAGCTGCTATCCATTACTCCATGCCTCAAAGTTAAAAAAAAAAAAAAAAAAGGTTTTAAAATTTACAATAATGCAAATCAGTTTAGCTTCAATGCCTGTAATTCGCAGTTTTTGTAATTCCTTGGAGTAATTCACTTATTCAGTTTTTTTTTTAATCAATTTGTCGCACTCAAAGTGATAATGACACCAAGACACAATGGAAGTGAAAAAGAATAAGGAAACCCAATCCTTAACAGGAAACAAGTTGTGAACCTCTGCTCCTGTTCAAAAGACTGGGGAGTTAGCACATTTTGCACCATGATGGTCACCACACTCCATCTTAAAATTAGAGTTCATGGTGACATTGAGGTTACCTAATCCATCCTCTCAGAAGTCAAAGAGGCAATACTTACAATGCAGCAGGTGGTTTGAATTCAAAGTTTTCCTTCTAGACTGATAATAGCATATAGAGGCTGTGCGCTGCCCAGGCTACACCCCACTCTCCAGATACAAAGGAATATGCGGCATTACATTTGGAGATAGCTTGGCTATAGGACTTTCCAAAAAGTTGTCAGCCAACCACCCCCAGAGATCCGTCTGAATTTACTTGTATCGCCTTTTCCACATTTTGGATATTGCTGCAAGGCAGTAGAGGTTTAAAAATCATGGTTTTCCTTCCACTTTTGTCCATTCTCTGGCTTGGAGCTGGAAGAGTCTATTTAAGACATGTTGTGGAAGCATTTTATAGACCATGGGAACTTGTCCCCACTACCACTCCACCAGCTATGACAACATTTGGAACATAATGTACATATGTAAACATTTATATGCATTGTGTGTTTTAGGAGCTTAAAAAAAAAAAAAAAAAAAAAAAAAAATTACAGAGAAAATTATTAGTTATTATTCAAACCAAAATCACCAGAAGTTGCAGAGGTAAGTTCTTCAAATATTATAATTCCATTAGTATACAAAAAGCAGCTACTTATAACAAAGAAATAAAAGTGACAATTTCCATTATTTAGGTCACTGTGACAAATCACAACAAACAATAGTCAGTACTACAATTTGAATATTTTATGCAATATTAGTCATGTAACAATGTCATATATATATATATATATATATATATATATATATATATATACAATCTTAAAATCTATAGAATAACCCTAACAAATTCTTTCTCTTTATGTTAATACTTTAAGAAAAAAAAAAAGTAAAATAAATACATCTTAGTTTTAATTTAATATCTCTGTATTCTTAAGCCTTGGACTATGGAATGAGACTTTACAGTTTTCAATATTTCCTTTTGTAAATCAATCATTACTAACTTGAAATTTGCATATTCCCACCAAATCAGCTTAAAATATTAAAGTTTCTTACAGTTATACTCTCAATACCCCTCCTTTTTTTTTTGTAACACTTTGTTAGATTTAAAATCAGCACTTAACAATTACAAAATTGCTAAGTGCTTGAAAATTTCTTTACAGATTAGAGAATTATCAAGTACCTAAAAACTAAGCTCAATACTTACACTCATCATAGAAACCATATATCCTGTTGATGCTTGCACACTCATGGTTCCCCCGTAGCAGAAAGAAATTCTCTGGGTATTTTATTTTATAAGCTAATAGTAAACAGATGGTTTCTAAAGACTGTTTTCCTCTATCCACATAATCCCCAAGAAACAGGTAATTGCTTTCTGGGGGGAAACCTCCATATTCAAAAAGCCGCAACAAGTCATAGTATTGTCCATGGATATCACCTGCAAATAAATTTTAGTGAATAAATATTAGATTTGAAGACTTAATTTAAAGTGTAGAGTGGTTATATATATATATATTATATATATATATATACACACACACACAATAAAAGACAATGTTTTAGCATCAGAATGTTTGTTATTAAGAGAAAAGACCAAATAATTTTATTGAAATTTCTTAATCTTTGCTAGCATGTCCAAAATTTTTGTTAAATAATATTTAAGGACACTACTGACTTCCTTAAGAAAATCTTTTTGAATAATTTTTTTTACAAGAATTGTTTAAAATTCTGCATTACTTCAAGGCAGTAAGGCGATATTGTTATTCAGTGAAACTACATTTACAAATCAAAAATTGAAAGGCTCATAACAATCGCTTGTACTAAATATTTTTTAAAAAATTTAAATTTTTTTTTTAGTGTATAAATGTTCCCAATTTGTAACTATGGTAAGCCATAAATGATATCCTTTAAAAGGGGCACATGATTTAAGAATTGTCTGGCACTCTGCAATTCTTTCATTTTCATTATTCAGTTTTGTTTCATCGTTAACATCTTTAAATTTTTACTTTTTGTAATTACTATATAACTACATATTTTTATTTCATGTATTTATTTTAGTTAGGACCATACTCCAATTACGTAATTCTTTGATTAAGTTAGTAAACTTTAAAACTCGGGAACAAAACCCAAATTTCACAAGACATCTTCAAAAGTCAATAAAATATTAGATAATTGCTGAAAAATGTCAATTTGTAAAAATTACTAGGTAGTAATTATATTATATTACTATTTTTTTTATGCTATAGGTAATGTTTATCTCAAGTGTATATCAAACTTTAACATTTGCTAATTTTACTCAAGTAATGTGTCAAATATTTGGAAGATTTTTAAAACTGATAATTGTTTTGTCTACAAGTTTCTTAAAAAAATTAAAATGGTCACTTGTAAGAAGATTTTCTTAAATCGACCAAAAAAGTAGAGATTCTGATCTGTATAATTTCTATTTGAAATAACACCAGAATATTTTACTTACTGAAAATAGTAAGTTTGATGATTTAGCTTTCAATTAAAACTAAAATGTAATTTCCAAGAACACTTTTTCATTTTTATAAATTCATTTAAAACCTTAGGTATCAAAAAAAAAAAAAAAAAAAAAAAAAAAAAATTCCACAATGTAACTTTTATACTGAAAAATCAAAAACTTACCACAGATTTTTAGTGGTGCCTCAAGTTCTAATAAAATTGGCTGACTGAGAAAGATCTCCCTTGACTTTAAACATAGTCCTCTGATTTCAGTTTCTGTCAGCTGAACATTTTTACCTGGTCTTGATCCACGAACTATAAAATAAAAACAAACAAAAACAATCAAAATTTACAAAGTTACAACAAAATAGCTACATTACTTATTAATTTTATGCTCAACGTAGTGTACCAGAAGAAAGTTATTACAATTTCATAACTTCTTACAGTAGTTTTTATAAATTATATACATATGTATAAATAAATGTTAAGTTATACAATTCTACTCAAGATTATTTTAAAAGAGTTGGAAAATTTTTTTTTTTATCAATTGTAGATATTTATACAACTATGAATCAGTTTTATTAGTACCATTACACAGTACAGTTATTACAAAATCTCAATTGCATCTCTTTAAAGATAACATTGTTTTAGAACAATTTTTGTTGGGAGGGGGGAACAAAACAATACAGGTAAATAAATGCATTTAACTTTTGTTGGTTTGTCCAATTAAGTCTACTCGTTATAGTCAAATACTATTAAAAATAATTTAAAGAGCAATAATTTGTCCCTCAGTCCAGTTGCCAAATAAACCATTACAATTATGTCAGGTTGATTTTGCTCAATATTGTAATATTTACAATTTCACCTGTGAAAAGAAATTTTTCATTAACATTTTTAGAAAAATGGCTATAAAAATATGTTATAAAGTGATAGGATGCATTTTAATGGAAATGGGTCATCTGACAGTCAAATTTACTAGTACAAATTTTAATTATTCATGTATAGATATATAAAAAAAAAAAAAAAAAAATTTTTTTTTTTTT
The DNA here is from genome assembly GCA_963932145.1 of Acanthosepion lycidas. Classification (NCBI taxonomy): domain Eukaryota; kingdom Metazoa; phylum Mollusca; class Cephalopoda; order Sepiida; family Sepiidae; genus Acanthosepion; species Acanthosepion lycidas. Next base: position 30,179,193 of record OZ010614.1, on the reverse strand, counting down.
TTTCAGCTTTAATATAAACAAAGTTGCACATTTTCAAACTAAGTGAACAATACTGAAAGTTTAAAATGGGGCTAAGTTATATATTTCCATAAGAAAATGGCATAGGCCTATTAAAAGGAAGTGGCACAATGTTTTCAGATTAGAATGGTCATAAAATGAGGACACAGAACTAAAGTCTTAAGTAAAGAACTACACACACACACACAAAAAAAAACTCCTGATCCATTACATGTCAAAGAGCAGATATTAAACTTAAAAAAATAATTTCCAAGACAAAACAAAGGAAATAATACCGCACTACCTGGGACACAAAACAAACTATTGCATGACAATAAACCAAGTACAAAAAACACAAAAAGATAACATAGCAGAGAGACTCATTGGGGGTGAGAAAAAGGAATGCTTACAAATTCAAAAGCAGCACACTAATAGAGGCAACTATAATTGATAAAATAAAAAATAAAAAGCTGATTTAAACCAGTTATGTATGTTCATGAGATTAGGTATCAAAAGAGCAATAGAATTGAGACTTATGTACCAAATCTATACAGGAATAAATCATATTCAGTAATTTGACAGACTGGGAGCTGAAACGCCAATTATACTATTAGGGCACTCAAATTATAGCTCTTTACGTCAACATATTAGAGGTTTAAACCATTGTCTAATGCTAATAAATCAACTATTTACTGCCCACAATTTTGATAAGGAAAAAAAAGAATTTAAGTCAGTAAAATTTTAAAATGGTTTAGAAAATTAAGACAAATGGGCATTAAATAGTCAAAAAGCGTTCAGCAATTAAAATTTTGAGATAAAATGATGTTTGAGGGCAGGCTTAACTATGTAATTGAATTTATACATAATCGCACCTCTCTCCCATAGAGACGCCAGAACTGATGTATCCAGGGAGAAATAAAGGGACTACCAGTGCTATGTTGTAATGTGTTGTACTCTACTCATAAGAGAACAACAACACACACACAAAAAAAAAAAAAAAAAAAAAAAAAAAAAAAAAAAAAATAGAAAATAAAAATTTCTTTTCAAATAAAAAGAAATTTAGGATAGTTAATGTAAGTACCTTTAAGTACCTTGGTCAGCAAGTTATGTCTGTCTTCCAATTGTGGCCCTGAAAATTTAAGGCGGTTCTAAGTTATGTTAAGGAGTGAAATTAGATGCTGTAGAATAATCTATGTCTGGGGAAAGTGACAAGATGAGATGAAATCACTGTAAAATAATATTTACCCTTAGCTCACAAAAGGAAAAAAGAAAAATTAAAAGAAATTGCAGTTTATCTAGTCTTTATCTTCCCATCACAAACAGAACTAAGAAATGTTAATTTCTGATAAATAAGAAAAAGAAATATCATGCAATAGACAATGAGAAACTTAGAAGAATGAGTATATAATAAATTCAAGGTTTTATTTAATAAAGTGACAACACTACAGAATTTTCATAGATACAAAGCTAAAATCTTAATCCAAGTAAATAAAATATTGATAAACTTTATTGATAAAACAAAGTTAATATAAATTGTTCCTAAAAACTATAAGGACTAACTTAAATTTAATTATATTTAGCTAATTAATTTCAAATGGATTAAAAATCAATCACCACTTGTAAACTAATATTGCAGGCATTCAGATTTTTAACAGCTCAAGGTGTTTCCCCAATTTCATCATATCATTTCAACCAGTAGAGAGGTATTTTAAGTTATAGTAACAAGATGTTAATGCCCAAGAGGAAATTAGGCTGTTACTGTATAACAGAGCCTATATACATACTGAAAATGTATCCTATAACAATATGAAAATTACAGATATCAATGATGAATCCCTTCATTTCTCATTTATTAAAACACACCATTACTTAATGTTTCATATGTAACCAACAGAAAAGTTTTGAGATCAATCTTTTTTAAATTCTTCAGTGACTTAATCTGAAGCTTGTAAGACTTTACCCCATTATATATATATATATATATATATCACACACACAAGCACAGGTAATTGATCCATTGGTATAATCCAGGTGGATCCTAGTAATATTAATTATTAAAACTGACCCACAGAGAGCTCAATTTTTTTTTTTTTGCCATGTAAAAAAAACAAAAAACAAACTCAATATAGAGTGTCCTATTTCAAGCCATTCTGTGCACAGCTACCCATCAGGCTGTAAATGTCCATCTCAGAATTGTTTTAAATTTATTTTCAATGTCAGCCGTCCCCTGGAAGATGCCTCATTAAAGAGAATGGGTTTGTGTCAGCGATTGGTGTTGGCGCAAGATATCTTATCCTCCGGGGGAGGAGGGAGCGGTCTCAGGTTGGAGTTTATTTATGGCCAGAACCTTCAGATTTCTAGGGTTTACGGTCAAGATTTCCTCTAAACTTAAAATAGTTGACTACCTTAGATATCACACTTAACCTTAATGATGAAACCTCTAAAACTTACCACAAAGAGAACAAAATCTCCAACTATATTAATATCAGTTCTAACCACCCCAGAACAACCCTAAGACAAATACACACTAATGTTTGCACTAGGATTAGTTAAGTATCATCCACTGAAAAAAAAAAAAAAAAAAAAAAAAAATCAGTAATAAGAATAAAAGACTAAGCTAAAGTCATCCCTAAGAGTCGTTTCAAAAGGTAAACAGTCTTATGGAACCACCATCTGTAATACCAATACTCAAAAAGTGGAATGTAGGTGTAAAAATAGGGAAAAAAAAAAAAAAAAAAAAAAAAAAACCACCACCAAATAAGATATTCAACAGGAAATCTATTAAAATTAGTTCTCCTGCACAGATAACATGTACCAAATTATTAATTCCCATAGCAATTACATTTAAGTAAATTCCAGGGGTGAGAACTAATCTACCATGGAAACCCCCTGTATTTGTAGAATTACGGAAAACTGTCCAGTAGCCGGCAAGTGCAGATCCACTAGGGTAGTGTATCAGGCGGCCATTACCCCCTAAAAATATGACAAACCATATTTACATCAGCATTTCTGCAGGAGAATTAAGAGAATCAATACACAGACATTCATTAAAATTAAAACACCAAACAGCTCTTTTGAAAAAATTTTGGGAATTGAAGGAAAAGGGTCTGAATCCTTAGATTGAAAAATTCCAGGTTTCGAACACCCCACTATAGTTTTAGAGATAGGTACAAGCTATGTTTAGAAGAAAGAAGAAAAAAAACCAGGATAAAGATCAATGCAAACTATTAAATTGACGACACAAACTAATCACAAAAAGTAGGCAGGAAAAAATTCCAAATTTCATAATTCATGTGCATATATGTATGTATGAAGATATGTAGACATAAGTGTGTTGGACAGTACAAAAACTTTCCTGTGAATCCCAGAAAAACATACTTGGGCCGGTATAAGAAATGTCACAGAGGAACTGATATTTTACTTGAAACAACAAAGGTTCTGGTCATAAATAAACTCCAACCTCAGACCACATCCCCCAGGAAAAGATATCTTATGCCCCCACTAATCACTAACACAAACCAATTCTTTTTAATATGGTGTCTACCAGAAGACTGATTTTGAAAATAAATTTAAAACAATGTTCTGAGACAGACACTTAGGGTTGATGATAGCTGCACACAGGACAGCTTGAAATACACTATCTCTACGTTGAAGTAATTTTTTTTTTTTTTGCTGTAGAGTGGTTATAACATTTGTTTCCTGACCATGAGACCCAGATTCGAATCTTACCATGATGGATTTGTCAGGAAGGTGACTTCTTGATGTTATCGATCTGGTGGAGGCAATCCCAGTGTGTGAAAAACTATGCCACAGGTTGACCCAAGCCTTGAGTGAAATTGGGAGCTGTTAATGGTTGTGCTAGCATGAAGTCACACATCATCATGATGAAGAGCTTGAGCATGCTGGCCTTGTTCAGATTGTTGATTATGCTAAATAACATGCACTCTCCCAGAAACTGCAACCAGGGTCTGCTCAGTATAGTTGCAGTATAAAATGCAGGTGGGCTCTGCAAACATTAAACACAAGGATCTGCAACAGGAGCTAGCTAGCCATCCTGGTAGACAGGCATCCTCTGATACAAATGTCTGCACCATTTAGATATATAATTCTCTTTTACAAAAAGGGAGCATTTTAATATATTTATATTCAGTCATTGATGCAATAATAATATAAGAAAAAAAAAAAAAAAAAAAAAAAATAAGAGGCATATCCAAGTTCTATCTTTTAAAAGGAAGGAGGGGGGGGGCATGAATTGTAAGAAGCTTTTTCGTTTATGATCATTGAATTAATAGTTATTTACACTATTGCTCTTGTGTTTGGTGTTATCTCAGGTGTATATCAATCAGGGTAATCTTTGTGTTTGGGGTAGACTGTTCTTGTTCCACTGCTCATGTCTAGTTCTTTTTTATTTTGTACTATTCAGTTATTATTCACTGGTTTCCACAGAGTGCAAGTAAACACTGCCCAGTCCAGAATCACTATGTCATCAAATTCATAAACCAATGCTTTTTATTCTATATTAGTTGTAGTGAACTTAGAACTTGAAACATAACCCGGCTGCTGATTAGGTTGTAACTGCTGCTGTCATGCTCAGAATTCCTTGCAAGTTACCCAGATTTATACACACCCAAGGAAGACTGAGGGCACAACTAACAATTGAGAATAGTCCTAATATAAATAGTGTAAATAACTATATTTACTGATCATAAATGGAAATCTTAACAATTCAGAGCCCCTCCACCAGGTTTTTAAAAAGAATTTTGAATATGTTATTCACAAAAGCAATTAAAAAATTTCTAATTAAAAACTGCTTAATTTTATTTCAGTAGTTATTTAACTATTCAGTGCAGATATCCTGTAATTGTGGTCCTATTTGATCAAAAACTGAGGATTTAAAATTTTCTAAAAATGAAACATTTTAGAAGTATTCATTTGTAAATAAAATTTCATTAAAATCTGACAATTATCCGATTTCTGCAAAAATTTAAGTCAATTTCACTGAAAGACTCAATTTTTCCATACAAATTCAATACTCCATGCTGGCATTAAAAAAATTTTTTAACCAATATTTCCACAGTTGTTTGATCTTTCCTTTTAATAAAGTAAAAAATTTTGATTATATTATTGATGGATTTGTTTGTCCCCCCCCCCTAAATTTTACATGTTAGTGTTTTCACAAAATCAAAGTGACCAATCTTTACCAATATTCTCAAAACACAATTAAAAGGTCACCTTAAACTACAGCCAAGATGTTAATTTTTCTGTAACCCATGGAAGTGAATACCCACAAATTAATATATATATATATATAGATAAGTAATGAATGTGTGGTAAAACTTTCAAATTATTGGAACTGCTAACAGACACTTGTTTTTGATTAAAATTTGTTTAAACTTCCAAATAAATTGTCAACTATAAATAACTTCCGCATTTATTAAATTGGTAAAATACAAAACAAATTGACAAAGTATATCTGTGCCTTGAGAGAGAGAGAGAGAATGGTATAGCTCAAGTTTATTATATGGCAAAAAAAAAAAAAAACAACCACCCTCATGCCATGGCAATTCTTTTCTGGTATGGTGGCCAACTGTTATTGTTTTTTTTGTTTTTTTTTAAATAAACTGAGGGAGGGGAAGAGAGAGAAAAAAAAATCTTATTTTTTCCACCCTGACTTGTTTTTACTTAGCAAAGCCACCTAAATTAAATAACAAAAATAAAATCTTTTAATTTCGTTTTTAGAAAATGTATATTTCCAAATCTGCAGATATCACAGTTTTTTATTTTTATTTTTAAGACTGAAATTAAAAAATATTCTAAATCATTTTAAGTGTATTTGCTAGGTAAAACCATAAATATATTTTTAAAAATAAAATGAATTAATTTTCTTTGTTTAGAAGAATTTTATAGGCAGAACATTAAAAGACCCATTGAACACTAGTGGCTAAAAAAGAATTTTTGCTTTGATTATTAAAAAAATAAAAAAATTGACTTGCAATTTTGAAAATGTACACAAACTTTAAAACTGCGATTAAAATTTTATTTTTACACTAGAGACTTTCATATCTGCAAATATAAACATTTTAAAAGTGAAACTAAGAACTATTTTAATTATTCTTAATATCTAATGTAGGTGAATTCCCTAGATAAAAAAAAAAAACAAATTTATAAAAAAGAAAAAAAAATTTCATTTCTCTTGTTTACAACAACTTTAATAAGTTTATTTATTTTATTGAAGAATTGTAATAAGGCCTTCCATTGATTAGTAAATACAAATCTAATAATCATATATATACATATATAAGTTGCCCATACAACTATATAAACATTAAGCAATACAGTAATGAATTGCTTAGAATTTCAGGAAGTTAAATGTTAAAAAAAAAACAAAAAAAAAAAAAAAAAAAAACAAAAAAAAAAACACCTAAATTTCATTCATTTGTGAATAAGTCCCGCAAATTCCATTAAATCCCAGCTATTTTATGCAAGAATTTCCAAATCAATGTTTTTTTTTTTTTTTTATTAAAAAGAATCAAATCTCCTCTTTTAGAGAGAAGGAGAGAGAGAAAAAAAAAGGGGGAGGGTAAACTTTATTTGGAACCCACCCAAGTCATTACCCCAGTACTCACTATAATCAAAACCCTTCAGCATCATTAAAAATGTGCCAAATTTGGTCATGAATGTCAACATGCCACCCCCACCCCAAAACAAATGCTATTAACCATGTAAAAGGAATGGAAATTTAATTTGTTAATCATTATTTCTGATCAATCAGTAGAAGATTTTCAAAACTAAAAGTTGGACAAACATTAAAATACCAAATCAGCTTTGATTTGGAATACTATGGGAGGAAAACAGAAAAGACTAGTAGAAATAATCTTATATTCTCCAAGAATGAGAATATTAATTTGCATAATTCCTGAACTCATGACAGTATACTTATACATAATTTAAAATTGTGCTAAATTGCAGCATCACAACACTAGTACATTACCCACGCAAAACACTTTCATGCAATGAGATCAAAGAAAGCATCCGTTAGATAGTAACTATAAATAGAGTATTTTATCCATCAGCAAGATTACAACATTTAATGACAAGTATTAAATCTAAGCACTCTCATAAGTGGCCAGTTAAGTAATCACCCATCTCAATATGGAAATAATCAGATTGTGAAGTGATTGTAGATGACTTAAAAAGATCTAAAAGGAAATGCTATGTATTTAAAACATTGGCTTCAGCTCTAGTGAATATTTTCATTTCCTACAGTAAAAAAAAAAAAAAAATTCTGATCTAGGAAAAAAAAGTTTTCATGTAAGCTCATAAGTCAGCATCCATAGAAAATGGTAATTCAAAACAATTGCTTTTGAATCATTTCAAATGAAATTCTAACATATTTAAAAAAACAAAACAAAAAAACAAATAAATTTATCTTTAATGTAGGGAGCAATTAGATTCTCAGTTCCATCTCTTATATAAAAGGCTAAATCATAAAAATACTAAATTATCAACAATAATTATAGCCGATTTGATTGTTATTACTATTGATGGTATTTTGTTAACCATAAGATCTGCTTAAATTTGGAAACTAACCTTTATTTACCTAATGTTGATATTTTAAGCAATATTCTAAGGAACCATCAACTGGACTTCAGAATCAAATTTTTTAAATTTCTTTTCAAGTGTAATGATTAAAAGCAATCTGAAAATGTAAAGAATTTAAGTCCATACAAGCAAGTATAATTAATAATATTTTAAAATCCTTCAATCACTTAAAAGATTTTTTGTAAAGTGTATTGATTGGCAATTTTTCATGCCCATACACAAGTTAGATCTAGTATAGCGAGATTTCAGGATCAGTTTTTTTCTTTGTTTTTGAAGAGGTTAAAAATTATACATTTTCAGTGAAAAGTTGCACCATACACAGGTAATAACTTTCAAGAGGAGGAATTCATGCAAAAAAAAAAAAAATCAGAGGTTGCGCTGTTCACGATGTGTACACACAAGTATATACAGAATGCAAGTCAGTTTTCATTATGCAGCTTGAGGTTTAATTAATGCACTGAAATTTTTATACCAAAATTCAATTAGTGCATGCAATTAGGGTGGTAAAACATTCAGTTTAACCATAATTGAAAATTCATTTTTAGTTACCAAAATTTTCTAAAATTTACAATGGAAAACGGTAACTATTGTTAATTGTTTACATTTAATTAATGTATATCTTTTAATATATCAGCTGCACTAATCAATAAAAGATTGCCATACGTTATAAGACAGATATAATAACTTAAACATTTCATGAGTGATGGGAATATGATGTTGGAAACTTAAAAAAAAAAAAAAACTCATTGATCAACTAATATATATATATATATATATAAATTATTTTCAGTCATCCAGAGATTTAAGAAAAGTGGATTAATCAGCAAGAAAATATTTGAATATACAGATCATAAGTAGATTTAAACTAATAAGCTAAAGAGTATAAAGATAATGCTCCTTCAGTATGCAAAGCCAACTATTGGCCATGTTGCAGAAAGAAGAAGAAAAAAAAAAAAAAATTTGCACTTACAATTTTGTCCAGAAAATTTAAAACATTGTTTAATTTTATTGTGCAAATACAGCATGGAATATTGCAATACGTATTTAAAGAATGAATCTGGTATAGTTTCCTTTATTGCAGTTTAAGCAAAGTTATTTAACGACATCTTTTCTTTCAAAGGGCACAAAATTTTAAATAGCAAATTTGTTTTGAATTATAAAAATAAACTCAAATAATTTTATAAAATCCGGAATATTTAAAGACATCCCTTAAAAATATTTGAGAGAGAGAGAAAAAAAAAAAAAAAAAAAAAAGACTTAAAATTAGTTACCTCCAACTAAAACTTCTAAAAGCAATACCTAAAGTTTAAAAGGCATTTTTAAAAATGAAAAATCTTCCTTGAAAACCATCTATCTTGGCAAATCTGTCAATGCAATTAATTCACTTTAAAAACGTTATTCAAAAATAAAACGCATTTCTGAGACTTTATTCAAGGAAGATCAGCTTACTTAAAATTTAATCTGATTTGAAACATCACTTACCTTTAATTTAAAATATTTCAGAAGAACAGGTTTTAACATGGAGATGGTTATTTTATTATGCGTTAATTTTATCGATATACTTCTGATATTTGGTATTTTTTCTAAGGGAAGACATACTGGAATACAATGTGGACATTTTTTAAACTACTCAGAAAAAAAATTCTAAGCAACGCAATATTTTATTGAATTTTAGGTACTTTGTTTTAGTGTAACTTACGAAGAGGCTTGTTGAGGAAATGTTAAATTTTAACTTCAGTATAGTTAGTGCTATTATTTTCTGCGAAAGTTACATTTGGACATCTGTGTTTACAAAAATTGACATTTATAAAAAAAATGTAAATAGTGGGTCAATAAGTAAGCTTTTCCATTTCTGATTAGTAAGTAAATATTTTTTTTACTTAACATCACCTAACTACTAAATTAATACAGAATTAAGCATAAAAACTATAATCTTGTGAAAAAATTCATTATTCGCCAATTTTTTTTTTTTTTTTTTAAGACAATAGTGTCCATATGTCATTCATAAAGCAATTAAAAGCTTTTCTAAGATCTTAGTTTTATTCCATTTTTTTTTTTTTTTTACAATTCAGAGTAGACTTTCTGTAATGGGTTTGTCGGATAAAAAAAAATTCTCCAAGGACTCATCTTTATAACTAATATATAAACGTTATATTGTGAATAAATCGTAAAAGTTTTAAAAATACAACAATTATTTGATTTTTGCAAAATTTTCTAAATATTTTTCACTGCAAAAGAACACTTAAATTTCCAATACTACATTTAATAATTTAATTGAAACTTAAGCTTGGGCCATTTTTTTTTTTTAGCAAATCTTAAAAAAAAAAAAAAAAAAAAAAAAAAAAAGGTACCTACTTAAATTTCTTTTAAATGGGATCAGCCTACAGTTTATTGTAGAGAGAGACATGAAATTTAAGGTCATCGACTGTACCATATGCCTTTCTTTCAGGTCTAAAATATTAGTGTTCAGAAATCATCAATTGTATAATTTAACCTTTTAGATAAGTCATTTTAAACAAACTAACATGATTAATTGTAAAATATTTAAAAGAAAGCCACCTTAAAGAAAACTAATGAATCAGAATACCTTTTTGCAAAATGTTAAATTCATTGAGGTGGAGAAACCGTAAAAAAACTTTTAACTAAAACTCAACACGATTTACAAGTTGGAACTTTAATAAAATGAATCATAAATAGAAATACATTTGACGCCTTTATTTTGCATAACAAAAGGGATCATTAAAAATAAATTTATAAAAGCCGTAATTACGCATGTGGGAGTGTAAGTTGACCTAGATTTGTTGCTGGCAACATTACTAGCATCAAGAAAACAATCACTTCCATGAAACTCATACAAGTAAACATTTCCAAGAATTACATTTTTTAATTTCATAATTTGAAGCTATTTTTAAAATCTTTAATAGTTGGCTACAATTAGAAGCATGAACTGCATCGGCTGTCTGTCAGATCAACTGGCCCAATTCTTTGTAATTTTTTTTTAGCAAAGATGATACGGAGCGCAGGGTGGGGTGAGGGATAAATATTCTCACGAAGTGTTGTAAACAAGTTAATTTTTCCTTTATTTTTAAATATCAGAAATCGATTGTTTGTGTGGATTTAGAAAATGACAAACTGGAAAATTTGATGATATATAAAAAAATTATACGAAATATCGTTATATAGCATACCTAAAAGGGAAACCCATATGAGAAAAGCTGTTTTTATTAGGTTGGTGCAAAAAATGTAGTTTTCTCACATGTTACTATGTGACATTTTTGCACCAACCTAATATTTATTTTTTTTTAAAGCGGGCACGACAAATGACCTCGCAAAATGCAATGAGAATATCCGCCACATTGTTTGCGATGTAAAATAACTTCCTATGTTTATGCCGTAGCTAATGAGGAAATAAAAATACGTCTCTATAAGCGGATTAAACAAAAAAAAAAAAAAAAATGAGCATAGTAATAGATCAATAATTACGAATATTACAATTTAATGTTGTACCCCCCCCATCAAAAGTAAGAATTTAAATATAAGGCGTTAGAAACAGGTGTTAGTTAAAGGACTAAGTCTCGGCTACAAAATCTGTCAATTGATAGAACGACACTACTCACCGTTGCAGCGAGAGAGAGATAGGGGGGGGGTAGACAATGATGATGCAAACAACTCATTTCTCTGCTTACCATCTGTCATTCATCATTAGCAGACAATTTCAAGGTTATTTACCTGAATTGAAGTAAATTTATGCAATACAAAAATGCGCACATCTCATTTCCAGAGATGTGTTTACTTTATTTTAAATCTTAAAACAGGTTTTTTAGCCCGATATTAGTAGCAAAAGAGAGTATCATGAAAGTAGCAAAAACTTGACAGTCGCAGACTAAGTTACGTAATGGGGTGTGGCGAAGGATATTAAGAACCCTTTCCAAAGAGTAGGCATCACAAATTACCGTAGTCCCCCACCTTTGTCACACTTAAGAAAAAAAATATTTATAAACATGACAGCAAGAATTTAAGTTTTTTAGCATGTACTTTCAAGAATATTCTATCTTGTATCCAGAGTGAATTTATAAATTTTATTAGAGTCGTCTCAGATTTATGAATATCTAAAGTTTGACAACTTATTGCAAATTCTTAGTTTTCACGATATTATTAGAGAGCTGCTTTCTTTCTTCACAAAGAATCTCATCATAGGTTTGTAGTTAACGCTCGTTCACGGGTTATCCGGTTTCCTAGTCTAAACCATGTTGGAAGTGGGGGGTTGGGAGCTGGCAGCAAGCAGTAAAGCTTTTAACCGCCTCTTCCTCAGCATCGGAGGGAATTGATGAGAGCATAGAAGACAAACGGTCATGTGCTAATATTGGAGGAGTGTGAAAGAATATCATTCTGGTGATGCGAAGAAAAATACAGAAAATTAACGCAAATGATGAATCAGTTGATGATATTAGGGACTGTTATAGAGTAGCTTGCCAAAGTGATGAAAAAGAAAACACCTACCTGCAGTTTATAAATTCAACTACATCGATTTATGCAAATAAAAAATATAAAAAAAAAAAAAAAAAAATTAAATTAAAAATATTTTTTTATTGTAATTTTAAAAATAAGTGTCATATTCTCTCATTTTCAAGAGTTAACACCTAAAAGATAATTGCTTAAATAAAGAAAAAAGTAAAATATTTAAATCTTGATGAGCAGTCAGTAAACAGTACACTAAACACTAATGCTTATTTCGTAAAAAAAAAAAAAAAAAAAAAAAAAATAGTTACAAATTTGCTGCTTTACCTTGATAAAGTTCATCAGGGACGAAACGCACTGGTAAAGAAAAGTTTTCTATTTGTTTTTATAAAATGTAATTTACCTATATCCTAAGTTAATTTCACAGCAGCAAACTAGGTATTTGGCCATTTTTAAATGTGATAATTGTCACCTACAAGAGGAATTTAAGAATACACATTACATTGGATTGGATGGAATGGAATGTCTGAAAAGAAAATCTTTAAAACTGACCAAACTAAAAATAAAGCATTTTTAAACGCTTGATTTGTTTTTTAATTAGTCAATATCTACTCAACAATTTATGGTTTAGTAATGAATAGTTGGCAAAAATAGATAAATGTTTCAATTTTTTAATAATTAGATCAAGAAGCTGGATCTACTAAAGTTTCCTCCCTTGCTGGATCGAAGATAAGATTTATTACATGACTCACAAGTTTACAATACATCTTACACCTACTACTTCTACAACTGCTATTTTTATTAAATTATGAAATACAATAAAAACTACGTTTTATGAAAAAAAAAATCTTCATATGAATTCATCCAAGTTCATCAGCTTGGGATTTATATTTTCTCACATAATCTTTATTTTTATAAATAGTAAATTAAAGAGATGAACACAAATGTAATAAACTTTATTTTTGGTAACTGGGTATTTGTAGCCTTGAAATTACAGCTTATTATACGCACAATTATATTTACACTACAGTAATTCAAGTAGTAAGTAAACTAAAAGGTAGTTTGTTTTTTTTTACTAGATTTATAATTTTTTTAAATGAAATAAAGACATGTCGAGAGAGAATATTTAAATTTCCCCACAAAGGTAAATATGACACGGTCGGGTTTTTAATGTGAAGCCACACAGTATCCCCGGTCTCAGGGCGACCCACGCTAGTTTAGAATTTCCAGGGTCTCTAGACACATTCAATTTGTGACTGGTCGCACCCCAGAAGATTTCCGCAGAGTAGAAACATTCTGTAAGCTTTAAAAGTATTAAATTTAGGAGAGCATGTGTTTGTTTTCTTACAAATTTTGAAATAAAAACAGTAAAATTTGAAAAATGAACTGAAATTATATTAAAGTTTTTTTTTTGTTAAATTTATTTTCTCAGAAAATAAATCGAAGTCAAGTAAATCCTTGTGAAAATAGCCACAGAATTATCCAAATTTCCAATTGAAAATAAGATAAAACAAGTAAAGTTCAACCCATATTTTTAAAAAGACCGAGGATTTTTTATTTATAAATTCTCTTGGTCTAATTTTGATTTTTTTAGTTGTGACAAAAGACAAAAAATCATAAGTTCCCTCCTTTTAACAAGGAAATCTACAGCATATAGATATTAATAAATAAAGATAGTAAAACCCATTGAACGTTGCAAAAATCAATACGAGAAAGATAAACGGGCAAATGTCCAAGACCTAAATAAGCTGCTTAATATGAAGCTCACTCAAGTTTGTTGGTCAGTTCAATAAGAGGGATCATTACAAAAGAGAAATGCATTAGAAACTAGACCCCCATTAATGAAATCGAGCAATGACGAATCAAGGTGTAGATGATAGAATTTAATAAGAATCTGAAGCTTTTTGAGTAACAATTTTTTTTTTTTTTTCCTCTCTTTAAAATGCATGACTGATATAATCAAAAGTAAATATTTTAAATAATATGAAATCAAGATAAAGGAAATAAACAGGTTTGCTTTCTTTCACGCACTCCAAAATAAATTATTTTGGCGATTATGATGAATAGTAAGTAAAAAAAAAAAAAAGAAAAAAATTAGGTTCAGATAATTTTAATGAAGTTTTTAGTTAGACCAGTCAGTTATTAATACTATTTTTACTTGGTTAGTATTTTTATTAGTTGCCCTGAATAACCTACTGTAACCGATATGTATTTATTTACAGTAATTCTGTAAATAAATAACAAAAAAAAAAAAAAAAAAAAAAAAAGGAATTATGAAGGCGAAAGATAAGGTGTACAGGAGGTTTTTTTTTTTTTGGTTTAAAAATGGGGGAAGACAGTTAAGGTATCCCCCCCTCCGTCATCTTAAGAAGGCGCTGGAAATTGTCTTCTATTGTTAAGGGATTGGCAAAGGAATAGGGTCGAACGAGGAAAAAGAAAAAGACAGAGGAAAGATAATCAGGCATACACAATATGAATAAAGATATATATATATAAAAATAAATAAAGTAAGTAGAATAACCACAATTAAAATAGAAATTCAAACACTGGGAGAAAATAAAAAAATAAGAGTGGAATGAAAAAAGATATAAATAGATTTAAATTTCCCAGAGGAAAATAACCTACTAAATAATCATTTATTTCACAAATAACCAATATCAAAAAAATTTTAACCGATTTTTAAAAGAAAAAAAAAAAAAAAAAAAAAAAAAAAATAGAGGCAAATAAGAGTCGTGAAATCAACGAAAGAAAAAAAAAAAACAAAAAAGGTTTTTGAGCAGGTTGATTTTACTCCAGCAAGAGGGGAACATTAATTCTACTTAATTTGATTACAAACCTAAAAAAAATACACAAGATGCATTCTTTAAACAAGTTATGGCAATATTTAATATCGAATAAATAAATCTAGCGACAAAATTAACCTAAAATAGTATTACAAACTACTAACAAGATGCAACGGTTTTCGATGTCCTTTTCAAAAATCAAGGGAAAGGGAAGAGACGATTGTGCTTCAACAGTGGAAAAATATGCAATATTTACTTTACCTTCTAGTAATCTCGCTATAATACTGTCAATGTTCAACTTATCATCGGCCATTCCACAAAGGATCTTTCTTTCGAAAATAGGTAATAAATTGTTAACCAACGGTTGCTCCAATCAGATGTTCGTCGATTATTAGTCAACTAGTTGTTAACTGCAGTACACAACCTTTGCGACAAATATGGCGCATGCATGAGTACCGGTCCTGGCACTGCGCATTAATACAATATTTAAATCTACTTCGCGCAACTCACTTCATCCGCGACCTCGAACTATTTTCTCTCAAAATTTAATTTATTTATTTATTTTTTTTAAGTCTTTAAGTTAGAAGGAAGAGGTGTGATAAGTTTTATGCAATATAAACAATAGTTTATTTAATTAAAATAATTTAAATTTAAACATTTCTTTGTGTAGTTATCTAGAATGTAAATAAAGATAAGGATGTCTATATATTACCAAAGGAAAACCCCTCACCACTTAAAAAAAAAAAATAAATAAATAAATAAAAAAAATATTTGTCGTGGATGTTGGTTCTCTAACTAGAAGTCATAGTGACAGGTTTGGGAATGGAAGTCTTTTTCCTAATTTGTCCCCTTTTGAGACCACAGTTTTTGGGGGCAAATGTGATCCTGGACAAATATAAAAAAAGATAAATATGGGACTGAAACGTAAAGGTGAGACACAATTTCTTTCAAATTAAAAAAAAAAAAAATTACATACCTGAAAAACAAACACAGGTGGCAGAACCTTATACAGCCAGGTGTTAATTTCATAATTTGTTTAATTTCCAGCAATTAGTAGTCAAATTGAAATGTATTAAGAACAATATTTAAATTTGGTAATAATAAATGAAAAAAAATTCATTTCGTATATAGTTTTAATCAAATTAGTATTTTTTTACTTTACACATTTCATAAAACTATATTTTGCAATTCTCAATTTTTCAAAATTTATTTAAAGTATAATAATAAAGTTACAATATATATTACACTTTTTTTTACATTTCAAGTTTATTTTAAGTTTTATTTAATTTAACTTTTCTTTGTATTTTATGATCAAATCTTTAATTTTTATTAATTACTGTGTTTAATTAAATTAACTGCAAAAGTTAATTGATCGTTCATATAATAATATGCAAAAATTATAAATAAATTATTTACTTACATACGCACAATGAGAAAAGTAAATGCATCTGTTAATTTTCTACCTGATTGTTTAAAAATGTAAACTAAACACCTGATTTTAAAAATAATAGTAATTCCAATTTAATGATAGAAGCAACAGAAAGTGAAAATATTTTTTATTCACCATGCTTATCAGACAAAATAAAATAATTATTAAAGAATTAAAAAAAAAATTTTTTTTCAACATTAAGGGCTATTTTGCAGATATATTCTCCACAAATATAAAGTATAAGTGTTGTTTTGCAAACTAAATATTTATTATTGTTCATTAATAGATATTAATTGATAATATATTTCCTGGTTTTGTTTAAATAAGAATTCAGTGCTGTCAAATGATTCCCCTCCCCCAAAATACAGAATGAAATACTAAAAGAAATAATTATTTTATTTGATGTGAAATATTGAATAATTAACTATTTCAATTTTATTGATTTACTTATAATTTATTATCTAAACTTACTTTTATTTATTTTTTGAAAGGGAGTAATGAAAAATTTAATTAACTACTAGCAATTTATATTTATACATAAAATCAATCTTTATGATAAATTTGCAAACAAATATTTTTATTATTTTGTTCAATATGGTATGTCAGGGCTGGGAGTGGGGAAAACGGGCGTCATAACGTTACCATGATAACTGTAAACAGCCTCGTTTTGGCTTTGCATAATGAAATTCGCGCACTTTTTCCTCTCAAGTCTCGAACTCGAGCGGCAAAAATTAAACTCATTTAAAAAATTATTTATTTTAGAAGAATAAGTATTTTCTATCTGATAAAAGTAAATGATAAAAGGAAGATAATAAATTTATACCCCGATTTAAAAAAAAAAAATCGTTGATAATGGAAAGTTTATTTACTAGTAGCAGCAGCAGCATTTGTAGTAATTGAGGTTGAGTCGTCTGGTCACGTGCTTAGCAATGTGCTTCTCGCTGTTTTTGAAATGTAGCAGATTGATTTAGGTAGGATAGGAATATAACGTTTACTACTGGAAATATGTGTCTTCTAACTCTCCATTTTAATTTTTATGTATCTCCATAATTATGATACGGTTAAAATCCAGCAATAGCGTTTGACAAAAGATAAAAAAATATTCCGACATTAAAAATATTTTCTGTTAATGTTTTTGTGGCAGTGCCTATAAAATTTATAAATAATGCCCATCTAATTATAAATTCTATGTGGACTGTGGATTATTAATGATGAAGCCAACTATAACTTTCTTTCTGTTAATCAGATCAACCCCCTACTTTTCAATGTTAAAGTTATTACTTATTTGCAGTTTTAATGTTAAAAAATCGTTTAGTTGTTTTATACAATGATAACGTTCGTTAATTTTTTTTATTCCTTAAAATATTTTTTATATATCCAAGCAAAGCATTTTTGAACATCAACCAACATTCAAGCATTTTCTTTTGAAGCAATTAGCCTATATATTTTTTGTTTTTTAGTCTAACCCAAGTATGTGTGCAATCCGTCTGATATATAGGAAAATCTTTTTTGTGTATTTTATGTATCCGAAGGAAATGATGATGTCAGAAGAAAACATTTGCCTTACATTTACAACTCTTCTATTTATTTTTATTTTTTTCTTTCTTTTATTTTAGTAAAAAAAGTTTTTGCCGTGAGGTTTGTTTTTTTTTTAATTTTCTTGCTTGAGTTAAAAAAAAAAATACATCTGGTGAACTCGATGAATATTCAAATTTGGCACAATTTAACGGTAACCGAACTTCAAAATCAGCAATAAAGGCAAAGAAAGAACTATTTTTTTTAAAACCATTAGAATGTAGCAGTTATATATTTTATTTTTAATTAAACATCTTCTGAGTGAAAGAGGAAAAATACTTTCTGTACTAATTTAAAAAAAAAAAAAAGATTTAGTTCAGCCATTTTGAAATGTCAATGATAGCTAATAATATCGTAAGTGTCAGTGTATATCACCTGCTTACATTTACAATAATTATCACCTATTAATTTATTGAATAAATATATTCGATGCGGCATGTAGCAGCATAAATTCTATATCATTTGTGTGTGTGTATATATGTGTGTGTGTGTGCGCGCGTTATTTTGTGGGCATTTTTTAGTTGTCTGCAAGTTTTTCAATTTTTTCACATAAAAAATTATTTTCTTAATCTTACAGTGTCTCCAATTTCCAAAAAGTAGGTTGGAGTTGTGCAATAGACCCTGACACCACATAATCATATTTTTCTTTCGTAGAGATTTAAAAAGCACTTCAGATATGAATTGTAAATTGACCTTCCACTACAGTACACTTAGACACCAAAACAGATTATGTTCATTTAAATGTGGTTTCTTAATTTTGTTTTTTTTTTTTTTTTTTTTTTTCGGAGTCTGGGTTGCTTAATCGATATGAAAAAAGAACCCCAATAAATATTAAAACTAAGAACAAATATAAATGCAGTCGAACTTGGGTGAGACGAGACACAAAAAGTCAAGTGGCACTTCCCCCTAAAGCATCAGATAATGACCCTAGCCTACTCCTGAAGTCCATCAAGGAACTTTTCTCCATTAATTTTCTGCAGCCTCAATTGCTTTCATTTTGAATTCTTGAAATAAATTCAATTTTTTACACTAGATAAATGTCTTGCTGAAAAATTACTTCTTAACTTATAATTGTTCACTTAAATTTATCCACTATAGGCCAAAAGTTTGGCTTCACCCCTGGATTCAATAATTACCATATATATACTCGTCTATAAGACGATTTCATGTATAGTGTAAACCCTGAATTTTTCTGGCATGAACTTTAAACCCACCAGAAAAGATTACCTGTGTATAATGCAATTGGTCACTGAAAATGCATAATTTTTAACCTTTTAAAAATAATTATGTTTTGTTCAACCCTCTATTTTTTGCAGAAAAATATCATAAAAATCTGTACTATTCACAAGTATATATTGTAGTAAGTTTCAGATCTTTGGTTTAATTAACTCCTACTAAACTAGGATGCTGAAACTATTTAACTTCATGGTGTATGATTTTTTGAAGATTTGGTTAAAAAATTTAAATCCATTAAATTAAAGATTGCGAGCAAGCTATGTTAAGTAAAAAGAGAGCTAAAATTTTAAAGAAACCTTATGCAGTAATAGGTTAATTGGTTCTCAGTGTCATGCTAGAAAGTTTTTCTTGCCCAAGTCCATCCTTCAAATGTATAAATCAACCATTCGCCCTTGCATGGAATATTGCTGGTCATATGGTCTGGAGCCCTTGTTGTTCATCTTAGGATCCTCGACAAAATCCAGAGATGGATATGCAATGTGGTTGGCCCTGATCTGGCATCTGGTTTACAGTCGCGCTCTCACAGACGTGCCATCACCTCCCTCTGTCTTTCCCACAAATACTTACATGGTAACTACTCCAACGAGCTATTTTCACTAGTTCCCAAACTGCATGAATTTAAATATACCACTAGGTTGGCATCTCAGTCCCACCTTTTCACTTTCAAAACTGTTAAATGTAGCTGCCTCTTCTACTCCAATAGCTTTATGTCTTGCACTTTCCATCTGTGGGACTCCTCCCCTCTTACTTGCTTCCCTGATAGCTATAATCTCCAACTATTCAAATGCAATATCAATCAACATCTTGTTGCCTTGATCTATTCCCTGTCCTTCTCTTAATTCTTTCCTCATTCATGTCTCTTTACTCTTGCTCCCACTTTCTGTAACCCCTTGCGTTTTAGTGGCACTTCTGCCTTGTTTGGGGTGAAAAGTTAAAAAAAAAAAAATATAAGATACTTCAAGAAGAAAAAGACATGCAACCATCAATTTTTAGGTCATTCTTTGAAATCCAGAGGGTGGCTCAAAACTGCTACAGCTATATCATGTTGAAACATTAGTCCTCATCCAATCACCAAAGTTGAGCAATATTGAACCTGGACTGTACTCAGATGAGTAACTGCTGGTTAATACCAAGTGTTGTAAGCTATACAACAGGCCCATAAAGTCAGCAATGGAAACAGTCTTGCTATTTATACTAATAAAAAATGTCAATATAGGTGGTGCTTCTGGACACAGGATCTACCTAGGGTTGGGTGAGTGGCCCTAAACTTTTGGTAGGGTTGGGTGAGTGGCCCTAAACTTTTGGCCTATTGTGCATATCAATTTTTAATATTAACTATTATTAATATTATTTGTTAATTACTCAGGTAATTTCTTTGTTGAACAAAAAGAGAATGATTTAAACACTGAGTGCTATACCAGTCTACAAATTTAGGTGGAACCATCATTTTCCTCAGGTTTTATATATATATATATGTATATAAAAACCATCTAAACAGCAACCGTCTCCACTAACGAAATGCTCTTCATTAACTGAATTGAGCACTATGGCTGTCTGGCGTTTGTTTACATTCATAAAAATAATATGCTAGAATTTCCCTTTCCCTCTGTCGTGCACTAATAGCTCAGGGGTAGAAACTCTGACTGATGCCAAATAAATTGGTCGGGTTTCAATCTCGGCTTGAAGCAATCAGATGTCTAGCTGCACTGATGAGCTGTGATACAGCAAAACAGGCCTGTATGTGGATGACAAATATATATATATATATATATATGAAACCCTCTTTCTTAAGAATTATATATATAGTCTTTTCATTGGGTTTATGTATCTTGTTTATCAAACTTGTTGCACGCTGAGTGACATCAGTTCTCTCTCACAAAGAGACCTCTCACCAAAACTTAATTACAAAGGTGTGCAGTGCATTCATCTTCATGGCTGGTGAAAGCTGTTAAGATTGTTGAATAATTCACTTGTATCTGAAGTCAGGGCTAAAAGTGAATTTACTGACTCCATGACAAAGTCGAGTACTGGTACATTCTTTCTGTGGTATTAACTTGATATGTTGTGTTTGAAGCCTCAGAATTTTGGCCGAGTTGGCCATTGTTTCAGCAAAATTTAAGAACGGTATAGTTTTTTTTTTAAAAGTAATAATTGTATATTTATACAAATAGATTCATGCAATTCCAATATGGGCAAATCATAAGAAATATACATATAAATTGCTGATGCTAAATAAATGAACCTAGTGGACAGAGTTTGTCTTTGATTTATTACAGGTACGTATAATGGGTCGCAATACAAAATGTGGTTCTTGCTGTGGATCACACTAAAAAAAAAAGTTTGAAAAACACTGCCCTAGAGGCGCTTTTCCAATCATTAACCTCTTCATGTCCAGATCAACTATTAACTATCCTATATATCCTTATAATCTACAATTAAATAAATTCATGCAGTAACACTCTAGCTTGAGTGGCTCTTGAGCTTTGTATTGGGGGAACAATAGCTTAAAAGACTGATAGACATTTCTAAAATTTTCCTAGCATTAAGCAGATTGTGTGATGTTTAACAGTTTGGATCGAGAAATCAATAAGCAGAGTTTGAATTCTAATTGAGTTTTGTTACATTCACTTTCATACAAATACTCTTTTTTCCTCAGCTATGGGTTAAATAGTAGGGCAGACTGAGCTCTTCAGGTTTGGTTGGCAACCAGTCTAGGAGAAGGATGACTCTGAATTAAAACCGTATGTAGCCCTGGCACAGTACATAGTATATAGCTAATGAAAGGATCATAGAGTTGGCAATGATTCTATCATCCCAACAGTGGTTGGCCTGATGGATGTATGGAACACTGAGAAGAAGATGTCATTGGAAGCTTATTGCTTCATTCTAATACATTCGTATATACATTTGTATTTGCACACACACAGTTATCGGGTGGACAGGTTAGAACAATTAGAAATCTTCTATGGGCCATATCCCTTCAAGATGTAGGAAATCATGGTTCTCCACGGCTTCCTATCACTTGTGACCCATAATAGCATTTCTCCAAGCCTCCCCTGACTCCCCCCCATTCTACAATCTATTCACACTAGCTTGTTAGGTAGGTAGCCTTCTATCTCATTTGCTCTTGATATGCCCTGTTCTCTAAGTGCGCTTACTTCATTAGGTGTCCAAGAAACTTCTTAAATACTTCTAGCTGTCCTTTTTATTATCATTTTCTTTAAGACTTTCCCATTGCTTACTTGCACTGTCCATGGAATTCTCAGCATCTTTCTGTAGAACTGTTGCCTCCAGTTTTCTCTTCATCTGAGGAGATTGTCCAGCATTCACTTCCATACAAGCAGATTGATATTACATAGCAATCTAACACTCTTTTCTTTGTTTCTAACATAATTTTCTTGTTTCTTAATACTTTGTTTAGCTTTTGAAATGCATCTTTCACTAAGTTAATGTGCATTCGAATTTCAGTGTCACATATTCAGTCCTCTGTTAAAAAACTTCCCAGATATATTTTTTTTAAAAGTTCTGAAATGATGCCAATAAAATCAATAGAAATTGTAGCAATCAAAAGGATTTGTGGATTAGTTACAAAGAAAATTTAGTTCAAGGTTTCTTATGCAATCAAATAGTGCATGTTGGTCAGAATTAAAAATCTGATCGATGACATTTACCTTGTCTACTCATGATGGACATATGTAGGATGATTCCTATCCTATACGCAAGGCAGTTGTTATTGAGTTGATGTAAATATTAAATTAATTTCTTTTCTTTCTTTATTTGTTATAGATCATCAGTTTAAATGATTATTTTTATTACTATTGAAATTCTGCTTTAAATTAAAAATTCACTAGTCAGTAACTTAACAGTTAACAGCACAGAAAGTAGAACTGGCAAGCATAGTTCAGATTCTAACCTCATCTGTTGCATTCACTTTCACACAAATGTCTTTATGAAATGCATGAATCCATCACTTCTATCCCCCTCGCCAGCTATGGGTTAAATAGCAGGGTAGATTGAATTCTTTACCCTTAGGTGGTAACCAGTCAAGGAGAAGGAAAACTCTGAATTAAAACCATAAAGAAGCTAATAGGAACCAACTCCACTATATTTCCTGATAAGTCCTAGCAATTCATTTGATGATTGCCTTTGTCCTGAAGGGAAATGGTATTACAAAATATTAACTAATTAGGTCTCTTTTTTTTTTTTGTTTTTAACTAATGTCCATCCTATACAAGGCTTAAGTAGAGGGTTACTGAAGGTGGAGGTTGTGTGAGCAGTAAGAGTAAGGATCATCATTTATGAGAATATGTGTGAAAGATAAGGACAGTGGTTTGTGGGTAAAAGTCACAAAAGAAATACAAGTGGTAAGAGTAAGGGGTGCAGTTTATGAGACTCTGTGAGGAAGATTATGATTAATCCTAGACTTGAAGAGTTTAAGATTGTAACAGTTGAGAAAACATCCTTTTAGGATTCTGTTCCATAAAGCAACAGTTCTTGGGAAGAAGCTATCAAAGTGATACTTACTCTTTACTAATGGAATACGAAGGGAATGAGGGTAGCTTGCCTCAATGTACATGGTATGGCAGGTTTTAGCTAGAGGGGTTGGAGTTTGGTAGAGCTATGGAATGTAGCTCATCTGAACATTTTCCATGAAAATAGAAATAGTAGCAAGAGGCTTGCAATGTTTTGTCTGTGCAGAAAGAGGTTGTAAGGTGAAAAATAATTCATCACTCACACGGCTACATAGATGCTTTTGAACTCTATCAAGACTAAAAAGTGAAGACTCCACTTCAGATATGGCATCTGTACTCCATTTTTTAATTGATCTGGCTCTTGTAAAGAAGGAGTCAGGTACTTACTGGAGTGGTACACAGGACAAACCATTTTTGTAGAACTAAGTTTTCTTTAGTATTTAACTGTGTTAATAATAACTTTGTTGACATATGTGTACTGTAGTTTTATAACAACTTATATAAATTTGGGGGACAAGAGACAAAGCACAGCCACAATTTAAAATTCAAATAAATGGGGCAAAAAATGATCAAGTGAGTGATTTGTATATCTTTGTCACAAGTTATCTTGCAAGAATGACCAAGAAGTTGCAGTAAAAGACCAAATTAGCCTCGGGTGGGTTGCTTTCAGAAAATACATAGCTTTGCTGAAACCAACAAAGGTACCAATCCAGACTAAACCAAAAATATTCTTTATATACATTTTTCCATTGGTTTAGATTGTCTGACATGAACTTAAAAACATAAGGTATGTTAAAATCAACAAGGGTACCACTTCACACTAAAATTAAGATATACTTTATATACATTTTTCTAGTTGTTTTATTTGGTTTAGATTGTGACATGGACTCAAAAATTTTTCAACTCAAATGGAAACATTCCAAACCCATATGATCACAGATCACAAGCTGATAGAAAAAGGGGAAAAATAACCAATCTTAGAAATAAAACAAATTAATTTTCACTCTTAGATGCCATCTGTAGCAAAACCATGTAGCTCTGTAGATACATTAAAAGATCTATTACAGGGCGTGTGAAATCATCTTGAGGATATGGTACCTGGAGATTGATTGATTTGTTTTTTTACAGGTTATCAACCTTTTGAAGATTATTTAAAGGTAGAATATTTTTTTAGATTGTAGAAATTTTTTTTTGTGGGGGTGTGTGGATAATAACAATTTTTTTTTGTTGGGGTGGATAATGATTTTCTGATACAACTACTATTTAACTGTTGTATCCTTAAAGAAGGTTACAAACAGACAAAGGCCACAGAAGGATGTCAAAATCTGCAAAAAATTTTAATTCTTTAATTGTCAGTTGGACATAGTTTAATTTGTAACATATATAAATATATAGGTAGAAAAAAGCAAATGTGGATAAGATAGGGTGACAAAGCAGTGCCAGGGGCCCACAATCTGGCCCAATCTCAATGAGAAACAGCAAGCAAGGAAATTATTTAAAAGAAAAACTATATGTTTGGCAAAGATTTTCATGGTATTTTCCATTGAACCGTGACAATCTTTTCTTTCTGATTTTTCTATATACATATTGTAACTCTTTAGTTTAGCAGACTTGCAACCTGGCTATAAAATATGGAAAACAGAAATCAACCCCTAAGGGAGAACCATGTTTATAAACATATTTTTAATATATTTTATGATAGATATGATATACAACTCTATATATCAGATTAATAGTATGTAATTGAATCACAAAATGGAAAACTCCTATGTTTTATCCTTGGAGAGGACTTCTTCAGACTAATAATGATTTTATCAGTGGAACCGTATTTATGTAGGAATTGTGGTAAAAATACAACAAATTCCAATGTAGGATTATAACCAGCATTTGTTGTCTTTCCTGCCCCTGCTTCATATATAAAATTCCATCAATAAAATAATTATTCATCTTTTTTAAGGATGTAATATAACATAAGAGTCATTTTATGTGCTCTGCAACCGAAAGGCTATGATTAAAGTCTAATATTTATTCCCCGGACATGACCAACTAAGACAAGGTTTGTGCACGATCCCACATAAGCAATGGCTGGGTAAATTTTGGCCAATGACCTGAGTGTATGTGCTCAGGTTCCCCATGTTAAATAACTGACCTTGTGTATTCTACTCCAGTGGGGGTGGGAGGAATGGGTAAATACACACATATATATATATATATATATATATATATATATATGCATGCAAGTGTTAGAATAAATATATTTTGACATATCTGGTTAATAAGTCAAAACACTGGTATTACTGATTATATCAACATATTCTGCATATGTTTGTGTATGTGTATATATTAACTACTGAAATATGGCTTGTCTATTGTGGCACACAAACACATACATGTGGTACTGCAAAGTTTTCAACCTGATCAAGAAAAGATTTTTTTAAATTCTAATTTGTGGTCAGGATTTTAGCATTGAGTTAGGCCGAGAACTTTTCAGCACCCCAATAATTTCTTTTGTTAATATTTATTAATCTACCTTCCCAAAGGGTAAATATGACACAGTTTGTTTAATGTGTACTTCTGTATGCATCCAAAATTTCTCTAGTTCTTCTGGATTTTACCTTGGGCATTATGTTCTATTCTTGACTCTATCCCATTACCACAGCAGGTAAGTTTAAAAGCTTGGCAGTAGAAGTTAAAAATGAAAATTGTTTTCATTAAATATTCAAATATATTAATTAATTTTTTTCATGAATAATAACTAGTTTTATTATATTCATTATTTTTTTATATTTTATTTGATTCGGACAAAGATGTTATCTTTTAGGAAAATATTGAAAATGATAGCACGTCATTTTTTCATTAAAAAAGTTTAAATTTATACTTGCTATTTGAAATTTTAAATAATGAATGCTTTAGTATCTGACTATATTTCTGAGATGAGGTATTATGTACACTATTTATATTATTCGGACTATTGTCCTCGTCTTTGTCGTCATATTTATTACAACGTTTCAGCAGTTGTATGCTCCAGCCTTCTTCAAGGGGAACTAGAACAGTCTACCCGAGTGAGCAAAATAAAGGGTTCAGTTCGACATTCCAACCACCTAAAGAAGGCTGGAGCATACAACGGCTGAAATGTTGTAATTAATATGGTGACAAAGATGAGGACAATAGTCTGAATAATGTAAATAGTGTAGTGAAGGTTTTCTATTAAAAGTGCACGCATTAATTTCTTCTATTTCTCAAAACATATATATAATAATTATTTATCAGTTATTTTATTTTTTTATATGTTTCTTCTGTTCTAAATCTCGGTAGGTAACAAAGTTTATTAGATTTAAATGATAGGACATAATTGAGACTTTTGTATCATGATGTGGGTGTAGGTAGTGTAGTAGAAATTTGTTTACATTTGAAAATGAGTTCTGAATTTTTTAAGGTGTTTATATAGATAAATAAAGAAATAATTAAACAAACATAAAATTAGGACTACTTTGAGCAGCATACTGTTTCAAAAGTGTCATTATATTTTGCTTGAAAGTTAAATACAATAAAATGTAGAAAGTCATATCAGCAATTATCTCTCTTTTTCTTTCTCTCTCTCTCTATATATATATATAGTGAGAGAGAGAGAGGCTAAGACTGAAAATAGCAATTTAATCGTTCTTGTCTAGAGACCCGATGAATGATTAACGAAATTACAAAACTCTGAGTCGACTTCATAAGTTGATCTTCAATAAGTATTGGACAGTTTTACTTCTTTGTTAATAATTTTATTTATACATTTTATATATATATATATATATATATATATAGGGTGAATGAGTAAATTGGTGCCATTTTATATTTTTAATTTCACATATGCATGTTTGTTTTTGATTTTGTTAACTGCACAGTATAGTAGGGTCAGTTAGGCATCGTCTGTGAGAAAAATCAACCATGACGTAATTCACTCTGCCAGAAATTTGGAAACTGCATGCTGTATTGCTTGACATTTATGCTTGAAGCTCCAATACAAACATTTTAGAGTGTTTGGGTGTCGATCTAAGGACAGTGCAGAGGATTCAGAAAGAGTTGGATGAGTCTAATGGTGATTATGAAGGTATGGCATCTTGAAAAACTCATTCTAATCATTCTGATAAGAAAAGAACTCCTGAATTTGTTGGTGAGGGCTTCAGACTTAACATGAAGGTCTACATTGTGCTTTGAGGAGGTAGTGCTGCCCTAGGTCAAGAGGATAGCTGCTGTAAGACTCTATGTATGGCAACAGGACACTGCACTATGTCACACAAGCAGGAGAACCCAGTCATAGCTGTTAGACAATTTCTGCGACCACACATCATCTGGCCACCATACTGGTCCCCATACTGCAACCCCCTTGATTATTATGTGTGGAGCCCAGTTAGGTGATAGACCAACAAAATTCTTTGTAACACCAATGATAAACTGAAGGCCAGGATTATGGCAGCATTCATCAATTTAAACAAGGAGACCGTCCAGAAGAGTTGCAGGAGATTCCAAAGTCATCAGGAGGTTGTGGTTGAAGCCAATAGCAATTTTATTGATGGAATTTACTCTTTAGTATTTCTAGATATATTTGTGTAATTTAGATAAATATATACCTATTAAAATGAGGTTATTTTCAGTTTCACATAGGTAACAATTTATCCATTTCACCACTTTGTGTGTGTGGGTATATATATATATATATATATATATATATATATATATATATAATTAATTAATCAAGAAGAAAACCATAAAGATCTATTTTGGTTATAATTTATTTTGTGAATGATCCAAAATAAATTATAACCGAAATGGATCTTTGTTTTTCTTCTTGATTTATTATTATTATTATTATAATACTCTATATTTTACATTGCACTCTCTCTGGATTAATATCCTCTTTGGAATTATCCCTACCAATCACAAAAGTTTGGGGACATCTCCTGGATTTAATAGTAAATTTCATATCTTCTTCAGTTTAATTAACTTAAGCTAAACTAGTATATTGAATCTATTTAAACCCATGGCATCTTATTTTTTAAAGAGTGGTTAGGTAAAACTTAATACCTGTCATTACCATTAAGCCAGCCATGTAGATTATGCAAAAAGCTCTAAAATTTTAAGGAAACCTCATGTAATAATTTATTAATTTTTTATTATTGAATTTATGATAAAAACCTTAGTTTATATTTTTGAGATAAGGTATTGTAATTATTTACACTATTTACATTGTTTGGACTATTGTCCTCATCTTTATTGTCATATTCACAATGTTTTCACAGATGGTTCAGTGGTTAACAGCATTGGTTGAATCCAGTGGCTTGACCCAAAAAAGCCTTGAGTTCAATACCTGGCTATACCTGAGGTGAACAAAAAAGAAAACTTAGAGAGTTGAGTTAAAAAGGAGATAACTGATACTGAAACATCCAGAAGAGCCATGGCATGTGGAACTAGAACAATCTACCCTGGTGGACAAAATAATGGATTCAGTTTGAAGTTCCATTCACCTGAAGAAGGCCAGGTCATACAGCAGCTGAAACATCGTGAATATGGCAATAGTCCAAACAATATAGTGTAAATGATAAAACCTTTCAGGAAGAGAAAGTTCCTTTAACTGGAATGGAACTAGTAAATTAGTTTTTAAAAATGCTCATACCCTTTAATTTTTAGGTGATTCTTTGAAATCCAGATGGTGGCCCCAAACTTTTAGCCAATAGTGAGTATGTCTGTGTATATACATACATATGTGTGTATGTGTATATGGTCTGGTGCTCCTGCTATATATTTAGAGGTTCTTGATAACATCCAAAGAAGAATCTGCAATGTTATTGGTCATGACCTGGTATCTTGGCTTCAATCACTTTGCCACCATCCTAACATAGATTCCCTCTGCCTTTTCTATAAATACTTTCATTGTAATTGTTCTGATGAACTTTCCTCTGTGGTATATAGATTTTATGAATTTAAGTGCAACACTTCATAGGCAGCTAGGTCTCATCATTTTCCATTTCAAATGGCCAGATGTAACCAGAAATTCTATGCTAACAGTTCTTTTTCTCAAACTTGTGGAAATCTCTTCCAGCTTCCTGTTTCCCACTTAATTTTGATTTTCAAAAATTTAAATGCAATGTCAAGCATTATCTTCTGTCTTCTTAATTCCTGTTCTTGTATTGTTATCTCTCCTTAATAGTGTTTTTTTTTTTTTTTTTTTTTTCTCATATTCTCTAACACTCAGTAACTGCTTGCATCTTAATGGCTTTTTTGCCTTGCTTGGGGTGAAATGATTAAAAAAAAACAATCATTTTTATCAAGGACAATATCAGAAGTGTGTGACACTCAGTGAAGATTGAATTCACTTATAGTCTAGTCAAAGTAACTAACAACTTATCTGTGTTGACCATCTTGTAGTGTCTACAATACAGGAACCTGTCAGTGTTGGTTATGGATGTAACAAATTTTTATTCCTTCAGTCCAGATAGATTAAAATAGTTTGTCCAAGTGATTCACTTAATTTTTTTTCCAATTAAACATTGTGGCATGATGGCATTTTTAAAGCTATTTGGGGATTAGTGCAGGGAAATGTAGATTTATGCCTTTTCAATTGTTTTAGTATGAAGTGAGCATAAATAGAATAATGTCAGAATTTGAACTCAATTTGCCCATAATTGTTACCCTCTATAATGACATGTTACGATATAGATATTCTCACAACTGGTAATTGTGATTGCACCAAGTTTTGACAGACAGACAGTTATGAAATGGGGGAATAAATAAAGACAGATAAAGAAAAAAATATAGTAGGTAAAAATGGAGAGACAGTGAAATAAATCAGCTGATCTTTACATATATCATCCTACTTAATTGATTCGACCTTGACCTTAATGTCTCAGACTTACTATTCTGTTTGGTCTGTAAAAGCAACTCTCTCAAGTACTCACTGGAAACAAGCTATTCTGGCAAAGAAGCCAAGTCAGTTGATTTGTCAGGCAATGCTTCAGATGCATCCGCAGACTCAAGTGAAATGCCAGGTATGCATGTTTGACAGTGTTTAGTATGATAAGGATTTAGTTGAAGCTAAGTGGATTTAAAAGAACAGGTAACAAAAAATAAATAAATAAAACACATGATAGATAACTAAAAGAGAAATGTATTAAATGCAAGAAAGCACAGATCATTCCAAGAGCTGTACTGACTATTGATCCAAATCTTTTTGTTATTACCATATTTCAGCTGATTCATTCTATCATCTTTTTTCAGAAATATATGAGGGGATCATTATCATTCCAAGAATTAATCATATTCTTGTTGTTAATGCAACAAATTGGCTCATTTGTTCTACAGCCTTCTTCAGCTGCACAATTTACGTATAAGGAGATCATTAGGATTTAAAGAGTTTTCTGAACTATTGATTTCATTCTTTTTGTTGTATTTTTGTGAGTGCAACATATAGGCTCATTTGTTCTACAGCCTTCTTCAGCTGTACAATTTACATATAAGGAGATGATTGAGATGGAAACAGTTTTCTGAACTATTGATCTCATTCTTTTTGTTTCTGCTACTATCCCTGACAATTCAGCTGATCCTTAACTTTCAAAAGATAAGGTGGTCTAATATTGCATGATGCAAGGGTGAGTGACCCTTTTCTTTGAATTTCTGTCTGAAAAAGCTCAATGAATTTGCTGGAAACTTTTGATAACAAAAATGAAACATAAGCTATGCAATTAAATTTTAATTTGATTATTTTTACCAAAATAAGTTTACATTAATTCAGAAAATTTCTAATTGAAATGGAAAAAAAAGGACAATCATCAGAATTAAGTATTAAAGAAGATATTTATTTAAAGGCATTTCTTTTAAAATATTCAGATTTTTTTTTCTCATTGTTGTATTTTGTTGTTCTATGACATGTGATCACTAGTCAGCTTCCACCTGTCTCTTTCTTTACTATGCACTTTAATTCTCTTCTGCTTAACATATGCAAATGTGTGCAATCCTATTTGCCAACCCAATGCACTTGTATTGTTTTAGGATTTGTTTTCTCAATAAATTCTTAACCTATTTCTGAAATATATCATTGATTTTGAGTAGGTTGGAAAACAAGACATGGCACAAATTTATTGTGCTTAATTACTCTCAAACCCTGAAAATTCAATTTTAGAATAGGTTTGTGGGTTAACACCATTGAGGGTATTGTACAAATTTTATATTTAACATATTTGAAGGCTCCTCTGAAACCAGACTGCATTATATCTACCATCCTGAGAAGGCAACTAAATCTAAGGGTGTT